>OZ034978.1:17832452-18432452 GCA_964030785.1 Siderastrea siderea | reverse complement strand
GCCCGCGCAAGTTCAGGCTTGTGTCTCTGTTCCTTTTGATTGATTGTGTACCAAATACGGACAAGGGAACAATGGGGCAAGGGGCAAGAATGATCAAGTGTGGGCAGAGAATAGTTAACAAATATCTCATTGGCGAATAGGATGATCTCTTGGGGACCCTTTTGCTAGTATAAGTGCGTGCATTCTTTAGAAAAATATCGATTTCAAGCTAACGCTTAAGATGAACAAACGAGGCAAGGATGTCAACTGGTCAAAGTTAGCAAATGCATCGCCTAAACCAAAGAGCCTTCACTTAGAAGAGGATGACTGTGATGGTCTTTTTCACTGTCCAGTGCAAATTTGTGACCACGATGGATTCACTACGCAAAGAGGCTGTAGAAAACACGTAAAGAACAAACACGGTTGGTACTATTACTTCGACGAGAAGCCAGACAGTGCTCAAATCGATTCGCTTTATGTCGATCAAAACAACAAATGCGAAGCCATTGAGCAGAAGATTCCACCGCGTAAAAGCAGGGCAATTGCCTCTTTTGATCCTACAAACAACATTGCCAAGACTTTTTTTCGTGGCTAACTGGCAGTGGTGGGGGCTGTAAACGTGATCGACAAGCACAACAGATCGTAAGCAAGTGCTTAAAGTTTCTCAAATTTTGTTGCGAAGACGAAGAGGAGCTGACGTTTGACATAGTGGACTTTAGTTTATGTTCACCGAATCTCCTTTTCAAGTTTGTTGATACGATGCAGGATGATTGGAACCTGGGACACGCGGGACGCATAGGCTACTTTGATGCCATTGCAGAATTGGTGGATTATCGAAAAGTGAACGGAGCATCGGAATCAGTATTGAGAGGACTGGCTTCAACAGAAATTTACTTGAAAAAGGTGCGCAAAACCGTTTCCAAAATGATGCGGTTGCAGTGGACCAGTGAACTCGACATCGATGCCTTAGAAGCCAAGGGACACTGGGCCACTCTGGAAGAACTGTTGGAAGTCGTGGGGCGCTACTTGCCGAGCTACGAGAGCGTGCTGAAATCATGCAAGGAGAAACTGGGTGCTGTTTTGCCCATAGATTTATCTTTTGCTACCAAATTTTTGGCCGTCTATTTATTTATCAAGGTCAAGGGCTCGCGTCCCATGACATATCAGTACTTAACCGTGGAAATGGTGAACAAAGCCAAGACTAACGGTGGATTCATAGACCAGAAAATGTTCAAAACGGCTGGCAAATATGGCTTCAACTCTCTTTACCTGACTGAGACGAGCATGCAAGTGCTGGATGGCTACATCAACCACATTCGCCCCCTACTCAGACCGACCTGCGACTTTGTATTAGTGACAAGAAATGGAGGGCAGCACAACAAGCTTGGAGAGCTAATGAGTAAACTGGTCTTCGATGCAACGGGCAAACACGTTCACCCGACTCGCTATCGACAGATTGTGGAGACCGCGAGTTCCAGGCAGCTGAGCAGCGGGGCGCAGAGCACAATCTCCGAGGACCAGAAACATAGCTCTGTTGTTGCAAGGGTTCACTATCAGAAGCAGCGATCGCGCGAGGTGGCGAGCAAAGCACACGAATATTTGGAACGACTGCACGGGGAAAAGAGATGAGAGATAGAAATAGACGTGCGCTCGAGGCTTTCAGGCAATTCTGCATCTTCTGAAGATCAAAATGCTAGCAAAACGGATACTTCAAAACGGAAACACCACCCGAGCGTCTTTCAGCTGTCCCGAGACTAAAGCGAGAAAATGCATTTATAGTGACAGATTTCCCGGCGAGAAAAAAGAGTCTGATGTTCACCCCTGCAGAAGACGGTTTCCTAAAAGCAGGCATCGAGCGACACGGCTATGGTCAATGGAAAGCGATTCTCAGGGATCCCGAATTTCGTTTTCAAGAGGGAAGGACAGCCAACTCACTGCTGAGCCGTGCAGCGCGAAGATTCGCATCACTTTCTAAGTTATCCTAGAACTTTACATTTACCCCAGAATAAAAAGACACCCTTGAAATAGAAATAACGACATAGGCAAGCAGCAATATGATTCAGTACATGACAAGCAACATTTTATTGTTGTTTTAAGAAGAAATAAATTACTGAAATTATGAATATATGAAATTCATATATTTGGAATGAAGAAAGAAATGTAAAGAAGATCCTCATAGTTATTAACACAACTTATGCAGTTGCGAAAAGAAAGCCTGAAAAAATCAGGCTTGCCGGGATTCGAACCCTGACCTCTGCGATACCGGTGCAGCGCTCGAACCAATTGAGCGAACAAGCCAACTGGGAGCTGGTCATCAAATTGGTTCGTAATATACCCGGGTATATTGCGAACCAATTTAATGACCAGCTCCCAGTTGGCTCTTTAGCTCAATTGGTTCGAGCGCTGCACCGTTATCGCAGAGGTCAGGGTTCGAATCCCGGCAAGCCTGATTTTTTCAGGCTTTCTTTTCGCAACTGCATAAGTTGCGTTAATAACTGCGAGGATCTTCTTTACATTTCTTAAATAAATTACTGTTGACTCGAGAAATACTTGTTGATTTTGTAGCTTTGACAATGATTTTTCGTACCCCGCTGGCTCGAGGAGGCACGCTTGCGCTTACTGGCTTCGGTGGTTGTGGTGCGGCCTGAACGTGCACTCGGATGCGACTGTCTAGCGCTTGAGCTTGGAACAGGCGTTACAAAAGTACTCTGCTCTTCTTCTTCTCCTTCTTCTTCTTCGACACCATCACCGTCACCGTTCCGATTGGCAAGTGGCAGTCTCTCCGCAACGCTCGTGACTAGGTGCTTCCGTTCCGCCACGGCCTCGGCAGTTCCAAAAGTCCCCAGAGACATGTGATGGTCCCCGAGTTTGCCTGTCAAGTGCTTAATGTAGGCCTTCAACGTGGAACGCTCCGACGAGTCGTCACTAGCCTGGTACCGTTCACAGCATCGCTGTAAATCCTTCTCGGTGGATCTCAACCAAGTACCCTGAAACGCTTCTCTGGCAGCCTCTCGACGACCCTGTTCTTGGGCTGCTACTCGTGCTTGGTCATACCGCTCGAGATCCTTCGCAATTGGACTGGGAGTGGGATCGTCGAGGTCGTCCGGTAACAGGCTCAAGTTCGCGTTCGACACGCCCCTGGAGCGAAGAAAGTCCTCCCTCTGTCTGCGTCGTTCCGCTCGTGACCTTTCTTCTTCCCTCTTTTTGTGCTCTTCCGTCCTCAGCATCTGTGCGAGGTGTCTGTGGCGCAGGCAACTCGACTGTGTCTTCTCAAGGAGATCTCGTAAATGCGCCACACGATCTGCCTGTGGGGATGTGGACGGACCTGAATCGCCGTCGTTCTCGTCCTCTGGACTCCCCTAGTCTGACGTGTCGACCGCTGGCATCTCTTTGGCTAAAAGCACCGGTAGTGACGCTGATCGAATCTCTGCCTTCGCTTCTTCCCGCAGCACACCTTCGGCAAAGGTCGATTCCTCCTCCTGCGTATTCTCTTCGCTATCGCCTTCCGATTCGTCCTCGTTCTCAGCCTCTTTCGCCTTTTGCGCTGCCCACAGGACGCAATCCATGGGATGCGTTCTCATCCAGTTGGACGCCTTTTTTGGCCGGGGCAGGCTTCTGAAAGTGTAGGTTCTTAGCCTCCGCTCCATCGCAGGCTGATCGGCGGGACCGAACTCAAGCTTTCTTTGTGAGGTGATCAGCATGGGGCAGCGGTTGATGAATGCCCAGGCACTTTGATATTTCACGTCATGGGTGGCGTACCCACCGTGAGTAAGGATCTTCCAATCGTCGATGTCAAGAGTGTGCTCGGTGGCTTTGTCAATGAATATCACTTCGGTGAAGGGCGTTATCATTGATTTATTGAACGCTTTCTGCTTTGTCACCGTGGCCACGTTGCCGTGGTGGATGAGGCCTAGAATGGGCATGAACAAACTCGTCTTTCCACTGTTGGCATCGCCTACCAAACACGGCACCTTGTCTTTGTGCTGTTTCTTGTTGTAGAGAAGCAGTTTTAAGAAATCGTGGCAGAACTTTGCCACCTCCTGCGGGCTTAGGCTGTTCTCTAAGACTTCTCGAAAGTACTTTGGGCAAGGATCTCTTGCGGAGTCGAAGGAACAAAATGCTCGCGGCGAGATGTTTCCCACCTGTTGCTCCTCAATGGCACCGCCAACAAAGTCCCGCTGGTTGATGGACCAACAGCGGCAGTCTTTTACCTCAATGAGGTCGTAGTTGATTATTAACGGCGAAAAAAGTTCACAGAATGGATCGGATAACAGATCGATCACTCTCTTCATCTCGCGAAGAAGTCTTGCCTTGAAGAACTCGTTGGTGGCAAGGGTGTTGACGAAAGCTCTTGCCTCGCATTTATACGAATACGTGTACCTGGCTTGGTCATTCTTCTTATAGACTTTGCCGCGATAGCTTGCATAGCCCAGTTTTCCCATGGCGATCGCTATGTCGTTAACGAGGATCGCAAGTTTATCCGCCGACAGCATCTTATCCTCATCGTACGCCATGGCTAGCTGACTGGTGGAAGCTTGAGACGTTGTCGTGCTGGACTCAAAGCCAAATTTGTCTAATTGTAGCTTAGCTGCGGTCAGAAGTTCGACTGCACTCAGTAAGGACGTGTGAAATTTCGGGTTAACCAGGGTCACTCTCACCACATTTTCAGTTCCACAATTGTCCAACTCCTGGGTGCATAAGCCATCATGGCCGACCACCTTCCTCGCTTCGTCTTGGTAACAGTGATTGAAGGACGAGCTAACGAGGTCTTGCATGAAAGGATTTTTGTGATCTTTCAACACTTTATAGAGTTCTGCCGTGGCTGGGGATTCTTTTCCCTCTTGAAACTGTACCTGAAGGATATCAAATTGAAGCATTTTACCAAACACGGTTCTACGTTTCCTTTTTCTTTACTGACTGACCGCTTGTGTCGTTTATTATTATCATCATTACTATTATTAACAGCAATCAGGGTGCCCCAAAACCCAGGTGGTGTGCGCACTAAGACCGCAATGCATTATTTTGATGAATTTCCAAGATGGCGGAATTTTGTTGTGATGCGAGCGGTTTTTCGGGTGAGTTTGATCATCGTTTGCACAACTTTCGCTGGCCTTTTTTCTGCTACAATATTAGATTTGGAAAGTTCGGGAATAGCAAAGTAAGGTTTTGGCGTCGAAGTTCTTACATTTAGAGCTTATCATGGTAAATTTTGACATTTCTCGAACAAGGTAAAACGGCCGATTTTTCTCTTCGTCTAGTAGGTTGGAAGTGTTTGTCTAACACGGCTTTCAGCTAGTGGTGCTTGGCGTAAAATTATAATAAATCAAAAGCTTAGAAATTTTCCAATATGGGAAACATAATGCACCAGTACGCACCAGTCGATCTACGCCGTTTCGACTAAACGAAAATGTCCCTTTTTTGAGTGTTAACCGTCTGTACTTTTGAAGTTTCATGCGTCGAGTTAAGCACTTTCATTGCACGATCTTCCACTGTTTTTGGGAGTTATATAGTTTCCTTCAAAATGATTTAATTATGTGTTCTTTGGGACTAGGAGAATCCAATTTAGAAGAATAAGTTCCCGTAGATGATCAAGATGGACGTCAAAAGAGCATTGCTTTACTGAAGAAGCCAGCGAATTATTTGTTTGTACTGTACTGATTCTCATGTCACAGTTGAATTATAGTACCTTTAGAACACCCAAAATAACTTTTCAGTCTTTTCCAGTTTATTTAGGGGACTGGGAAGATAACAAACTGCTATTTCTGCTGCATGAATTGCTTCTACCCGAGTGGGCCTATATAGCCTGTTCCAGGCTCTAGCATGATAAATGGGTTTACTGATGTCCATAATTGGCATCATTAGAGCTTCATACTATCATTTTGATTACCCATGCACTGAAGGTCACTTTGAAATGTTTTATTGCATCTGTTGTAACTAAAAAGTGATTCCACAACAACTCATTAGTGGAGACTTCATGCACAGCAAATCGCCTGTTGTGGAAAGGTGAGAAGTTCAATAAATGGTTCGAAACTTAATGAGGTTCAAATGGGTTTTATTCATTATTTTGCAAGTGGTTAGCCTGCATCACTGAAGAGCAAAACCCTGGTGTTTAGTTTGTCTCTGACACAGGCCTCAAGCTGTTTGACCAAAAGTATTTCATATAATTTGTCGAGCTTGGTAAAAATAAGACCTGCCTCCTACTCATTTGATGTCAACTTTTCAAGTCTGTATTCCAGCCTAGTGTCCCATCAGGCGGGAGCTTATACCAGTTTCAATAGCTTGAAGAGACTAGGAGTATTCTCTCCTCCCCTCTCCCTGGATGGGAGTCTATCGCAGGGTTACCCCACAGCAGTAAACTTGCCAGTACCCATTTACACACCTGGGTGGAGAGGCACTATGAGAGTAAAGTGTCTTGTCTAAGAACACAACACAATTACCCCAATTACCCTGGCCATGGTTTGAACCCGGACTGCTCAATTTCAGAGTCCAGCGCACTAACCATTAGTCAACCATGCCGCCCTCAAATTATCAAGACACTATGGAAATATTATTATTGTTATGAAATGACATACATGTAGTGTTTCTTTCACAATGTTTTATTTATACAAATTCAGCAACCTTAAGGAAAGATATTTAAATGTATCTGAATAGGTTGTCACTTGATGTGTTGCTTTATCTAGTTGGTTTATTCTTGATTACGAAGCTTCCCTTGCAGAAAAAAAATTCTGTCTCCAAAGTTATCCTCCAGACCAGTGCATTTTATATTCAGCTGCTGTTGCAGTGTAATATCTCTGAATAAAGAACAAAAAATAACTTGATTATAAACCAGTTATGTAATAAGTAAAGTAGCAGTAATAAAGCGAAGTAAACTATCACGGTCTGTATACACACAACAGTAGCAGGAGGAGGGCTTCCAGTGCGATTTTCACAAAAGTTAAAGTACGAGCTGTTTTGCAAATAACTGTGGTTGGTTCAAAATTACACCGCCTAGGTCAGACATAAACATTGGTTGACAGCATGGTAGACAAATACCTTCAACAATTTCAAGCATCCAGCAATTATTTAAAATTGTGAGAAAAGACTGCACTTGGCCTACACCATTGCAGCTTAGCAGCCCTGGAAGCTAGTCCATCACTGATTACCCCTTGCATTACATTAGGTTGCCCTAGTATAGCTGAGAGAGTCACTTGTGAGATTATAAGTGTCTTGCTCGATAACACAAAACACCCCCAGTCATCCTTCGAACCAGATCCAGAGGAGCTTATTTCCCTAATGGCAGCTGGTAATCAAGCCTACATTGCAAGGTATGTAGCCAGATTAAAAGTGCTAATAAATAAAACTCAGCTGATAGATTTGCTGTTTAGACTACCACTGATTTACTTCACCCCAGTAGACAAATATTTTTAATTTGCCTTAGGGATATGTTTTTGGATCAAAATCAAATCCGAACAATGATATCAAACTAATTTACAAGAACACAGCATTTTTTAATAAATCTAACTAAATAACTGTAAACTGAAATCGTAGTTTGTTGCAGGAAGTATCTTTGTTGAACATTTGAAGTGTCGTAAAACCAGAACTTTCTTCGATGTTGCTAGATACTGTCATTATGAGAGAAAAAAAAAAACTTTTGAAAGATATAATTTCTCGAGTACTTTGTGAAATCAAGAATTAGAAATTAGAAACAAAAGCTAAGCGGCTATCTCTAAATTAAGGAATGGGGAATCGAGGAACGGGGAATGGGGAACGGGGAACGGGGAATCTCTAAAATAGGGAATCTCTAAAACGGGGAATCTCTAAAACGGGGAATCTCTAAAACGGGGAATCTCTAAAATAGGGAATCTCTAAAATAGGGAATCTCTAAAATAGGGAATCTCTAAAACGGGGAATCTCTAAAACGGGGAATCTCTAAAACGGGGAATCTCTAAAACGGGGAATCTCTAAAACGGGGAATCTCTAAAACGGGGAATCTCTAAAACGGGGAATCTCTAAAACGGGGAATCTCTAAAATAGGGAATCTCTAAAACGGGGAATCTCTAAAACGGGGAATCTCTAAAATAGGGAATCTCTAAAATAGGGAATCTCTAAAACGGGGAATCTCTAAAACGGGGAATCTCTAAAATAGGGAATCTCTAAAATAGGGAATCTCTAAAATAGGGAATCTCTAAAACGGGGAATCTCTAAAATAGGGAATCTCTAAAATGGGGAATCTCTAAAACGGGGAATCTCTCAAATAGGGAATCTCTAAATCCACAAGCCCGAACTAAAATCTCATGTCTGTTTTTCTCTCTACCATAATTTGGAAAGGATAGATAACCCAAGGGACCCTATAAACGCGTTGCGTGACCAACTCGTCACACATCCCTTTAATAAGGCACCGTAATTGCAGTTTGAAGAGAGGTATCTTTTTCGGTGTAATAAAATTGAGTGAACTGAAATAAATCACATCCTGCTGATTGCGATACAATTTATTTTTGTGTGTTGACTGCCGATACTACTTGCAACGCTTCTTTAAGTCTTATTCCACGCTCCAGTTTCTCATTACTGTCACCTGTATTTTGATTGAACTGGTTAGCATTTGTATTACAATAAGAAGATACTGCACAGCTAAGTCGCGGAAACGCACACAGGAACGTTGTTGGCCAGATTCCATCCCTACTTTCCTGTTTACATTTCAAATAAAGAGTTTATGTTTACTACACGTAGAAGAGAGTCAGAACACCTCGACTTCTCATTCTGAACAGTGCGTAAGATATTTGATGCAAACTGACGGACCTGTGAGGAAACCGAAACTAAATAGGATCCAAACCCACCAATGGCAGTTCACGTTTGTAATGGGAATTCTTTGGATAATTTTTTCATGGCCAATCAAAGAAAACGTAATGATAACTTTGTACAAGTGGCATCGGAACGGCGCGCAGCACTGTAACAGAAAAGCGCTGTTTCGATTGCGAATTGCCGAGTCGACCAAGCCGTGTTCCACCGTGGAAAGGTAAGCAAACATCACCACCCGTGATACCCTGCTAACAGAGACTTTTCGTTTTGTATTCACGATAAACAAAACAACTAAGCGAAATACGAGAGACGCGGACATCATCGTACATGCTAAGAAAACTTTCCAGAAAGAATTAACACTCTGCTAGCAGGGTATACCTATAAACTGTAAACTGTTAAGCACGTTTTCGAATTCTCATATGAACGGTAACAATACCTATGTTGTATTATTTTACTGTAAGCAAACGAAAAAATGTACAACAGCCTCATTTTACCAATAACTAATAAAGGAGCCATTTACGCTGGCTTTGCGCCTCGAGCCAACAACATGTGACTGTGATGTCGTGACCTTTTACGTCTCGACTGTGATGGCGTGACTTTTGACATCTTCAGCCAAAAACATGTTGCGTTTTGAGAGGTGACTGTTATTGTCTAGACTTGTTCCAGATATACATTATTTTTACTTATTTTCGTGGGTCTTAATTTTAGCGAATTGAAAAAAAAAATTGAGAAATTAAAGGCCAGCACAAAAAATCCTCTCAAAATTTACACACGCAGAATGTAATACACTCGTGAGAAATTTGCATAATCAAACATATGAATCAATAAATATAAGAGCGATTTTCGTTTGACCTTGATGTAACTACGTGCGAACAAACAACAAAGGAATCAAACAATGGCAATTTAATTTAATTGGTTTAGGGAACACATAAACGCACACGGCTTTTGGTTGGTTTAGCGAACATCAAGCATTGTCCACCTAGTAAAGAGCTTTCATGTACCTCTGTATTCAACAATACGATTGCACAATGGAACAATGCTTTACCCATATTAGGGTTCTCTTCAGCGGTAAAGGAACGAGGTCTTGTTTTCACATTTTTAACTAGTGGCTGATGAAACAAATAACGAACAGTTACGGAAACACTTTTTCAAGGTCAAACGAAAATCGCTCTTATATTTATTGACTCATATGTTTGATTACGTAAATTTCTCACGAGTGTATTACATTCTGCGTGTGTAAATTTTGAGAGGATTTTTTTGTGCTGGCCTTTAATTTCTCAATTTTTTTTTCAATTCGCTAAAATTAAGACGCGCGAAAATAAGTAAAAATAAGGTATATCTGGAACAAGTCTAGACAATAACAGTCACCTCTCAAAACGCAACATGTTTTTGGCTGAAGATGTCAAAAGTCACGCCATCACAGTCGAGACGTAAAAGGTCACGACATCACAGTCACATGTTGTTGGCTCGAGGCGCAAAGCCAGCGTAAATGGCTCCTTTATTAGTTATTGGTAAAATGAGGCTGTTGTACAGCCTCATGTTTTCTTAGCATGTACGATGATGTTCGCGTTTCTCGTATTTCGCTTAGTTGTTTTGTATAGCCGCTGTGGCTAAATGACCGGCAGCCGGTCAAGGTTTTCAAAACACTAAATGACCGGCAGTTCTATATTTTTGACAAATTTAGGAAAATCGAATAATTTATCCGATCTAAACTATGATATTTTGATTAAGATGTGTTAAGCGATTCGGAAGACCTTAATAGTTTTTAAACTCAACCTTTTGTTTGCGCTGGGCATAGAGTACGAAGCGATGTGTTGTGACACTTAAGTTCTGTTCAGGGCTGACTGCCGGTCAAGGTTTTCAAAACACTAAACGGCCGGCAGTCCGATTTGTTTGGCAATTTCGGCTAAATCGACGAACCCACCCGATCCAAAGGATAATATTTTGATTAAGATGTGTTAAGCGATTCGGAAGACTTTTATAGTTTTAAAACTCAACATTTTGTTTACGCTGGGCACAGAATACGGAGCCATGAGTTGCGAAACAATTGCTGGTCAAGGTCGTCAAAACACTAAATGACCGGCAGTCCGATTTGTTTGGCAATTTCGGCTAAATCGCCGAACCCATCCGACCCAAAGGATGATATTTTGATTAAGATGTGTTAGGCAATTCGGAAGACTTTTATGGTTTTAAAGCTCAACATTTCCCGCCAACAGTCGCGTAAAGTGTCACGAAACACCACAAGCATATCCGTCCTGGAGCAGCTACAGATGTAAAAGTGCTTCCTAATTCTTGCTGGGCAAAACGAAAGATAAGTGATTTGACTAACGCAGATCCTTTTTTTCTTGATAAAAGTTTTACAAAAATTGTAGCGAGAAAATTTTGATTGTCAAACAGTTATTAATACTTAACCAGAAATGAATGTGTTGTCACGAATTCCCTCTCCCAACACAAAATTTCAAGCGCAAAGTAAACCAAGGGATCAGTTTCGAAACGAAAGTCTTTCAAATCGCTTAACACATCTTAATCAAAATATCATAATTTAGGTTGGACAAATTCTTCGATTTTCCTGAATTTGTCAAAAAATGTAAAACTGCCGGTCATTTAGTGTTTTGACAACGTTGACCGGCAGTAATGTGTGGAGTTTCGCAACTCACGATCATCGCTTCGTATTCTATGCCCAGCGTAAACTAAAGGTTGAGTTTAAAAACTATTAGGGTCTTCCGAATCGCTTAACACATCTTAATCAAAATATCATCCTTTGGATCGGATGGGTTCGTCGATTTAGCCGAAATTGCCAAACTAATCGGACTGCCGGCCATTTAGTGTTTTGAAAACCTTGACCGGCAGTCAGCCCTGAACAGAACTTGTCACAACACATCGCTTCGTACTCTATGCCCAGCGTAAACAAAAGGTTGAGTTTAAAAACTATTAAGGTCTTCCGAATCGCTTAACACATCTTAATCAAAATATCATAGTTTAGATCGGATAAATTATTCGATTTTCCTAAATTTGTCAAAAATATAGAACTTCCGGTCATTTAGTGTTTTGAAAACCTTGACCGGCTGCCGGTCATTTAGCCACAGCGATAGCTTATCGTGAATACAAAACGAAAAGTCTCTGTTAGCAGGGTATCACGGGTGGTGATGTTTGCTTACCTTTCCACGGTGGAACACGGCTTGGTCGACTCGGCAATTCGCAATCGAAACAGCGCTTTTCTGTTACAGTGCTGCGCGCCGTTCCGATGCCACTTGTACAAAGTTATCATTACGTTTTCTTTGATTGGCCATGAAAAAATTATCCAAAGAATTCCCATTACAAACGTGAACTGCCATTGGTGGGTTTGGATCCTATTTAGTTTCGGTTTCCTCACGGGTCCGTCAGTTTGCATCAAATATCTTACGCACTGTTCAGAATGAGAAGTCGAGGTGTTCTGACTCTCTTCTACGTGTAGTAAACATAAACTCTTTATTTGAAATGTAAACAGGAAAGTAGGGATGGAATCTGGCCAACAACGTTCCTGTGTGCGTTTCCGCGACTTAGCTGTGCAGTATCTTCTTATTGTAATACAAATGCTAACCAGTTCAATCAAAATACAGGTGACAGTAATGAGAAACTGGAGCGTGGAATAAGACTTAAAGAAGCGTTGCAAGTAGTATCGGCAGTCAACACACAAAAATAAATTGTATCGCAATCAGCAGGATGTGATTTATTTCAGTTCACTCAATTTTATTACACCGAAAAAGATACCTCTCTTCAAACTGCAATTACGGTGCCTTATTAAAGGGATGTGTGACGAGTTGGTCACGCAACGCGTTTATAGGGTCCCTTGGGTAATCTATCCTTTCCAAATTATGGTAGAGAGAAAAACAGACATGAGATTTTAGTTCGGGCTTGTGGATTTAGAGATTCCCTATTTGAGAGATTCCCCGTTTTAGAGATTCCCCATTTTAGAGATTCCCTATTTTAGAGATTCCCCGTTTTAGAGATTCCCTATTTTAGAGATTCCCTATTTTAGAGATTCCCTATTTTAGAGATTCCCCGTTTTAGAGATTCCCTATTTTAGAGATTCCCTATTTTAGAGATTCCCCGTTTTAGAGATTCCCTATTTTAGAGATTCCCTATTTTAGAGATTCCCCGTTTTAGAGATTCCCCGTTTTAGAGATTCCCTATTTTAGAGATTCCCTAGTTTAGAGATTCCCTATTTTAGAGATTCCCTATTTTAGATATTCCCTGTTTTAGAGATTCCCTGTTTTAGAGATTCCCCGTTTTAGAGATTCCCTATTTTAGAGATTCCCCGTTTTAGAGATTCCCCATTTTAGAGATTCCCTATTTTAGAGATTCCCCGTTTTAGAGATTCCCCGTTTTAGAGATTCCCCATTTTAGAGATTCCCTATTTTAGAGATTCCCCGTTTTAGAGATTCCCCGTTTTAGAGATTCCCTATTTTAGAGATTCCCCGTTTTAGAGATTCCCTATTTTAGAGATTCCCTGTTTTAGAGATTCCCTATTTTAGAGATTCCCCGTTCCCCATTCCCCGTTCCCCGTTCCCCGTTCCTCGATTCCCCGTTCCCTGTTTTAGAGGTAGCCAAAGCTAAGCAATTACGTAAAAGCAGAACTTTCTTCGATGTTGCTAGAAACTGTCATTATGAGAGAAAAAAAAAAACTTTTGAAAGATATAATTCCTCGAGTACTTTGCGAAATCAAGAATTAGAAATTAGAAACAACAGCTAAGCAATTACGAAGACTGTTAGCTTTAATGCTTAGTCTAAGTAATACAAAATAAATCAGGACACGTACCATAACATCAACATGTGAAAAATATGTTTCCCTTGTTTCAATTCAAGATACGATATACTTATTCGTAGTGGTTAATGAAGCTAAAGGGCAGCCCTCTTGCGAACATTACATCATTAAATTTAAGCTTACATCCTACATCGTGTTTAAATATAGGTTTCTTATCTAAATATTTATGTTTACAATCATGATTCTTACCTCGGGCTTAAATGCATGCAAGTCCCGTCGAGGCGTCGCGACACAGAAAACCGATATTTTAAACTCCACGCACTGAAGTCTGAGGAAATCTTTGATTCCTAAGATCGACAACATGTCAAAACTAGGATATCCATCGCAAAAATCACAAAAGCTGCGATATTTTGAACGGAAAGAAGTAATTTTGGCGTTCACAAGAGATCCTCACACGATGGCCGCCATGAGCAAATGATGGGAAACCGAAACAAATACCAGCGTGCATTGCGGTCGTAGCACGCACACCACCTGCCCAAAACCCATGTCCGATTGTCCAGGACAGGTAGAAATTCCGTTTAGACATGCAAACCTTTGACATGACTTTTCCGTGGGACAAGCACATTTTCAATCAGGAAATAACAGAAACAATTGAAAACTGAGCTCATCATTCCCAGTCACAAAATTTAAGTTGATAATAGCAGTGTCACAAGAAAAAAGTACAGTCTTCGTTGTTAGGTTTTCTTTCAAAGCAACTGCGATGAGAAAACATCCTAAATGCTAGCAAAAAATTAGATGAATCAAGAGAGGGTCGTTAATTGCCTGTTTGTTTTTGATTCTCGAGTTTCGAACAAACCGTTTTGGACAAAACCTCTTTGGCTTTGGCTTTTCCTTACTCCGATTCTTCATTTTTTTCAGTTCTCAATTTTGACTAACATGTTCACGGCTAAGGGAATGCTTGGGTTATCGAAAAGTAAGAAAATAATTTAATTACCTGTGTTGCTGTGACTTCCAGTCCTGAATTCAACAGGGCTTTGTGTACAGAAATTGGACTGGCGGGCGCACCGTTTACTGTAGTCAACGCCACCCAGTATGCGATGGCAGGGCAGAGTGATTTGTTTACCTTCGTTAAGTTTCCTTCAACTGAAGCCATTGTTGGGAAATAGAGCTCGGAATTTCATCGCCAGAACTGCTCTCCTCTTCTGTGTTCTCGTTGATACTTCCACTTTTTTTCTCTTGGCTTGCTATGGCGCTAAAGAAAAATGCTACGTTGTGGATACCTGCAATATTAGAAAGATAAAATGCGTCGAACTTTTGCACTAAAATGTTCTTTGAAATCTCATCTGAAATCGGCGTATTGCAACAAATACTAACCTGATATTGCACGGTCGCACAAATCTCGTTTTCCGCAAACAGGTGCCCAAGCCTTTGGCAAGGCCTTATCTTTGACTTTGCAAACACATTTAGCGCTGTTAATGCTACACCTTCCGCTTATTACTGGCGTAAGGTAGCACAAGGCCGTACTCTTTATACTCTCACCATTGAGCTGTCGACATGGTTGTCTTGTTCGCTGCATTCTTGCCCCTTGTCCCATTCTTCCCTTGTCCATATTTGGTACACATCCGATCAAAAGGAACAAAAACACAAGCCTGATAATGCTACACGTTCCGCTTATTACTGGCGTAAGGTAGCACAAAGCCGTACTCTTTATACCCTCACTGTTGAGCTGTCGACATGGTTGTCTTGTTCGCTGCATTCTTCTTTCGTAGCGCAAATGTTGTGGCATGGGTGCGGTGTTTATATAGTGGATTAGCGCTGTGAAATTTTGACGAATAAATTGGAAAGTTTAGGCTTTTGTTGGCTATGTTTTCGACGTGCTGATGAATAACTGTGGAAGATGATTCATTAGTTTGTTTGTCATGTTTTGAAGTCAAATTTGTTGACGAGGGCGTGTCGGAAATGATGTAACTATGAAATGAACGTTATAAAGGGCGTTCCTTTTTTGCACGTTTTTTTAAAGTATGAGTCGCTGTTGTTAGCGCAGGACAATAAGGACGGTCTGATGTAATTTAGAGGGCAAGTTCAACGCCAAAAATGCAATCGCTTCATTATGATAGTGCTCCCCAGGAAAAATCGAAGCAAAAAACCTACCCTTTTTGGTGAAATACAATAACGATAGGATCATTAGACTTGTTCTCTGACTTGTTTTCTCGGACGCTCAAACAATGCAATCAAAACTGTCATTCAATCCAGGTAGCAGCCGGCGCCTTTTCTCAAACGATGGTTCAAAGGAACGACCGAAAAGGTGTGATGCATTTAGTGTCACCATTTAGGAGCAAACTTGGTAATGAAATGCAAGAAATGATTGTCTTTCTTATGCCTTTTCACAACGGACCTTTTTTAAAAGAAGTTTCTGTAATGCTCAAGGTGGAACGTAAACTCAACCGAAGCTTCATGTCTCTGGGAAATCTGTAAAAAACACAACTTGTAAGAGGTCTAGCAAACAATGCAAATCCGGTACCAACTGTACGTGCTGTATGGAGGATCACTAAAGCGATCGTGGACTCTTGAGATAACTCAAATAAAATTAGAAATGTAATGGTCAAGAGGCCAACTCCAATATACAATGTAGCTAAGTTGGTTTTATTCGCTCAACGTTTCGACCATCACGGTCTTCATCAGGAGCGTTAGAGGTATATGATATACCTCTAACGTCGAAACGTTGAGCGAATAAAACCAACTTAGCTACATTGTATATTGGAGTTGGCCTCTTGACCATTACATTTCTAATTATATATATATATATATATATATGTTATGTAAAAAAACGGCACCTGTAAAAAAGCGGCACTTTTACATAAAAAACCTGCTTTTTTTACAATTCAGACATTGTAAAAATCCTTCTTTCTTACAAAATATATATTTGTAAAAAACCCGATTTTTTACGTAAAAATGCCGGTTTTTTACAATTATATAATTGTAAAAATGCCGGAAATTTACAATTCAGTTTTGTAAAAAAACGGCCCGGAGCCCAGATCTTCCAAACGATTTGACCAATTGACCTGAATATTTTTCTGTGTTAAGCTGGCCTTAATATCAATATTTACCGCTGACAATTGCTTTCCCTAACGGCCGATAAGCGTTGATAAAAAAAGGCCAATAATCTTTTCTCACTTACGGCCTTGTAAGCGGGCCGAAAATTTACAATTCAGTTTTGTAAAAAAACGGCCCGGAGCGCATATCTTACAAACGATTAAACCAATTGACCTGAATATTTTTGTGTGCTAAGCTGGCCTTAACATGAATATTTACTGCTGACAATTGCTTTCCCTAACGGCCGATAAACGTTGAGAAAAAAAGGTCGATAATCTTTTCTCACTTACGGCCTAATGTAAATTTTCGGCCCGCTTACAAGGCCGTAAGTGAGAAAAGATTATCGGGCTTTTTTTGTCAACGCTTATCGGCCGTTAGGGAAAGCAATTGTCAGCAGTAGATATTGATCTTTAGGCCAGCCTAACACACAAAATATTCAGGTCAATTGGTTAAATCGTCTTGAAGATATGGGCTCCGGGCCGTTTTTTTACAAAACTGAATTGTAAATTTTCGGCCCGCTCACAAGGCCGTGAGTGACATAACCTATCCGCCTTTTTTTCTCAACGTTTATCGGCCGTTAGGGAAAGCAATTGTCAGCAGTAAATATTCATGTTAAGGCCAGCTTAACACACAAAAATATTCAGGTCAATTGGTTAAATCGTTTGGAAGATACGGGCTCTGGGCCGTTTTTTTACAAAACTGAATTGTAAATTTTCGGCCCGCTTACAAGGCCGTAAGTGAGAAAAGATTATCGGCCTTTTTTCCTCAACGCTTATCGGCCGTTAGGGAAAGCAATTGTCAGCGGTAAATATTAATGTTAAGGCCAGCTTAACACACAAAAATATTCAGGTCAATTGGTGAAATCGTTTGGAAGATATGGGCTCCGGGCCGTTTCTTTACAAAACTGAATTGTAAATTTTCGGCCCACTCACAAAGCCGTGAGTGAGATAACCTATCGGCCTTTTTTCTCAACGCTTGTCGACCGTTGGGGAAAGCAATTGTCAGCGGTAAATATTGATATCAAGGCCAGCTTAACACACAGAAATATTCAGGTCAATTGATTTAATCTTCTGGAAGATATGGGCTCCGGGCCGTTTTGTACAAAACTGAACTGTAAATTTCCGGCCCGCTTACAAGGCCGTGAGTGAAATAACAACATATCGGCCTTTTGTTTTCAACGCTTGTTGGCCGTTAGGGAAAGCAATCGTCTTCGGTACATAGTGATGTTAAGGCCAGCTTAACACACAAAAATGGTCAATTGATTAAATCTTTGGGAAGATAGACTACGGACCGTGTTTCTTTCAAAACTGAATTGTGAATTTTCGGGCCATATATAGGGCTTGTTAGTGAGAACCTCGTCGGTATTTTTTTGTCAGCTCTTATAGGCTATTTATGAACAAAGTCAATACGGATGAATACTAAAAATTAGATCACTCTTTCACCTAAAAATTCCAGGTCGTTCGCTTGAATCGTTTGGAAGATATGGGCTCCCGTCCCTTTTTAAACAGAGTTAGAGGGTTTGTATGGGAAAAAGATCGCTTTTTTTTCCAGGCGCTAATAAGCGGTTATGGAGGGAACTTTTTTGCGAATAAATATACCGATAGTAGTGTTAACTTCACACAAAAAAATTCAGCTCACTCGAATAAATTGTTGGCACGTTATAGGCCTAGGTGCCGTTTTTTTACAAACCTGAATTGTAAATTTCCGGCCCGTGTTATAAAGGTTGTATGGAAGAACATGTTCCACAATTTTTTTCTCAGCTCTCATAGACTGTTGCGATCAAAGTTAATACGAATAAATACTGATACATATTTCACCCTTTCACACAAAAAGTTCCAGGTTATTCGGTTAAATCGTTAGGAACAAATGGCCTCCTGTCCGTTTTTTTACAAAAAGTGAATTGATAATTAGCCGCCCAATTTGTAAGGTTTGTATGGGGAAAAGATCGGCCTTTATTTCCAGGCCCTTACAGGCGGTTATGAAGGGAACTTTTTAGCAATAAATACTGATAATTGTGTCTACTTCGCATACAAAAAAAATCAGTTCTTTTTTTAAATCGACGGCAAGTTATGGACCAAGGTGCCGTTTTTTTACAAAAATATATTTCTGTAAAAAAACGGCACTTTTACAGGTCCGTTTTTTTACGCCACATATATATATATATCTATATATAATTGTATCAAGATACTTACAGTAAAAAAGAGAAGTATTATATCAAAGTAATAAATTTCCGTGAAATCCGTGAAATCCGTATTTTCCGCTACTCTTTTAAGAGTCTTTTTCAGTTAGCAGTCAGTCAGGACTGCGAGTTATCTTATTGAACATTCATGTCTCCGTGAAATCCGTGAACTCCGTATTTTCCGCTACTCTTTTAAGAGTCTTTTTCAGTTAGTAGTCAGTCAGGACTGCAAGTTATCTTCTTAAACATTCATGTCTCCGGGAAATCCGTGAAATCCGTATTCTCCGGTACTCTTTTTAAGAGTTTTACGGAAAAGATGGATTCTACGGATTTAACGGTGAACCACCAAAGACCGTGATCAACCTTTGCTTTAATACAATTTTTGCAATCCAACACTGATTGTATAAACTCAACGGATATAACGGATATAACGGATATGCCGGAGACAAACTCACGTAGATATCATGAAACAAAATCACTCTGGGTAAACCCTTGTTTGCTGATATAAATTTAAGGCTACAGTATAGGAACAAGCGTGCCTTTCCATGGCCGTTCCCCTTACGAGGAACGCTTTTGCGGAAAATCGTCCAGATTTATTTCGGTAGTTCTTAGCAAAAGATCTGAGAATGTGCTTTTTAGCTTTTTCCTGCATAAGACTACCAACAGATATAATTTTAGAAAGATTTTTGTAGTGCTTAGTGTTATTTTAAGGCTTCAGAAAAAGGGGAACTGAATTTTTGGGAAACGATCATTATCATTTTCATCGTAATCGCCTTCATCACCCTCGTCATCGTGGTCATCATCATCACTAGCAGCAGCACCTGCATCACCCTTTTCAAAAATGACCAGACTTAAAATAACCCTCTCCAGACATCTTAAATTCACGCGCGTGAGCTGCGAGTCACGTTCTCGTAATACTTATTTGACCTATCCGAACAAGTCCCAAAGTCATTGTCTGGGGGAGAAGGGGAATCACAAGTCAATAACCTCTTGGGGAAATTTTTCGCTTAGGGAAGGACTCCACTTAGAAAGATGCCCGCTTACGGAAAAGGTGCCTATTAGCGAAAATTTCTCACTGCTATCAAAACTCTTTAAAACCTTGTAAAATGAGATGAACAGCAAAAAAGCCCACAGTTGATATAACAGAACTTCTTGTCACTGGACACCTTGGGGCAACGTTTGTAAGTGTACGGCTAGGAGAGGTTTCCGCCTGAAGGAGGTGTCTATTGACGCAGGTTCAACTGCTGTACTTTTTTTATCTTCACAGGTTGTCATGGAAACCATCCTTGTAGATTCCGAGGAGAAAAGGAAATTCCATTTGAAGCTGGCAGAATACTTTGTAGATCGTTGCAAAGATGTCGACCGAGTGATCTTCACGGCACCAGAGCAACTTAAGCAAGCTCGTGAAAAGAAAAGACTTCTGGGATTTTTAAGAGAAGACGCGGGCTCTAAGAATCGGCCAGGCTTCTGGAAAAACAACTACTACAAAGTAATGTTAGTTTTACATGTAATACTTAAAATAATTTTTAACTTGGTTTCATTTTGTCTGCGGTTCTTTTTGATTTCGGTTAAGCTTTTTGATAGGTTGAAACGATTATGCAGAATGCCCTAAACCGACCAGCAAAAGGACAATGCCTTTTTTTGCGTAAGAATCTGACACAAACTGGTTAGTAGCAACGTGACTTTGTTTGTTTGTCCTCACTTGTTTGTCAACTAACTCCGTTCAAAACGTGACACAGGTGTTCCTGAGCACTGAGCTCAAGTGCCAATCACAGCGACTGGTTAACATTCGCTTCCGAGAACGTTACGTTTAACATTCCTTTTCTCTCTTGTTTCAGGACTTGCGTTGTAACAAAATACTTCAAGAAGGAACTCCTTTCGCTCACGATGTTCACCTGTGTCAGTTCTGCAATATGAGGCGAGGTGCGTTTGGAGAGATGACTCAAATGAACAAAGATTATTGTTTTATTTTTGGACGGTTTACGCCGTGGAAAGATGATCGCCACTCCGCCATGGTTTGTCATATGCACAAACCGCCACCCGGACCACCAAATACGAAGATGTGTTTTGTATGAAAGAAACCCGCTTTTCAGAACGCTGTCAAGGTGTATCTTTGTCCATTTTGCGGGACTGTAGGAATTGCGCCATGCTTGTTGGAGAATGAGTTGCGAGACCAAAGAGTCATGAGCGATCAACTCAGTAAAGCGACGGTTAACGGGATATGGAGGGTGGGGGAGGGAGATCACTAGGGAACGGGGAAGTTTTTGTTGTCGCCCTACCTTCAAGAGGAAAAAGAGCCACAGCCCTAATGGAGAATTTAGTGTAGACTTTAAAAACTTTAAGACACAACGCAGCGCAGCGTCTGTATGTAAAATACATACATACATACATACATACATACATACATACATACATACATACATACATACATACATACATACATACGTACGTACGTACGTACGTACATACATACATACAGATACATACATGCATGCATACATACATACATACATGCATGCATTTTTTTTATGTTATTTATTAAAGAATACAAAAAAAATTAACAATGCAATAGATAAACAATTACAAGAGTACTATACACATCTTTACAAATAGAACCAGTAGATAAAGAATCAACAGACGTACTTTGCACCTCTTTACAAATAGAAACAAACAGAAAGCACAAGCGATTAAAAAAAAATAGACAAATAAAAACATCCAAATAAATAACTATATAAATTGAAAGCAGGTCAAAGGTCTCTCAAATATCGACATCTCCAATAAATTTGCTGCGGATCAGAGGTTCCCATTTAATCTTGAAATGCTTTAGATTACCATTTCTCGTAGCAATATCTTTCTCAATCCTTGCTTTTTCCCTTAATTCTGTTTCAAACACAGGGAAGTATAGAGGCGTATCGTCTAGACTGCATCGGTATATGTAGACCTTGGCAACTAACAGGGCCAAATTGAGTAGCGTGCAGAACCTTAAGTTATCTATCACACCATATAACACCTTAGTAGGTGTGAGGTTCAGTACAATATGGGTATTTTTGCGCCACCATTCCCGAAAATCCTTCCAAAAAGCCACTGTATGCGGACAGTGGACAAGCAAATGCAAAAGTGTTTCTGCTTTGTCTTTGCAGTGAAAACATTTGTCATCCTGTAAAATATTTGCTTTGAAAAGCTTGTCCTTCGTGAACACTGCGTTATGAATAATTTTAAACGCATTCTTTGGAAATGTTCAAAAGGCTTTTTGACATTAAAACATAATCAAGACGACATTGCACCTTCAGCGCTTTATCTCGCCATGAAAAACCCTGTTTGTCACCATTTTTTTCACGCCACACGTCGGATAATGAGTACAGCGATGAGAGTTTTGTGATTTCGTCAATAACTTTTTGTTTGCAATGGAACGGTCTACCACCTAGTTTATCTGAAGAAGTCAGAGGACAATTAAAATCACCTCCAATGATAATATTCTCTCCTGAAAAGGGGAGTAAAACATCTTGTAAGTTTTTAAAGAACGTTAGTTGTTGCGCGGAATCATTTGGCGCGTAAATATTAACTAAAATTAGGTGCGAATCATCAGCTTTCAGATCTAAAATAATGAATCTTCCGTTTTTGTCTTTAATGCAATTTTCCACCTGACAATCGAAATTTGGGTTCATTAAAAACATAACGCCTTTGCTGTGTTTACTACCATGGGCAGCATAGACCTTTCCACCCCACTCAGCTTCCCACGAGCTTATGCATTTCTCGTCACTATAGGTTTCTTGTAAAAAATAACACTGTGCATGCTGGTGGTGCAGCCACCTGAATAGTTTTCTTCGCTTGATGGATTGATTAATTCCCCTGACGTTTAACGAGAGTGTTTTTAGTTGAAATGGTTCGGAACTGAGCGCAGCCATTTAGCAAAGAGTAATAAGATAATAAATTGTAAGTACATACCTGAAACTCTTAAATTGTGTTGATACTGATCGATGGGAACAAATAAGTCGTTTATGAGAGACCCTTGACACCACTAAAAAACAAAAATACCAGCCAGCAAAAGAAAAACCACAGCACACAATAAACAATTGAGACATGAGAGCCCTATGCGGCTCGATCACTAAATAGCCAAATCGATTTGTTAAGTGCATGCATGCACTTAACCTATATATCGAGACTGGTTCAAGAACGAAATTCGTTGATTTTATCGACAGAACACAGTAACTGTATTCGGGACGCTTCGGAGTAATTCACGCGTATGTTTCACAAAACAATTTTCAATGCAGTGTTTATCAACAGTATTAATTTTCTGTTGTATTGATTTTGAAAGATAAATCCTAAGATCTTTATAATTTTATGAAACACTTTGAACTACTTTACACTAAAAACTGATGCCAATCGATATAAACTGGTTTAAACAACCAAAAGGAATTATCGACAGCACGACATGTATTCAGGGGGTTTGAAAACCGTACGTACGTAGTTGACGCAGAAGGCACCGATTTAAATACTTTGTAATGTTTTAATGTAAAATAGTGCTCTACCAACTGAGCTAACCATGCAGATTTAAATAGATTAACTACAATGGATTAAACAGACGAGACCAAATATTTCAATTTAGACTAAGTCGGTATTGTTTTTCCGACTGTAGAGTTAAGTTGTTTCTTGTTTGAGTTCAGATTTTTAGTGTGGTCGTTGCAGTCACGGGGGGTGTACTACATGCCACTGTTGGATTTGCTTTCCGGAATTCTTCTACCATCCCAACGGTCTAAACACGAGAAAAAAGCAACGTAAATAGATACATTTAACACTAAAATAGTTATGATAAATGTGCATTCAAGCCGGAGTGACAGAACTCAATGAAGCACCGTATATTTTCATGACACAGAAGTTTGTCCTGACCGAATGTGCATCTTTAAACAGGTATTTTTAGTGTTTCTAGTCATACTTTTACTACTTCACACACACTGAGTGCATTGACTGTGCCCCTCTGATTGTCTGTCTGTCTCTCTGTCTACCTTGCCATTTCCGAACAGCAAATTATTTGTAATTTTATGCCTTGAACATTTGACAGTCTGGCTTCACTACTGGGATGGGAAGCGAGGGAGGGAACTCATACGATATTTTGTTGGGGTGTGCTGCACGGTGTTTCAAACTCGAACACATATTTCAGATCCAAATAAGTCATTTTCCAGGCCTGTTTTTAGTCCTAATTCCAGACCTGGGCTGGCCTCTAAAAAAGGAGTTTCACATTTTGTTGTACCAAAGAATCTTTTTAGTTACTTCTCTTTCTCTCTTGTTCGTTTGATATCAAACAGAGGTAAATTTGTTATACGCTTTCTTGGATCCCTTGACTGAAAACTGTACCCAGTAACAGAATAGAACGCAAAACCGTATCCAACTTCAGACGAAAAAGTCAAAATCCTTGACCCAGATTTTCAGACCAAAACAGCTCAAAAAACCATACCCTTGGCCGGGACATTCCGTATAAGGCTTACCTAGGGGTATCCCCCCGGGTCTCACTAACCTCCATGATTTTTCTCCCGGTTTTTTAGGCAGCCAGCATTATACTACAAACTTTCGATGTTTCATCCGTAATGAATATTACAAAATCCAAATTGGGGCCCCGAGAAGTTGATTATTGTGATACAAAACAACACTCAATTTTAGGCAAGTTAGTTTACTCACCCATGAGTAAAACACTTCTGCTCCTGTGCTGACAAAGGAGACTTGTTTTCGGCGGTAGCGTCCGATAAGACCAAGCGCCTCAGTCGCCAGTTCTGGATGCAGATCAGTCAATTTAAATGTTCTCACTCGTCTAAACAGTCCATGTTTGCCAAAGGTAACAAGCCGTTTCTGGCAATCACTCCATTTCTGCAGATTCAGAAAAGTGATCATGTTGAAGTCTTGATCATGTCTTAAAATTGGATACCAGACAGAAGATCCGTACAACGATGCTGAATTGCTTCCGGATGAAATGGAGCACAAACTTTTTAATGTGTTATTTAATTTGCCTCAGCAATCTTAAGAGCTTGCGACTTGAGAGATTTTAAAACTAGTATGCCTCATGAGTACCCCAAACCCCTCCCCCAATATAATGCCTGAAACTAGGATGGCGGGTTTTTCGGTTGCAAAAATATGAAATCTGAGCTGGATGTTTTTATTTCTTATTTTGCCCTAGGCAGCATATCTAGGGTAGTTTTGTTAATGAAAAGGTTGAGGATCATGCAGTCTTCTTACTTACCGCAGTCATGGTTTCGTCAAATCCTAACAAACGAAGTGTGGCCTTTATCACTTGATGGACCATTTTTGGTGGTTTGGAATAATTTCTTAGCTCTAACATTGTCTTTTGGTCCAACTTAAGAACTGCTTCCTTCAGTCCTTGGATTCTCTCAAGTGATTTTAGCAGTCGCTTTGCAGCTTCTACTTCCTCTGCCAGCAGTAAGCAAAAGCTCGTGTTTTCCACACAAAGGATTGCATCCTGTAAAGCTTGAAGATCTCTTCTATCCATTGCTGATTGCAGCTCTGCAACGATAAAACAAGTTTTCATGGCTCTGGCAAAACGTAAAGCAAATTAAACACATCTAGCCAATCACATGAAACACGATGCAACGAACCAATCAAAACTCGAGTTCGAACAGGCAGCCAGAGGGAAGTGACAAGTGGAGGGAAAGTTTACCTTTTGCCAAAACGGGCGTATGCCCAGTTGAGGGTTCAGTAACCGTCAATGCTTCTTGTGGATATATTTTCGTGGTAATTAACAGAATGATATTTCACTCACGCTGCTTTGCTTTTTCAAACTGCTGCCTCATCATTTCTTTCCTGGCTTCTTCTTCCCTCCTGGCAGCTTCTTGCTTTTGCCTCAGGAGTTCTTTTTGTTTTTTAAGTTCTTCGCTTTCCTCAACCTACAAAGTTGAACATAACATAGGGTCAGTGTGATTTCAAATTCAAATCTTTGGCTTTTTCAATATAATAATATATGAGTGTTGTATAAATAATTGATTAAAGCTTAAAAACCTTATTAGATTCCTTTAGTTTTCCGCAAGTATAAATTATTTAAAAAATAGGCAACTACAGCAACAGCTGAGTTACTCGGCAGACGAAATATCAGAGTCACGTTCATTCAATGTTCACCCTGGCCGCATGACCTAACAACACCTAAGGAAAATTGTCCTGGCATTAAAGCATATTTATCTAAATTATGCCATAAGAACTATATGGAGATTATTAACAATACCCTGAGTGGAAAATCAAGGATAATACTAGCCAGCCCACAAAACTGAGAATTTCCCTTGGTATGCAAAGCATTATAATAGTTTCAAAACCAGTGGATCATTCAAAGAAGTGTAAAATACATCCCACTGAAACTTGAAAACAACTCAAACTGAAACAAGAGTTCGAAATGGGAAGTCTGTCATCATTAATTTCTGCACTTTGCATCATTTTTTCCTAATTTTCTATTTCAAGTTCTCCAGTCTTCCGTGAAAGAGTTTAAGTAAAGGGGGGCTTGTATTTAGGGGGCAGAGCTTACACTGGAAAATATACATTTTTTGTAGTTTACAGGTAAATGGACCTGCTCAGGTAATGTTGGCACGTGGGGCTTTTAAGCGGGAGGGACTATGACCTGCATTTAACCTGTATTGCCTATCCCACAGAAAATATTGTAAGCAAACATTTCTTCGAATTAGTAAGATACCTGATACTTGAGTAAAGGATTGTACGAATTGGAGTCTTCCTTGATCTCTGCTAACAGTTCTAGTCCGTGGTCACCCTCTCCTGTCACTACATCAGCCTGCCATAGGCCCTGCTCATTCCTGCTCAGAAGGGTACTACTGTTAGGACTGCTAACAGCAACAACCCGCTGGGCATCAGGAACGTCAACAACAAAACGAACAGTGGATTTAGCTGGGATGATACCAGTAGCAGGGTCCACAAGTTTGCATTGTCTTTCCCAAGCGGTGCATCTTTCAGGGAAAGGCACACAATCTTGTTTTGGTGATGGAACTTTCACAAAACATGTGTAAGCTAAAGGAAAGTTGCCATCCTTGCATTTCTCCTTCGCATGCAGATTAAAAACATATCTTCCCGATTGTGGAAAATTGATTTTAAAGGTGATTTCATTATTATTGTCGTCATATTCAGGCCACACAAAACCTTTCTTGAGCACGTTCCCTTCCTCCGTCACGAGTTCCAGTTTTGGTAACGTTTCACATGGTTTTGATGTTTTGAATTTGAGCTGCAAGGAACCATCTTTTGAGCACTCGATGATTGGAGAATTGTGCGAAATAAGTTTGATCCCGGCGTCGTTACTTGTAGCGACACCGATACGGCCATCAGGCACTACAGCAAATCCCTCACTGTCGGGTGCAGTGTTTACACTGCTTACCAAATAACTACAGAGAGATTGCTCATGTCCTCCATTTTTGGCGAAAAGATTCAAAGCATAGTCCCCGTCTTCTGGTACCTTAATGTTAAATACTATTTCATCGTTGTCCATGTAGTGAATGACATTGCCTTGCAAATCTTCTTTTGTTTTGTTATCACTGTGGAGGGTATGCCGCAATTCTACGGGTTTCGTTGCCTGGAAGCGAACTTGGACCTCACCCTCATCAGCTTCAATCACCGCATCCTGATGAGTAAGGGGCACCAGCCCAGCATCGGCTAAATCCTTCCCAGGCCCCCACTCCTGACGGGTGTTTTCAGGAAGAGCTTTAGCGTCCTCAGCTGCCTGCTCGCAGTGGATTATGAATGCACACAACATGGAGAAGGAATCTTTATCATCTTCAGCACTTTTTCCATACAACTTATGCTTGAACTTTCCCTCAACTGGAAATCGAATCCTGCAAAATAATGTGTTGTCTTTTTGTTCCATGATGCAGTATCTTTCAAGTTTTACGGTTCCAATTTCCTGTCGGTTGGACATCCATAATTGATACCTAAACTCTCTAATGGCGTTGTGCGGTGTTCCAATTTTGATTTCAATTTCGCCTTGAGGTGCATACAGCACACATTTCTGATGTTCAAGAAGCTTAAGACCTAACTGAAAAAAGGGTGGTTTTAAATATGCCATATCAACAAACTCCCTGAAAGTGACGGGTCGTGCCAAAAACTGCCACGCGTCGTCGTCCCGTGGAAAGTGAGAATAAATAAATTGTTCTGGATCTGTAAGAAAATAGGCTTCATCTAGGATGTACACCACTCTCTCCTCTTGTTGACTTGGACCCGCTCCTCCAACATCATGAGCCACGAGTGACCATCCAGCATTTCCCACCCCAGTTACTGAAGAACAACACCAATGAGGATCCACCAAATGCCACTCCTGATTGATTACCAGAGCCACCCACGAATGTAAATCATTAGAGCGTGGCTCTTCTCCAATCTCAAGCGTGGCGTGTTTTGAATATCCTACTATCTTTGTCGCTTGTATTCCAGCACATCTGAAAACAGAAATCAAGCTGAGACTAACGAAATGTTAAAGTCATCTATAGGTGCATGCTTGCGTAATGTAGTTGGAAATTCTCCCAGTAAACGAACAGGTTTCGTGAGAGATAAGAAAGCATATGACAGTTATTTACGGTAAATACCATTCAAAGTTTGATAGCCCCATTGCTTTCCAATCCGGTTGAAAACTTTACTTTTCATAGACAAGTATTAAGCTTGACCTTAGGTGACATGAAAAGGGAGTGAAACATGGTTCACATCAAACAAGATGCAAAACAAAGCAAACAAACAAGCAACCAAAAGAAAAAAAAATGAAAAAGTGGATCGCTCCAACCAGTGGCCTTTAATTCCCGATTTTCCAAACCGAACAACGCGACAAAAGTCATGAGCAAATTGCCATTTACCTCTGCAGAAATGTCAAGTACAACATAAACAGAGGTTTAGTTTATCAAGACAAAACTTGCTAAGGTAGATAGCCAAACCACCCAATACGCCAGGCCATTTGCATACATTTGGTGGCACGTCATTTAGCATATCCCTAACTTCGATGATTTTCTTTTATATCCATAATATCCGAATATTTTTCTGCTTAGCATCGTTTTACGATACAATGTAAAGAAATGTTAAATACCACTATTGGCAATCAAAACCAAGAGAGGACAAAGACATCATCTCTTAGAAAAATTCACTAAGGCCCACTTCAGACACCGTACCTCTCATGTGCCGTACCAAATACACTTTCGCTCCGAGGTCGTATTAGGCGGCGAGCTTTGCCGTAGCCTGAGATTTTACCTTGCCTAATTGAATTCTGTCGAAAAAACTGACTTGGACACCGTACCACTGCCAAATGACTACGTGCTACTTGGTACGGCACATGAGAGGTACGGTGTCTGAACTAGACCTAAAACACGAAAGACTCACAGACACATTTCCAGGAAGATGTTGGTGTCGCTTTCGGCCAGAAGCTTTGCCAGAGTGCTATCTGGATCCGAACAGTTCAAATTCTTGAGTTCGTCTGGTCTCTGAGCAGCCAGCCATCGCATGATGACCCTAGCTGTGGCCATTTCGTCATCTTTCCAAGCTGCCGTCAGATAATCCGTAAACTTCTAAGCAAAGTAAAGGCAAATTATGGTGAAAATGGGTGAAGTAAAAATAGGTAAATAGGTCGTAAGCCTGTGGTTTCCGAAGCATAAAACAACTGGGCGGATTTCTTCGCCTTTCTGGATGGGGTGCTATACCACGGTAGATTTACTCGTAAACCTTTAGTTGCGCTTTCCTAACATGCTGGTAAAAACACCTGACTGGAGAGAGAAATGTGTGAAGTATAGCTTATCTTGTCTAACGAAACAGCACGACATGATGCAGAAACCATCAACCCCTCGTTAGTTCGATCAGCCGAAATTCCGAACAAAGGTCCGAGGTCCAATGCACCAACGTCACGCCTCCAAAAAACAACAACAACAACAACAAAGATCCCAACTAACCGCAAAAAGAGATTCTTTTCAAAAAATCTTAATTGAAGAACCAAGTGGAAAACATCCACCGTAAGGTTACGATATCCATAATAAGTTTTTCTTAACAATTTAACAGTACCATTTATCCTTCACTTAGGTGGAGAGAAACAATGCCATATCTTCCTTCCCTCTCAACTGAAGACGTTAAAGGTGGGAGAACGAATTCTAATATCGTTCAAAGACTCGAAAAATAAGAAAAGTGGAATAATGATACTTAAAGACCTATGTACCCTAAAAGAAAATAAGGATGCAATGCCGGATGCTTCACATGAAATATCTTTACTGTTACCTTAAGTGATGTACTGTATTGTGCTGGTTGAACCTGAAAGAATTAAAATAGCCAGTGATGAAGAACAAGGAGAGTATAGGGCCTGTGCAAGATCCTTTCAACAATTTATTGCAGCCATAGCTGCATTTCCAGTAAATACAATGATGAGCTACACGCGTGCTTGTTTAATTGTAAGTTCCACTAGTTCTGCCGGAGTGAAATCACACCCATCCTAGAACTTAGAATGAATGTGTACAGGGCAAACTAGATCAGCACAGAATGACAAAAGACTAGTTTATGCACTCTTCGTATTTAATACCACAAATTATAATATAACATTCTCACCTCAACTGCAAACTTATCTACAGCTTGAAATTTCTCCAGATCAAAAACAGACGCCTTGGTAGAGGGGGTGGGGTAGGGTAGAAGCTTGCCTGTGTCATCACGTGGCAATGGTCGGTGCAGCGCTGCATACTTTTCGTTTGCCTCTCTCAATAATTTAGGAGTCGGGAATTCTGTAAAAGGCTCAAATGTTTCTCGTTCCGGATTTGGGACTGATTCTGTAAAAGGCTCAAATGTTTCTCCTTGAGGCCTTTCTTCTTGTGTAACGACCACTGCAGACGGCTGCGAATGCTGTAAAAGGAATTCTTAGGTAAACTCATTCGTGGCATGGAAAAGGTATTTTTAAAGTAGCTGAGGTTTTTCTTTGAAAGTGTATATGTGAGCATACTTTGTTTCAGAGCATACATTTTTTCAGGATTCTTACGGCATTTAAGGCCTCTTAGCCGATCGTATGCAAAGACTGAAACCTAACCAGTAGTCTGCTGGTAAGCTTTTCCCCATCTTTAAGAGATACTACTTTAAAGCTTCAGTTATTTATACTACTTTCCATCTCAAAAATTTTCTTTCTCTAAATATTGTTTTACTTCCTTGAAATATTCCAGATAGCAGAGGTCTACTTTTTAAACGTTTTGCTGGCAAGCAAACTAAGCAACTAAATGCTCTCCAAAATGTCAGAAGCTGCGAATTAACGGGGAACATTTTTGATAGGCAGCCGCTGCCAGATTTTTTCACAAGAAAATGTTAACACTGATACAGTAAATGGAGATTCCTGCAGAGCATTGCATGTTGATACCATGGATTAATAAATGAAGGACTTACCGACGGCACAACATTTCTTGCTTGGGCTGAAGAGCCGCAGCCCATGACGAGTCACGTGACCTGACGTCCTGACTTGTCACATCTGAAATGGTCTTAAACATGAATAAAAACCGTAAAACTGTGAACTGGTAAACAAAAGAAAAACAAATACTGGTGGTTTATATGGCGGGTAAAAATTGGTCAAGATTGAAGCAAATTTTCGTGACCAGATGATATATGACAGACCGTATCTTAGCTCAAGATAGCGTGACTTGATTGGTTTTCAATCCACCAGCCGCACGGCCTGAAGAACGTTCAGATATTTTTGCTAACAGTGTAAAATTTTACTGAAACATCAGCTGTTAGACACTGCTAAAACGTGCAACTTTGGTTATTTTTCACTTGGCGGTTTTTTGTAGCCGACAAAAACAAATACAGTATTTCGCTTGCCGACGTTACACGCATACAACAGTTTCTATGGAAACTAACTTCATGATCCACTTATTTTTTCCCTAGCTCTCGGTCGTATGAATTCCAGTCAAATTGCAGTCCAAATGCTTGCAATTCAGTACAGTATACTAAAAATCTCGTCCGACATATGTGGAGCGGAAAGAACTTATAAACAGAGCTCACTTTGAATCAAAGAGAAACACTATCCGACCGACTTCAATGTAGCATTTGAGCCGGAGAATCCCATGCAATTCTTACGTTTTCTGAGACTTGTGTGAAAATCATCAACAATACTCGTGATCTTCGGTGTTCTACACAGACACAGACGTTGAAATTCTGAGAAACTCGTGGGAAAATAATAAGGCTTAAGCTCAACTTACTTTGATTTATTTGCATTCAGTGGCCGAGCGCGTTTAACCTTTCACTGAGATACTTCCGTATTAGTGATAAATTATGTATCCTACTACACTCACCTTTTTTCCTTTTTTAACTAATAGCCCTTTTCGTGAACTGTCGCTGATAGGAAAATAAAGAAATAGCCAGCCTTATTTATAATATGAGCCACTTGTTCAACTGAAGGCACACATAATTTACATGTAAGCCGCTTTGAATGAACTTTGCCCGCATGCTTTTGATTGCGTTTTGTTTCATATCTCTTTCAATTGTATATGATGTGATCTGTGGTGCAGACAGCGCTTGAAAAAGCGCGCATCATTGCTCTTCTGAAACGAGTTCAAAAGGAACTGGCTCAGTCTTGGAAACAAGTGAGTTGATTGAATAGTGCAATTCTCATTGGCTGTGTTTTCACGAGCACGATTGTCTCGCTTAACATTCCTAAAGGTGTTTTGTTTACTGACTTCGTTAAGCGACTTAAAAATGATTGGTGTTTTCACGAGTAAAATTGTATTTCATTTAAGTAATTTGAGGAGAGCACGCGCGTGAATAAGTTAGTTTGAATAATGGCGGGAGATGCGGACGAAGCTCACATGTGCGTCCTTCTTTTTTTTATTACTGTATTTATGCGCTTGGTTTTCATCCAACGAAGGAACCGATTTCAGCAAAGGCTAAGGTTGCTCACAATCAGAGGCAGGAGAAGAAGAACGGAGGCGTATTTTTTGCATTCGCAAAGGAAGATCTGCCTCAGAAGAAAAGTCGCATGGGTTCTAGAAAGGCCACAATTCTGGTTCGAACATATGCTTCTAAACCAATACGCAGGGTCAATAACAGATCTAGAAGGGTCATTGAACGGAAAATTATTCACCTTCGCAGAAAAAAAAACTACGCCGTGGTCACAGAAGTTTAGCGAGACGCATAAAAATAGAACCGGCGTGTTATATTTCCGATTTCAAGTGCGATTTGACAGCTTTGTCAGATGAGCTGACCACAAGTTGCTTCTCATTGGAGGAAATTGATTGCTGACTCGCTTAAGCTACCTGGGTCGGTGGCTTAAATTTAATGAGAATTGCATTGAAGTTTGCCGACTCGCTTAACTTTAAGCGAGTCGGAAAAGCAAGTGTTTTTACGAGATTTCCGGTTGTCACTCGCTAAGCGACCTGAAAAATTGCTCGTGAAAACACGGCCATTAAATTTAAGCCACCGACCCAGGTAGCTTAAGCGAGTCAGCAATCAATTTCCTCCAATGAGAAGCAACTTGTGGTCAGCTCATCTGACAAAGCTGTCAAATCGCACTTGAAATCGGAAATATAACACGCCGGTTCTATTTTTATGCGTCTCGCTAAACTTCTGTGACCACGGCGTAGTTTTTTTTTTCTGCGAAGATGAATAATTTTCCGTTCAATGACCCTTCTAGATCTGTTAATGACCCTGCGTATTGGTTTAGAAGTATATGTTCGAACCAGAATTGTGGCCTTTCTAGAACCCATGCGACTTTTCTTCTGCGGCAGATCTTCCTTTGCGAATGCAAAAAATACGCCTCCGTTCTTCTTCTCCTGCCTCTGATTGTGAGCAACCTTAGCCTTTGCTGAAATCGGTTCCTTCGTTGGATGAAAACCAAGCGCATAAATACAGTAATAAAAAAAGAAGGACGCACATGTGAGCTTCGTCCGCATCTCCCGCCATTATTCAAACTAACTTATTCACGCGCGTGCTCTCCTCAAATTACTTAAATGAAATACAATCTTACTCGTGAAAACACCAATCATTTTTAAGTCGCTTAACGAAGTCAGTAAACAAAACACCTTCAGGAATGTTAAGCGAGACAATCGTGCTCGTGAAAACACAAAACACCTTCAGGAATGTTAAGCGAGACAATCGTGCTCGTGAAAACACAGCCAATGAATTATCTTGCAGACGCTGCTAGCGTATGGCAAGTCGATTGTAGCAAAATTCAAAAATGATTTCTTAACCATTCAATCTTTGTTTTAAAGACAATTCAATGCAATACTCAGTTCAATTCAGTGGTCCATTCAATTCAATGCATATTCAATTCAATGCTTCATTCAATTCAATGCCCCATTCAAGTCAATGCATATCCAATTCAACGCTTATTCAATTCAATGCTCCATTCAATTCAATGGTTGACCAGGTCTCTCTCTCTAGAACAAATCGCAGAGGATCTGGGAACGAGAATGTAATATAATATTGAAATTGAAATAGGGAAGTACTGTAGAAAGTAGTTGCTTTGTATGCTATTTCCGTTAAATCGGAGGGATGATGGAATCAGATAATGAGTCGTTCAATTTAGAAGACCTACCGATGTTTTTGAATTCTGTGTTAGAAAAAACACGGTTAATTTGCCGTGAAGAAAACGTAGATTTTGAGCACAGTGGAAACCGGTCAGTGAAAAACAAAGACTGCGGACTGCAGGGTAAAATGCAGCCTGCAGACTAAGGGTAAAATGAAGACTAGGGGTAAAATGCAGAATGAAGACCGCAGACTGCAGTGCAGACCAGGGGGAAATGAGAGAAAAGACAGCCGGAAATACGTCTGTGTTCGTAGAAGTTCATAGAAATTAATATATAGATTTAGCCATGCCTAAAAGCGGAGCCGCCAAGGAATAAACTGGTGTTCGTTTCTCAAAAATAGTCCTGAAACATTTCGCTCTGAAATATATTTCGGGGCTTTCTTTGGCTCGTTAGCTTTCGAAAAGTGTTTCTCAAAAAGCCCGAAAGTGTTCCGAATTGTCCTCCAATATTTTGAGGATCTGTTCTGTAAAACCAGGCTCGAAAGGTCCTTCTAGAGGCTGAGCACAGCTTTTTTTTTTTCGAGCATCAAACTGAACTCATATTTTACTCAGGAGTCAGGAGCCGTCTTGCTTGGTTTTTGCAATGTTTCCATATCCTGTCATTAACTATCAAGGCTTGTCAAATCTCCTTGGATTATTGGCTGTTGGCTTGAATGAACTTGAAACGGCGCTCAAGTACAACAATAAAATAAAACTTATTCTGAAGTAAATGGGTATTCTTCATCGCGTTCGGATGTTCAGTTAACAAATAACATGAACTGCCCCTATTAGTCTGGTCAAAAATTTATACCATCAAGATTGAAAACAAGCAAACACCAAACACGCTTTAAATTATGCCGGCATAAGTTTTGCGGATGCGGAGTAAGCCTATATAAAGTTAGGCGCTTTGAGGAACGCAAAAAACTTTTTTTTTTTCGGAAGCTTTTCGGATAAAATAGTCTTAAACCGACAACTGCTTCGCTTAAAAGATTATTACTATTGAAAACTTCTAGGACAAGAAAATCGACAATTGCACAAACCGACCCGACAGTCAAAATTGAAAGCAATTATGCGCCGTAAGTGATCTTTAATCTTTAATCGTTAATAAGTATACTCCTAAAACAGTGAAACTATACTAGGAGTTTAAGTGATGCTTGTGCAGTTGCCTTGCGACTTTTTTTGTGCTTTGACCTACTGTTATGAATAAACAAACACAAAATAATAAACAGAGAAATCATTTTTGAAAAAGTTTATTCGAAAACCGGTAAGTTTATATGCAATTCGCGTTACACTTCCAGCATGGCAAAATATTCTAAGACTACATCTGTCACAAATCTGAGCTCGTTTTCTAACAATTTTTTGAAGTCAAAAGTAAATGACACATTTCTAATGCTTTTTTACAAATGAACTTTATTTGCGAACTAGCTGAGGTAAAAGTCAAACGCCGCCGGCTACATGTAGTTCCCGAGTGGTCACCCATCCAAGTACTAGCCCCGCCGAACAGGGCTTAACGCTGATCGGAAGAATGTTTTCATTATGGTAGACGTTTCATTCCGTTATCTCCCACACAAATTTTTTTTTCAAACCCAATATACATTTTTTAAAAATCACAAAAAGACGAAAATGGAAAGCAAAAGGTAAATATTTTAACTGATTGAATTCTTAGATACCAGTCCATGATCCCTGGGGGCCCCCCCAGGTCCATGATCAAGGTACCATAAGTTACTTCTGTCCGTACGGTCGTCCGTACGATGAGCGAAGTTAAGCCCTGTCCGGCGGGGTTAGTAGCTGGATGAGTGACTGCCCGGGAACTACATGTAGCCGGCGGGGTTTGACTTTTACCTCAGCTAGTTCGCAAATAAAGGTCATTTGTAAAAAAGTGATCTTTTGGTACACTACAGGTCCCGATTAATAAGATATTTAGCTCTACATTTATTCCCGTCCGAGCTTATTCGCTATTATGCACCTATCAATGGTTTGCCCCAGGATGGGCGGGGGGGGGGGGGGGCAACCCCAGGAGAATTTGACATTTTCAGGTTTTTGAATGTCAATTTCCCCACCCTTGGGTCTCCATTAAGAGTCAAATCCCTACCCCTGGGAATCACAGTCCTTGAATAGTAATGTCGACGAACTCAGGCACTCACAACACTTAATTGCAGAACTCAGCGACTCCAGAAGATATCCTGATGACAAATGGTACCACCAATTGCGTGCAATTCCCCAAATTCCCCCAAATGTAGAGAGCATGCTCTAGCTGTTCAAATTGTACACTGCCACTAATATTATGTGTGTACTGCATGCATTGTTGTCATGAGATATTTTAGCATTGCTGGCAATTTAACACACATTTTGTACTCCTGACAATACCTGTCATGACCTGTGAATTGCTTTATTTTCTTTTTCCTTGTCTGAGCTGCTTTTGCTGTCCTCTCTATATAACACTATGTGTTATGAAACTTTAAAGATAGATAACTGATGGATGTTCAAAACAACAATTGTTTGCTTCAAAAACATCAAGATGCTCCTTAATATCGCTCCCGGCCTAAAGAGAAAGGCCGAGCAAAGAACGTGGGAAGCTCATCCAAATGACTTCTGGGTATTTTCCAAGATGGCGGACCACTCATTCCCAGGCCCTCTCTATTTTCCAAGATGGCGACCAAGTCAAATTTTTCACCCAGCCAGGGGACCGTTGTGGATGTCAAAATCCCTACCCGGGTAGAGCTTCATAAAGTCAAATTCCTGTGGGTTGCCCGCCCTCCTCGCCCCCCCCCCCCCCCCCCCATCCTGGGGCAAACCACATTGATTGGTGCATTACACAGGTTGTTTTGCGTAGTCGCATCAAATTTTGAATAATCTACAGCTTGAAGTTGAAGCAAAACTGTTCTATGAACAACGTATTCCGGACAATCCTTGGTGGAAAGACTGTTCTACTTATCAATTAGTAAACAAACTTTCCGATTAGGAAGCGAAAAAACAAATTGCAAACATTTTGACGACATTAAATAGTTTTTAATAATTTCTATGAACTTCTACGAACGCAGACGTATTTCCGGCTGTCCCCCTGGTCTGCAATGGGACTGCACTCTATGGTCTTCATTCTTCATTTTACCCCTAGTCTGCATTGTACCCCTGGTATGCAGTCTGCAGTCTGCAGTCCGCAGTCCGTAGTCTTCGTTTTATATTTTTACACTGACGGGTTTCCACTGCGCTCGAATCTACGTTTTCTTCACGGCAAATCAACTCTGCTTTTTCCAACACAGAATTTAGAAACACCGGTAGATCTTCTAAATTGAACGACTCATTATCTGATTCCATTATCCCTCCGATTTAGCATACAAAGCAACTACTTTCTACAGTACTTCCCTATTTCAATTTCAATATTATAGTACATTCTCGTTCCCAGATTCTCTGCGATTTGTTCTAGAGAGAGAGACCTGGTCAACCATTGAATTGAATGGAGTATTGCAGTCGGGGGAACGGTACTTCTTTTGGGTCCTTCTTTTGGTCAATTTTCGTAACTATGCCCGAAGAAGCCCGAAGGGGCCCGAAGAAGCTCCGATTTATATTGTCCAATCAGAAAGAACTAAGAACTCGCGCAGAAAAATGAAAGAGAATGTTGTCAAGTTTTAAACATGGCGTCCCTAGCACGGAGGAATCTGCAGGCGATAAGCTTACTTACAGTCATGCTTTGGCAGTATCAGCGAGAAGTTTGGCTGTTGGAGATTCTGAAATTTATGTGTTACTGTTCCAAAGATAGTCTGTTGAAACTTTATTGGTTTACATATTCAGATTGTTCTTCATTTATCTCGTCGTGGCGCAACACGAAATTGCAAAACCATGTCCGGTTCTTACGGCTTTCCAAGGCTGAAATATAGTGTTGTTCAAAGCGCGTTAAAAGATCCGAAAGAAAAGAAGGTTACCTGATCTTAGGTAAGGCAGTTAAGCTCGGGTTAAACACGGTGCACTCGTGGTTTTGACATGATTCAAGACAGCTCGAGAAAAGAAATAATCAAGCTTAAGTTTATATTAAAAGTGCTTCGAACTGTATTTACACCTCGCTGATTACTGTGGTGAAGCGAGTATTCTTCGCAAAAGAGAAGAGAGCATCCTGGACTAGTTAAATATTTTCCCCGTCCTTATTCACATTCATGCACAACCTGAAGAAAAATTTGACTTACCGAGCGGAAAACAGCTGACTGCATGAAAGTCTTCTTGCACTTGCCGCCCGGAGAACAAAGCAATTCTCCATTTTCAAAGCTTTAAAAGCCTTATTAACTCTGTGTTATTCTCAATGACCACTGTTCTGATCCAGGTTAATTTTGTACTAGAAAAAACTGCTGAAATAACGCACTTTTCTTGCAAAAAACAAGAGCTAAACTCAGTGCTGTTTCGTCAGCGGTCCGCATGTTGTATTGATTCTTCTCGTCAATATAAATTCTCAACTGTTTGTTAGTATTACTGACTTCGTTTATGACCCACAGAAAAACGCCTTTCAAGACAAATACATCTGTAATTCCTTATTATTCAAGCTCACAAGGAATTCACATTGAAAAATCCCTGAGAAACCCACAAATTCCGACCTGAAACTGAAGTATTATTATATACGGTTCAAGCGCTCATAATTCTTGGTTTCAAGACAAACTACTGCTGATTTGCTCAAGCATTTTGCCATATTTACAAAAATTAAAGCAGGATCAGACAGCGTTTTGATATCGCTGACATCATTATCAAGACTAAAATGGTGATAAAGTGGAAAATTGAAAAGAATAAGAATACAAATCTGAATCCATAAGCATATCAATCAGTCGGGTCCGAACAACGGATTACGAACGGATTTAGTAATAGCACGACGGCGAAATCGTTGTCGTTGTCGTGTTTGTTGAGAGCTATTTTTGTTTCCCCATCCTTTCCATGCTCAAGATATTTCAGAGACTACTCGTCCAGCCGACTTATGGGCCTCATTACTGGCCCTTACCTGTGCTAGGCGACCCGTCACAAACAATTCTTAAAATAGATGTCACCCAAATTTAAAAGCGAGCACGTAGTTTCTCCTGATAAATATTTTTAAACGGTCTGCTTTTTCCTCCAAGTTGAGAGTTAGCCGCTTTTCGAAGCAACAGAATAAACTGGTCCTCACGTCAAATAGTTTTAATAATGGAGCCCTTTTTGGCATTTCACTCCAGGTGATCGAGGCCTCTGGGATTCATATCTGAGTAGCCCACTCGCCAAATGCCGAAAACGTGGGTTCAGTCTTTTCTCGGAGAAAAGATTTCGCCATCAAATGTCACTTGTTCCCTCGACTGACTGAATTGAATGAAACATTGAATTGAATGGGGCATTGAATTGAATATGCATTGATTGAATAGAGCATTAAATAGCCCTTTTCACAGTTACCTTTTCTCATTTGCATTACAATGCATTTGAACGCGAATGTGAGGCAATTTCGGGCAGAAACGGCAAAATTGCCCGAAATTGCCTCACATCCACGATCAAATACATTGTAATGCAAATGAGAAAAGGTAACTGTGAAAAGGGCTATTGAATATATGCATTGAATTGAATGACGCATTGAATTGAATATGCATTGAATTGAATGAAGCATTCATTGAATTGTCTGAAATATGCATTGAATTGTCTTTAAAACAAAGATTGAATGGTTAAGAAATCATTTTTGAATTTTGCTACAATCGGCTTGCCATACTAGCGTCCTTAGAGGTTGAAGGTTGTCAGTGGATATGACTGAACTTTTTGTTGCTAATGGATTCACGCAACACGTGATAATACAGTGTAACGAAATACTTCACAGTTCAGTTGTTTGGTGTAATGGGCACCAAAGAAGGGAAAGAGGACTTCGCAAGCGTCTAATACGGGAAGAAAGAGGGGACTACCAGTTATCAAATAAAATGAAATACAACCTCGTCTGTCATTTCCAAATTGCTTTTAGTCTATTTCCCAAAGCGATACCATTTGTCTATACTAGACAACATACATTTTCAAAAGTAATCGTTACAGTGTTTGAAAACTGTTCATACAGTTTTCGAAAAGGGTCTGGAACCGAGATTAACCGAGGTTGATAACCGAGGTTCCAGACCCTTTTTGTAAACTATATAAACAGTTTTCAAACACTGTAACGGTTACATTTGAAAATGTGTATTGTCTAGTATAGAAACGTCAAGTTTATCAAAATGCATTTATTTACAATGTTTATCACCGCTGTTTGTGTTTTATTCTTAATCAAGCTACGATGGCCTAGGAACAAAAGTTTAAAATGCATATGTCTTTACGTCATGGCCAAAATCTAGTTCTTCGCACTAAAGTTTAAGCCACTGAATTTGTGCCCCTTTACGAACAGAAAACGAATTTGATCAGACCAAATTGATAATAAAAATTAAACGTTGTGGCCTTCTAAAACATAAAGAGAAAAACATCCAACGCCGAGATTAAAAATTTCCTCAGTTGTACGCCTTGTCTTTGATAGTCTTTAATAGTCTACAGTAGTGGAGATTTATGTTCGAGATTGTTTTGCTGGCGTTATCGCGCACTTGCGCTTCGATTTGGGCAACATGTGATTACAAAGACTCAGAAAAGACAGCAATTCTAACGCCAAGTCTCATTTGTCTGGCGGAATAGACAATGATTAACAGTTCATGGAATGCCCCCACTTGTAAGAAAGAGTATTGTGGCATATTATCTGATTCAGAGGCTCGACTACAACCCTCGTGAGGAAGGTCGTGCTCTTTTTTAGAGGGTACGGCAACAACCTGGGAGTTGGCATGGTTGATTCATCATTGGAACAGGAACATCCTAAAAGGCACAATGAGCAACTTTCGGTGCGGCTTCACGGCGATTCGATTGCATTGTTGATGTGCAGGACTGAGGAGGGTGCATGCGCCAAGAAAGCTTTTTACACTCACACTTAGCTCTCTTCTCTCTCCGCCTACTCCGCCGCTCAACATTTCAAAATTGCAGTCAAATCGTCATAAAATTGCAGCAAAACTAGCTGGCAATAGTTTACGCTAGAATGAGAGTCATACTTAAAATCACCGAGAAATCGCTTTTAAAATTCGCCGTAAAATTGCGTCAAAAATCGCCTGTTTAAAGGGCCGTAGTAACATTCAGATGAGTCACTGGCATCTGTTATGCATCTGCATCTGTTGTGAATTTGTTATTTAATATTTAATTTACTATCAGTAAAGTTCAAGCTAATTACAAACAATGTAAAAATGTGCCCTGGTCCAATTTAGTATATCTCAGACAAAATGCCAAGATAAATTGCATTTTAACGTATTCGGATGAAGTTCAAAACTGCTTCAAAGTTAAATGCAGGAAACAGACAGTCTGGCTTCACTGCTCATCCATAAGCATTTTCTAACCAGAACCTTCTATTTCTTTGTACTTCGTAGACAAAGGGACCCCTCCACGGGTCATCAAGGGTACTAGTTTCCTTGTTATAAACAATTCTATCAAAACAGAAACTTGGGGGAGGGGTGACTGTCCTGGGTGTTGGAAACAGCATGGTGGGTTTGATAAGCCGTACGTCGTGTCGTTTTGTCTGCATTTGTGCGTCCGCCGCCATGACGAGAATATCCGTGTTTCCACCAAACGAACAAATACGTGAAAGTTTTTTACAGTTCCTCAGCAGGTTAACGAAACCGTTTGTGACGGTTTCACACTCGCGATCTCGATAACCCGACAGTTGCAGTGCCTCCAGCTTGTGGCAGTACGATGCTAGATTGTTTAGAATCATATCTAATCCAAAACCATTTGGCGGAATAACCACGGGAGCAGGCGGGTCAATTAGAGGAGGGTCATCCATACCAGGGTAAGCAGAGATACCAAACCTCTTCAATTCTGTAAAACATCGTAAACATCGCTCCAGACAAGAAGCTGTTTTTAGAGTGATACCCACAAGGAGACACGAAATATTTGGACAATTCTGTGCGAGTTTACAAATCAATTCTTCATGTGTCTGAGAGGTTACGAAACCGTCATCTAAGTTGAGCACTTGGAGAGATTTAAAGCGAACCATGTCTGATAAAATCTTGGGTGTGATCGCAGGATTCTCGCTGCAGTTACTCAAGTTTATGTAATTACAGTCAGCTAGGTTGGAAAATACGACGCTGAGACCACGCGAGGAAATGAAATAACACGAAGAAAAATCAACTTCTCTCAGGGATGAATTCGTCCAATCACATAGGCACAGGCAATCATCCGTTACTCTAGTGTAGGCTATAGAAAGGGTTTTCAACATTTTACAATTACGTAAAAGAATAGGCAAATTGTAACCTCTGATTTTGAAACATTTGATAAGAAGAAGCGATTCCAGATTAGGACAACTATTAGCCATTATTTCCACATCCTCATCGGACACTTCAACACAACGGGACAAATCCAGCAAGCGAAGTTTGCTCATTTTTCGTAGAATTTTACCATTCCAGCTTGATCCAATTGTTTCGTCTACTGCCAGGAATTCAAGATGCGGAGTACAGCGAAGCAGGCGAATGACAAAAGCCGCATTTCCGCGCAGTAAGCGCGCGTCCAGTGTTTTTAAATTTTTCAAACTGTGAAGTCGAAATCGTCTTTTCTGGCGTGCGATGTGACACTTTTGAAGCGTGAGCTCTCTAAGCTGTCTACATATTCCAGATACAGTAACCATACACTCTGGAGTTAGGTTACACTTGCTTAAGTTCATCCGGGTGAGTAGCGAACACGATCGTTTGGTGATGATCTCCTTGATTTGTTTTTCATTCTTGCCCTGCAGCTCAATCTGTCGCCACAGCGCTCCGTCACAGCTAATCCTCAGCCATCTCTTGTTGACCTGGGCAGCTACAGCGAGTTCATGGCGCGGCAGACACTTCAAAATATGAAGAAGAACGCTGTCTGGGATGTGGTGAAAGCTTATTGGGCCGTTCATCTTAAATCAACGTGTGTAGATGTGTTGCAGGAAACCAAGATTTTCCATTTGTTACGTCATAAGCGACTTTCTTGTTCATTTGCGCGTCGTACATTCTTTTCCCATTGCGCACGCGCGCCATGGTGCACACTGATTTTGCAGTGAGTTCCTCGTGTCAGAAATACAAAGAATATTGGGTGACCGACTTCGTTTCCGAGATATCTGAAAAACCAACCAACCCCACCAACCCCACCCCGATATGGCCCCAATGTCTGTTAGTCTAAATATGTTGCAAATGAATCCCTGCGAGGCGGCAACGCAACTTTCTATGCCAAATTTTGTGACTGGGTCTATTAAGTAAATTTATTTAACTGTTTACATCCCTCTTAAAAAGTAAACCTTATCTGTAAACGCCAGAACTTGCAAATCCCGCGTTCCTGCATGACGTAGCGTGACATTCCGACATGTATTACGCACGGAGTAAGGATGCGCATAAACAACTAGCGCAAACATCGTTGAGTAAGACTGGTCCCGTCATTATCCCCCCAAATGGTTTAGGATTTACTAAATAATCTAAACAGTTAATTGAATTAATTTCCTTCATTTATATTTATAACGAGCACCATTTGCAATCGAAAACGGCATATACTGATTTTTACAGAATAACAACGTTCAAAATATTTGTTAGTACCAACATAATCAAAGTTTAGCGAAAACACACGGTTAGTGTGCAGTTTGGAGAAAACGCAAAGACGTGTTGTGGATCGCACGTAAATCCTAACTGCACGCTTCTAAAAGTTCACACCTTAGGTGTGAACTTTTCACAATACCTCAATCTGATTTCCGTGCTTGTTGTTTTTTTTTCCTTGTGTACCCTTTCCAACTTTCTCGATTTCTCGGCTTTGTGGGTTCGCATATTACTATTGACAACTTTCTTCGATGGTAGGCCTATCGAACAAGCGAGATAGAAAGTTGATTTCAGTACGCACGAGTGCATGAGATCTGGGTAAAGGGTTTAGCAAAGTTACACTCTGTATAAGACGTCACGAAAGGAACCGTGAAATAATCTGATCGCTGATTGGGCACAAAAAATACAATGCCTCAAAATTTGTGCTCAATCAGAAGCAAGAACGCAAATGGGCTCTTGAACATGACCGTTAAAGGTATCCTCCCAGGGGCTGTTCCCGCCCGTCTTGTAAACTTTCGCTCGCACCAGGCTTCAGGTCGCACCTATTTCGCCCGTTTTATTTGCCTCTCGTCCCGACTATCTGCCCCTGGGTCTCCGAGGATGTAAAAGGCCAAGCCTTCCTTTTTCTCTTTATTCTCTTGAAACCAGTTCTCTTGAAATATTAGTTTTGTTCAGGTTAAAGATAAAAAACACAACAATACAACTATAAAACTCTAAGTTCTGCAAAAAGATGTTAACATGTTAAGGGTCTGGTGCATGGAGAGCGGTAAGTGATAATTTCTGTGTAAAGTTCCCAAGCTTTCATGTATGGAGACATTTTTGAGTGTTCGAGGTATAAGTGTATTTATTTTCTGCCCAACTGTTAAAAACACCAATGCTTTTTTTGTTTGACTGAAATCACCACTCACTGTCCTCTTACACCAAACCATTCACAAGGCATGACATACACCGGTTGGCAGATACCCTATCAGTGAGCTACATATAAACAGACTCAAAACAAGGTAGGCTGGCCATTTGTTGAATACAGCTAGCCTACGAAAACCGGTCTGCACTAGTAAGACAAAAGTCTTTTGTGACTATGCAGGTTGGGATGAATGTTGCTGTGTTTGCAAATAGCCAAAAAAGAGTCAAATGACAAGTTCAACAACTTCTTTAGTGCTGGCACAGGCTTATCACTTTGGTGCACAACGACACCAAGCTTCTCTTATTCTACACGGCAACAAGTGAACTGGCAAAATATATTTTAAGACCAGGGCCACTTCAGCTAAAATCAGTTGTTCTACATGTATAAACGAAGAGTCACAAGTCATGGTCATGCATGGTTTGGGTATCTTGTAGCCACAAATGGGCACTATGGCCATATAGGTAGTGGGTACTACCCCTAGATCTACCAAAAAAGTAGTAAACCTGTTATTCCTCTCGGTAGATCGAAGGGCAGTGCCCCCAACCTACATGACCATAGTGCCCATTTGTGGCTACAAGCTACCCAGAGCACGCATGTGCATGACTTGTGACTGTCATTTTAGCCACATCCCTCAAGTGTCTCATTTAGTCACTACAACGATGTATAAATGTACCACTAACAAACTGGCCAGCCTTCTTGGGGCTACTTTTGCCTGGCAAATGCAGGGCCCCACTGCCAGTTGTTAAAAATCTGACTATTGCTTTGAACACTGGGTTGAAAGTTGAGCAAGGTTTCTTTTTCTCTTGTTTATCTTGAGAGGACTACAATGGAACCCCTCCTTACAGCTACCCTGTTAAGGACAGTGCCTACTTTTGCTACTGCACACACGTTCTGCGCATCTCGGGTCTGGTCCAAGATGTTCACATTTCTTAAGGAATTTGCTTACTAATGCAAAGTTGTTTTTGTGCAGTTTATGACTACGTGGAAAAAGTAGATCTTAGCAAGGGCTATCAGAATCCAAAAACAAAATTGGTGGTAGCCATGCATTTTTCAGAGATAATTTAGCTAATTTTGGAAAGAAATTGCCATACATTCTTTGTACTCTAAAGCTTTTTCAGAATTATGGTCGATTAATTTTCTCTGAGAAATGCGTGGTTAGATTCCAGTAGCTGTTGCTAAGATCTGCTTTTCCCCCATAATCATTACCTTGCAAAAATACCTCTGTATTGGGAGTCCTTTAATAAGGCTAGCTTTTTATCTCAGCCATTTTCTTTTGGCCCAAACAAACGTTCATGCAGTCATTTTCAAAACCCCTTTACCTGTCCCTTTAATTTGTCATTATGCCCAAATATGGATTGGAAGCCATCTTATTTGGTGACAATTCTCAGCAGAACCTCGCAGAATAGCCCATGGTTTAGCCCACTTGGTCTACAGCCTTGTTGGCTAAACTGTTTCAAGTCATTTCACGTCAATGAATTCTCTGGCATTCTTCGTATCACTGGCAAAGTCCTCTTCCGGTTTGATTGATCAAATGACAATTTGCATTCCATTGTAACAATGAGGAATATTATCCAAGTGACAAACAGCAGTCCCGCCAGAAGAAAGAAATAGTAAGACAAATGGTCTTCAAGCTTTTGTATAGTGAGGTTTGCCAACACGTCTGGGGTCCATCTGTGCTTCCCTAGGGAACAAAGCTCAAACAGACCACCGCCGAGCAGGCTGCCAGCTGACTCCGCAAAAAAGAACATACCCATAACAAAACTCTGCATGGTCTTCGGTGCTTCCTTGTATGCGAACTCCAGTGCTGAAATGAAAGCACAAACAAACAGCTTGGATAATGTATCACTCTAACCTTTCCCTGACCCCCAGCCAAAAAAAAAAAACACTAGAATGCACTGGTAATTAAAATAGAAAACTATCTCAACCTCCCAAAAAGCTATTTATCAAGTAGTTGAATTTATTAAATTAAAAAAAAAGAGAGAAATAAATTTCGATAAACAGTTAAAATCTCCCTGGTTATCCAATATGCATGCCTTTCTTTGAAGTTTTTGTACCACAAACTGGAAAAAAATGGGAGTCAAAGGTGATCAAAATCTAGACTCTGCTCTTACAATCCCTCAGTGGTTCATTGGTAAGCTTATTGGATTTCTGATCTGAGGTCAGTGGTTTGTGTTATTTATTTAGACAAGAACCCTTGCTACACACTGGCTAGTTAATAAACCAGAAAAGGACTGGGAACAAGTTTGTAAAAACTAATTGACTGCTTAAAATTATGTCCTTCACACAATAAAGCAGCTCAAAAGTGGTACTCCAATCAAGTTTTCAACTAACTGGTCCACTAGAAACTGAAAGAATAGTATCTGATTTCCAGCCGAGTTTTGATTGGTTGGTGTGACAACCATTTCAAAATAGAGACATCTGTACAGGGTTTTCTCTATTTTTGAAAACTTGACCCATTTCTTTGTCAGTTTTTGTTTTCTGTGATATTTTCTATTCAGTCCCAGTCCCACTCATTTTTAAGTGGCAAATTGTCTCTCTCCACCCAGGTGTATACAACTGTAAATAGAAACCAATAGAATGCCAGAGAAACCCTATGAAAAGCTAGGAGGAAGACTTTGCAATAGACTAGCAAGGACTAGTAATACTTCTAGTGGTTTATGCCAGAGAAAATGGCCCAACTGTGACTTTACCTTTTCAGGTCACATGAATACAAGTTACCGGTACCTAAAAGAGGATTTGATCTTATGCAGCATGAAATTCTTTAACCCTATTCAGACCGGGCTTTTTTTGGTCTTGTGGGCCTGGGGGGGGGGGGGGGGGGGTTCCGCCCCCACCTCTTAACTCCGAGAATATTAAAGCTATGACAACGAAACTTAAAGGACAAATCGTACGTCCAAAAATGTTTCCATTGAGGTCCGCAACCTCAGGTGATGATGTCATATGACATTACAATAATGTTTTGTTCTCAAACGGCAACCATCTTGGATCCGCCATCTTGGATTTCTTAAATTTTCCAAAAACCTTCAAAAACTGCCAAAATTGATCAAGAAGTGATCAAAATCAATAAATTTACACGGAAATGATCCAAAAATGTAAAATTTACTTCAAAAACGTAATGATGTTTGATTAAAAAGATTGAAATTCAAAATTCTGAAAAAAACCGCTTGTCAAAAAGTGGTTGCCATGGTAACGTCAAACTTAATAGACAAGGACTTACTACACCAAATTGTTCCCAGAGTTTGGTGGCTTTAGCTTGCTTATTAAAAAAGTTATAAACGTCCAAAGTCCGTGCGGGCAGAATCTGCCCCCCCCCCCGGTCTGGATAGGGTTAATGAACTAATGACAACAAGGGGTGGTGAACGGTCTCTCCAAAACTTACGGTCTCACAAAATTTCAACTGAATTGTAAGCATCTCGCAGTCTCATTTTTTGAGTAATTCTTTGTGTCCTGGAGTCTCAAAGTTTTGGCAAAACAGACTTGGAGTCTCGACTGTTTTTTTACCTATCTGTCTCAGGAACTCGATCCTTCTGCAAAGCCACCCAGAGTCTTAACTTTCTTGAAGGTACAAAATGAATCTCGATGTTCTGATGTCAACCCAATGTCAACAAGAAAGCCCATTGGGCATTTTAACCGGCCATTCTGACCCACCCCATCCCTAGCTTTCACAAATGTTAGCGCGATCCTCTATTTATACGAACCGGCGTGACGAAAAGTGTGATTGTGTGACACAATATTTTGACTATAACGTTACTGGATGACGTAATGTTTAAACTCTGATGACTCAGCTTATCTTTCTTATCTCTTTTATTTGTGCTGAAAAACGCAAATTCACTCAAACGTTGAATGTCGATATAAATTCGTCCACAACTGAGAATGCTCACACCGGGACGACGAAGTATTTACTGTTGTGCCTAGACCTTAAATCAAAATATAATGCTTGATAAACACGAGCTCAAGCAGATCGTCAGAGTATGGGGCACGTCAAGGCATATCTCATGACGTGATGTTTAAATCCGGTTCGCTAACCCGGGAATCCCCTTGCAAAAGTAAACAAGCGAGCGGGGACGAAAGTCGCCCACGTCTTTGAAAGCTAAAGCGCCTGTCGAGCCGCAATCGATTTCGCGCTCACTTGCTTGTTTTTCTTTTCCTTCACTATCTCTGAACGGAAAGAGAGACTGCTCATAGCCTTTAGCGAACACCACACGCAAACTACACAAATCCGACGATAACATTCAGATATTTTCGTTCTTTCAATGCAAAAAGACTCATAACACCTGCCTTATTAATTGATCTCCTTATTAATGACGATTCCTTCGTATCAACTTCTCGCCTTAAATAAACACTCATCTCTCTCCGTTCACAAGAACTATCATGTACTGATGGTGCAATCAACTAATATTGCATCATCATACTAGTACCAATTCCTTCTCTTCCTAGCCCACGCCGGCAAAACGCAACTGTCCTTTTTGTCTGCTGCGAAATACAAGTTAGCCAATCAGAAACCTTACAATCCACTTCGCAAACCACCCCCCCTTAAAATGCCAAGGGAAACCGCCTCTCACGTAGCACAATATTACACCGCTCCTATACAAAACGCAACTTTCAAAGCAAATCACATTCACAGAAGCGTGATATGCTCCCGACATTCACAAATCCTTCTGACTCCCACATTTTTACACCCCTCAAACTGTCAATCCCAATAAAAAAAACTCCTGCGCTAAAAAATTTTCACCATAACCACTAACTAGATCAGACAACACAGCCAATTTCACATTCAATCCTATTAGCTCCTTTACTCAATTGCACATGCGTTATACAAGACAAATACTGTAAATTAAAAGACAAAAACATAGGAAGGTAACATTCAGAAGACTAATATGCGCATGCATCTTACATAAGACAGTACCGCTCTTGAGTACCCGTACCACAAGCTTTACAGCACTTTCTTAGTATGTTAAGCCAACTTGCTTTCACGAAAAACCGTGTTCATTTTATAAACCGGCGGTCGCCATGGCAATGGCCAGTTAATAATGCAATATGAAATCTTAGAGAAATAAGTTAACCTTTAGTTACCTGAAACTGATCTGAAAGTCTCGGCTTCAATAATTTTTATGTCCAAAAAAGTTTGGGCTCACATTTAGAAAATCCTTAAGGTTGGTCTCGCAATTGAAAGGGCCTCTGGGTCGCACAAGAAAACAATCGTCTCACCATCTCGCAAAGTCTCAAGTTTGCCATTTGCTACCCCTAAAACAGGGGCGTATGTCCATCAGAAAGGAGAATGTAAAATATATAACCTGAGAACTCTCTTACTTACCAGCTACACTTGCAAACACTTCACTGATTCCAATGAGACCATATTGAGGAATTTGGTAGTAGATTGACATGCAAGCAGTGTAGTTTACTCCAGCAATAGTTTGATTAGTACAATTGTCATTCTTTACCCTTGCGATCTCAACACCGCCAGCAACTACCATAGATCCAACAGCAAATAAAAACCCTAAAATTTTAACAGTAAAGCAAATCAACTGCTGGACATGTAATGCCTTAGCATTTATGACTTAAGAGAGAAGGTTATGTGTTCTGGTTGGGTGCCTTTTGTTTGGGGCTTATACAGACTACCATATTTACCTGCGTATAGGCCGCACCCCAAACTTGTGACCTTAATCTTGGGGAAAAAAATAATTTCTTAACTATACAAGAAGAAGAATCGAGTTTCGAGTCGAGAAAGTAATGAGCTTGTCGCTTGAGTGATCTAGCGAGAAATGAATCGGACAAAAGGACCGTACTTGATTGCAAGCTTTATTGTTTCCACATCCAACAAGTGTGTCGAAAAATGAGGTGCAATCGTCGCCGTTTTGTGCGATTAAATAATGACAAATGACATACATGCCTTTAGAATTCTCTGCTCCTTTCCTCATAGGGTAAATTATCCACTTTAAGTTAGTTTTTAATGTTACGGAAATTGTTGCGATAATTCTCAAAATGGCTATTTGACAAAACGCTGTAACGTAAAGTCACTCGAAAAAAACTCAAGCTTTTCCCTGTTGTTGCGTCAAACAGGCATTTCATAGGCTCAGCGTAGTGACAAGCTTTGTATAAGCAATGCTAAATTTCCGATTGTTTACATTGTAAGAATTTACACATTTACACGTGAAACAGGAAGGCAAAACGTCTGTCGAGAGTGAGAGTTGTATCAAAAGCATTGTTGTGTTATGCAAGGTGTATTTAAAGGTTTCAAATTTTGCTTTTGATGTATGCAAATTAACGTGTGAAGGGTAAAAATAAATCACCTCTTATTTACCACTAAAGACCTGACAATGTGTATTAAACTTCGAAACTGTGATATTTTATATCAGTTTCATTTATGACTTTTTCTTTTTATGACGTGTTCTGTGTATTTTTCGTGTAGTTCGGCAAATAAACAAACGCGGTTTCACATGAACGGCATAGAAAGGGCTTCGCGGCTTGACATGTAAACTTCTTTGGACTTCATCCAATGACAAACATATTAGGAAACTAGATACACTCATTGCAGCGGAGAGAAGCAAAATTCTTCGAAGACATGGATTAACTTGACCTCATACGATACATTCAATCAAACTGTCAAGCATCCAGTAACTTTTTTGACTCTGTGTGTGTCGGGAAATTTTGCATATTAATGAGCTGAAAACTCTTATAACTGCGTATAAGCCGCACCCCAAATTTTGAACGTTTTTTTCCTTGAAAAAAGTGCGGCCTATACGCGGGTAAATACGGTACACTTAGACAAACTTATACAGTATCTAAGCTCTACCAGCCTTAATTAACTTCTATTTGCAAATAGAACTGTGTCATTAATGTATTCTAGAAAACTAACAAAATTGAACGAAATATTTGGGGTAATCCTGTAAGGCACTAGCTTCCCAATAACAAGAGGGGAGGAGAGGACGGAGTGTGGTAGTACTCTTTGTTGCTTTATTCAACAGGAACCAAAGTTAATCACTGGTCATGTGGACTGCCTGTAGCCTGTATGAAACTTTACCTTCCGTTGTGACGGAAAAGCAAACCATCCAGGGAAAAAGGCAATTTTTTGAGTCACCTCATGCGAATGATTACATTAGTTAGCCCAAGGCATATATAGTCAGTATCCAAGGTAGTTTTTAACTCTTACGCCTAACAGCAATGAAAATGAAATTTCTCTTTACATTATCAATACTTGTTCAAACATTTAAGTGATGAGAAGAAAGAAAGTGATCACCAAGGATGAGATGTCTTGATATTTAAACAAATTCTCCTTACTAGTTCCATAAAAAAGCATGGAGAACAGTTAGAATATGCATTTTTATCTCAGAGCTTAAAGGGGTAATCAACAGACTCAGAAAGTAGGAAAAATTACATTCAAACAATTTTAGTTTTTATACTGGGAAGATCAGACTGTACTAACCAATGGAAATTCTAGTGAAAACACTCAAACTCCATCCTTTCTTATCCAGCCATGGATAAACAAATTTGTCCATGATGGGAATTAACACCAGAACAAAGGAGACATCAACCAGTGAGAGCCAGGCAGGAACTACATGGGCATGGCCAACGTCTTCACTTGCATCATCTGGGTCAAAACTAAGTCTCATGTGTAGCCCTTGGAGCAAAAATGTTGAATTCATCTGGAAAGATACAAAATGTACCAATAATTGATTGTTAAAACATTTATTGTGCTTGGTTTTGTTCGTATAAATTTTCTGAGCCCTGTAAAAAAAGCCATTTTCAAATCAGAGCCATATGTGAAATTGATTTTTTCTTCAAAATATCATCAAATTTGGATTGGATGGTCAATAACCTGAAAACCAAGGAAATTACTATTCACAAAAGTGGTCACAGTTTTGCACAACATGCTATGAAACACTTTACAGTCAAGGATGGTCAGGTGTTCTCGTCGTTAACGGACCAATGAATTTGTTGATGGAGTATTGATTCCATTCGTTGATTGAATAATCCATTCATGAAATGAATAATCCACTATGCAAATTGATCCTTGATCCAATAATCGAATGTTGATTGGATTTATGAACAAAAGCTATACTATACATGGAAGGGAGTGTGACCAGCAAACATGGTGGACTTGAATAAAGAACAGGTAAGTTATTTTAGTATCCTAATTTTTGCATAAACACGCCATTGGTATAGAATGTTATTACTTTTTCTACCATTGTTGGTACATACAATTAATAATTTGTTCTCCTGTTTGATATTTGCCATTTCAGTTAAACAACACTTGTGAATATTTGCAAAAGCTTACCAGTTTGATCGATCAATTGATCTTTGTTGTCTGGTGTGACATGCAAGCTTTGTGTTATCTCATCTTGCACTTTATACCAAAAATAAACTTGAAATTTGGCATTTCAGGAGAAATATATGGCAAGGCTTTTGTTCATTAACCAAATCAACATTCGATTATTGAATGGAGGTGCAATTTGAGTATTGGAAATTTTATTCACTTCATGAATGGATTACAGTATTCAATCAACGAACGGAGTCAATTTTCCATTAATGAATTTATTAGTCCGTTAACGATGGGAACGCTTGGCTTGCTTTGACTATAAGATCAAATTAATTGCTAGTACCTGAAAATAGATTGCCCAGTATGGAACGAGGATAGCAAAAATGATCATAATCCTTCCAATGGTTTTAACTTCTTCTACATCAGTATCCAAATAACTTCCACCATATTTCATCATGGCACGATCCAGCCAGCTTTTAATTGGCATGTACTCCTCTAACCCAGGATAATACTGACTACTGCTGTCCCTAGGAGATGCAACAGTTTGAATGCTTATAAATAGCACTCTAATGTTTACCTTTGCCTTTATTAAAGTTTACCAGTTTTGTTGGTAAATTTACCAGTTTTGTTGGTATGAAGGTACTCTCTCCAGAAACTGGTAAATTTTCATGAAGGCAAAGGTATGGCAAAGCACAAAGAACTGAGTAGAGGGAGATGGTATGGAACAACCCTTCTTGTCTAAGAAGCTTTAAATGGCCACCAGCAAAACTGCTAGGGGGTAGCCCTGCAATGGGTTACTTCTCCCCCAGCCAGGAGGGAAGCAGTTTTTCTGGAGCCTTGTTACCCCGCCGTCAAGACAGGGTCTAGTAATACCCATTTTTTACTCCACCAGCAGGACGGGGTCTAGTAATACCCGTTTTTTTTTTTGTCGTGGTCACTTGCCCCAGACCTCCGCTCAGTCAAAACAATACTTGCCGGTAATGTGCGTTCGTTTAGCGTTTATTCGCCAGAATTCTCATGAAAGTTGGTGTAGAAAACTACTGGCGATTTAATGGCATAAAAACCACTTCGCTGAAAGCAAGAACGAAGGTGCTGGCGAGCTTTGAAGCTGGCATTAATTCTAATGACTTGCCCTGGCACGTAAACATTACATCACTGAAACACAGAAGCCGATTCAGGGAAGTCCCTTGCTTTCGCCAAGTTGAATAATTCAACAGTGAAATGCAAGCAGTTTCTGGGCAGTTTTGCTTTGCTTCACCAAAATCTTTAGGGAAAGTTGTCTAGAAAAGTACAAGAAATTCAATGGAGTTGACTTCTCTTCGATGAGAGCAAGGACGAAGGTGCCAGCGAGCCTTGAAAGCCAATGATTCATGCTACGTGCCGTAGCACATAAACATTACGTCATTGAAAGACAGAAGCCGATTCGGAGAAGTAACTTGCTTGCACCAAATCACTCATTGAATCACGGCCTAAAATAGACTTTTACGTTTTTTTCCCATAGCTACCAGTTTCCTTTAGATTTTAGAATAAGTTTCTTTATCAAGAAATCTATTTAAATTTCTGTGCCCTTGCTATTTAGAATTACGCTGGCACGTCAGTTCGTTTATTTAAAAAACGTGACGTAACTGAGTCAGGCTACGGTCAAAATATTTCGTCACGTTCTTCTTCGCAAAAGCTAGGACAAAGGGATGACCAAGGAATGAGGGATGGGGTTCATACTATCAGGGATTCATGTTATCACAGGGAGAAGGGTGCGGAGAAGACGTAAGGGGGAATGGCAGCAAACATGTCAAAGGTACGATAAATCACCAACTTTAAAAGTTACACGCCTTGGGCTCGTATGTTGCGTGACCGTAACATATTTTGCCCCCTGGGAGGAGGAGAAAAATGGCGGGGTCCAATGCCCCTGGGGCGTTTCTTGTTTTTTTTTTGGTGGTCACTTGCCCCAGACCTTCGCTCGGTCAAAACAATACTTGCCGGTAATTTTCGTTCGTTTAGAGTTTATTCGCCAGAATTTTCATGATAGTTGGTGTAGAAAATTACTGGTGATTTAATGGCATAAAAACCTTTTGGATGAAAGCAAGAACAAAGGTGCTGGCGAGCTTTGAAGCTGGCATGAATTCTAATAACTTGCCCTGGCACGTAAACATTACATCACTGAAACATAGCCTGCGTGGCAGGCGTAAACGGGGAAGGGGAAGGGGAGCGAGAACGCGGGAGAAAAATGGGTTCTGGGAGCTAGGGACGAGGGAACGCCTGCTACAAAGACCCCCATTTTTCCATCTCCGCCCACCGATTCTTAGGTAATCTAATTACGTTAACTGTCAATGCAACCACCAATCAGAAACAGGCGCGCACTTTCCTGCATGACTGACTGCACGCAGGAATTTACTGAAGCATCTAAAAATAAAGTTAGGATGAGTTTTTTTTTCCAATCAAAGAACTTATACTTGCGCTTTTTTTTCGAAATAAGAGACACGATGCTTTTCTAAATAAAAAGATTTATTAAGGTAACCCCTCTTTGCTTCTGAAAATCAAACACGTTCAATTTTCGCTTCTAGGAGAGGTAAGCTTATTTTAAAACACGCAAGCGAAGAACCGCGATACATTTTGAATGGCATTTATAGTGACCCAAGAGCACGTTTTGAAATTTCTAAAGTAACGCGAAATCCATAATGTGAAGAATCGGACAATTAAAAAATATATATTTCAATACAAATTTACAATAAAAAATGGAGGTTGCTTTGCCATGGATACCCTACAAAGTCAACCGCTTGAGTGATGTCTTATTGCAACCGCAGATTTCACTTTAAAACAACCGTCTGTTCTCAAAGAATAATTTCTTCGCTTTTAGTTCTCTGAGTTCCACTGTTTAAGGTGTCGAGCGTTTCTTTGGGCTTCCTCTTCTAATTTATAGTTCTCAAAGGGCGAGTCTTCATTCCGATATTAAACGCGGGATATTTACACTGCCTCGGAAATTCACGCGTGAAACGGTGCAATGCTTTCTTGAAATCCTCTCTGACAATGACAAAATCTCTTCTTTCTAGGACCGTATCCCTTTGGCAAAACCACTAAAACATCTCTTCCCTTTGGAAAGCTCTAACTACCGTTTTCAATTTCGCTACCTAGCCCCTCCTGCTGGCTGCTGCAACCAAGTTCAAATCTTCTACTGCACGTCCTCGTCAAATTACGTCATTCCCGTGGGACTTACTGTCAAAAAATTAGCCAATCAGAATTTTACGGCCTCTGGCGGCCGCAGAAATGAAAAAATGGGGGTCTTTGTAGCAGGCGTTCCCTCGTCCCTAGCCCCAGTCCCCCTTCTCCCGCGTTCTTGCTCCCCTTCCCTCTCCCCGTTTACGCCTGCTACGCAGGCTACTGAAACACAGAAGCCGATTCGGGGAAGTCCCTTGCTTTCACCAAGTTGAATAATTCAACAGTCAAATGCAAGCATTGTTTTGGCAGTTTTGCTTTGCTTCGCCCATATCTTTAAGGAAAATTGTGTAGAAAAGTACAAGGAATTCAATGGACTTAACTTTTCTTCGACGAGAGCAAGGACGAATGTACTAGTGAGCTTTAGTTTGAAACCTGGCATGACCTCGCGATCACTATTTACTTAGTAATATTATGATGTAAAGTGTATGTATGAATGCCAAGAAGTGAGCAATACTGCACTCCATAATTTCCCCCAGGCCACAGGCCTTAAAAGAACAAATTAGAAATGAGAACCAAGATAAAAGAAAAATCTTTGACCCCGGCAGGATTTGAACCCACGACCTCCTGATTAGAACATCGTTGCTTTACCAACTGAGCTACGAGGCCAGGCTGAGTCATGCTATGATCAAAATATTTCATCACGCTCTTCATCACGCACGCTAAAACAGGGTCATTAGGCAGGTCATGTCTTGATTTATATTATCATTGCAAACACGTAAAAAATACGATAAATCACCAACTTTTAAAATTTACACCACTTCGGCTTGTATCTTACGTGGCCGTAATATATTTTGGACCTCAAGGGCAGAGAGAACAACGGCGGGGTTAATGCCCCTGGGGCTTTTCTTGTTTTCTTTCGTGTTCTTCTTCTTCTTCATCATTTGTTTTCATGGTCACTTGCCCCAGACCTCTGGTTTTCACTCGGCCAAACAAATATTCGTCACAAACTTCCATAATTTATTTTGCACCCTGAGGGGAGGAGGAACAACGGCAGGGTTTAATGCCCCTGGGACTTTTCTTGTTGCTTCATGCAATAGATATCAATTTGAAGCATACTGTCATTTGTGCGACTGGTGGGTTTTAGGCATATCTGGCAGAAAGAGGTGGCTGGGCTTATTTGGTTTCCTGAAGAGTCCCTTTTTTATTCCTATTCCCCACACCGGGATTTAAAATATAGGCCATGTTAGGGCAAAACCTCCCTACACTGTATGTGTTTTTGACAATTTAACAATGGTTGTGTAATGACAGTCAACTTCTTTGAGGGGACAGTACATTACATCAAATACTCTAAATCTGCCTGGCCTCCCCAATCTTGCAGCTTAACACTGGTAGGTGCACATTATTAAGTTCAGTAACTTCTCCATACCTTGTAGCTTCATCCTTTTTCTTTTGCCTCGCTTCTTTTATAATGTTATACATCTTTTTCAAAATGTGGCCCGAAGGGGGATGACTGATATAACGCGATCTACAAATACAGAAAATTGCACTGGCCAAAATGATGCAACCAAGCAATATGCCAAACCCCCAAATAAATGTTTTTTCTTGCTCAACATAAGCAATACCAGAGTATGCGATAAATGAAGCAACGTTAATACTCCAGTAGTACCAGTTAAAAAATCGTCGATATATAACATCATCCTGGGTTTGCAATTGATCTCCCCCGAATGCAGTGACATTAGCCTTGTACGCTCCTTCCCCAATTGATATTACTAACAAAGCGAGAAGTGCCACAGGCTGATAGAACTTTGGACTTGTGAGTAGTTTTTCAGTGAGTTTTTGCTCTTGGCTATCTTCTGAGGTAAGAGCTGAAGCAAAAATCATTCCAACACCAGTAACATAGATAAGAAGACTTCCCCATACAGCATTATAGCGACCACTGTATGAGTCTGCAATGATTCCTCCTACCGTGGACATCAACCAAGCCAGACCAGTGAAAGCGAAAACTATCCCAATCGATACCGATTGACTGAATTTAGACTCGCTTATGAGGAACAGAAGCAAGTTCGCCAAAATACCGTAGAATGTTATTCTCTCAAGAACTACAGTAAGAAGAATGCAGATCAAGGGAAAGAACGAGTTTTGCCTTCGTGTCTGGGATGGCAAATGTAGAACGGAAGAATGTTGAAGCCGCCCACTTGTTTGGCTACCATTTAAAGCGGAAATTGAACGCATCAGCGGGGTTCTCTCGTCCGCAGCTGATGAAACCGATGTTCTGGAAGTCATTTCAGATGGAGGAAAAGTTCTTAAACTCATTGGTTCCGATGCTAACGGCGCTAGGGCACCTCACATGACCTGAAATAAACGTGACTTCGAAATACGAAGTTTTGGCAGGAAATCTTCCTGTGAGTCATGACAGCCGTGAGTCATGTGACGTTGAACGCGATGTTGCATTAAGCATTACCTGTCAGCGGTTGTCGAACCAACAAATCTCAAAGTTCTTCCCTCCTCCCCTCCCCGAGGCGTTTTTTGTCGAAGAAAGATCCTGGGCGAATATAAGAAGAAAGATAAATGTGGAAGTGTTTTTCTAGGGATAGAATGAGCCAACTCGTAGATAATTTTTCATTAACTTATTGCTACCAATAGCATTTAACGCTTTATACCAACAACCAACAGAGTATATAAACTCACCAGCGTTCAGAGCCTTCATCCCCACTCCAGCTGGAGGAGGAGTGGATCATAACACGGAGGGGACCAACACGGCGTTCAAAATGGCGGGACGCTTAGTCCCGAGAGCGGGAAAAGTCGCAAGTGACAGAATGGTTTTTCTTCCTGATTGGCTGAAAATACAGTGGCCTCTCTCTGATTGGGTACTTACCAACTGAACAAATTCTTGGACAGTTGAACGGTTTGAACACTTAACAAAATCTACCGACAGAAGGACCCGACAGTGCCTATAAAGCCTATAAAGTTTCACTGAAAGCCATTGAAAAAACTCCCTAGTAAAGAACGAAACAATTTTTTTTCACTCAATACAAAGAAGACCGACTGGTGGACGGCGACAAAGGGAACTCACTGGCCTTCAAGAAAGCTTCTTAACAAATGGTGAGTGCCATTTCAAAGAGAATCTTCCTCATGTCTTTTGCTTCCCTTGATGTGCACATCTTCCCGTCATCGGCTTCCACGAGGAGGGGGACCCGGACTGATACGGGGACTTTAAAACTTGAACACGCACTTCATTTTAGTTCTTTGAACAGTTAGCCAACGCTCGAGACAGTAAACATTCTGGTGAAAAATTCAACGTATATATATATATATATATTTTTTGCTCCGAATAATCCACAAGTTCTTTAAAACCGATCCTATTACAACTGTATAAGCTTAATTTTAATTTTGTAGAGGCAAACTACGATCATGGCTATTTCATGCGCAAAAAATTACCGATGGGTTTTAAAGTAACTCACACCTTTAATCTTTTCATCAATAATTGAGTGAAAACACAACTTGCTCCCAATCTCCTCTCGCCTTGCTAGAAGCGAAGTACCCACATTTTCCCTGAGAGTTGGGGAATCATAAATCTAAGCCCCCACTATTTCCCCACCACAGTGGTTCGAATTTGTTACAAAGCTCCCACAAGGTCCCCAATTCCCCCACATATGGCCTGGGGACCACCCCATTCGGGAAGCCGATGACTAGTGCATAAAGTTCTGGTAAACTATTCGTACATTTTCAAGCTCTATATTTTTGTGATTACTCTTTGTTTATAAAGATAAGTATGAAAGGAGTTTAATGCATCTTACTATTATCTTACAATTAAAAATGATTAAAACTGAGTCCAAAATTGTTGCTGACCAGCTCGTGATTTGAGCATCTTGAACCAAGCTTGCTCATGCATTCTGGCAGAGAACCAGCATAAACAATTGCTTCAGGAGGATATATAATGATAAACTGTAAGAGTTACTAAGGCCTGTGTAGTATAAATTTAAAAAATTTGACTGTTTAGGCAGGTCCTGTGAATCCCAAGGAGTCTTCCCTGTCCCCCAACCCCACCCCCCAATAAAATGATTATTAGGAAAGTGAAAAAAATTAATCTCCAGTAACCTTAAAGAAAAAACTCATTATGGGTTTACTGTAACTCTCCATGTTAATTTTGACCTGCTCCCTTATTCTGTAAAAAGTACTTATAAAAAGATGTCAAGGTTTGAGGGGTTTAAAGGTCAGTTAGTGGATTGAACAAGCCTATTAAATGATTAGTGCCAGAATTCAGCTTCAGTTTCTGACATCATTGAATTAAATTAGCCTGAGAAAACAGACAAGTACTTTCGTGGTGCCACCCCAGGAACCCATTTCATGCGATTCCATCTGCTGCTACAATTAACTAGGAACATATGACACAGCTACTAATAACATACCTTGAATTAAAATCAAGATCAAGGTAACTTGCATAAATGTGACGTGTTTTGGGAAATTTCTCCTTTTGTCATATAATTTGTATGAGGCCAACATCATTTCAGTGGGGCCTCAAGGTAACTTTTTGTTAATCTTCTGAAAAGGTACCATACCCCAGACAAGCTATGAGCATCCTTAGCTTTTAGATTGTTGTTTTTCTCTCCCTCTCCACTCACACATGTGATTGAGTACGATCTTGTTTTCTGAAAAACTGTACTCTTTTAGAAGGACACTAGAACAAAATTTTATACTGGTACCAGAAGAAGTAGTGTAAGCCTAAGGCAATGAATATACAGTCACCCCATGTAGCGAGACAGTGGAAAAAATAAGTATGACACTGTCATGGCAACAAAACAACATTTTATTGTAATGTCTTAATTGATAGAAAGCCCAGCAGAAGCTGAAACCCATGTAAGGTTCTTATTACGTTCTAAAACATATACATCCATTTCCTAATTTGTAACCTAAATGTTACAGAGTATCAAGTGATAAGATAAATAATTTCACTTTTTATTTACAAGGCTGGGCAGATGGACCAATGTATTGATTACTTATAAGCTACATATTTAATCAGTCTATCTAGTGCAGTGTAAATCTCTCTATCCACTGTCCAGCCATTTAAGTCGCTTGTGTATAAAAATATATAAACTAGCATTTATCAAAATAAAGGTATGATACAAGGAGAAATGTTATCCCTGATAATGATTCAAAGTTTATTTCTTATAACATTAAGAAATTAAAATCACAATATCTTAAAGCTTTGCCACTGAATCTGCGTTTGCAGAATTGTGGGGAGACAAAAATGCTACAGTCTGTTTCTGTATGATAAGTGGTAAAAATCAAATTGAAAAGAGGATAATAGCTGGTGTTGGCAGCACGGAAGTAATTACATAATACAATAAACTCTCTGGCATTTCTGAGTTGTCTTGTGCCTCTTTTTCAAAGTGAGCCCTAGTGCACAACCTTTCATATGAAAATGAGTTTCATTTGCATGTGAATATGAAAACTTCTTTGAATATGAAAGACTCCCTTTAAAAAAGAGGAAAAAGACAACTCGGGAATCAGGAATGCATGGACTGCTCTTATGTCCTTGATACTGTAGCCTGTGAACAGGCTCCGCAGTGGGGAAAAAGCACGAAAATAAACGAGCGAGCGAAGCGTAGACTGGGGAAGAGGACGGGGCAGCGGAGCCTGTAGACAAAGGTTTCATGCCGCCGTTCCAGGCTACCCGCTGTGCACTAGATCCTAGTGCAATCTCCTATTGGCCAGATCATTGATTGTTGACAAGTTTGATTGACAAACCCATTTTGCCGACGGATTTGCATATCACGTCCCAAAGCAATGAACATGACGTCTTCACGCCAATGTTTTCTTTAAAATACGGATGAGCCCTTCAAAAAAACATTGAGCGATTCTCTTCGGGATTTCATTCCTACTAGATGGCTGAAGGATGAACAGAAACTCTGCTTACGGACTGTGGAGAAAAGAAAGGAGGTTTTTGGCGTTCTTCATACTGCATTTGGGAAAAGTGTGATATTCCAAATTCATCCACGCGTCATCAAAGTGCTGTGTAAATTAGAACGAACGAGTGTCCTGATACACCATTTGGAAGCTAAGAGAATGTACATTTCAATATACAAAGTGATTTCGAATTCAAGCGATGTTAAATAATTCAGATTTTATGGTGTATTTGACTGAATTAGCCGAGTGTCGGTTTGTAATGCAATACAAAGAAAGCCTTTGTAAATAAATTTCTTTCTCCTTCTATTCTCAACCGATTTTTTTATCTTTAATACGCCAATTGAAAGCTAAGACAATATAGATTCCAATGTACACAAAGTTTTGGAGTTGAAGGGATGTTAACCAACCCAACATTTATGGCGTGTTTGACCCGGGTGTTTGTTTTTGTAGTGTCGGTTTGTAACACGATCCAAACAATGCGTGTGCTATAAACCTCTCAGATCAATAATCTTTTTTTCTCCTTCTAATCTCAACTGATTTCTAAGTTTTAATACGCTGTTTGAAAGCTTAGAGAATGTAGATTCTACTGTACGCAATGATTTGGAGTTGAAGAGATGTTAAATATTAAACCCGAATCTTATGGTGTCCAACCGAAGGTAATTACATCTTTTAGACGATCAATGACAGGTCAATTACAAGGGGGCGGAATGGCAGTTTCAATCCTTTGTCCACAGGCTCTCCCCCTTCCCTCTTCCCCTCCCTCCCTCCCCACCCCCTCCCCGTCTCTTCGCTCGTTCTCGCCGTTTGTTTTCTTTGCTCTTTCTCCGACCAGAGAGCCTGTTCACAGGCTATGATGCTGCAAGTGACTGCTTGATAGGCTAGTTGGCTACAGACAACGTACATTCATTAATGTTTCATAAAATCTTTAACTTGGACACTCTCTTCAAAAAGGAAATAATTATGATACAAAATAAAATTAAACTGTACAAAAAATCCTTATGTTTGCACTAAATCAACAATGAAATTGTCACATAGCATATTTTGAACACTGTTTCACTGCAGTGTCGTAATTAACATTTCCTATCTGTTGTTCTCTGGCACGTTTACTCTTCCCTAGACGTACACTGAATTCTGGTGTCAACTTAACACAAAACATATTTACATGTATCACATAGCAAAAGACAGTCATCTGTAGCAGACATTCCTTTTAATTTTATTAAACAACAAATAGAACCTAGCACCTTGTTACATATTGGCAGAGTATTACCAGGTTTCCTGTTGCTTGTATACTGAGAGCAATGTTTCTCACCTTCGAACATAAGGGCTGTGAAACTCCACTTAACACACAGTCTTGAGGATCCCTGGTGGGGTGGGGGGGGATACTCAGGTTTATTAGTGACAATGAGGTGAGAAGGCCTGTTTTGGGTTTCAAAATTAGCGATTTGGGTGATTTGGAGATTTTTATCTTGGGTAGAAAGATGTTGGGAGGACTTTTTTGGGTTTCATAAAAAGCATGTGTACCTCACGGTTATCAATAAAATTATTTTATGTCAAACAACAATAATAATGATAATAATAATAATTATTATTATTATTATCATTATTATTATTATTATTATTATTATTATTATTATTATTATTATTATAATACAAACCTGAGCATAAGTCATCTGAAGATTACTGTGACTTCCTTTGATTTGAAAGATGACTTGTGCCGAGGTCGTGGAAACACCAGTTGCCAATAACAGTTGGTTTTAAAACATTTTTTATGTAACAAATAGTTAATAAATATGAACATAAAGGAGAACATGTTAAATAAATTATGAAGATTCAGCATTCAAGTGAACCACATCAAACCTTTCTTCTGTTGGTCCCTCACCATCCAATAAAACCACCACCATTTCATGTGACTCTGCTGATGGGGGACAGCCAGTGTGTAGCGTTCTGTGAGGCTGCACTTTACTACTTGCATCAAAAATACTACAGTAACTTATTGCTCTTCCTTGTGACTCCAGAACTGTGTCATTGTCCTGTACACTGTCATCAAGCACCTCTTTCCTGCTGCGCTGACATGCAGTCTCACAGGGATTGTGCTTTCTCCAAGGTAACTCCACCACATCATTATCCCTCCTTTGCTGTTGTGGTGAAGAGTCTAAGCAATATTCATTTTCTGTATGTGCTCTGGTGTTTGTTGAGATATCCTGTCCACCAATTTCAGTTTGAGACTGAAAGCTTTCTGAGCAACCTCTTTCATTGTCACTCTCACCAATATGATGTAACTGCAGTGAGTTAAGTTTTAAACAGTCATGGTTTAACTTATTGTCAAAGATGTTTGTCTCCCTTGCAGAAAGATGCTGGTTACCAGGTGGCTTAAAATGTCTACCATTCCTTTCAATCCTGCCAGTAAAATGTACAGTATCATTTCTATTGTTACCTGTCACGACAGTACTAGTATCTTTCCGAAACAATGCAGTCTGCACTGTACTATTTCTCACAACACTGTTTGCTGCGGGTTTTGGTCTCAAAGCTGACACCCGCACACAGTTGACTGTAAATGCCAAAATGGCAATGCAAAGAAGTCCCAGGAGAGTAAAAAGTGCAATCTCCAAAGTAGAAAAGTCTTCTTTTACCACCTTCTCTGAAATGTGATCCATGCTACCATCACTTCCATTCAGTGGTGTTGCTGTTCTATCAGTCACACTGGGAACTCTTGTTGTCAGTGTGTTTTCCTGAGTAAAACGTTCTTCAGTAATTTCAATAGTTGTGTCAGTGGGAACAGTTCTCCTTGTGTAATAACATGTGTGCTTCCTTGACAGGTGGCCAAATGAAGAATAAAACATTTCCACTTCTTTTGGGGTTTTCTTGATTTTTCTGGAGATGTAGAGTACAACAAAACAACGTGCTGGTTTTCCTAGGTGTTTGTAATATTCTGACAAATGAGCTGGGAACAAGTCCTTGGCCTTGTTGATTTGATTCAAGGTCCACTTGTTCGTTTTTGGGGGTGTTTTTGTAATGTTTGATCGCTCTCCACTCAAGCTAATAGTGATGATGGTGGCATCAAAAATTTCCCTTAGTCCATTCTGCTTCTTGGCTGCTAAAGCCTGTACAATCTTGTAAGTTGATCTCATCTCCCTTAGGCGATTGGATTGTTTTCTTTTGACTTTTAATCTGAACAGTACAGAAAATTTCTTGCTGCCACCAAACACTCCTACAGTGACAAGTTGGGTGCTGTCTATCATTTCCTTGTTTTCTGCAAAATACTGTGCAGTGCTACCAGGACCCAAAACCTTGTCTTTGTGGTAAGTTTCTCTTTCATATTCCAGGACAGTCCTGTAAATGTCAGGCCCTTTCTTTGTTAAACTTATCAACCAGGAAGTCTTGTTTCCAGTGGACAAATTTACAGTAATATTGACTGGAGGAATTGTAGGTATTAAGTGGTGCATCTCCATGTCTGCACACGTCTGTGGCAGGCTAATGGATGGGAAAACTTTTGATACTTCATTCTGTGCCTCACTGACAGACAAAGTCAAATGCCTCCTCCCTTTAAGGTTGTAGGCTAGGGCAATGCTGTTGATGACATGGCATTTAAAAGTTGAGGGGAGTGTTGCAAAGACTTTTAATAGCTCATTGCCAATGGTTTTGACCACTGAGCTTCTTTTACTGAGACTGCAAATTTTATCTTTCTTGGAGTCAACAAAAGGACAGCTCACATTAAAACTGTGTTTGATCTCTGTTAAGTTGGACAGAAGTTCAACAATGTCTGGCACACTGCAGAAGGTTTCCTTGGACACAGCTTCAAGAACATTACACTGATTCAACTCAGGCAGCCAGGAGAACAAAATTGCCATTTCCTTCCTAAACCGTGTGGTGACTATGTAAAGCAAGTCTACTCCTGATGTGATGTTGAATTTATCACTCGCTAGGTTACTGGATCCTTTCCTTTCAGGTAATTCTTTAAGAAATTTGACTGTTTTATTGTCAGTGTTTGGGTCATCTTTGGTGTTTGGGGAATCTTCTCCATAAGCATTCTGTGAAAAACCTAAAAGGAAAAGAAGGTACAAAATACTTTCATCTTTCATATTCACCTTTTACCTTTCATTTAAAGTACTTCAGATCTGTTTTTACGACCTCCGTTCTTTAAAGGCAGTGACATATAAAATGTCAAGCATTACAAAAAATATGCCATGAGGATTTGCTTTACAGATGGTGTTCAATTTTGATCAAATCTAAAATCTACTGAGGGGAGATTTACAAACATATAATGGACCTCGCTTTAACTATTGTTGGGCACAAGTGTGTATTTTATTGATGTCACCAGTGTTCATGCCAAAATTAATTAACTGAGCTAATTTGTAACATATGATAAACTGAGCATTAGTTAAAATCTTTGAGACAAAGTTCATTTAGTATTCCAAATAGCTGGCAAATGCAATTCAAGGCATTCTATCTGCCATGAAGTTCTCAGAATCCTGGCCCAGTCCTGCTAGACTGAGTTAATTGCAGAATTCAAATAACACTAAACTTAGCTTTTGATAAATCTGTTTCAAACAAGGTATATAGCAAATTAAATTATACCAGAGTCCAATCTATCAAATTAAGATGGAGCAGGTATTAAAAATGAATCATGAAAGCATTTTAATATTAAAAATAATTGAAAAGAAAAAATTTTCATTGGCCTCAAATCCTTGAGTGATTTAAGTAGCCCCAAGCCAATTATTATTATATTACTAAAAACTTAATTACTAACCTTCACTTCTTTTTTTCAGCTCATATAAGACAGTTGTTTTTTTTAAATAAGGTGTTGTTATATTATCAACAAGGCATTTTCACAGGTTAAATCAATGAAAATTTCATAAAACAAAAACAATGATAATTATGAAAAAGTATTTATCAGACTAGTTAGTAAAACAGAAGCATCTTCCCCATGGGGTGGTCTATACATTTCCTAGCCCTATGCATTGTAAACAAGAAGGTTTATGGCTCAAAGTGTAAGAGAGTAAGATAGACATGATTGAGTTAATTAAACAGAACTTAATCCCTACAGCAGTTTTCGACACAGATAAAAAATTTCAATGACGTTAAATTAATAAAACCCCCCATTAAAGGTGTCAACTTGAGCAACAGAATGCTTGAGTGGATACATATTTATAAACACTGCCCAAGAAACAAAGTTAATCAGTTTAAAAGGTTAAATACATCAGCAGCAGTCAGTAAACATTAGCAGTGATTAATTTATTTCAGAGAACCAAAATTAAGAGTACTAAACCCACATTTCTCCAGTACAAAACTCAACTTTCTGTTTTTCAAGATGGTACACACGGTTATTCGTTGCAAACATGAAAATCAAACCACAGCTGAACGCTTGCCAATGTCAAGGACTAAAATATCGTTCAAGATCAATCGGCTTCGACGGTATCACCTTATCTTACTAACCCTTCTGAAATGATTTTTATCACAAAAAAAGGATTAATGATCCACCGATCACGCACAACACGTACTGACATAAGAATACCAGAGAAATTGCCATGGGGGTCTCTACAGCTCACTAAGCGTGTTTTACAATACACAACTGTTAAATAAACATGGGTCGTGAAAATCAAATTAAGTGAACGAAACAAGTGAGAGGATCGGTTTGAGCGGCACAATGTGGACATTACCACACAATACTTACCTAATCTGACGAGCAACAGGAGTATAATGACGCCGAGAAGATAGGAATTCTTCAACTCTAGCATAACGTATGTTGTCCAAATGAAATCAACCTACGCAAAACAAACCAGCTCAGCGTTAATCTTTGTACTACTCACGCTTTTAACAAATCCGCACCATTCCAACAAATGCTAAACCCATTAGCGAAACCTCGCTTCCCTTTACTCAGGAAAGAAGGCAAAACGAAAGCAAAGAGAAACTAACTGATTTTGACGATTGTGAGCTAAAGTTGCCACAATCGCAAACGTTATCGCATGAGATGGAACTATCAACTATACCATAAGCAAAAAACAAGACGGGGATATGCAAGCATAAATGTCTTGAAATTGAAACCGAATAACCTCTTAACCTGTGGACAATCGTCCATTTTACGGGACGCGAAAACAATAATTGAAATTGCGTGATGACTTCAATTTAATGTTCAAGGCATCTTTTAGGGAGCGTATTTAGTGCTATTTTGTTCTGAACTGCCACAAGTTACCATCATGTTTAGAAAAACCACATTAAAGTTATATATGAAGAGAAAAATTTACTAAATAAACCAGAAAGCGTTAGCAAGAGGCCACAAAGAGGGTATGATGGGGTTTAACTAATAGCTGGTACTAGCCAAGGAAAATTATGAATGTCGGGTGAAGAATGAGCTTTTTTAACCGATAACAAAGACGTTTGAATTACTGCCCATTGACTTAGCAAAACCCTGGCTTAACGCATTTGAAAATTATGATAAAGAGATGGCCGAAATATTAAACTGACAACTAAGAATTATAAAAGCACCCCCATCCAGAGCTTCCGAAAAGAAATCTGGTTTTAATACAGAGGCCGAGGAATGTGCGCTATCAGGGGCACAAGAGAGAAGTACATACGTCGGCCACTTGCCAAAACAACCCTTATAGGACAGTACTAACTATAACGTAGAGGGCGAGGGTAGGCCAGACAAACCAAGACAAAATATCAACAGATGAGGAATGCTCTAAACCAACAGTTTTTCTCCTTGTGATCCGTAGAAGCCAAACCTTTCGGTTTCCTTCAACGTTTTTCGTACAATACTAGATGATTTCATGGCAATGTGATAAACTTGACTACAGATTCCAACGCACTTGGTAATAAAATTTAGTAGATACGCGGGTTGACCGACACATCGCCGATGCGCACCATATAGTATTGTTCGGTCACTTTGGCCCGCATTTCAGATAGGTCTCTGGGACTTCTCCGCATTTTTATTGTTCGGCGAATATCAAAGTCCTTGACGGTCGCCAAAGCGTTAAGTTTTCGCCGCTGTGTTTTACTGGGCAAGGTAAACTGTAAATATGGCGGTCCCTCGCCTTCACGGCGCTCGTTTTCGAGGCTTTTCGTTGATGTGATAGTAACAGAGTATTAAATCACCGGCTATCTCTTAGACATAAATTAACGTTTAGGTACACATAATCACCTTGTAGGTAGCCTTGAAGAAACCCAAATTCAACGAGGGTCATTTGTTAGCGATTCCAACATGTTTCTCCCGGCACACAACCATTTCAAACTACTGGCAGCTGCTTCAGTGCGAGCTTTGACGTAGACGTAATTGAATGATAATGATTTGATTACGTTTGATTGATAGGTCCGGATAGTGGAGTGGCGGGGTGCCTATGAGTGCTGGGTGTGTGACATGAGACTCGCTTATCAGAAAATCACGTCAACCTTACTCACGTGAAACCCATCTGTATTTGGCATGAGGTAATGGTTTGAATCGAACAGAGCAATCAAACCGGCCTCTTCCTTCAACAGGAAGGTGGTACAGAGAAAGTTAATCTTTCGATTCGAGTCGGTGTATCAATCGTTTCGACAGCCATTTGTTTGATTTCTAGTACGTAGGCGCTAAACCTCCAAATTGTTCTTCATCCGTTTATCGTTTGGATCGGAAAGATGCGGATTACTTTGGGGGGAGAATTTTATCAGACATAGATCTGCAGGTGTTGGCCACTGCCCCTTGCCAAATGTTTGTTGGCGATACAACCTTCCACAAGTGATCACAAGAGGTTAGATAGCAATCAAGCTACTGAAACATAACCCCGAATTCCCTTCTCCCTTTAGGCGCTTTATAAACCATTACGCTCGATAACAACAAGTGTTTCGTGTTCACAGTTTTACAGACTGGCTTCTTTCTTCGTTGCTACTATATGCATCTTATCGTTGCCGTTTTGTTGCGAACAGTGAACTTAGATGGGCTTCATTCGTATTTCTATTAATGAGTTCCTAATTTGTGCATGCCGTAGTTTGAGTTCATCGATATTTTAAAAAGGTGTAAGCTGACTCTCAGATTTTGTTGATAAAGTAGATTCCACGTCGCTCAGGATTTCCTTTGATTTTTTCCGAACGTGGCAACTCATTCCACAGACCTACTCAAGCAATGCTTGAAAAATAGCCTCCAAACGGATCTTTTCAGTAACTGACTGTAGCGAACTTCAGTCAATACCTCGGTAGCCACAGAGGCGAACTTAAGTCATCCCAGGTGGCTTTCTTCAGTCTATCACTCCCCATCATTACACTTGCCGCGACTGGATTTGTTACGGCTCCATCAAGTCTTTTATCGCTCGGTTTTATCTGACTCAACTTTCCGTTCATGTCTGTTACTGGCCTTAGAGGGATGATTATGAGTAAAAGGCAAGAATTCCTACCTTCAGCTTAGCCGAAGGGGAGCCGAAACAACTAAAATAAAACAAAAGAACATCATTCACTGAACATTACTGTTTCAGCTCTTTCTTGCTTTTTCTGTTTATCATTTTAAGAGAGTGGTGGGTTTCAGGTACTGAAAGAACATTTAAACTGCACTAACTGTAGTGTAAATTGAAAGTTGCCAGAAGGAGGTTACGCTGTATCAGGTAGATAATCAACAACAGCACGCGATGACAGAAAGATTCTAATTTTACGTCTTCTAGAAACGTTGGTTTTCACCTGAAAAACGGAAAGAAAAACGCCTATTTACAAACAAAAGAACCCTCGTCTTTTGAGGCTTAAAAGCATGCATTTTCTTTGGTTCAGCCGTGTCGAGCTTCTGTTATGTACAGGTACAGACTGCTTCCAATGAACCCACTTAAAGGGTCAGTGCTATCACATTTGCCTATACTCGTAAGATCAAAGAAGCCAAGACAGAAAGGGAGTTAGGTTTCTTACCGGAAACAATACATTTTTTATCTTTGTATGTAGCGATGAAAGAGAGCTTTGAGCTCAGGACATGTGCCAAATTGAAGCCAAATATACAACTTGAATATGTGAACGTTGAAAAGTAGCGATGAAGTGAGGCTGTGAAGTCATGACTAAAGTTTGATTCAAAATAATCGTGTAAGGAAACGTCAGCTGCAATCTTTCACCCCTGAAAAATAACCTTTGCAATTCAAACCTGCTGATTCTTTTCACGATTTAATTTCACGAGAAAGTGCTACGTCAGCGTCAAGTTGGTGATTTGCTTCACTCATGCGTCTGCTTTAAAAATTGCGCGCGCAATTGTAAACGCTACTGAAAATGTTGTTACCAAAATAGAAAAGAAAATGAAAGCGAAATTGGCTCAGCCGCCTCGGTTTCGGTAGGTTTATCATGTGTTGGTATTGTAAAGAGAGTGGGGGGGGGGGAACAGGGGGGTTTGAACCTCCCGCTTCCCGTACCCTTTAATCCCGGTTCCCGCCCTGTATTTTTTGGCTCCCGCCCCTTTGCATTTTTTCGATTGCGAAATATTGCGCAATGTTGCATAATTTTTCCCTTTTTCTCCCGTTTCCCACCACCTCTTCTCCCGCCTCCCGTACACCAACCGCCCCCTTTTCTCCCGGTCTCCCGCCCTGCCCCTCCCCCCCCCCCCCCCCACAAGAGAATTAAAATGTTGATAACTTTTGGGAATAGTCAAAGACGAGGTCAAGTAGAATTTTGAGTGAGAAGCACCGGATTTTAGCAAAGATAGGAAAAGCCAAGCTATTAAAAAGGAGAAAAATAATTCTTTGGTTATGTTTACTTTCTGGTGTCGTACTGGGTGTGTCGAGTTTTTATCCTGTCATACCCCTTTGATATCAGGGGCTACTATTGACATAAACGGAGCAGACAAGTAAAGGAGCAGGAGAATAATGTTTTACTTACAATGTTAAGCTTGCTTGTTTTTCTGAAAATGCAAGGCAGACTACGCTCATTAATCTGCCTTTTCAAAGGACCGGAGAGAAAACTGCTGGTTGGGTAAATGGGTGTGTTGTGGATACGATCTAAACAACACCCGAAATTCCGTCTTGTAACTGTGCCCTTTTAGGGGTAAATTGTTTGGTAGAAGCTTCTGAAATTTGGGTTAGGGTGTGTCACAAGTTTGAAGTCGAAAGGCAAATCTTGGTGGCATATGTGTAGGAAAACTTCGTGTACGCTTCGTGTAAGTCCGCTTTCCAGAAACAACCTGTCAATGCCGGCTTTCAGTAGCTTAAAAGATTACGTTTCTGTTGTTTGGTACGAGTGCCAGTGCCTGATGGAAACGAAAAACCTTGATGAATATTTAGAGTTTTGTGGGATGGCCCTCATCTCAGATTTATGAAGTTTATGGCCGGGGTTTATGGTCTTGTTGGGTACTGAACAAATAAGATCATCGGTTCTGTTCTAGCGACATACGTTAATCAGTGTGGTAATTCAACACTATACCTATCCCGACTTTAAGTTCAGAATGTATTTGCTGTTGCTACTAAAAACAACAAAATAACAATAACACCTGATGTCTCGAGATGGTATTTTTTGGTGCTTTATGGGTTACTGTCACGTCAGTTTGTTGGAGTCTGATTACTACGTATCAGATGATGGTCTGATGTCCCTGGCGGAACAAATTATGCTGTTTGGCATCACTAGCAGGAAAAACATTTAATATTATTGTTGATAGGAGGTTCTGAGAATGGTATTTGTCCGAGAATTGCTTCAAATGGTCCCAAATTCATCATGGTGGTCCCTCACAAAGATTCATCTCACCTCAGACAAGCAACTTGTTTTCTAACGTTAGGTCTGAAACTGCCACTTCGATAATCGTTTTGAAACAAAAAACCGAGCCTTTTGTCTTGAATGTTGAAAGAGCAATGTTAAAATTAGTTTTTGCATTGGAAGATCACCAGAAAAAAAGTTTGAAACTTGCCGGACGCTAGGCCGCGATGGACTCTTTTAGCCTGATACTTTCCTTTACGATTGTTGAAACACGCATGGCTGCCCGCTCGCCATGGTTTCAGTGAGAGCGTAAAAAAGATTTTGTCATTGATTTCGCACTCATTCAAGAGTGTCATTTCCTTCTGAAACGTAAACAGTGATGTTAGTTTCCCGTTTGCTCCTCCCTGATATAAACAGATAATCGTTCGTACATTGAATATTCGCATTTCCTGTTGTTTTGTTAACGGTGGAGTTTAGTTTCATTTCCCTGGGCGTTCTCCGCCAGAATCTAGATCGTTGGGCCATAACAGAAGGCGTGAGAAGGGTGTCATTTTAGTGTTGGGGAGCCTCGGTGAGGCATTAATTCGCGTTGACCTAGCGGAGTGTAGGAGGAAAACTATGGATAAATTAAAGTTGCGCAGTTTGTCGCTCGATAAACATTCCAGCGACCACATTTGGTTAATACTCTCGTTCCTTGTTGACGTTTCGCCTGGGAAGTTTCTCAACTGGGTATAGAGATTTAAAAAGGCTTCGTCCATTTCCTTCATTAATGTACAGATGATTAATGGCATGTTTTATGGTCCTCGGTTCGTTACCGTTTTTGCGGTGAGAAAAAGTGCGGAATGATGATGGTGATGACACTAATGGCTTAGCTGTGCGAAACTAGCAGAACTTACTTGTGAGCACGTGACCATGGGCTTTTCTCACGGCCTTTTAAGCTTTCTTTGAAGGTTTTGCTTGGGTTGTAAACACAAGAATGTTTTCCTTTTCACGTAAGTTCGCTTAGTGGTTAACGCCTTCTTATAAGATCAATTAGTGGTTTATGTTTTCAAAACTACAATAACATATTTTTGTGAAAAAATCTCAATAAAAATTTTAGGTTTTTTGTTTCCATCTTCGTCAGCGTTAGATATCGGTCGCCTATTCTTAACGATCCTCCGTGGTTTTTTAAGTGCAGTTCTGCACATTCAACCCACGTTCGCTGGCCTTTTCGTTTTCTGAACCGAAACCATGTTAAGACGCTTCACTCGCTCATTATGACTCTGTTCAGAAAACTTGAGACGGTGCAGACGGTGGCACATCCCTCTACTGGCAATATATGTACTGCTCGCCCATGATTACGTGCATGCTTGCGGAATGAGATTTCTTGTATTTAGTGAGTAAAACATCCGAAGAGTTGAATAATTCATTAGCCCAATTTCGATATATTAAAATTCGGTCTTAAACAATAGGCATCATTTTGAGGCTTGGGGGAATAAACCCATATAAATCCTTATGTTGTTCCCCTAAGCCCCGTGGTGATGTCTGTTAATTGTTTTAAGTTGAATTTTAATATATCGAAATTGGGCTAATTGGTTACACTTCGAGCGGTTCCTCCTTCCGTTCGGGATAGTTAAGCGCAGTTGCAGTCGCCTGCCGCGTGAAAAAGGCCGCGGCAGCAAACGTACGTATGCGTTATATAGTAGGACAAGCAGACCTTGTAAAAAGTCAGAATTTATATTGTTTGTATGGGAATGCAGTCAGTGTCCAATGTCAAGGAGTTTTTCGTGCAACTTAAGCACTGTAAACTTAATTTTATTGCCTTAATTTGAAAAATAATGTAGATTCCAGTCGCGCTGTTTTTAAATTTTTGTTTGATACATAATGGATAATTTTAAAACACGTCTGAGTGTTTTCTAACACACCTGCATCCCTCAAATTTGGTCAGTAAAATCTTTTGCCTAGTAAGTTTGTAATTCATATAACATGTATAAGTTCACAATTTAAGTGTTTCGACTTACCCAAGAAAGGGAAAATTGCGTCACCCTCCAAAACAACGACAACATCTGTCTGGTACACTCTTTTTATGTTTTTTCTTAATTTTTTATTTTTATAAAAACGCATACAATTTGGCTGAGCCTGAGGATGTTCTAATTTTAGTCCATACATTTTTTTTAAATTTGGGGGCAAATCTCAGTCTTAACATTCTTATAAAAATGGTTCTTATAAAATAAAAAGAGTGTGTAGGATCAACAACCGGTGACAATGACAATTTTGGTCCAGTCAGTCTTGTTCCCTTTCTTACAAGGCCTTTTTACTTTTGGATATCAAATGTAAGGAACCTTTCTTAAAAACCTATCTGGGCTCAGTAGAAAAACCTTCAACAGCAACAGCGACTTGGATTGATCACTGAACTGAACAAACTGAGGTATCAGTTTGGCCGGACAGACTGACTAACTTGCGACTGCTACGTTAACGCCCACGCAGATCAGTGATTCTGACAATATGGTCAAGAGATAATTTGCATGAGGAAAATTAGGATTTCAGAGAAGCTGTTCACCTCCCCAGTTTGCGGTTGAACGGAAAATTTTGAAAACACTTGAAAGGTCTTCCAGCTGAGACAGTTGAAAGCTCCCCAAAAGCTGTGCGTGATTGAGTAGCAATTCTCACTCAAGGAAACCCTTTATTTGTCCAACGATCCGCACAAACACGTCTTTTGTGACACGCAGTATTCAGCCGAATACACCGTAATTTTTAGCTTCGATGTTCTATTTTGTTTCAATTTGCCACCAATCTCGAAAGAAGCCAGCGTTGTTTAGCGTACATGCCAAGAGAAAATTCTTGAACAGAAAACAAATGATAATGATTGAAAAGAAACGTCGTCACAATTCTTGCCAATCACGGTCATTTGCCTTGAGTGAATTTGTTGTCGATACGTGCATACTTTACTGAGGCTATGTTTACAGTCCTTTACAAGGGACCGGACCGGATCGGCTTCTGTTTACTTGCATGGAACCGTTTGGAAACGATCCAAGTCTTTACACGGGACCTTTCTCGAACTGGTCTGGAACGGATCCAAACGGATCCAAAACTGGACCTGTAAAACAGCAGGTCCAGTTTTGGATCCGTTCCGGACCGGTTCCAGAAAGGTCCCGTGTAAACAGAAGGCCTATCCGGTCTTAAGGGCCCGTTTCTTGAAAGTCCCGATAACTTTTCGGGCCCGAAAGCTACTTTATGAGCGTAAAATTTACCTTAAATATTTAAATTTTGTTGGTTTTTAAAGCTAAGAAGTAAAATTCTAAGTTGACGAAACAAGTCGACTTTGTTTGCGGGTTAAAAGCTACACTACCATTCTATAGATTTTGATTTTAAAATACAGCTCCGGGCCCGGAAAGTTACCGGGACTTTCGAGAAACGGGCCCCTGGACCGAATCCGTTTGGAACTGGTCCCGTGTAAGTCTTAACTTCAAGTCTGAACCTTTACTAAGCTTTAATAAAGTTGGTCCAGTCTCTATAGGGATCAGATAATGTATGGCTTTTTTACGACTACTTCGAATTCTCCAAATGGACAGTAGATACTACGTCTACTCTTATAACCTTGTCTCGCGACCAGAATATTGTCCTTTAGCTGACTCCTTGTTGAACAAATATTTCTATAGCCATTATTTTCTTTGCTCTTTTAAAATAATTCACGATTGCTGAACATTTTTCTTATTTAATTACACTCTCTGGTGAGATTGGCTGAACATTTTCGCCTCAGTTTATCTTGTTTTATCTTATTTATGTTTTATCTTGTTTTGCCTGCTGGTCTGGATAACATGTTGAAGTTTTTCATTTAGTTTGAAATGTGGTAAGAGTTTCATCGGACGAACGTGTGGCGTGTGAAAGGGCTTCACAAACAATTGCCACATTCTCGAATATGCTGGTGATACAGGTATTTACAGGTCGCTTAGTAACTGTCAAACAGTTCCTTGTTAAAAAACTTTACTCATATCTTCGAGAACAGTGGAACCTTATACATATACACTCGAAGGCCGTTTAACAAACCTCATATTATACTCCACGGACATTTTTTAAACCTGTGAAAATATATTACTTTATAATAGACACCGCTGAGTATTAAATTTCTGCGAACATTTTATTATACCTTCTATAAATAGCCTTGTTCACAAATAAAAGTAGTACCCTATAAATGGTAAGTCAATCAACCAGGCGTTCGATGTGCTATGTAATGAAAATAGAATTTTGTTCTTGTACGCTTAAGTCTAAAAGAAACCACAATTCAACCCCGTTTAAGTAAAGTAAGCCTCCCAAACCAAATCATAATACTCTGTGCCACAATTTTGACACTTTTGTAACCGGACATTAATAAGAACGCTAGACGAAAGGCGTGGAGAATAAAAGATTATTCTCAGTGAAATATTTGTCGTTGTTGTTTTGCTTTTTCAATAAAATTAATCCCACAAATACCTTGGCACTCTTGTTTTCCTTCGATAACTCCCTTACCCCTTGAGAGATAACCAAATCAGGAGAGCTCCACCGTTGCGTGTACTGTAGTCACTGAATTCCCCTTTTCAAGTTGTTCCTTCCTTATTATAATCTCATTATAATGACACGGATTGAACACGGACCCAGCAACCCTTGCTAAGTAGGGTGGTTACACTCGGCTGCCAAAATATCAGCTTTACGCTCTTCCTCCCCCCGAAAAGTTTAAAAAGATAGTCCCGACTGAATTACTTGACTTCCTGGAATGCAATATGTCCTGTTTATCCTTGTTTCAGTTCTGGTATGTCATAATAAAGATCCAGTGAGTTAGGGTTGGCCAGAGCCCCTCTGTTTTTCACGTGTTCTCCCCCAAGAATCCTTTTCACTGCGACTTCCACTTTTTTGCCGCTTGCTGTGTATGGTATTTCTTTTGTTTCTAGGATGATTTCTGGTACGTGTCGCGCTGATAACCGCTGACGGATGGTGCTTTTAACTCGGGTCACCAGCTCGTTGTCGAAACTGAAATAAACAATAATGATATTGAATGTTCTGTAGTGTTGAAACTTTTTTGTGACCCCTTCTCTTCTCCATAAGTGGTCCCCTTTCAGACTTGGTGCTCTGTAACAAGCGATTGTATTTAGTCGACCGTCTCCGGCCTTACGGACACCTCTATTACGGGTAGTTTGGTTGGTCCGAAAAAGACCAAAATTCTTAAAATTATACCTACGTAATACGGACACTAGGCCCTTCACTTTGGTGTCCACATCAAAGAGGTCCAACTGTATTATCTTGCCTAAAACAGTTCCCGGACGCATAAGAGTAGTACCCCGGCGTGATATTCTTGATATCAGATTGTGTACGGAGTGCCCACGTTTCACCCATGCCTCAAGGCCTCCGTAAACCGAATTGACGATTCGGTAACAGAAGAAACAGTCATGCTTTCCCTAACCACCGCTCGTAAGGGTTCCCCTGTATTGCCTCCCACGTGACCTACCAATTTCTTCGTTTACGCTGGTGACAGCGGTGAGTTACCAGACACATTTACGATTTTAACAAATGAACCAACCCAAGAACAGTTTGTACAAGTAAGGGAGATTTTCAGTTCATTTTCCTCACCTAAATCCGTTGGCCATTTTCAAGAAAAGTACCACTCGTTCTCCTTCGTTAGTTAGCTGGCCAACGCATAGACTGTCTTCCACTTCTTCGAACCTTTCAACTACAAAAACAATCAAAAAACCGCAAATGGATGGAGGACCATGGATTTGGATTTGCCGCTTATTGGTTGAAAAAAAAAACCAAGCATTTTTGCTCCGATTTGCTACGTCACGATGTACGAGGTCTTTCAACTAGTCGTACAGCTTAGAGGTCAGTAAACACGTACCAAAAGCAAAGTGACACATTAATTTCCACAGGCAATCTAATGTTTTACACGTAGTTATTGACTAGAAGCTGTGATACCATATGCAATAAAGTAAAAATTTCCGTGCAGTGGGAAGATCTGTTTTTCGTTTTACATTGAGGGTAGGATGTCATTGATTTGTGTTCTGTCAGGTCCCAAAGGGCGTGTCTTTGGAGCCCTGGAGACCCGTAATTTTTGCTTTGGAGCCAGTAGCTTGAAGCCTATCTCTAATTGGAGCCCGAACAAAACTTGTGATTCTGGCAAAATGGGCCCCAGAGCCACGATTTTTCTGTCTTGGAACCCTGAAAAACCTGCATTTTTAAGTCCGGAGCCCTGGAGCCCTAATACCCATTGGGACCGTGTTCTGTGTATCAGGATTTTCCTACTCGTCCGTCTAAATGGCAATACTAATTCATTACTTTTTCTTACCAATGTTATAAATTTCCGCACTCCCAAACCTGACACCAGCTGGGTTCAAAGTCCCGTCACTGGATTAAAAACAGGAAGAAAGAAAATACAGGTCAATAACAATAAATGGCTTCCATAAACCTACAAAAAAAGCTTGAACAAACAGCGAGGGTTGCGTTCGTAAGTACACTTAAGTGACCTCAGTTAACCAAACTCTACCTTCTGCCAAGCATAAGAATTCCTCCTGTCAAAGAACTGATTGAACAGAAATCACCGTGAGTCCAAACACCTGCCAAAAAACAGCAAACAATTGACAGTCACCATAAACAAGGCATGGGGTCCTGGCATTTTTGCCAAGATGTAAGCTGCACAGACAGCTGCACAAGGCAGTCGGGGACGCGCATTTTTGTCAAATCCTAGGTCCAAGTAACTCATTGTCGGCCAACAGAAAACAGTGTAAGAATTCCCTCAAGGCGGATTCGGGGGGAGGGGGGGCGTATGAGTTCACTGTGAAGGCAGTCGACAGCTAATGGGCTTGCATTCTATCTATGCGATACACAGGAGCTCATTGTGGCCACTTTACGAACGACAGAAAGGGGAAAGGTTAGGATTCAAATCGATAGCGGCCTAATGTACCGACAGGCACAAAGATTACTGAATCTAATGCCAGACACTCGGGTGGTAAGGCAGAGTGGGCTGGTAACAGTGCCTTTAGAAGATGCCATTAGCCGCACGCATCTTTTTCCGTGCCGTGAGCCGGAGGTTTCCTCTTTTAAACGGTGCTGATGGGTTTTGTAATACTCGCACCGAGGCTAGTATTTAATAAAAGTACACCTATATTAAATTTTCGAATGATTGGCACTTAAGCAAACTTCTATGTGTCCACTAGGTAGTTATAGTGTGCAAAGTCTAACCTGCAAACTTGTTAAAGTAAGCTTTCTTGTATTTGAGTCCTTGAGGATCATTCCAGAAGTAGATTGGCATGCAAGGGAACGGCTTGGTGCACACCAACTCACCGCTCTCATCATAAACTGCTTCACCTGAAACAAATTAGTTTAATGTTTTATTATGCCTTTCACTCGCCTCCATTCCTTTAAATTAGTTATAAGACATAGCAGTTTCTGGTCGCTTCCCTTCTCTCTCTGAACATCGCAAACAGGGTCGAGCAGGCAGGAGAGGCATGAACCGATGTTGTCAGCCATGTTTCGCACCCTAGATTCGCCTGTATGATATGAGAGTAATGTGTGCAATTACTGTGTGTGGTCGCGCAAGGTCACACATTTCCGTTAGCGGTCGGAAATTGTTGCAAATTGCCACTTGAGGACGCTTGAGGTCTCATCGTAATCCTTTGGTTTCTACCCCACAGAATGGTAGATTTGTTTTCGACTTCCCGGCCACGTGTGATAACATTTGATATGCTCTTATTTCCCAAAGAAAAGCAATCGAGGAGAAGAAAACTTCAGGTCGAAGAAAAATGCTGGGAAAAAAAATCGTTGTCCTGATATCGCGTCCTTTCTTCTCTTTCTTGGTTCTCTTCCTCCTCGTTTCCTCTAAGGAATGAGAGCCTAATTGCGTGCTAAATGTTGGAAAACAAACAGGAGTCTAAGGCATCCTCCCCCACATTTTGGCCGAGAGCCACACCGCCACACGTTTTCTCCCCGAAAGAAATGAATTGTATCAACTGATGAAATCCCATAATTAATGATAATTAATAACGCCAAATTTGATGTCAAGAATCCCAGTCGAACTTATGATCAAAGCCATTAACGTTATCCCACCCAACCAAAGAATGAATAATGATTTGAACAGGTCAAACCACAAAAACCGTCTTCTGTTCTTTGCAACCAGTGATGTGCGTTCCTCTACGTGCCCTACTAGTTTGGTATGAGAAAGTGTTGGGACACAGGATCAACGCTTAAACGTCAACACACAATGACGCCAATAAGGGGTTGTACCATATCAAGCAATATACATGGTTTTTACAGTTGTTTCACCATCCTGGTTGATTGTCCGGTTGGGAAAAACACAACACAGATACGAACGGAAGGGCCCAAAGGGGAGCTTGAACTAGAGTTCACTGTATATTGGCAAAGATCAAGAAATTCAAAGCAACGATATCACCGTACTAAAATTTTACCTTCATCATTCCAGCTCTCCACGGCCATTCCAAGGTTTCGTGTTTGAATTTCACCACGATAAACTGGTACTGTTGGGTTTTGCCCGGCAAAACATGATATGATATCCGTTCCACCTGAAGAAAACAGCTACAGTTAGTTATAGTTCGTCTACGACTTATTCCATGCTCAGAGAGTAGACACCAGCAACGTTTGACACGAGCAGTATATTACGGAGGGATATGAATAAACCCTGTGACAAAAGAGTGTATTATTATGACAGGAAAACAAATAAAAGTTGCTGCAAATGCAACATTTTCCAGCTTTCCGATTGGTTGTATTATCCGCGCACAGAATTTATTGAGATTTGTTTTAGAGATCGAACCCACTCCCCCAAAAGTTAAAATCAAAAGAGACAGCCTTCCTTGTTACAGGATATGTTCGCGCATCCCTAATTTCCGGGTTTTTTTATTTATTTGTTTTTGAAATCTCAAAGTTGATATCGCGAGAAAGGGAAGTTGCTTATTTATTGGTCTTAATTAGAAGGAAGTTGTGACAATTATTGTCGCTCCTCCAAATCTGCGAAATTAGATGTCGCGAAAATTTCTTGTGATAAGGTTTGTGTCTTATCTTGGCTCGTTGTGCGCGCCTGTAGCACGTTTCGTTATGCGCACCGAACTGAACGCACCTGATATGGATCCCAGAAGAACATCCGCCTTGATGCTGCTGTAAACATAGTCAAAGCTGGCAGGCTTCAATGGGGACCCCGTCGATAGAATGGTGTGCAGGGATGACAGGTTATGTGTCTTAACTGAAATGGAAACAAGTATTGTCATTTAACAGTTTTCTTCGAGGAGGGAGGCCGGTGCTAAATTATTTCAATTAATTCATGCAGTATACATGTATGTTATCTGTAAACGGATCCATAGGTGTACCGAATGGTGTTCGATTATCTGGTTTTGACATAGGGTCGGAAATCTGCATTTATTTTCGTTGATAGAAAACGATTGCTGGGCCACGGCCTAAGAAGACTCTAAGAAGGTCAAAATTTCTATCATTTTCTCTAGATACCAGTAACTCATATTGTAAATACTATGACATAACTTACTGGGCTGTACTTTCCTATCTTCTAGAGCTGACAACCATTTCGCACCAGTTCCAAGAATAGTTATTCTACAAACAAGAAGACCAAAATCATACACGGCTGTTGAGTATTCTCTAATATCTACGCAAGTTCATCATCTATTCCACACTCCCAACAATTTGATTCATGCTTGGTGAACGGTTGAGAAAATGGAATGGGCGTGATGTGATTGAAGATGAATGTAAAAACATACACAAGAAATAGCCTGCAAACAGGCTCCATAGCGGGGATTACAGCGTAAGGAAAAACTCGTGAGCAGAGCGAGTCGTGCGAGCATTAGCAGAGACGGGGCACCGTTTCGATTTTCTCCCCAGTCCATTCCACTTCCCTGACTGATTTTTCTTGTGCCCTTTTCCTTACTAAGAAGCCTGTTTACAGCCTAACAAGAAAGATATATTTTGCAGTTACAAAGTAATCCAGGCAAACACAAGGATTTAAAAGTTACGCAGAAGAGGAGAAGGAGGAGGGTAATAAATAGGATGATGACAATGATGATGAGGAGGAGGAGGAGGAGGAGGAGGAGGAGGAGGAAGTATTGTGGACCTTACCCTATTTGGTCCACTAAGTCCCATAATACATGTGGTGTAGGTACTAATGGTGATCCATCATACAGCACCACAGAAGCTCCAACAGCAAGGGCAGACACTAACCAGTTCCACATCATCCAACCTGTCTGTTGACAACAAAACACATTAAGTAATTCTACTCAACGGTCGTGCACTCACTGTATACACTCTGGACAGGTATAAGTCCAAGGCAATCCTTACTGAGATAAATGAGAATTCAAAGAGTGAAATTAATGATTACCGTGGTGTAATAAATGATCACATCTTGTCTGTTCATGTTTCCATGAAGAAGATGTTCTTTTAGATGCTGGATCAGTGTTCCCTGAAAACACAGGCATGATGAAAAAGGCACTTTTGAATTCATTCAACACTGCAGTGACCATGCATCAAAAACATATTAACTTAATGACTTGAGCCTACTCAAACTGTTTGTTGTGAAGAAGAAGGCTATCAAAACTAGCAGGCAAAGGGGGAGAGGGTCCAGTAATGTTTTGACTCACCCCGACAGAGTGCACCATGCACTTGGGTGGGCCTGTTGTCCCTGATGAATACATGATGAAAAGGGGATGACTGAAAGGAACCTGGACAAATTCAAGAACTGGACATTCATCTGCAAACTTTGTGAACTCAGGTAACAAAATACTGCAAAGAACAACAGGAAAGATGCAATTACAGTATACTCTGCTTGTTAACACTGAAGTTAAACATTTCAAATTAAAATATTTGCAAAACAGACTCAAACCTATTAGGAATGTTAGAGAGGTCAATTTCATCTGCTTTCCCAACAAAAGGCATCACAATAACTTTTTCCAGTTCAGGGAGGTCTGCAAGATATTCGACAAAGTATTCTATGTAACAAGGTTCAACGTACTCAAATGTTTTACATATTTACGGTAGGTTTCAGACATGTACAGACATATTAGATTGTTGTGGTTAATTAAACTAGTGAGATACTAGATATGCTGAGGCCAAGTATCAGTGGCACATTGATCAGGTATTTTTTCTTGCTTCCTGCCATCTAACAAATGCCATTCTTTTCTGATGCCCTACCCCTGACCTCCGCCTACTCCTACCCACTTGTTTAGCAAAGTACAATTAGACCAATTAGGCTGGACGGGAGAATATTTGCCTTGAGGTCAGGACCGACAAATTATGGGAAGTCCATACAAATGATTGTCCACCAAATATTTTCCAATCCCACCTCAAAAAACTCAACAGGCAAACTCAACAACGTACTTTTCACCACTTGAGTCAGTTTCTCCAAATGGTTGTGTATTTTGTTATTGTATCTGACAGCATCCACTGAAAAAATAACCTTTGGCTTGATTTGTGTAAATCTATCCAAAACACCCTATAAAAACAAGAAAACTTTGATTTAGTTCTTTACATGGTTTAAGTTAAATTGTGCAACATTCTATCAAATAACCAAGTATTTGCTAGGATTTTTTTGAAACTGTGTTAAAATTTTGATTATGTACCTTTGCAAAAACTGATACACAAAACGTTCTTAAAACACCATAAGGAAGATATAAAGGGAATTTTTACAAGGGGAGCAAACCCTATATTTGTCTTTAATGTTAATTTTTGCAAGACAACCACAGAACTTGAAAAAGCTTGGCACAACCACAAAACTTGAAAAAGCATTTTCAAGTTGTAATCCATTTCCAACCTGGCCATCTGTGGCTAAAGACACTGTCTTATTAATACCTGACATAGTCCCTTTAAGTCTTCAAGCCCTAAGCCCCGATGAAAATGAAATTTCTCTTTACATGATCACTGCTTGTTTCAATATTCAAGTGACAAGAACAAAGGAAGTGATCACTGACGATAGGATGTCTTGATATTTGGACAAACTCTCCTTACTAGTTTCATAAGAAATGTATGGAGATCAGTAATGAGAATATGCATTTTTATGTCAGGGCTTAAAGGGTTAAGTACAATGATAATGGTAGAGTTGGTACCGTAACACCAAAATCAGGCGAGGTAGAACTCCATATAGCACCCAGACTGGCAGTGGCAAGCATGGCCTCTACAGCCAAGGCACAGTTAGGAATATATCCTTGAAAGAAAAACAAAACTTCAGTTACAGTAATCAAAGAGTCTAACAGGAGATGGGAAATGTAAAACAAATATTTTTAGTTAATTTATTTATATACATGTAGCTAGCCAGTCCTGTACCCAGTCCTCTTCCAGCAAGTCTGCATATAAGTCCTTGTTGTACAGCTCCAAAAAATATCCATACCAGCCCCAAGTAAGGTCATCAGAAGTTCCAGGGGAGGGGTCCGAAAGCGAAATTTTCTTAAGGAAAGTAAGAAACTAAACAGGAAGTTTTAGGGGGTGGGTGTGGGGGTGGGTGTGGGGGTTCAAGACCAAAAAACATTCTGTGCAGGGGTATGGATATTTTCTGGAACAATACATTTAAAGCTATAATTGCACCCAGCTGTAAGTTCAGCACTTGTGTGATCTACAATTAAAATTCTAGAGTAGTTTTACATGATACATACCAACAACTCTATCCCCTTTCTTGATGCCAAGATTTTTCAAAGCAGAGGCAAGCAATGTCACATTCTTTCTTAGCTGATGAAAAGTTATGGTCTTGATTTCTTGTCCTTCTCCTAGAGACACAATATTATCATAAATTAAATGTATTAGTACTTCCAGGTGTTACCTTGCCAGCAGTCACACAAATGGCCTTTTTTATTTGTCTGTGTGAGCGAATATTATTCAAATACAATCACCAGTATTCGGCAAGATGGCCTTGGTCTTTGGTCGTTGTCTTTGTCTTTAACTGGTATTTATGTAAGATCAAGAACACAATTGTTGATGTAACAGGGAAAGTTACAGAAATTGATCATTTTATACCTGCTGAATACAAAGCAACTTTCTCGTCATCAAAACGCAAAAGATTCTCTGCAAAATTAAGACGAGCTCCATGAAACCATTCAGGGATGTTCTCCATTGGCTGGGAATTATCCAACACCTTCAAAACAAGTTTTAGGTATAGCAAGATGTAAGAAAAATGGAATATGAGTGTGGAACAACAAAAACAAACCTGAGTCCCTTTATAATGGGAATCAGACCGATGACCTTGAATTCTACACACCAGTTGGATGCTCTTATATCACTCAACTGACATGGACATGTGGCTTGTTGACCTTTGCTGCCAAGAACCATGCCAGAACTTTTAACATTTGTGAGTAAAATGAAAACCAATTGAGCAATTGCAAGGGTCTGTGGACAAAAAGCCCAGGCATTCACGAAAATTAATATTGTGTGCAGATTAGTGACAGACTACCCAGTGCCTAGGAACAGTGCAGCAGCTCCCCAGTTTTCAGCAAAGGTACTGAAAAATGCCATGTTCACATTGGTGCCCATATTGGTGCAGTTCTTGGGCATAGTGCCCAGCTGTCAGTTGTAACTCGTAACTTAATAGTTCATAAAAGGAAGTATCACCCCTGAAAAGTCCCAAATTATACTCATTTATCCAGGCGCAACATGCTGAAATTTTTCCTTGCCCAAATGACTCATACAATATCATTCTGCAAGTATGACATATTGAACCATCACAAAAGGAGTTATTTATAATGTGGATTGAATGTTTGATTAAAAACTATGATAAGTTTGTTAAAGTAGTACCTCTTCATACATCTGGGAATGAATAACATCAGCATATTTCCAAAACATCTCCCAGAAATCTGTACAGTGAGTAACACTCCATTTCCGCAACTCTTCGTATGCTCCTGTAAGTGTTTGTTAGGAAAGGAAATCAGGAATGATATTCAGTGGAATCCTGATGACCACTGATCTATGGGCCACTCATCCTTTGACTAACCATACCCTGTGTTTAGGAATTTACTGCATTTTTCAAAGTTAAGTGTAAAAAAGAGTGTGAAAATATGCCTAAAAGTCACTAACATGTAGTACTCCTTGAATCTCAAAAACATAGGTAAGCAATCATTTGTTCAGTGATCCCTGTACGTATACACATTCGTTGTTTGCCCCACTGGAACTAACCAAAAGTACACTCGAACTTCCCTGTTTGGCCACACAGCAACCACTTTTCCAATACCAAAATGTTCAGCTCCATCAAATCACTATAGCTGGAACCTCTCATAGGCAACCACCTCTCATAAGCGGCCACCTCTTGTAAGCAGCCACTTTTTGGGCTGACACTTTAAATTTTTCTATTGTTTATAACCTCCCATAGGCAACCATTTGACACATGATCCTGTCTCACTGAGTGCAAATTCTCTGGAGTGGCGCTACACATACGTGTGACACCTGGTCTCCACTCAAGTCAGTCGCATTGAACTGTCAAATTATTTGTGAATACCATAAAAGAGATATTACACCTCATTCAGGGTTTATGACAGTCTGGTCATGGATTATTGAAACTAAACCTCTGAAACTAGCTAAACTACAACAACAAGGCGTACGCACTGTCTTCAAATCAGACACAACTTTTAGGTCTCAATTAGTGCGACCGAAAGACACTCTTGAACCAACAAAACAAGACGGTGTCGTCTATAAAATTCCATGTGAGTGCGGCAAAGTATACAGCGGGGAAACAGCAAGAGCGATGCAAGACAGGATAAAAGAACAGGACAGAGATATACGGCTTGCTCGTACACAAACCTCCGCAGTTTCGGAGCATGCTAACAAAACGGGGCATCTTCCTATTTGGAAAGAAGTTAAGTTTATTGATCGTGACCCTCACTGGCACACACATAGGGTCAAAGAGGCTATCCATATAAGACTTCATCCTAATAACATCAATAGAGATAGTGGAATCGAAATTCCTGAAGCTTGGATACCTACGATCAGAAAGCACAACAGCCGACCAACCACAAAGCGGACCTGTGAGGGAACAACATCTAATAGTCGGAATAATAATGAGGATCGAAATGCCCCAATAGCAGCGAACCATCATACTACAAATAGCAACACGTAAACAATCGACCCCATGGCCTGATGAAGACTAGCAGTATTGCAGTCGAAACGTCGCGATCAACAACTCTAAGAGATTCCATCGTGAGACAAACGAATAAACATTCATCTTACCTAGCTAAACTAAGAATTCAAAAGTTTGACTCCTGTGGTCTGACTTCTTGTAAGCGACCATCTCCCGTAAACGACCACTTAGGCTTGACATTTTAGGTGGTCATCTATGAGAGGTTCAACTGTACCCTTTTTAATCAACTCATTGTTCGGTCATCTATGATCGTTTGCCGATTAAAATTGATAAAATCAATAGATTCCACAGTAATTACAAGGACCTATATTGTGAGTATTGACTAATAATTGTCGACTAATTGAACCAATCAATAATAATCAATTAATGATTACTGATTATATTGATTGGTTTCCATGGATCAATTTTAATTGATTGGAAAAGCTGGGTTTCAGTGGGTACTGCAGAAAGGGACCAACACATGTGCTACATTAAAGGAGTGACTGGGGGTGTGTCTGGAGGTGTGTGATATGGGTTTATTTATTGCAAAATAGGTACATCTGAAATTACCTTCAATACACCAAATAAACTGAGCTCATATGTGCCAAAGTTCTTGATAAATTGGAAGAAAATATTTTCAACCTTTCAAAGTCACTGAAATATCTGGTTCTACGCTGGCACATGAGAAGTTACAAGTTAAATGTCAAACTACGTTAACGCTGTTTCGTATCAAGTGCCCCCTTAACTCTGTAACTAATACCTTTTTAAAAATATATTTATGTTTTGGGCGTAACCGAAAGTTATTTTTAACAGAAAAGGAAAGTGATTAATATACTTACTTAAATTCAGGGCAAACGCGTGGTTTACTAAAGACTGGAATTCATGAATGTTGGTCGATCGATCGGGTTTGGGTTTCCACATCAAGTCTGGTCGCTCTTCCCTCGCCGATGCCATTTCAACGCTTGAATGAAAACTCTCACCACTAGACATAAACGGTAAAAAAAAGTTTCCAAGAACTACCCAGCACCAGAAAGGCTCTGTCTTCCTGAAAACCTACTCGCCCTTAGCTGTCCGGGAAAATTTTGAAGACTATCAATAAAAATTTCAAGGTTTGTTTGAATAATTTCGCGATTTGGCGCGCCACGTCACATCTTGACAGAGCCCTTTTGGATTCGCGGTGGCCAGAACATTTTACGTCCTTTCGAAATGCATTTCATTAAAAATTGAAGTGAACTCTTCCAAGCAAAGAGTAGTTTGTGTCGAAATAGGTAACACACAAGAATTTATAGAGGAAATTTTCGCTGAGCGTCGCTTGAGTTGCTAGTCGAGTCAGCAAAAAAATTCCCCGCGTGCAGCACAAATGTTTATCTTAGGGAGGGGAGGGTGTATCTGGCTTTTCATTTGAGTTGTTGTGGTTATTTTATTTTGTCACAGACGATGTTCAGACACAGAAAAATGAATGAATAGTAAGGCTTGACATGAATGATCATGCTTTAAGAAAGGGCAAAGAAGAAAGAGGTTCTAACTTTATTTATCCCTTGCCCTACCCTTATTGTTAGTGAGATATTGCTCTTGGAACCCAGACTTCAACCTTTCAAATAGTAAGGCCATTCAAGGTCACCACGGTCTTGGTCAACATGGCGGACGAATACACGAGCTTAGAGAGTATTTTGGAGAAACATCTTCCACCAAAAGAACTAGAAGAAGTGAAAAGGATTCTATATGGAAAACCAGTCAGGTATGCTTACATGCATGTCTCAATCTTTTTTCAAAATACAGTTGTCAACAACAACAACAAGCTTTATTTGCATGACTACATAGACCTTTTCGCTTGAAATATGATCTCGGCAGCGGTCACTGCTTGGTTCGATCGGGAGTTGTATTATCTTGATCGTTGATCGTATGATCTTGTCAGCTGAATACTAGTCAGTGAACCACTGTCGTTAGAGGTCGCTACTGTTTTCACTCGTTGCATTAATCAAATAAGCCTAAGACGCTGTTGCTTCGAACATAAGCTTACATAAGCTTATATATTTCGTTAAGTTACATGAAATCAGACTGAACTGGTAGGCCCCGGGGGAGGTGCTCCAACTACTCCGATATTATTTTTAATTTGGTTTATAAAAAAAAAGAAATTTGAGCTGCCTTGCCAACCAAGCAGTCTAGGAAATGACGTTTTCCCAGCTTCTGTACTCTGTCTATCCTAGCTTTCCACCCCCTTCCTACCATCCTCCCTCCCCACTGCTCTCCCTCCACCACTCACCAATGCATGCAAAAGGTAAAGTCGCACACGAGCCAAGGAGCGCACTAGCCAAAGTCGCACACGGCCAGCGCTTATCCTGGTTTCTGTAGCATGAAGTAACTGAGAGTATTGCTACTCCCCCCCTGGATGGGATGCTAGTCCATCGTAGGGTTACCCCTTACCAGTATGTCGCCGATACCCCTTATACACCTAGGTTATACCTGCCAACTTTTTGTGATTCATAGGCGTGACGTTTTTGTCCTGAGAGTGTCAAGATTTTTTTGTAGGGGGCCGATAATATCCGAAGATGTCTGACGATTTCCAAAGATGCCTGAAGATTTCCAAAGATGTTCCGAAGACGTTCCGATTTATGGCCAGTAAATCGATGGTTTGACCATTTAAGATTATACGGAGCTCATCTCGACGAGTATGACCATGTCTCCAGTGACTTTCCTTAGTAAAATCTGAGATTTCTCGAAAGTACAATCATTATTTTCTTGCATTGGTTTGAGATCATTTAGATACTTAATAATTTTTTTCAAAATGAGTCGGTCAAGGCTGTAATGGCTCAAACTTTTCCACCAGGCATGAGAAATGGGAACGCAGGTGTGAGTAGGTGTGAGATCGCAGTTTTCGATCTGCAGGTGTGACACTTGGCAGGTATAACCTAGGTGGAGAGAGACAATGGGGGGTAAAGTTTCTTTTCTAAGGAAACAACAACATGGCAGGGACTGGTGCTGGAACCACCGACCTTCAGATCTGAAATTAAATGCGCTAACCATTATTAATACCACTGCACCAACACTCCTGTATGTACCACCTTTTTATTAGTTGGCCTAACTACAAGGTTGATTCAGTTATTTATAGTCCTTTTGTTTGGTTTAAAAACTAAAATTTTTTCATGTAGATTAATGTGAGGCTATTGCTCAAATGGGACCTGACCAATGCCACACTTCCAGGTTACATTTTATGTAGGTTACACTGAAGATCTACCATGTGGGTTTTAGGTTTTTGGTGTAGAATGCTTCAGAAGACCTCAAGTTTTCTTGGGCTTGAGATTAACATGAAAAATTTTTACTGAGGCTGTACCAGACCATACCATTTCATTTCACTTGATGACACGCTAAACACAGAATTAGATGAGAATGGCAAGAAGTATTGGGACGAGATGAGATGAGTTTGACCACCACTTTTGCGAGTGCCCTTACTTGGGATTAACTACTTGACGGACCTTTAAAGAAAACACAGACTGGAAGCAGTCACCATTTAGATTACAAGGAACCCTTGTTAGTCTTTTTACACAGGACCAGTCTGGAACCCATTCAGTACAGGATCTGTAACATACGACACGAACACGTGGAGTCCATGTTTTATAATCTAACAACAAGACCTGGTCTGGTTACATATGCATGCTTGCCAGGTTACATATGTGACATCCCCTTTTCTTAAAAAAAAAAACAAGAAACAGTAATGTAAACAGCGAAGCTATACTGAGTGACTAATCACAATAAAGTTCAAAGGTAGAGAAAAAACAAACAAACAAACAAACAAGCAAACAAATGCTTTTAGACTGAGGGTAAGATCTGAATAGATCACGCAAGTCCTATTGCAAAGTAACAGGTTCTATGTCAATGTCAAGGTTCATAGTCATCCAGCCATTTTGGCTTGCTTCGCAGTCTTCCAAAGGTCCGCCTTACGGGAATTTGAGGCATAGACTGCGGGGGCTCTTTAGGTTGAGTGGCTGTTGTCTCAGATGAAACTGCTTCTGGAGTGGGACTTGGTGATGCCGGAGGTGCTGCCTGGACCACCTGATATGGTTGAGACTCAAATGGTTGATGCAAGAATTTGCGATTTCGACGGTAGACCTGACCGTCTTCGGTTTTGACTTTGAATGATCGGGGTGCCTCATGTTTTTCCAGAACAATAGCAGGTGTCCATGTTCGCCCTTGTTGAATTCTGACAGGTGTGCCAATTTGAAGTGGAGGCAGAACTTTAGTACCACGGTCATGGTATTTCTTTTGCCTTTGCTGTCGGGCTGACAGAGATTTGTGTGCTCCTTGGACAAGCTTGGGAAGTAGCAAGGATGTTGGTGCGGGTAGTTTGTCTTTAAGCATTCGGCTCATCAATAACTGTGCTGGTGAATACTCAAGGCCTGATATGGGTGTGTTATGGTACTCCAGTAGGGCCAGATGAACATCTCTTCCTTCTTCAGCTGCTTTCCTCATGAGCTGCTTTATTGTTTCCAACTGACCTCTCACTTTGTCCATTTGATGGAGCATGATGAGGACTTGATGTCTTAACTTCAAAACCCCATGAATCAGCAAATTGAGCAAACTGCTTACTTCCAAAAGGCATGTTGTCAGCTATGACAGTGTCAGGTATGCCGTGTCTTGCAAAACAGGTTTTCAGGTGTGAAATGACGCAGGCTGTAGTCTTGGTTGCTAAGTGGGACACTTCCGGATATTTCGAATAATAGTCCACAATAAGGAGGTAATCCTTTCCACTGAATGTGAGGATGTTCATGCCTAGCTTAGACCATGGACGCTGAGGAATCTCATGAGAGATGATAGGCTCCCAGGGTTGGCAGGCTTGTACTTGGCACATGTGGGACATCTGGAAATGGTTTCTTCGACGTCGTGTCCCATACCAGGCCAATACATAATGGAACAAGCTCTGGCTTTACACTTCTCCATGCCCAGGTGACTTTCATGCAGTTTAGTCAACATTTGACGACACATACCAGTGGGAATAACGAGCTTCTCTCCCTTGAATACTAGACCTTCTATGACGTGAAGCTCGTCCCGGATAGGCCAGTATTGCCTTGTCCTGATAGGTGTGTCTCTCTTGTACTCTGGCCACCCTTTACAAATGAGTACTTGTACGGACTGTAAAGCTTCGTCGGTGGCTGTTGCTTGCTTCAGGAGGTTGACTTTTTCTCCAGAAACTGGCAGCTCAGAGACCAGACTGTGTGTGTATCCTCAGTTCCATTTCTTCGTCTGGATAATCTTCACCGGGAGTCACAGGAGATGGATGCGCACGAGATAGCATGTCAGCAATGCAAACCTTGGTGCCTGGAATGTACTTCAAGTTCAGTTTATATCTTCGTAGCCTGAGGAGCATGAGCTGAATTCTTGGCGAGGCATTCTGGAGTGGCTTTCGGATAATGGTTTCAAGCGGTTTGTGGTCATTCTCAACTTCTACTTCTCTACCATAAAATAATTAATGTAGTGGTGAAAGTGTTCTGCAGCAAATGTGACCGCTAACAGCTCTTTCTCAATTTGGAACCAACGCTGCTCAGTCTCGGACAGGGCACACGAGGCGTATGCTACTGGTCCTCTGTCCTGAAGAAGGCAGGCACCTAGGCCAGTGGATGAGGCATCAGCTTGTATCGTCACCTTCTTGTTGGGGTCAAAGAAGCGCAGAACTGGTTCACTGCTGAGAACTTGCTAAATCTTGTCAACAGCCTGCTGGTGTTCTGGTAACCATTGGAACTCTACATCTTTCTACTGGGATGAAATCTTTAAAGGAGGCAACAGTTCCCATCAGCCTGCGAACATCTTCTTTACTTGTTGGCTGGGGTAATTCCACCATGGCTTTGACTTTGCCTGGGTCAGGTCGGATGCCATCTTCACTTATGATAGTTCCGAAGTAGACAGCTCGTTGCTGTTTAAATTGAAATTTCTTTGTATTGAACTTTACATTTTGTTCTCTTGCTCTTTGCATGACATTTCTCAGCAGTTGGTCATGCTCCTCTTCTGTGGCACTAGCAATAATCATATCATCTGCGATGACTTCTACTCCTTGCATGTCTCCAAATACCTTGTAAACTCTCTTTTGCAGAACTTCAGATGCAGAACAGATACCAAATAGCATATGTAAGAAACGATATCTGCCAAAGGGTGTGTTAAATGTGCACATGTAGGAGCTTTCTTCATTCAAGGGCACTTGCCAGTAGGAGTCTTTCTGGTCCAAGACTGTGAAGTATTTCTTTCCTCCTAGGCGCAAGACAACATCTTCAAATTAGGAATTTGAAAATGTTCCCTTCTTATCACCTTGTTTAGGTCCTTGGGGTCTAGGCATAAACGAAGACTGCCATCTTTCTTTTCCACGATTACAAGGCTATTAACCCAGTTGGTGGGTTTGTCGACCTTGGCGATAATCTCATCACATTCCATTTGATCAAGTTTCTCCTTAAGTCGGTCGTGTAAGCCATGTGAGACTCGGCGTGGGGGGTGAATGACAGGCTCTGCACCATTTTCGATAGGGATGTGGTATGGCTCAAACTTGCCTGGGCCCATGAACACATCCTTGTATTCTTCTAGAACATCTTATTTGGTGAGGTGACCAGGGTTAATTACATTGACAGAGGGTTGTCCTCTCATTGGCTGACTAGGAGGGCAATCAGTTCTTTGTATCAGACCCAGTTTCTCGCATGCTTGCAAACTAGAATTGGAAGCGCTTTTGTCATAGCAACATAGAATTGGAGTGGTTCTTCACAGTGGCTGTTTTTGCAGGTCAGGGTAGCTTTGCCCTTGCAGTCAATAACGTGGTCTCCATAGGCTCTCAGAATAATGTTTGATGCTTGTAGGGGAGGACGATTCTGCAGCTTCTTAAACGTTTTCCAAGATATCACGTTGGTTGAGGCACCAGTATCAATTTTCATCTTCACTTTACTACCATTTACGTTCACAACGGAGAACCATGCTGAGTTGTCTTGGGTAGAGATGTTCTGCACATAGAGGGAGTCCACAAAGAACTCGTCTTCGCTGCTAGCTGTCTTGAGTGACCATTTCATTTACATTAGGATTCACCGACCTGCACTGGCTGCTGAAGTGGTTTGGACCCCCACACCTTAGGCATGTCTTTCCCCAAGCTGGACACTCGTTTCGCGCATGCGTGGTTCCACACCTTCGGCAATTCCGTCCTTTATCACAGTTTCTCAAGATCCACCTTGTCTGCCACTTTTTGGAGTACGACCTTTGCTTGGACGAGTTGTGTTCAGGGCATCTACTTCTTTGTAGTCCGACTTGTCGGCGCCTTTCATGCTTACGAATTCCTTGTGTGCAAGCTCGGAAGATCGAGAGATATCAACAGCTTTCTGCAGATCGAGTTGCGGTTCACGAAGCAGTCGCTCTTTCAGCGTAGGATTGTTGGTCGAAAATACAATTTTGTCTCTGATCATGTTGGTTCTGGTTCAGCAAACTCGCACGATAAAGCTAGTGTTCACAGGTGTGTTAAGAACTCGTCGAAGGTTTGCCCTGCGGTCCTTGAGGAATCCCAGAACTGGTACCTGGAGAATACGATTCGCTTTTGTCCAGCAAACTCCTTTTCGAATTTTGCTTTCACGTGGTCGAATTTATTCTTGTCTTCGCCTTCGCGCCACTCGAAGTGGTTGTATCCCTCCAATGCTTTGGGGCCAACAGCCGACAACAACATGGCAATTTTGGTCAGATCAGGTTTCTTCGTCTTTTCTTTAGCGACGAGATACAATTCGAATCTTTGTATCCATCTTCTCCAATTTTCGGAGGGGTTCCCCTGAAGCAAAAGATATTCAGGAAGCTTGAAATCTTGCTCCATTTTGGTTGTTTCTCCCACTATTTGACACCATGTAACATACCACACGAACACGTGGAGTCCATGTTTTATAATCTAACAACAAGACCTGGCCTGGTTACATATGCATGCTGGCCAGGTTACATATTTGACAGGATCAACTTGAGTTTCTACCATTTCTACTTTTATGAGTTACTTACTTGTATAGTGCACGTTCATCTGTGGCTGACATTCCCTTTTTTGAACCAAATATACATAGCCTATTAATCTTGCAAAAGTTGCAAATTCTATTGTTTTTTTTTTTTCAACATCTAGCAAATTAGAGCTGCCTGAAGAAGCATTAAAACTGGCGGAAGAAAAGAACTTTGAACTGGCAGGATACAAGTTTGCTGTCCAGGAAGAACAACTCCGCAAGCCTCGTGTTGTTAGGATAGGAGCTGTTCAGAATAAAATAGTTTTGCCTACATCTGCCCCACTAGCAAATCAGGCAAGTACTTAACTTTTTTCCTTACTGACACAATAAACCTTGAATAATGTACCAAGTCTGGGTCCAATCCCTGATGGGATTTGATTTTATCTTTTTACATTACACAATATTATTGAAATCTGTGAATTTTTTGTCTTTTATTTAAAGCTGGCTGCTCTTCATGCAAGAATAAAGGAAATCACAGATACTGCAGCTCTATGTGGAGTCAATGTCCTCTGTTTTCAAGAATGTTGGAGTAAGTCATCATATATAAGTTGTACAATAAAGTGACCAGGATGACCTTGTTCCTGTTGAGGCTATTATAACTAAAATAATGTTTCTTTCTAAGATCTGTGAGCTGTACTGTGAACAAAAGCTCCTTATTTTGCAGACATAAACTCACTGGAGGTTTTCTAGTAATTTTTCAACTTTAAAATATGGGAAATAAATTTCTGAGTTATTTTTCCCATCAGCTATGCCATTTGCTTTTTGCACTCGTGAAAAGCATCCTTGGACAGAATTTGCTGAGTCAGCTGAAGATGGCCCCACTATTAAACTTTGCCAGGAGGTAAGATCAGACACATGTATAACTTTATGCTGTTTCAGTACACACACTTTACGGAGTTGTTAGTTCTATTTGGAGTTGCCGCTCTTACGTGGACCAGAAGAGACTCTCTAACACATGCCCGTGTAATCTTAGGAACAGATTCTTCTTCTAGAATGAAAGCAAATATCTCCGTCCTGAACTGGTTACCTTACGAAGTTAGGATAAACACATCTACGCTCATGTACAAAAGAAAGGAGGGTGGACAGGGAGTTCCAAACGTCCCTCTTCCTATACCCCTCAATCCTGGTACCCATCCATTTTTTGTTGGCTTCCATCTCTTCGCACTTTTTAATTGCCAAACATTGTGCATTATTGTGTAATTTGCCCTATTTCTCCTGCCTCCCACCACCTTGGGATTCCCGCTTTCCGCCCCTTCTTCTCCTGCTTACCATACACCCGCTGTCCCCTTCCACTCATTCATTTGCATAACTAGAAGGTCATGGGCTTAAAGTCTGTCCGGGGTTCCATGCTTGGTGAAAACAGTTTACTTATCACATGATCAAGGTTCAGATTGACAAGCTCTCCCTTCAATATTTTGTTTTCCTGTCAGTCATACTACCAGCCCTGTCAAAATGATTTGTATAGTAGCAGGCAACATAACAGTCAAAGAAGTAGGCAGCAAGGGCCAGTTCTTCCTGCCTGCTAGGAGGTTCCTTGGGAACTCCAGTTTGAAGCAAGCAGCAAATGATTGCCTGTAGATGGCAAAATTGCCAGCTGCCAGCACATTTTGACAGAACTGATGCTACACTCACATACATGTGGTGTAGACACTCTTGTAATGTATGTTTGAAAAGTTGTTTGTTTTCTTCTCAGCTTGCTAAACAGCACGACATGGTAATTGTTTCTCCAATTCTTGAAAGAGACAGTGCTCATCAGGACAAGATTTTCAACACCACAGGTACTCAGCTGATACTCAAATTTATAAATTGAAATTATTAATCCCATAATTGATTACTTGTTAGTTTTTAATGTTGATTTTTAGTTGGGAAAAGTTTGCTTTGGTTGGTTGCTTTGGTCAATTACTGGAATATCCAATTAACCTGGCATGGTTGATCTTTGTTTTAATATTTTTTGCAGTTATAATTTCCAACAGTGGTTCAGTTTTAGGAAAAACAAGAAAAAACCACATTCCAAGAGTTGGAGATTTTAATGAGGTAAGGGTATTAAGAGTGCAAACCCTCTTTCTTCTTACTAGTCACCTGGCTGCCACAGTTCAACTCAGTGAGCTCTGAGATGTCACACAGATTTAGCCTTCTCATTAAAAAATACTTATTTTTCCCCCTTAAACAATGATTTCTACAATTGAGAAATACCTTGTTTTTATATTGTTCACAGTCCACCTATTATATGGAGGGAGACACAGGACATCCAGTATTCCAGACACAATTTGGTATAGATTTTACTTATTGTAAAGTAACATTTATTTTTTATTATTTATTTTCCTGTTGATTTTCCCTAGTTATTTTAAGCATTCTCATACTCTTGTAGTTTCCTGGTTGACTGCCTTTCAAACTATTAACAACTATAATTTTTTTTCTAATTTTACTAGTATAGTAGAAGTACAAGACAAAAGTTTCGATAGAATATCATTTGATCATGTTGCTTTTTTCTTGTGGTAGGTCGGATTGCAGTAAACATCTGTTATGGCAGACATCATCCCCTAAACTGGCTCATGTATGCTGTGAATGGTGCTGAGATCTGCTTTAATCCCTCAGCCACTGTAGGAGCTCTTAGGTTAAAAAAAGCTTTTACTGGCTAAGCTCAGTTCAGGTTTATAATATACCATCGTCACTTTTTCTCTTTACATGTATGTTGATGAAGTCATATACCGTAGTTCCTGTTAGTGGTTTTGAAACAGTCTCAGTAGAAAATGCCATGAAGGGTACTTTTTCAGATAAGCAATCCAAGGCATTGTTATTGTAAACGGTCTGCATCCTATAGACTATAGTGGGATTACTTGTTGGGCCTGTCTCTTTAATGGCCATATTAACAGGCAATGGCAAATCAAGAACATTGTTTAAGGGGGAGCATGCTCTTGGAGCAAAAAAGGATGCCTGGAGTGAAAATCTATCAAAGGAGTAGACAATTTTTGCCCTTTAGGCACTATATTTTGAAAAATGAGGGGGCTTATTTCTTTCCCCTAGATCTGCTCCTAAACAGGTTACAGGTAATGATATAAAGATACAGAAAGGCCAATGCCACTCATATGGCAGCTTGCTAGTCCAATGTAGGATTAATTAACTACCAGCATTTATAACGCCTCTCTAATGGTCACTGGCTCAGATGTGGAGAGAGACAAAAATAATAATTGTTAGGGGTAAAGTGTCTTGTCCAAGGAAATGACATGACACCATGCTGAGAATCAAACCACCCACCTTCCGATCTCCCAATTGAAAAGTCTGTTCCACATATTTTGGTACAAGCCTGCTTTATTTTTGTTCAGGGTTCTTATTAAGATTTTGAACAAAGGGATAAGTTAATGATGTTAATATCAGTTAATGATTCGGCTTTCAAGATCTCTTTTAGCACACAGTCAGCAAGTGGGATATCTGTTGGTGGCAAAAAATAACTTGTTACTGGCTCTTAACAAGAACCCTGACTTGAGTGGTCTAGGGATTAATAATTTATTTATGTATTTATTTAGTGAACCGATGTGGCCTATTGAGGCTCGTTGTGCAGCTATTGCCAACAACTACTTCACTGTGGGAATTAACAGAGTTGGCACTGTAAGTCCTGTTTGCTAAACCACATAACATAACATAAACTTTATTAAGTCTCCCAATCAGGGCTTTTCAGACTCAATGTACAAAATCCCCAATTCACATATTATTAGAGTAATCCACTCTAGTTTTGCAAAAACTGCCTGTAGATCTCCCAAACTCTTTGCATTATTTGCATGAGAAAAGCAGGTTCAGGTTCTCCAGTTTTGCTTCCTCCATTAGTAATCATAATAAGACTAGTTCAAATTCAATACTGAATCCAAGGTCCCCAGGGGCCGTTTTTTCGAAAGTCCCAGTAACTTTTTGGGCCCGGAGTACAATCAAAATCTATAGAATGGTGGTGTAGCTTTCAGCCCGCAAACAGTTCGACTTGTTTTGTCAACTAACAATTTGTCTGCTTAGCTTCAAAAACCAACAAAATTTAAATCTTTAAGGTAAAGCTTGCGCTCATAAAATAGGCTTCGGGGCCCGAAAAGTTATCAGGACTTCCCCAGGTTTGCCAATGTAGCCTCTTGCAAAATGACCTTGCATGTAGTCAGGCCGATGGCTAATGTTAGATGTCTTGGTATGACATATCTCAGGTTCTTTCTTCTGAATAATACCGTATTGTAACTCTTTTAATTTTCCTTGCAGGAAGTCTTTGAGCACGAATTTACATCTGGAGATGGAAAACCAGGTAGCTGCCTATAAATTCAGCTATTTCACATCACGTTCTATTCTGGAGTTTTACTTGCTATAGCCTATTTTTGCACCCTCTGACAGACAAACTGTTAGTGTTTTTGACATTGCTGTCTTCTTTGTTTTTCTCCGCAGCTCACAAGGACTTTGGACATTTTTATGGTACGTTAAGCCATCTTGATAAATTCCCAAAGTGTGACCAGTCAAAAGATGAATGTTATGGTTTATGGTTTTAAACAGAATATAGGTGGTGTCCAGTATATTTCATTGTCCGAAAAGACTCAGTCAAGTCCCTTATGTAATGTCTGTTTACAGAGTGAGCACACTGGCAAACCAGGGTGACTCATCGGTGCTGGCGCTGAGATCTGATTTCTGTAGCATGAAGCGTTTAAGAGCGCTGCTAATCCCTCTTGGAGAGGAAGCTAGACCATCACAGGGTTAACACAAGAATTTGGAATATATCAACTCAGTTGACAAGGTAAATTGGCCACCGTAGAGAAATTGAAAGCTGACGTTTCGAGCGTTAGCCCATCGTCAGAGCGAAGGGCTAACGTTCGAAACGTCAGCTTTCAATTTCTCTACGGTGGCCAATTTACCCTATGAACTCAGTTCATAGGTCCAAATTTTTGTGTTTCACTTCTCCACTGACGCACACCACAGTATCTTTAGAAACTAACTCCCTTGTTTGTTCATCACAGGGTTAACCCCCAGAATCTGGTACCCAGCGATAAGTCTGGGTGGAGAGGGACAATGTTAAGAAACCGATACGGCGCAATGATCCTGCCTCGAACTGCCAACCTTCCGATCTCGCAGTTATGAGTCCAATGCGTAACAACGAGCCTTAATCCAGCTCTTTTTGCTTATTTTTGTACACTTACATTTCTTATTTTATTTGTCCAGGCTCTTCTTATGTAGCTGCTCCAGATGGCAGTCGCACTCCTGTAAGTTTGTCAGGTTAACTGTTTGTATTGAAATATTACTGATTGCTGTGTTCTAGTGACCGTCGTAAATCCCAAACCAAAGCACATTAGGCAAGTCATAAACGCAAAGCCAAATACCAAAATGAACCAATCAGATGTTGAAGAAAAGGCATTCAGCCATTGCCGAAAACTGAAACCAGTTCCAAGCGCAGGAAAACAATTGAAAACTAATTAGCATTCTGTGCGAAATACTGTTGACACCTATATAAAATGATTTATTTTTAAGTTATTTATTTTAACCAGAACCAAGCTTGAGAATAGTTGAAACCACAGTGCTGTGTGTGGGAAATACTGAAACCACAGTACCAAGCACGGAAGAATTTGAAACAGGTGGCGAGCATGCGCGTAAGTTAATGGATTGCCTGATTGGTTGTAGACTGCGAGCAGTCTCTTTCTTCTCCTAATTTAGCGAGAAGCAAGCTGGCGAGTGAGGCGCGCGAGCATAGCCTGTTCCAGGCTCCCAGATAGTGCGTACCCTTTCTAATTTTCGTGCTGTCCCTGCTATCTGAGGGCCTGGAACAGGCTACGCGAGCGGAGGAAAATAGGACGACTGCTCTCGCAGTCTAGATTTGTTGATTAGAAAGCACATTTACTCTGATTGCCTACAAAATGTGCGAGCAATACTTTTTGGCGTCTTGGGGTGCTTTTTGCAAGAGTAATTCTTTCACCTTTGTGAATTTCCATGTATATCCTCTTTTAAGGTTCTGTAAGCACACTGAGTTTTTTTCTTTTTTTTTAATGCGCAGATAAAAGCATTACCATTGTTATTATTACTATTGTGTAGGGATATCGCTTTTTCTCAATTGATCAGTACTCCACTATATTCTTAACTGTTTCCTTTCAAGGGTCTGTCTAGAGTTCGTGATGGCCTTCTTGTGACCGAGGTTGACTTGAACCAGTGTAGACAGGTCAAAGACAAGTGGTGTTTTCAGGTATTACATACAACATGTCTTCTCTCAGTACAAACAGTAAGATCGCTTGCATTGCAATGTAACGAATCTGACTCTCCGCCATCTTGAAAACATAGTCTGCCAGTTGTCTCTCTTCTTTCACGTCCCTGCCTTCCCGTGTGCGCCCTTTTTTCGTCATCTGAGTACTAGGTAGGACGGTCTGAGAATGAGGCTAGGTACAAAGCAGGTGAGGGATGGCCTTTGTGCCGACACGAAAACAATATTGCATACTAGACCTTTTATCAGATCAAAAACTGATTTCGACAGTTTTTTATGCCGGAGTGTCGTTGCAAATCTCCCGTCTTGAAAGTGGAACACTTGGTACCAGATTTCGCGCAGCTTCAACGCTAACCTAATATGAACATGTAACCAGACTGGCATGCGACAAACATCTGCAGCTTTTTCCATTTCTGTCCCTATTATACCGGATAGTTTTATCTTCCTGCGAAAAAATTGCACAAAAATTGGTTGTAGTGTGAACTATCGACGAGTAGCGAGTAGCGTTGCAACTCGTGCACACTTAAACAGTGTGAATGCTTGTAAATTGCTATTTTCGTTTGACGCTGTCTTTACGAGAAAAAGAACAAGTGTACGAAGTAATTTATATTTCCTCTTCCCAGATGACATCCCGCTTGGATATGTATGCCAAGTCGTTGACGGAGGCTGTGAAGCCAGACTACAAGCGGCAGATAATCCACGATGAAGCTTAGAAAGAGGACACAATGGCACAGTGATTTGCAATTAGAACAGACGAGTTTCGGAGACAATCTAGAGAGTAATACAAGCTAAAATTACACAATCCAGGTGAAGCCGATCCTAAGGAAATGAATCCCAAAAGAATAATTCAAGCGAATGCTGTTCGTTTTAGATGAATATGCGCTTGAAAGTCCCTTATCAATACAACAATTGTGCTGGTTTGAAGATGTGAAACAAAAGGTATTGTTTTTTTATCAATTGTAAACTGAACTGGGTAGCAATGCTGTTTTCCGTTAACATTTCGTTTTTCTTGTGAAAGTGTGTGAAAAATAGCTACAATTTTTAAAATAAAAGTCGTCTAAAATCTGGCAATGTTTCTGATATTTTGCCAGCAAGCGAGTTTATCAAGATTCTGATGCTCCCCTCCCCCCCACCCCCCATCCACTTTCTCGTTATTTTATCGATGCATCTTCAAGTAGATAGTTGGTGAGATAAACGAAAATTATCAACTGTGGACTAACACGGCAAACATTACGAAAGTCCCGGAGGAGTAACAGTATAGAGGAAGAAAACTAACAACAACAACAACAATAACAACAGTTCCACAGCCGAATGATCGATCACACAGGCTCCGGGTAGTTTTACTTACCCAGAATACTCATCTGCCATTCTACAAACTTGAAAATGACGATAGAAGTAAATATTGACAGCGCACATCCGAATGCAAACTCCAGTACAGTATGTTGCCCAGTATCCGACCACTTCAGTTTAAAAAGGCTCTATCTTCCTTCACTCGGGAGAACGAGTTCTGAAATTTGGCCCTGACACAGCAGATTTAGTGGAAATTGTAACGTTAAAATGTTGACGTTTTCATTTGAGTATCCGTTGCGCAATTTAAATTTTTTGAAAGGTCATATGTTGCCCAGTATCCGTACACCGGGCCCAGTATTCGGCCACGGCAGTAAGTGTGTTATCCACAGAACATTTCAAAACGCAAGCCACATGTACTAAACTTAAGATCACTCAAGTAGTTAGGTGTTCGAATCGAAAATAGAATTGAGTTTGTAGGGTGTTAAAACCTGATACTAGCGTCTTGATAAATAGATGTTGCTTTAATTAATACCGTCACACTGACATCGAGTCGAACTCTCTTCTCCTACAGATCTAGATGTCCTGCGCAGATTCAACCATATCAGCCAAAGAAACGTTAAGATATTTTTTTTTAAAGCTAAGCGAAAGTTGTTTAGTTAGGAATAAGTAAGATTCTGGTCTAAATTGAGAGACTAAAGGGATAAAGAGTGCATTTCAATGATTTGATACAGTATTAAGGGCTATTAAAATTCCACAAATTGATCAAGAACGAAAGGTCACGCAATGTGGGAAACGTGTAGAGTAAAGAATTAAAATATTTTCAATCAACACGGAAATGGCATACAGGAAGGCTGAATCATGGCAAATAAATGTGAACAACTTTCTCATCTCCAACACGAACTGATTTTCGACTGTAAATGCCTTCAATTTTCGGGTACATGCTTATTCAGTGTTAAACATGTTATCCTCGGTACGGGACTCAACCCGAACAAGGTAATAAATCGCTGGATATTGTTAGGAGAAACGCAATCTTCACAGTCGTAAGACCGACAGCAAATACTTACAAATTCCAATAAATTTACCATCAACCTCTGCCAAATTTAACGAAGACTTCAAAAACAGTAGGGATTTTAGCATCCGAACATCCTTTAATGAAGAGAAGAATCTTAGTCTTCCACGTACCTTGTAAACAAAGCCGGAGGCAAAATGTACGAATCCGAAACAGGATTTTAGCGGTGCTCGTTATGCCAAACTGTCCTTTTCCATTGGGAATTTTCAACTTTTTTGTTTTTTCTACAAAGGAAACCAAAATGTTCGAAATTTGAATAACTTAAACGTGACGTGATCACGTTTTCGTGACCTGATGTTAAACGTGACTTTCCTAGCTGACAAACCCACGGAAAATGATTTGCCTCGAATAATAAGTCACTTTTTACAGAATTTTCTATGGCTGGCCATTTAATAATACTTGTGACATCAGATGAAGTGCGGAAATAATTTTTTTATAACCTATAAAATAATTTTAGACATCAACAGAAAACTGGTCGGATACTGGGCACCTTAGCTCGAAACTCAGTGAAAACTATTAAGTTCTGTTTTGCTAAAAATTTTTAATCTAATTAGAAATTCGACCAGGCTCTGAATACTTTATCTCTTTAATAATAACGCCAAATCTCTTGATTTTTCTTCGAAAACATCGCATGTAACAGACCCTAATTTGAACAACGGTTATTTCACTGCGCAGTGAAAAACGTCAGATTTACCCCTCAACGTTTTACTCATCTAAACAGAGCGGCGACTTCTACAAGTCTCCGTTACACAATAAGGCCAGTAAACCAAGCAATCGAAAGCTGAAATAACGTACCTTTTTTCGGAATACTTAGTTCTTCACCAACTTTTAATTCCGCACGAAAAATTAAGTTGAAGTTTTGTTGTTCGGATACTGGTACCGGTCGGATACTGGGCAACATACTGTAATCCTTTTTGTTTATCACGAATATACCACTCATGCTCCTTTTCCCTGCTCCCTTTGGCTTCCTCTACATAATTTAAGAGACTATACGAAATGGTCGTATTAAACTGTTTATACTTCTCTTCAGTGTTGAAGTGGGGACGCAGTGGTGTAGGTGTATTTGGAGGTTTCATTAAATTTTGTGACCACTTTTGTGTGTAATAAGCCAACGACTCCCGTCCAAATTCCGTCCACAGTCAACTCTCTCTAGGATGGTCACTATGACCAACACCAACAATACGTTTTCATTGGTGTCCGTCTAAGAGAGTTCACTTCGCTACACTAAAATGACTAAAGAATGACAAGGACTAAGCTAACCAGTTGACCGTTTTGCAGAGATGTTAGTTAACTGTATCGGTGTCTTATTAACGGAGGCTGCTGAGGAAGGGCAAATAAAGTGAGCTTTGAGTTCTCCGTTTCCCCCTTTTCCTCTCCGTTTTTCTATTGAAGGAGACTGCGGAAGTGAAAGCTTAACTCGCATGGCTGCAGAAACTTGACTTTGGAAATTTTCCCTTGTAATATCGTGCGTCCGATTAATTCCTCACCAAGGAGCCTTACCCGCCACAGGCTACCCGGGGGGGATGAATGTTACTTGCTTCGTGGCTCTCTCCTCCTCGCCTTCTCCTCAGTTAGACAAAAAACGAAGAGTAAACGGGGAAAATGGAATACGTTATTTCTTCAGTCTCCATTCAATTGCTTGACCTTATGAGAAAATGGGGGACACCCTTGCACAGGAGAAAGAAATATTCGCTCTGGTTACTCCGGAAGCGTCTAACGGGCCCCCGAGATTTCACCGAGCTTTTGCGCGCGCCCGTTCCCGCTTATCTCTTCGTGACGTGACAGGGGAAAAGGGTAGATTTTTTTGGCCTTATGTAGTCTTCCTTTTCATAGGGGGATTAGAATTTAACAAAAACACGCAAAGAACAACCCTCCGACTTCAAGGCCCTGCTCCCCGTTCGTATTTTGATCACCGCAAGGATTCATGGGATACCTGTGTTGTTGCCAAGGTAAACTAAGATGGCGGAAGGGCTGATTAAAAGTTCCAGAAGGACTCCTACGAAGTTTGATAATGGATTCGAGCCGACTTTTGACTCCGATGGAACTCCTTCCTGTCTAAATTGGAATATCGAAGATGTCGCTGATTGGGTGGAATTTTTAGGCTTCCAACAGTATCGGGTAAGAAGAAATCGGTAGCTACACATGATCGGCATGAAAACAGAATTGCGCGTGCAGGTTTTTTGGTCATTATCCATAAACTTGGACGTTAGAAAGCGTCTGTATGTATATGAAGTGTTGACGCAGCTTGTATTGCCGTTTGAACTGCCCAAACGGCCAAACACGTTTTAAGTTAAAGCACTGGAGGAATGTTGCAAATTGCGCTAGCAAAAGTTGAGGAATGTTATTGATTCTAATAGAAGCGGACTAAAGTTTTCTTGCATCTTTGATAAAGTAAAATTCACTGTTACTGAGGTAGTCTCACTTCCAAGTCACCTGTGTAACTTGAAAAAGTTTTTAATGTGAACAGGGTCCATCCCGTGGGGTTGGGAGTGGGGGGGGGGGAGGCTTTTGTAAGCTAAGGTTATACGGGAGGTGAAGTGTGTACAGTCCCAAGCTTTTTAGTTTCAAATTGGGTTGAGATGTGCACTGTTTTGGTCTGAACAAGGGTCTTTTGCATTCCAAATAAAGGGATTAGTTTCTAAAGTACTGTATTGGCGGGAAATTGATTGCACTCTCCGGCCACTATTAAAATTTTGAACATTGCCTTGGTGTACGAACCTGTGAAAATCACGGGTGACATAAAATAAATGAAACAAAACATATTAAACAAAAATGCACAGCAAAACAATAGCTAACAAACAATTAAAATCTTGTCAGATTTTTACACCAAGGCAAACCCAACTTTTGGACCGAGTACAACTCTTGCAGTCATTTTTCTTCTTTTCATTTTTTTTAACACGCCATCAATAAACCAGGCTTTCCTTCACCCTTGGGTGGCCAGAGTTTTGGGTTCCACTGTATTGACTTTTGCCATTTTGGCTAACAAGGAGGAAGATTTAAGTGGTCAAGTCTGAACAGTGGAGATTCCACCCCCTGGGAAGTCCCCCTAGCCCCAACCAACATTATGCATTAGCAGAAACACATGCACTGCCTTTAGAACCTTCGAATGACTCTTGTCTTGTTGTTCACAGGCCTGCTTTAAAGACAACCTTATAAATGGAAGAAAACTTATCAATGTTGATGCATCATCACTGCCAAGAATGGGCATCAATGATTTTGAACACATTAAGGTTTGAAAATCCTCCGTTTATTTCCATTCAAGATCTCATAGATGCAGATCGATACTTGTGAGTAAAACACCCTCATTTGGTGGGAAAGGTTATGAAAGCAATAGACTGGATAATCAATCACAAGAGCCCATTTCAATCATTATAACTGCTCACAAATGCAGGACAAATATATGACTATTAAGCCCCTTGGTTCTTCAACACCATCATAATTCACTTGCAAGTTCAGCAGGACCTAGTCTGAAATGTCAGCCATCTTCTTGTCCATGTGGTGTTCTCGGACCTGTTCTGACATTTAAGCTGAGTTTTCTCCTGACAGCGTTTCAAAATGTTTTAGAAAATTAAGGCTTCACAGGGACTTGTTCAATTGGGGGAACATTCATACTTTAAGGGTCTGTGCCCAGCTACTGACAATGATCCCAGAAGGGGTGGCTCGTAAAATACCGTAAAATACAGCAACATCATATTTCACCGTATCGTCACATTAATAATTGTCAGGGGAAGAGGAGCAAAACCATCCATTGACCAGCATTTTCAAGCCCTTAGTGCCAGGGGCACCATGGGTATAAGGTTTTGAATATCTTTCAAGGTGTCCTATAACCAGTGGAGGCAGGCATTCAAGCAAAAACTTGACCAAGCACTGCTTAACAGCAACCTTTTGAAACCACTACCTAGGTTCCCAACTAGACAAGCTTTAACACGGTAGTTACTTTTGGGTGCTCTGCTACCAGCACTTTGTTATCAGAAGTCTAAGCAATAACAAATTGCTGGCAGCAGGGCACCAAAAGTACTCAGTCACAAATTATGCAATTGCATTTCTCATTTCCAATAAAAATTTGTAGTTATTTCTTTTGTTTATTTGTCTCATCAGATTATTGCAAAAAAAGTTCGTGAAGTCTTGGGAATAGAGGAGCCTTACTGGAACAGAAGCATATCTCTTCTGCACAGGGAACAACTTGGACTATTTCTTGAAAGAAAAAGCAAAACTGGAGTGGAATCAGACTTGCTCACATTCGAGGATTACAAACGACAATTACAGAAACAAGAACAAAGCAAGCAAAATAAGCAAAACAAGAGATAGCACTCCTAATTTCCTCAAATAAAAGGCAACCTTAAGAGTTGATTAAATGCAGCCTTACATGAGCAGGACAGTTGAAATTTGTACAAAGGACTTTCCATAAATTGCCTGTGAAAAGTTTCCACATTGTCTGAAAAGCCAGTGTGTATTTCTTATGTTAACATTTAACCTAAGCTTCCTACAGATATTCTCATAATCAAGTCATTATCATTACATTGCCTCAAAAAGCAGTTCTATTTCACCCTCTCTTTGTTCCCAAGGAAAAAATGGAATGAGAAAAGCCCCTCCCCCCACCAACCCCGAACAAAAGTTAATAAAACTGAAACACTGAGTGTTGGAATTAGAGACTTGTTTATTTCTGGATAAAAACTCTACATTGTAGTAAATTGCATTTTACTGAAAGCTCTTGCTTTCTGTGAATAGTCAGGTATTAAATGTAACCTGCTCTCTTCCATCCATCTCACATAAATATGCTTTCTCTTGAATCAACCAGCTCAAACCTTTCCATTATCTCTGCTAACTATCCTAACAACACTAAACAACTCTAGCACCATATGCTTCTTTATGATCACAAAAGGGCTTTTCTAACTACTGAAGTACTCAGCAGCTCTATTCACTAATACTACATTTCTGTGGACCGAATTAGTAACAAAAAATTGGACAATTTACAAAGTATAGAATAAGTTGAATGTACTAAACAACAGAAGGCTGACATTGCAACCAGCCATGTCTTTATCTTTCCTCTAGAAACTATTGAGGCACATTGTTCTAAGAACATAAGTTATAAGTCAGCATCATCATCTTCTGGAAGCGCTGTCTCTTGTGCTTCAATAAGTTCTTTCTCATAGTGCTGCATAAGTTGCTGATCAACTTGAACTTCTGGTGGTTCAAGGGCTGGCATCTCTACAAACTCCAGATTAGAGTCGCCCACAAGTTTCCTTGCTAACCACAAGAAGGGCTTCTCAAAGTTGTAGTTACTTTTGGCACTTATGTCGTAGTACTAAAAAAGCAAACACAGAGTGGTGTTACAGATGGTAGAGGTTTTGCCATTAATAGGTTTAATAGGTTTTTAATAGGTTTTAATAGGTTTTTAGTGCACTGGATTAAGACTTGAAACATCTACTGAAAGTTACCATCTTAAAGCTTAAATGTATATAATTATCCCAATTTAAGAGGGAAATCTAACATTGCATGACTTTTGCAGAACAGTCTAACTGTTAGGATAACACACTTATGTTACTGCCTATAAACAGGTTTACTACAACACCCCTTTTCAATAACATGTGACTGCTTAAGTTCAGGACAACCAAACACCACAATTCTTGAACTGCTTTCAATCTGAATCACTGTAACAGAAGTCTTAAGTAGGTTCAAAAGATCACATTCACATGTGTATTAATTCACCACTTTACCAGATTCTGCTTGTCACAACCCACTGGTTAATGTCATAATCATGATTCTCTGCAGTGTAACGCAAACATTGGATGAATTTTTAAGTCCAGTGTCCACATCTTTTGAAAGGCTCGGTAATAGAAGCAAACTTGTGGTCTTGATCAATACTCTTAAAAGACAATATTTGCAAATAGCACAAATCATTTTGGAATAGCAATACTACTGAAATGCATTACCTGCAAATTCTTCTTCCTGTGAAAAGTAATTGTTTTGGCCTTGACTTTACGATCTTTGATGTCAACCTTGTTTCCACAAAGAACAATAGGGATGTTTTCACACACACGGACAAGATCTCTGTGCCAGTTAGGTACATTTTTGTATGTGACTCTTGATGTGACATCAAACATGATGATGGCGCACTGGCCTTGGATGTAGTAACCATCACGCAGACCACCAAACTTCTCCTGGCCAGCTGTGTCCCATACATTGAAGCGAATGGGGCCTCTGTTTGTATAGAAAACCAATGGATGCACCTCGACTCCTAGTGTGGCTATAATGAAAAGCATAAAAATTGATGTCACATATCTGCTCCAGTGGATAATGTTAAGTCTCACAAATTCGCCCACCAGAAGGACTGACCTCCATGTTGGAATAACTTTGTTATTTACAATGGAAATGCTACTCACTCACATGACCAGAGCAAAGAATTCATGATATGACCTTAACAAAGATAGAATCTAACGAGTATACAAATCGAGTATACAATTTGAAATACCGACCACTGATAAACTGGCAACTGATGATCACCTGTTTGCCGTGGGATACATGTTTATATGTTGTGAAATGAGTATGGATTTGAAACAAAATGGCAAATAGAATTAGGTAGTTCCTAATTTAAAAATTAAGTTTACATGTAACACTGCAGTATGAAACAATTGTTCAAAATAATTCAGAATAGTTTAAAATAATTACCACGTCGTCAGGACGGGGTCTAGTAATACCAGTCTTTTTACCCCACCGTCAGGATGGGGTCTAGTAATTCCCTTTTTTTTTTTACCCCGCCGTCAGGACAGGGTCTAGTAATACCCATTTTTTTTCTGTGGTTTTTTTTTTTTTGGTGGTCACTTGCCCCAGACCTCCGGTTTTCGCTTGGCCAAACAAATAAGTCTTGCAGACGTTCTGTCAACAGAAGTACTATCTTCAGTCGGTTAGCGTCGATTCGCCAAAATCTTCATGAAAAACGGTGTAGAAAATTACTAGCGATGCAATGGCATAAAATTCTCTTCGACGAGAGCGAGGACGAAGATGCTAGCAAGCTTTGAAGGTCAGAGATTCGATGTTGTTTATATTTTCGTTGGTTACTCGACGCGAGTCAAATTCAACAGTGAAATGCAAGCATTTTTGACAGGTTTGCTTTGCTTCGCCAAAATCTTTGTTTACAAAGTTACCAGGAATTTAATGGAGCTAACTTCTCTTCAACAAAAGCACGGACGAAGGTGCTAGCGACTTTGAAAGCCAACAATTCAAGCTGACATGAATTGGCCTTTTGATGCCGGAATAACAAGACTTGGCACGTAAACATCACGTCATTCAAGACAGAAGCCGATTCGTGGAATTTCCTTGCTTTCGCTAAAGCATTCATAGAATCAAGGCCTAAAAGTAGCCTTTTACGTTTCCTTTTCAGTAGATAACCGTTCCCTTTAGATTTTAGGATAATCTTTTCTTTATCAATCTATTTAAATTTCCGTGCCCTTCTTGTTTTGAATTACGCTGAGATGTCAATTCTTTAAAAAAAAAACATGGTGTAAGTGGGTCACGTTCTTCTTCGCAAGTGCCAGAAACAGGTGGATGGCCAAGGAATGAGGGATGGGATAGGTGTTCATACTATTTGGGATTCATGTTATCACAAGGGGACGGGTGTAGTGAAGATGTGGGTGGGGGGGGGGGGGTGGCAGCGAACACGTCAAAGGTAAGATAAATCACCAACTTCAAAAATTTACACCACTTGGGCTCATATCTTGAGTGACCATGCTGTATTTTGCACCCCGAGCGGAGAGGGAAAAACGGCGGGGTCCAATGCCCCTGGGGCTTTTCTTGGTTTTTTGGTGGTCACTTGCCCCCGACCTTCGCTCGGTCAAAACAATACTTGTCGGTAATTTTCGTTCGTTTAGAGTTTATTCGCCAGAATTTTCATGATAGTTGGTGTAGAAAATTACTGGCGATTTAATGGCATAAAAACCCCTTCGATGAAAGCAAGAACGCAGGTGCTAGCGAGCTTTGAAGCTGGCATGAAATTCGCCTAACTTGCCCTGGCACGTAAACATTACATCGCTGAAACACAGAAGCCGATTCGGGGAAGTCCCTTGCTTTCGCCAAGTTTAATAATTCAACAGTCAAATGGAAGCATTTTTTTGGCAGTTTTGCTTTGCTTTGCCAAAATCTTTAAGGAAAGTTGTGTAGAAAGGTACAAGGAATTCAATGGACTTAACTTTTCTTCGAAGAGAGCAAGGACAAATGTACTAGCGAGCTTTAGTTTGAAAGCTGGCATGAACTCGCGATCGCTATGAACTTAGCAATATTATGATGTAAAGTGTATGTATGAGTGCCAAGAAGTGAGCAATACTGCCCTCCATAATTTCCCCCAGGCCACAGGCCTTAAAAGAAGAAATTAGAAATGAGAACCAAGATAAAAGAAAAATCTTTGACCCCAGTGGGATTTGAACCCACGACCTCCTGATTAGAACACTGTTGCTCTACCAACTGAGCTACGAGGCCAGGCTGAGTCACGCTGTGATCAAAATATTTCATCACGTTCTTAGTCACGCACGCTTAAACAGGGTGATTAGGCAGGTCATGTCTTGATTTATATTATCATTGCAAACACGTAAAAAATACCATAAATCACCAACTTTTAAAATTTACACCACTTCGGCTTGTATCTTACGTGGCCATAATATATTTTGGACCCCAAAGGTAGAGAGAACAACGGCAGGGTTAATGCCCCTGGGGCTTTTCTTGTTTTTTTTTTGGGGGGGGGGGGGGGTGGTCACTTTCCTCAGACCTCCGCTCGGTCGAAACAATACTTGCCGGTGATCTTCATTCGTTTAGCATTTATTCGCCAGAATTTTCATGAAAGTTGGCGTAGAAAATTACTGGTGATTTAATTGCATAAAACCCCTTCGATGAAAGCAAGAATGAAGGTGCTAGCGAGCTTTGAAGCTGGCACGAATTTGCCTAACTTGCCCTGGCACGTAAACATTACATCACTGAAACACAGAAGCCAATTCGGGGAAGTCCCTTGCTTTCGCCAAGTTGAATAATTCAACAGTGAAATGCAAGAATTTTTTTGGCAGTTTTGCTTTGCTTTGCCAAAATGTTTAGGGAAAGTTGTGTAGAAAAGTGCAAGAAATTCGATAAAGTTGACTTCTCTTCAATGAGACCAAGGACGAAGGTGCTAGCAAGCTTTGAAGCTGGCATGAACCGTGGCACGTAAATATTACATCACTGAAACACAGAAGCCGATTCGGGGAAGTCCCTTGCTTTCGCCAAATCATTCATCGAATCATGGCCTAAAAGTAAACTTGTATATTTCTTTTTTCGGTAGATAACCGTTCCCTTTAGATTTTAGGATTATTTTTCTGTGCCCTTACACTGAGATGTCAGTTCGTTTTAAAAACAAGGTGAAGTAACTGAGTCACACTATGGTCAAACTATTTCATCACGTTCTTTTTTCGCGAGTGCTGGAACAGGTGAATGACCAAGAAATGAGGGACGGGAAAAGTGTTCATACTATTAGGGATTCATTTTATCACAAGGAGAAGGGTGCAGAAAAGACGTGGGGATGGGGGGGGGGGGTGGCAACAAACCCGTCAAAGGTACGATAAATCACCAACTTCATAAATTTACACAACCTGGCCTCGTACCTTGAGTGACCGTAATGTATTTTGCACCCTGAGGGGAAGGGGAAAACGGCGGGGTCTAATGCCCCTACGGATTTTCTGTTGTTTATGATCGGAAAGGATCATGAACTAAAGCCCTGTGACTTTGTAAGCTTGCACATGTGGTACAATAGTGCAAGCTACTTGATATAACTTGTGTTATGCAAGACTCGTGCCAATTCGTGTATAATTTGCATTTACAACCGAATCTTTTAAACCAAGGGTACGATTTAACTACTATTCAAGAACAGCAATACAAAAATCAAGTTTTATAAACACATATTGGCACATCTGTGGAAGAAATTTTCATACGGTTATCGTACTCACCAACATATTTCTTTTCGAATTCCCCTGTCAAATGGCGTTTCACGAACGTTGTCTTTCCTGTACCACCATCACCGACGAGAACAAGCTAAAGATGTGAAGGGGTTCATTTCAACAACAACATTCGATGTACAAAATCAATGAAGATCTGCAATACAGCCAGCAGAGGAACCAAAACCTACTTTAAATGTTGCTACTGGTTGTACTGCTGCTCCTCCTTGTTGCGCCATTCTTCAAAAATATTTTGTTCAGTTGTATGGCTCCTCTTCTTTCAATGGAATTTTTACTTAGTATCCTCGAGAAACTCAGGATGCCCTGTGATACAAAAGGATGAGATATCAAAACTTTCGCAAGATCGTAATGCTCCTAATTCAGCTCGGTTGCAGAGCCAACCGGTCAAAACCAGTCACGTTTGAAGTCGGCGGGAACAGCTGGATTACCCGGATGTGAAGTTTTCTTGACCACTGTTGCATGACGGGATTCATGAATAGGCACGCAATGAGTACCAAATGTGTTGCTTTTTGCTCGCTGGCATCACAGGGAGTCCAGAATAGTTGAGAAAAGGAAAAATAAATGAAATTAAAATTATCAACTTGTGTTCGTTGATTGTGCCCTGTGGTTTTCTTTTGTGTGCAGCATCAAGCTGACTGATGCTAGCGACAGTAGTGTAGTCTTGAGGTGAGCTGTTTTGTGCGCGAGTGGATCTGAGTTATGCTAATTTTTTTAAGCTTGTTATTTTTATTTTTCTCAACTATTCTGGACTCCCTGTGCTGGCATGGCTCCAAAAAGCAGTCTACTCTTAAAACCAATAGGGTAACCGCAAAGCTGTTCGTATAACGAAAGTTCAAGTTATCAGGGGTAAAATTACTCTAACAAAGTGAAGCAGGAGAAACTTTCTTAGGTCCGAATGTCTTTTTTTTTTTAAATCAAAGAAGACTACAATAGTTAAAAAAACATTGTTAAAAATGCGTGAAGAAAAATTTTATACACGTAAAAATGGCACATAACTATTTATAATGGGATCAAGGAAAAGACTGACAAAACAATTCAACACAAACATGAATACAGTCTTGAATTTCTTAACTCGTACCGTTTTCCTGTTTCGAATTTATGTTGGATTTCCATCTTGTCAGGGTGACAGGGGGAGGTCGTCCAAAAATGGAAGCACTTGAGAGGTGGGTGGAGGGGGAAACATCTGTTTTTTTTTTGTCTTTTTTTTTACACTGACATGATGGTAGATTAGTAATATTTTCCCAAGATATTCTAATTTGTGTCAGATTTCGTTTTCCACTAGAAAAGAAAAGCTGCTCGGATCTCATCATTGATCGAACCTTAGGTCTCAGAAACCGAAATATCCATGAAACTCTAAGAAATTGTTCACTTTCGCTGTGGTGGGGCTGCTGACACGTTACGGAGCTTCCAGTTTCGTAACATGGCGAACTCGACAAGAGAAGATGTAAAAACGCAAGAACTTAACTCTATCTTCAAGTCTCTGGGAGAACGAGGAAAGGACGGTAAAATAATTAAGGAACACAACGAATATGTCGGGAGCTACTTTTTCAGGGAGCTCTCAGAATTATTGAGTAAACGACATGAAAATAGCATAATGTTCAGACCTTATGGAAGCGCAGCGGAAGATTTAAAGTGCGTAGAGTTCGAAGACATCGGAGATGTGGATGTCATGATCTTTCCAAATTCAGACACTTTGATGATTCGCGACGAATTGCTCGAATATTTACCCATGAATCCACTGCATGTCAGAATCAAAGGCGTGAATCACCCCGTGTTACAGTCCTGCCTTGTGGAAGGCACAGACTACGTGGCTACAGCGGCTTTGAAGAATTTCCATCCCGCGATTTATGGGAGTTATTTGCCTCATTTAGCAGACTTTGTAATCCGTGCACTTCAGGTGGCATCTCGAGAAGGAATAAATAATTACATTTGGGAATGGAAAAATAGCTCAAAGAGTCCTGCTGTGACCCTTAATTTTGCGCAGTCGAATGGATCCATTTGCGAACAGCTGGAGAAGCAGAAAGACTCTAAAAATCTGGCAAATTTGGACGTGTCTGAATGGGAATGGATGGCACATGACTTATGTACAGCCAGAGGGATTGATTATACCAAAGAACACGCTCAGGTAATAACCGACCTTTTCCAGTATGTGCATGAGGTACAACTATCTCTGAATAAACAGGGCCTCAGTGGTGATTCTCGAATGTTTCCCGATGTTGTTCACGAGCTTCTGTTTAGTGACCGAGCTGAAACCCTGAAAGCCCGATATCGCGATATCGACAGAAGAACACAGAACGAAAGAAGAAGAATCCAAACTTCTTCAGTGGCGGCTGTGGGTAACAGGGATAATGATCAGCATTGTTTCACGCCAGAAAATTGTGACAAAAGCGAACGAAAAACGAAAAGAAATGAGGAAAACTCTTTTTTGCCACCCTACTGGAGCGATGAGTCACGTGTCAAACCACCAAACACTGCTAGTGACAGTCAACTAACGTCTGCAGAAGTCTTAGAAGTCACTTCAAGCCAATCACCAAAGAAGGATTCACTAGAAAAATATCAACAACTCCCAGAGAAAGCGATGTCCATGTATAAACAACGAACTTGCAAAGGTGAAGATGATAGGACAGGAGAGAAAACGAATGCTTTTGCAGACCACGATAATGATCTAAATGGTTCAAAAACTGAACCACCAGCGTCAGGACAGAAAGGGGAATTAGGCTGCAAGGAACCAATCTGCATTACAAGAGATGATAAGAAAGAAGATGAAGATAAAAATGTTGAAGAAAGAATACATGACCGCTGTTTCAAACACCTGTTCGAAACAGAAACAGACTCCAAAACGGATGCTCCATCGAAAGGAACTGAATTCGAGGATACTGAGGAAGCACAGCTCCACGACGTTGCAGGCGGATTTGATTTTGTTCCCGCCTTAAGATCCCGAGGATGGCCGATGGTTGCAATGGATTGGATCAAAAGAGAGCGTAAATGGCCATCGCCTGACCTAATCGGAAAGGTAATTCAGGAGGGGTTCCATTTGGTGGTAAAACCACCAAAGGACGGTGGAAATCCAGATTGCGACTTCAGGATATCCTTTTCTCATGCAGAATACCTCCTTAGCCAAGAGATAAACGACATCCAGCGCGAGTTGTACCGCTGCCTGAAGAAATATCATCGAGCTTATCTTTCCACTGAGCCAGGGGGTTTGGTAACATTTCACCTGAAGAATCTTCTTCTGCAAACGATCGAACAAACCGGTGCCGAGATGTGGACTGAAAGCAACAGAACCGACTGCATGATGAAACTCTTCGGGAACCTTTTGGAAGCCCTTAAAAAGAAAGATTTGCCACATTTCTTTGTGAGATCATACAACCTGTTTGGCGTAGATTACATTGAAAGTCCTGAGATTTTGGAATCCTTGAGAAGAAAAGTTGAGCAAATCGTAGAAAGTCCGATGCAGTTTGCAAAGGAATTGCTTCTGCATCAAGAACAAGCAACACGAGTTAAAAAGAAGAAATGCGTTCCAATCACCGAGCCAATTCCTTCTGCAAAAGCTGCCCCCGGACAGGGTCATAGAGAAAAGCAAAAAACTCCATCCAAGCAGAAGAAGGAGGCTACTTACCAAGGAAGCACTAATTCTGGTAAACTTCGCTTCCACGACCTGAAAGATATTTTCCTTGCAACTAGCAAGGAGTTGATCGAACTGGCTTTTAACCATACTGAAAGTGATAGGATCCAAACACTAGACTCTCTGGAAAGGTCCTTAGTGGAAGATCTCAGAGAAATCAAAAGGAAACATAACATCCCCGTACAAGTGTTCCCTATGATGTTCGATGGCGAATGCTGGGACATGGCCTACTACAAGGTTTGGATTAGTACTGAACCGAACATGAGGAGCCGCATGCTTGGTGGAATCCAGGGTGTTATCGAGATGTGGAAGTACATTTTGCAGCAAGACGACTTTGGAACGGGAAATGAAGAAGCTATACTCAGAAGGATGCTAGATCCTTATTCTGAAAATCCGTTCGATTTGAGCCACGTGCTGCCGGCTGGTGCAGGAACGCAGTATCTCAACAGGCTTGTCAACAGTGTGAAGCCGAGACCAGCTCAGCAACAAGTGATGGATGAAATCCCATTGGACTGATGTGATTGTCGTAAAGCCGGGGGACTTTATCGAAACATTAGTCGGACTACGGATAACTGGATTATTTTACTTCTTATCCGAATTCACTTTAAATTCAATTCTGTTTTCGGAGGATAACACCAGACACTTGTTTTATTTGGAAAGTACAAGAGTAATAGTTTTGTATTTAGATTACAAAGTTTTGTAGAACTTTTGGGTGTGCACCACCTTTGGAAAGAATAGCTTTTTAATTAATGGTAAGAGTTAATTCATGAACTTTGCAGAATGAAGTTTTAAATGTAAAGAAGATCATCGCAGTAAAAGACGCAACTTTTGCAGTTGCGAAAAGAAAGCCTGAAAAAAATTCAAGCTTGTAAGGGATTCGAACCCTTGACCCGGCTCTGCGATACCGGTGTGCTGAGATGTAACAAGCACTGCAATCGAGAACTTATATAAGCTCTCGATTGCATTACTGTAAACGGGTCTACTTAGAGAGTGAAAACCAATTTCAGTATTCCATTTGGTGAGTGTTGTAATTCACCAAAAACTGTAAGGTCTCATAGTTGAAGGCGAGCTATTGTGTTTCCGTTTCGTATTTTAGTTTCCATAGGATTTTAATTCTAAGTCGCGGGTTTTAGTAGCTGGACTGTAATTATATATCTTCAGAAAGTTGGAACAAAACATGATAACTTCGTAATTCTCCGGTACGTTTTAATACACCCTGTCCAGCAACAAACCGCCAAGGCTGTCGGGTTTCAAGGCTTGCTTTCCGCAGCGGGGGAGGGGGGGATGCCCATAGGCATACATTTAGAGGGACGTGGGCTATTCTGGTCTCCGGATCGACCTCCCTCCCAAGGTCTCTCTTCGTCCGGTCTGAACTGAAATTGGTCTCTGTTTAAACTCTGGAAATGGCACAGATTTTTTGCCGTTGTTGCTTCACAGGGCGGGAAAAATGTACAGGTTTTGGACTGAAAAGGAAGGAAACTCGTATTTTTTGGTATGAAGTAGACTAGAGGGTTTGGAGTTCACACCTCACCCAAAACCCTTTGGAAACGGATTTTTCGTTATCGATAAATTTTGTCAGAAAATATATATTTTTAGCTTCTGTTTTGTCTATGGCGGCCAATGTGTTCGTTGAATGTTGAAATAGAAACACGGAAGTCAAAAACAGTATGGATAACATCTCACATCAGAACTAAAGAATAGTCTTTGTAAGAACCGATAAAACCGTTCAGTTTCGTCAAAAAATAGGAAATTGGACACCAATCTCGCTATCTCGAACCCCCGCTGTATCGAACAGTTCTTTGTTTCCCTTGAGAGTTCGAGATTAGCGTGGGTCTCCTTCCTGTGCTAACAAGTTGAGAGTGGTGACGCAAAAAGTCTTGTCGCTATTTGTTCTGAAATACACTTACACACTCTCTTCAGTAGAACCTGCTCTTAAAACCTGCAAATCTACAGAAAATAAACCTAAAAACCTGTTTAAAAAACCTTCAACCGGCAGATTCTACCCTCCGCCGGCAATCTATGACATCCATGACGTCCATCCGGTGGTGTGTAAAAATGTTTTCTTTCTTAATCACATCCTGTTTCATAAGCACTGTAAACGTGTGAACGGCCCTATATCTCGTATTCGTCAGTGGGTCAAATGTCAAACCAGAAACCATATTGCTGGACTATCGGGAGGTGGTTTTGTGTTGTGCTGGAGTTAGCTTTTGTTTATTTGGATTTCTAAGATGAGGGACCGACTAGCAGCTTTAAAACTTCCCGTAAGTATAGATTATTTCGTAAAATAATGAGAATATTAATGTTATATTGTCATAATTGCATCGTGATAGCTCACTCGCTAAGAATAGTTTACTTGTTCGTGTATAGCTGGAGTGTTCGTGACAGATAATAATGTATTGATGGAATAATAGTGATAGGAATGAAATAAATCAATAGAACTTGACCAAAACTTTGTGATTTTGCAGGCAAATATTTATGACGATGAAACAAAAGACTATGATGAGCCTTCAACTACCGTTAACTTGGAAAACATTTTTATGGATAACTTCTTTCAGGATGTAAGTTCCGCATGGTTTCGGAATTGAATAATGCTTGCCCCTTCGATGTATGCGATGTAGTACCGTACGGAAGTTATTATAGCTTGTTTTGTCCATCGTCTCCGTTTAAGGTGGCAACAATACGAGGAAACATCGACAAAATAGCACAAGATGTGGACCAGATCAAGAAAATGCACAGTGCGTTGCTTTCTACGGCTGCTCAAAAACAAGGTTTAAAAATATTATCAAAACTCTCTTTATGTCATATTGTGCAAGCTTATAAAAATAGAAATGATTTCAGTTAATTGCTAATTCTGCTAAGAGGTTAATCCGACCGACATGAACTGTTTCCTCAAAGAGGACAAATTTTCATGGGTTTAAATTGCAATTAAGGTAAATCGATAGATCATGCACGCAGGTGAATAAGTCTTGTGAATTTATAAGCTTAACTGGAGAAGAGCGTGTTGCCGGCCTCGGTCATCGATACATTGGGCGATAAAGCGGAACCGGAACACAGACAGTCAATGGTGTTAATGCTTTTGACGTACGAGTGACTTTTTCGAAACTATTTGAAGGATTATAAACACGATTACCACTATTTGGCTTTAGTAAACTATAGCTCTATGTACATGATGTATGGCTATTTGACCGCCGGACAAATAGCCATACATATTTCACGCCAAATAAAGGTTATTGTTTGTTGTACATCTTATGTTTCAGTACCTAGGTTATAATTATATAGCCTGTAACCTTTGAAAGACTTGCAAACATCCACTGAAAGGTTGTTAACTTTCCACTGCCGTTGTGAAATTGAGTCAATGACAGTGGGAGCTCACCGTAGTTGCGGGTACTGTAATTTCCTAACCGCAGTTGTCTCAACTGGCAATGAACTACCAGTCCTTTTCTAAAACACTTTGATATTTGGCTAGTAACAGAGCAAAAATAAAATTTTAGGATATTTTTTTTTTCTGACATTTACTAGGTAAATTTTAGAGGGTGTTTTTCTTGTTTCTCTTAAACTAACGACTTGATATTTCCACTTTGTGCCTCGGTTTCATTAAATTAATGAAGATTTAAGGAGAAAGAAAATTTCCAGGACTGGGATAAAGAATAGTTAGTGCATGTAAACTCTTGTAACCTGGATATGTAAGAAATCACTACCGCTATCTTCCATACAATGTGTGTAAAAATTGGTTGAGCTGGGATTGGATGGGATAGGATGGGATGAGGACCACTCCATTTAGGATTTCTACCAGTGTAAATGTTGCCACAAACTGTAAAAGAGCAATTACCAGGGCAAAACATCCCAGACGTCTAATGCAGAATTAACCACTGAGCTTCCAAGCCTTCAACCTGTTTTTTTAGATGTAAAAGATGAACTTGAAAGGCTGATGTATGATGTGAAGACAACAGCCAACTCAGTTAGACCAAGCCTGAAAGGTACGCGGAACTTTAGCAATTGTTTACACCACTTCCTGACCAACTCTGGAATGCCGACATCACTACAGCTGTATCCTTATGGGTGTGGAAAACTGATGGTTGCTGATGTGGAATCAGTTGAACTAATTTGAACAAACACCTCTCACGAGAGACTGTCTTCTGTTCAGCATCCATTTATCGATGATACTGGATTTCTTTTTTGAGGAGAACTCTCTAAAGTGAGGGGGGAGGGGAACACATTTCCTAGAATTTTGATCATGAGAAGTATGACTGCTTAGAAGAAATAATTAACAACGGGCATACTTTTTATACACACTCTCTTTCCCCTGCCTCTCCGCACACTTTCGGCAAACAATTTATTTAGCCAGACGTTACAAAACGGGGCATCGTGGCCATGGAGGTCTAATACCACCAAAAATTTGTGAATTCCAGGGGGAATCGCACTAATTCGACTGCCTTTTTCTTCCGAAGGTGGGTGTCCATAGCACACCAGATGCTGTTGGTTGAGGGGGGAGACTCTTAACTACCACTGATTGTTGCTATGGGAAGTTCCTAATCATCTTATCTTGGAAACCCTAACTTTGTTCCATGGAAACGGTTTTCAAGATTTCCGAGACACAACCATGTTTGGCAGGTCACGTGTCCTAAACATGAAAAAAAAGCCTAAAACTCAAACGGTATACAGTTTTGGTTCTTGAAAACAGTGCCAATATTTTTAAAATAATCCTCAAGACACAAAACGTGACGTGTCGATTTCTTGAAATTCGCATTATTATAGAAGTTATGACGTCACAAGCACGTATATTTATACATTCAGTTGTGCTGTAGTTTCTCTATCCTATCTAATAACAGTAATTGCTTACGTCAGATTATAAAGAAGGCTCAATTATTCCCGATTCGCGGAAAAAGTCGGAAACCTACCCCCTTTCATCTGAGTTTTAGGGATTTTTCTTTTTAATGAGCAGTTGGGGACTGGCACTAGCTACGCACGCGCAATGTCGATTTTTAAAATTCAGATGCTCCTCTCCTTATATTTCACCAATCTAGCAGAACAAAACGATGAAAAACAGCGTATGACAAAATACCATCTACAAAAACCATTAGCAACAACGCCAGATCTGTAGTTAAGGCCCTGCCCCCTTAATAGCCTGATGTGGGATATTACTGACAGCATGTTTTGATATTTTTTATGACTTTCATAGAAATGGAACGGAGGATGAACCAAAAAGACATAGAATCCCCTTCCCAGAAAAACCAGGCAGAGTCAAGGATAAGAAGATGTCAGGTTATTAACAATAATCTTACAAAGTTTGATTTTGGGGTCTTTCCTGGCTTGGTGCTGACAACAAAATAAATGATTGCCTGCGCATCACAATATGTAATAATCAGTTTTAAAAAGAAAGGAAGCGATAACAAAATGCCGCATTAAACTAGAGTTCACAGATGTAACGCTCCTTATGTTGCTTGGTAAATTGCTCCACAGTTTTGGGGCTGCTGCGGTAAGTGTGCGATCTCCCACCAATCTGTAATGAAATGTTGGTAAGATGCTCCCTGGTCAAGGCTGTAACTCACTAGGACGGTGCTTAACTCGGCCTCTTTATCATGAAGAAATAAGAAGTACAATGGAAATGCTTTAATATGACAACAAATGGGCCATAAGAACATGGGGCGCCGGGATGTATTATATGGGTATATAGTGTCAAATTATTATAACCTAGAAAAACAAAGAAGGAGCAGAATGAAAAATTACAGAGAAAGGAAGCAGAAATCACAAGACGAAAAGCTTTGTAACTGGTCACCAAGATTTGCCGTTTTCTTTGTCTATTGTTGTTTTGTATTGTCATTTTTGGATAGGAGGCCATTAGTCTCATAAACGAGGTGCTAGGATTATCGAGATGGTCGTGAGGCGGGTTCCACCGTATTTCTACTCACGATTTGATGGTTTGGCAGTCCGTTGCAGGGTTACCTTTTGTCCGTATTTTGCTAGGTTTACCAAAACCCATTTTTAGTGGAGGTGCGGTAGTGTAGTGGTCATCGCATAAGACTTTCGATCACGGACAATCGCGAGATCGTAGGGTCGGTGGCTGGAGGCTTGGTCTCTGCAATGTATCCCTAAGATGGCTTTTAGAAGAGGCTCATTTGATAACCGACACAGACAGCCCATCACAAGAACATTACAAAGGATGGTAACTCTTTGTCATGACCAAAGACCTAATGTTGCAGTAGCACTGAATTATTTATCTTTCTCTTGTACAGCATTCAACCTTAGCAAGAAAATTTGTAGAAGTAATGAGTGACTATAACACAACACAGTCAGAGTACAGAGAGATGTGTAAGGCACGAATTCAAAGACAGCTGGAAATAGGTATGATTCTTTGCACTACAGTCATTTTTAATTGTGCACATTATTATTCCGTTGTAGCTAGTTTCGTCATAGTTAAAGACAGTCAAGAAAAAACCATAGCTTTGAAAACAATCCTAGCAATTTTGGCCTTCAGGCTATAAAAACATCATAATAACGATTCGACAATGTTAAAAACACAAACTTTGCAGTGCCTAAAGAAAAAGCAAATTGGCAAGTTTGGATTGTTCAGCTTTTAAGGACATTACTGTAGAAGCTGTCAGTTGGTTGGAGGCCAGGATTTCACCAAGCTTCTGGCTGTCCTCACGTTTTATACTTGTAAAGTGGCGATTAACCCTTTAAGCCACAATATCAAAATGCATGTTCTCTTCACTGTTCTCTCTATGTTTCTTATGGTACTAGTAAGGAGAATTTGATTAAAAATGAAGGCATTCTGTCTTTAGTGATCATTTCTTTATTCTTATGACCTCTATGATTAACAAAGTGGTGATTTTGTGAGGAGGAATTAGATGCTTGACATAATTGGGGCTTAAAAGGTTAATGTGCTTGCCACCATGCAGAATTAATATCATGCCAGATTTTGTCATAAAACTTGTTTGAAGTCATTCTCACAATTCAAATGCACAAGAGAATCTATTGAAATTAACGTATAATAGGAGACTGAGGAGATGCGAGTAATTTTCCCCTAATTTTTGCAAAAGATTAAGTAATTTCAATTACACTATCTATTTTCAAATCTAAAAATCTAGGAATTTCCTTTCTGTAATGTAGCTGGAAAAACAAAAACATATGACGAAGTAGAAGAAATGCTAGAAGGTGGAGACCCGGCCATATTTACCTCTGATGTGAGTACAAGAAAAGACAACTCTTTTGGAAACTGAATGTTTATGTTATCATTACTGGTTTATTATCCGCCATGGCAATATCCATAACAGCCATCTTTTGTGTCTTAGCACTTTTTAGGAAATCTTCATTTTCACAACAAAGCGCCGCACAAGCCCTTTAGTTTCTTGAATCGAACTTTGAGCCATATATTATAATTCTAACTTTGAAGTTTGCAGAGGATCGGTGAAATCCTCAATTACGTATGAAACTCAGTAGCAGTACTTCGCTGTGGTGCTGTTTAATATGCTGACGAGGTGTTCCCAACTTTTGCCGGATTCTGCGGTGGATGAATTCCTAAAGTGTGAACTGATTCACATGAAACTTAGGCGTAGTTCATATGTCGAACTTTACATGTGTCGAACTTAATGCAAATGAGCAAAAGCTATTGATTTTGTAATTTGCATTAGGTTCGGCACATGAAAAGTTCGACGTTGAACCGGGCCTGGTTGAGCATTACTTTCCAGTGGTGCTGTTTATTATACTTTCAACCCTCGTTGCAACGGACACCACTGAGACCAAGATTTGGTGTCCGACAAATATTCAATTCAAGATGTTTTTCTTTCTTTTTTCTTCTTCTTCTTTTTTTGTTTTTGGACTGAGGAGTTATTATTTTGTACTATTTCCTCTTTGCTATACGTAATTATAGATTGTAACAGAGACTCAACAAGCAAGACAAGCCCTTGGAGACATAGAAGCCAGACACAGAGATATTATCAACTTAGAGAAAAGTATTCAGGTGCTGCTTTACAAATAAATAGGTTTCTGGCATGTTTCTCCGGATATTATATTGAGCAACAAAATATGACAGCAAACAACTACTAGCACTAAACGTTAACTTCGACTAGTTTGATCTGCAGTTATTTTTATACTGCCAAACAATGCAAAACATAAAACAAAATTAGTGTTGTGAATTAACTGGTTGACTCAGTTTTCATATTTTATTTCTATTTGCAATTCATCTAATGGCAGTTTAAGATCTTTACATTTACATATCATAGTTAGTAACTATGTGCAGACTTAGAGGGTGTTTTAAAACTAGTAATAGTTGACACTACAGCTGCCCCCGCTGTTAGGAATTTTTGTGAACGTATTTATTGATCAGTTTTGAAGGTTTCCTTTTTCTTGATTTACTTAGAAACACTGTGTGGCGTTAATTTTTCTGTAGTATAATTTGGGTTTTAGATTGTTTTTGCAGAAGAGGCCAAGCGTAGAGTAGCATTCAGTCCAGTGCTAAGAGATTTCACATTACGGAATCGCGCAAATTGAAACGCGTTGATCACTAATGCAAATGAGCTCTCAGTTTTTCTGTCGACCATGGAACTTCTTTGTGTTTGGGTATTGTTTAGGTGCAATTTAGTCGAACCTATTAATTGAATGAGGGACAAATTTGAAGAGTAATAAGTAGCAAGAGAATAAAGGTGAAGCTAATTGCTCGAGTCGCGTGCCTTAAAATATAAACGATTTGTTCGTCCTATATTGCTGAAATAAAACTTTTTTCTTTCGATAATCTAAGTTCTTTAATTATTAGAACAAACATTGTAGTGGTAAGTTCATTTGGAAATTGCACTAAAATGCGGGAGAGCACTTCCCGCGACATGGAAATAATTTCCGCATCCGCAATGTAAACAAAGCCACGACGAACATAACTTTTGATACAAAATGCGCATTCTTGGACGCATTTCTTACATTACAAGCAAGATTTTTCACAGAGACAATCAACTACATGAATTAAATGCGAAATAATCAAGTAAAATCGCAAAGCGGCTATATTTTGTGTTCGCAGGCTACTATATTTGTTAATGTACTGAAATTTCATAGTCGGCAAAACATCTTGCAATGTATTTATAATCTGAAATGTTATAAATAATGCGGTCGCAGCTCGACTTGCAAGTATACAAAAACAGAAACATTCGACCTAGAAATTTCTCAAGACGTTCACTGTTTCTATGAGCTATTTCCAAGGGGAAGTGCTACAGTTGTTTTTTTTCTCACGTGACCTAATACAATCTTGTAACACAATATTTCTCGCGAGTTTTAAAAAACAAAACTGATGTCTGCAGGGATTACTGGAGTTGAGATTCACTTAGCCTGTTCCAGGCGTTCAGATAGTGGAGCGCGAGCGAAAAATAAAGCGAGCGAAAGAGCGGGAAAAAAAACGAGGGAAGGCTGGGGGAGTCCTCTTCCCCAGTCTCCCCTCGTTTTTCCCGCTCTTTCGCTCGCTATATTTTTCGCTCGCGCTCCACTATCTGAACGCCTGGAACAGGCTAAGATTCACTCGTTTGCTAAGCAATGCTTGCTTGTTTGTGGACCGAGTCTTTCAGTCCCCCAAAGTGATTTTTGTCTGACAAATCGTTTCCAATCAATGAGTTATGTATGATGCGTGTCTGATAAATAGTCATTTGCAGCCTCTGTGGTTCCAAAATTTCTTACGCCAAACTCGAACTTTTCCTTCTCGTGGCCAGAGAATTTACTCGAAATTTACGTTGGCTTTCTACGGGAATAAAATGAGGCAAACGGAACACATGTGCGGTTTAGGAAGCACTCGCGGTATGACTGACGGGAAAACAACCCACGCGTTTTCTTTGAAAGCCGTGCGCCCCCTAGATAGAGATTTTTGATTTACTAACAGACTCACATTACCCATATATCCCCTTCAGGCATTTACAGATGCTACGTCATCATTACCCATTCATTTCGTTTGAGCATTTAGTGATAAAACGTCATCATTACCCACTTATTCCGTGCGCGCCCTGTTCTGGCAAATCGAGATTTGATCTGGTATATATACTGTATATTTTAACTGTAAGTACTTTATTTCCCTTTACTTTATATACGCGCGAACTATAAGGATGCCTCCTCGGGATTTTAAAATCCCTGCAGGGGCAATTATTTGTGCTATTTTTCTGAAGAAAAAAAATATCGCTTTCCAAACCAGCTCCCGTCCAAGGCGTCCAAGGGGTCGCTGGATTAACTGGTCCATCTTTTGCAAAGTCGTCAAAAGCACATTTTTCCATCACGCCTGGCGCAGTCGCCTTTTCAGTTTCCCATTGTCTTCGGGACCAGATCCCTCTTGGCAACTTCGTCCATAATACTCCAGAGGTTTTCTCCTGGATCGAGGTCTGGTCTATTAACAGGCAACTGTTTTTTTCCGACAATATTTGCCTTTTTTTCACCGCATACATGACTGGGTGGCCTAAGAGTGTTCCATCTTGTATACAGGTCATAATCCCATCAGAGCAAAGTAGCTTCTTTTACGGGGGGTTCTGATGCAGTTCGTGGCAAAGAAAAAATATAGTTTTCCCAAAGAGCTTTATTATCTAGTATTTTGCCCATACAAAAATAGCTGGCTGTTAAAGTTTGTCCTTGCAGAATGCGACAGATTGTGAAGCCGCGGTCATGTGCTGTTGTAACATTATTCTGATTGATATGTTTTCTTCTTGCCAGGAACTTCATGAGATGTTCCTAGACATGGCCGTGCTTGTGGAAAGCCAAGTAAGTTGTCTAGATACTTCAGCAAATGAACTATAATACACACCTTTTACTTAAGTCGGCGATGCGTGATATGGGTCAATGCTATTTTTCGCCGCCCAATTTTCAATTGTATTGAATTGTATTGTTACATGATGACTTCATGATAAATAGCTTGCTGATATCTTCTACCATTCAGCATTATTGACTGTTGGACATTGTACAGTGTGGCAGTTTCAGAGATTCTATTCAGCAACGCAGTGTGAAAGTTAGGGTTACTCGTGGTTGAACAAATCGGACACCCGACTTCACTCATTCTTATTATTTGCAAAACCATTGAATAAAGCGGATATCATGACATTTGTCTTTGACCTCCTGGCCACCTAACATGCTACATGTAGAAAAGTGTTTGAAAAAAAGCAATTTATTCCGGAGTTTAGCTGGTGCCTGATTTGTTATTTGATTGTTTTGGTGGCAGGGAGAGATGATCGACCAAATTGAATACAATGTTGAAAAAGCTGCTGAATTCGTAGGAAAAGCGGAACGTAATATCAATAAAGCCAGAGAGCACGAAGACGAGAAACGGCGGGTAAGTTTGTAAAATCTGGATTGCGAGTATGAAGAAGCTTTAAAAAAAATCGGTAAATCAAATTTTAACGTCATAGTGTAGGGAGTAGTCGCCTAATATCCCGAGTCGGGGGCTCATGTGTAAACACTTGACGTCCAGGTCGAATTGGAATTTGGAAATGTTGGTTTTTATGGAGGGAGGAAAACCGGCGTACCCGGAGAAAAACCCTCGGAGCATCAGTACGTACACCAGTAAAGGCAAGGAAGAATGTGACACAAAGGAGAATGGCAAATGATGATGATAAACCAAAGCAGAAGAGATGCTTAATGTGTTCCTTTTACACTGTGCTGAACATGCACGAAATAAATGTTCACCTTTATTTCTTATTTTTATTTCGAAGTGGCTGCATCGCGGGGTTCATTAACAGTGAAAATGGGTGCTTAGGCACCCGTATGTGAGCATTGACAGTATAAAAGGGGTTTTCGCAGGCGAGACTGACAACATTTGTTCGGGCCAAAATTAAGTTGCAGTAATAACGTATCAGGAGGCCATGTTAACAGGGTGACCCGCTAAGAAGGGTTCCACTCTTCTAAAAAACCCGGCAAGCCTTGCCTAGCTCCTAGGCTTCTATATTTCGCCGCGCAATTAAGGTGATTCCATCGAAATAGAAGGAATATTTAAAAATTTCTAAGACTTGGTCTAACGCCGGGGTAATTATGTTCCGAACGTTTCAAAAATGCAATAAAAAATAGGGGTCACCGGGCTTGTTTTGGCACAAAATGGATAGCCATTGATAGTAACTATACGACCCGCAAGGTTTTCCTAGGAGACCCTAGTGATCAGAAATGAAAACCATAATTTCTTAAAAAGTCATAACTTGTATTGAAATATTGGAGCAGTTCAACAAAATGGACATTTATCTTGCATTGTGTACTATTTTAGTTGAACAGGAATTAAGGACATCAAAAAAAATGAAAGAATTTGCCGCGTGCGTACATACCCTGCTGCACCCAAAGACGTGTTCTTTTCAGCATTTAAATAAAAATATCTCAAAGCAGAATTTTTAACTTTTCTTGAAATCGCAGTATATTGTACTCGATCGTGTGCCATTTGAATTTATGCATTAAAAAATGGGGTCACCGAGCTCGCTTAGGAGAAAACGACCTGTTATTTCTCTGAACCGCTCAGCTTTCACAGAAAACCTATCAAGTTCCGAACGAGCGCGCGCTCCTGCGCGCGCTAATCACGCAAAAAATGATGCGTAGAAAGGATGCGCAATGCAATTGAAGGGAATCACCTTAATCTGTCCCTTGGTTCCGTTCGTCTCGGAAACGTCACTGAAATGAATTGACCGTGAAAGCCTGGGAGAAAGCCTCACAGGAACTAGGGAACGGGAACATGCCAACAGAGTGGGCCAAAGCCTCCAAAAAAAAAAAACTTCTAAGTTACGGGAGAGATTGTAATGATAAAGTTAATTTTTTTATTTCTCAACAGAAAAAAATCATACTCATAATCTGCCTTCTTGTTTTATTGGCCATAATTGTTGCTGTACTATATGCAGTCTTAAGATAACTGTTAAGATAACAGGTGAGGCTATGATTACCAGTTCAATGGTTAGTTTATAGATTAATATCAGTGATGAGGGTCTCACTGTAAAGTTGTTTTGTAGATAAAACAAAACTCATCTCTAAGTGAAACGAAGATCAATATGTCAGCCAAAACGTTTGATTGTACAAATTACTAATATACCGTAAAGTTCCGAAAGTAACGACCTCCTGAAAGTAGCGACCCTCCGAAAGTAGCGATAAAATTTCACAGGTGTTAGCAAATCCCGAAAGTAGCGACCCCCCGAATTTAACGACCCTCCGAAAGTATCGACCTCAAAAGTAATTTCCCTTTTTAGCAAGAAATAACGGAAATGATAGATATAACAAGCTATACCAAACTGATCCGAGGTTTATAGTAATGATTCTAATGATCTTTGACATTCCTATTCAAAGGACAATACACAACTCTTAAAGTACATTACATTTGTTTTAAAAAGTATTCCTTTCGTCTCTGAATACCCGTTACATAGGTACTACTGAGGGACAATCAAACCTTTTTCTCTAGTAACAAAACTACCGCATGATATATTAACCAGTTCTTTCATATGCATATGCTCACATCTAAAAAACAAAAGAAAAATGACCAGCGGGCAAGAGCAAACAGTGAGTCACATGCCGGATAGATTGGCAGAAGTCCTCTACAAATCTTTAACGGATAACAACGTCTTAGTGTCATTATCGGTAACTGGACAGAGCAGGAGTGCCCCGGTAGGTGTTTGGGTGCAAGGCGGTGGAATAGAAATTCCATGTGCATATGAAGTGAAAGCCAAAACAGGATTACGACAGCTGAGGAAAGATTTGAAGGAAAGCCTGCAACGACTAACTCCAACAGCTGACAATACGATTTGATATTACCGGTATTAATGGGAACTGACTACTGCTAATATAGATTATTCAAAGACTGGTTCTTTCGAATTGTTATTCAAAACAATAACATGTAATAAGTTTCTCCAAATAAAAAAGTGTGTATATTTTCACATTTCAGTGTCGCGATTTTATTAACTTCGAACGGCCCATGTACGGTACACGTTTTAGCTACCCGAGAGTAGCGACCCCCGGAAAGAAGCGACCTTCCGAAAGTAGCGATAGGAAAAGGCTGCTAAATCCGAAAGTAACGAGGGTCTTTACTTTCGGAACTCTACGGTATATGTACTCATGTCTCCTCCCTGAAATAACCATTTCTTTGTTTCTTTTTTTTTCTTCTCCAGAATTTGTTGACTGTTTTTATCTCGCGGTTACGATAGCAGGTACGAGTAATTGTGGTGGAGATGAGCATATTCCTGAGGAGCACATTCCTGTGGAGCTCTCGTATAGGTTCGCTGATGTTTGCGAGATCTTCGGTATTCCCAAGAAAAGAACTTCGCTATGTCATCGGGCTATGTCGGTGACACTTTCGCTATTTTTGGGCGCTGATGTACTAAATATCAGGGTGTCTGGAACTGTTTGGGTTTTCTGCTCCTCGGAGTCTTATCTTGTCTCGTTTATCAACTGATTGCACGCTCAATAATCTTCAATATGTTGCAGTAAAATGTAAGGGAAATAGCGTCAGATCACAGCGAACCCAACAGCGATGTGTTGTTAGGATAGGATTTTGTCAGCAGCATATCGTGATTTTACTTGTGTTGATTGTGAAGCAAATACAGTCGATGAAAACAGTCGATTTCCCGTTTTGATTACATAATAATATCGAATGGTGCATGTTTCATGTGGCTGACGTGACTGAAAACTGAGTTCTGTGTTCTTGGAAAGTTCAATTCACCTTTTGCATGTGCCTCCTGTCGAATGGCGATTGTTAATAATAATAATAATAATAATAATAATAATAATATTTCGGCTTTAGGAGCACTTAAACAGACAGGGGCACCCAACGAGAAGAGTTTGGCAAAATATTTGAAATGTCATTTTATTTGTGTACTCCCTAATACAGGTTGATCTGTTTGGCGTTTATAGCTGAAAATTTAGGCCGCAGAAAATTTTAGGAACCAGAGTCCTATCCTCCGAATTTCCGAGCTGCTGGTAGCTCTCCGAAAATGCTAGCTGACCTTCAGTATTTTACACCCTGAACGACATATCTGTCCTTCCGAAAACAAAAGGAATTAATAACTCGTCTTGTTACAAAAGTCTGAGTTGAATGTTTCGCCAAAGAAATCTCTAGTTTTCACTGGAATGATCTGGAATCAGGAATCCGAATTTCTCAGGCGATTTAAGTCTCGCGAACAGATATTCCCCAAAACAAACCGTTGGGTGCCCCTGAAGAGATACATAGAAAGAGAAAACAGGAATAACGAATGGAATAATTTGTCCTTTCAAAAAGAGACATTTTGATATCCTATTTTGATGAAAGCAGTCGATTCCCGTTTTGATTACACAATAATCTTGAATGGTGCAATGTTTCATTTGGCTGACGTGACTGAAAACGGAGATCTGTGTTCTTGGAAAATTTTATTCACCTTTTGCATGTGCCTCCTGTCAATTGACGATTGTTATTCAAGAGATACATAGAAAGGATTGTTTAGCGAAAGGAAACAGGAATAACGAATGGAATGAATTGTCCTTTCACAAAGAGACAAAAAGAGACATTTTGATATCTTATTTTGATGCAAGACGAAGACGCTTGTTGAGTGTGCTAATTGAAGGTTAACGGTTTCGGAATCCTAAAATCTGGCTGAAATGCGGTTGAAAGGCTTTCAGACGGTCAAGAAACAACATAAGGACAATATTTGATTTGGTATGTAAACTTAAATAGCTATTTGTTGTCAATTTTAGTTTCCCCGACTAAACTAGAGATCAAGTTCCATACAAATACTTATATTTTGCCTCTTAAGGACGTTCGCGCTTATTGTTTCTGCACATCCTTACTGTGCACGCAATCCACTTCGCGATGTCATGCCACGTTATGCATCAGGGCGGGAAAAGGTTGGGCGATGCAGGGCGGGAAAAGGTTGGGCGATGCAACGAGCAGTCCGCTCTTCAAGCGATGTGTGATGCGGAGAAGGACTGGCACGAGCGCTCTTTCCGCGCTTCGGGTGCGTTTGGTGGCCGGCAAAATTTACCTTTCAACAAACCGGAAATCTCGTTTTCTTTCTTTATTTTTCAGCCAGCCGTGCACTATGATTAAAACGTTTTTTCACAGTCCTGGCTCACAGCTTAAAATGCTTATGTCTGCGTGGACATTAGTCAATCTTTTTCACAGTAAGTTCCCGAAAAATGCGCTCAATTTGAGAGTGTCGAATGCTTGCTCTTGCCGAAAAACATGACATGGTTGTCTTTCCTCGTCTCTTTTAAAAAAGCTCCAAATTACTGCACCCTAAATCTTACATATATTAAAGGCCGATAAATTTTACATGACATAATAAAAATTTAGCTGGAGATATTTGGAGATAGTGGCGTTTTGCAACTTTAAACTTTGCCTCCTTGCAACGCGCCATGGCGATGATTCGTCGCAACGCCGCCAACTGTATGTAAACAAATTAAAAGTGAAATTAAATTTGCAGATTTCTCCTCCCTTTATCTCACAAAAACAAAGCAAAGAAAACCGTCTAAACTGAGGAGCAATTCTATTTGTAGTGCCTAAAGAAACAGACAAGTATAGGAGAGGTTTTGGGGAAAAAGAAAAAGAAGCGCGGTGTTAATGTTGATTTGATTTAATTAATTAACAGGGACGTGTCCTGATTAACCTTGCACGAGCTGCACGAATTATAAATAAGCGTCATGCCACGCGTCATCCAAACGCCATTTTCCATCTTTTTACTTTGCTCTGCTTGTTTTTAGACAGTTTTTTAACATCGATTAAGGCGGAAAAGACAAAGAAGAGATAAGAACTCCTTATCTCTACCCAAAGTTAACGTTTTTCGGAAACTATTAATAGATTATTAGGAATATTTTGAATTTGGATCTTTGAATTTTGAATTTTGGTCTAACAACCAATTCGATCCCAGTCCACTGCATCACACCCTTTTGCTCGGACACGCTTTTCCGCCCTGTTATGCATTGAGCGCGCGCGCTGTTGAAGAGATGTGGAGATCTATAGCGCTAGTGGGCACTTTAATATCTATGCATGGGTTTAACTCTCTTAAATGTTCGGTGACCCCATATTTTCTTTTGATAGATCACTTTCTTTGTCGATTATCTACGTTTTGTGAAAAATTAAAGAAAATCTGTATTGTGGAAGTTTGATTTTTTTCAACTTTTCTGTCCTCGCATCATCGAATTTTGCTCTTATTGTAGCTGCACGGAGTTCGTAAAAGTCCATCTTAGAGGTTCAGTTTAACTAAAAGGATGACACCGGTTCAAATTATTTACTTGACAAACCCACTTAAATAAAATTTGACTAGGAAAGTTGGTCTACGGCGAATCATTTTAAATATTTTTCAACTAACAAGCACCGAGGCCATGTCGAGTTACGAGGACTGATGTCTCAAATTTGGGGTAGTTTTCCACGCCCTTTATTTCGTTAACGAAGTCGGTGACCCCCTAATTTTTTTGCATTTCTGACATATGTAACTCATTATCTGACTGTAATCAAACTATTAAAAAAATCTGTGTTGTAGAAGTTTTTCGCGCGAACGTCTTTAAGTGGTTGGCTCGTGAACCTGGGTTTCCCTGTGCAACAACTATGAGATCTCGTCCATTGGACGGTTATTGCAACTTTGGTTTCTATTGACATATCTATAAGCTAGGGACCAATGGCATCATGAAACAAGAACTTAGCTCTCTCCTCCGCAGAGGCCCCCTGCGGTCGCGCTGGGTAGAAAAGCGCGGAGGCTGGGAAGAGGGAAAAATTTAAGCACGCAGGGAACGCTTTGCCCTCTTCCCATCGTTCCCTGCGCTCCCGTTTTCTCTCTCCAGCGCTTCCGCTTCCTCTTTTTTCTTTCTCTGGTGTTTACTAACACGAGCCTCTGCGGAGGAGAGAGAAAACTTAGCGAAGCTAGAAATTCATAATACTTACTATTGCGACATACTAATGATCGAGTTAGGGATTGAGTTTGTAGTTAAGATTGAGTTAAGTTAGATCTACCGTTCGTGGAGCCCGTTTCTCGAAACTCCCGATAACTTTCCGGGCCCGGTAAGTATTTTTTTGAGCTCATTTAATTATCAGCTAATCGTAATTATTGGTGCAAACTTAGCGATATGCTTCGCGAAATTATAAAGATTGAAATTTAGCTTTCAAAATAAATAAAAATTGTATAGCTATTGGAGAATACCAGTGTGCGCCCAAAATAGTTTTCGGGCCCGGAAAGTTGCCGGGAGTTTCGAGAAACGGGCCCCTGGTATATTTTTTTTTACTTGAAAAGTGGTAAATGGAGGTTCCTGATCACCGTTTATGGGGTTTAAAGACGGTCGTTTCACATTTTACGGCTGATAAAATGGGCAAGAGCAACAGAGACGTGGTCGTTTACGTTTTACGCTTCAATGTCTTCAATATAATAGGTGATATTTGTCCAAGTCAGTGTTTTCTCCTCATTAAAATAAATTTATCAAAAACTGAACGTAATCTAGCAAACGTGCACATCAAATGAATTGACTGATGTAGACTGGCCACTTAGTAACTGTGGCCAATATGAGAAGAATTCATTGGACATTGAAAAACGTCAAATTTAGAAACGTTTGTATTGGTTGTGTGGCAGGAGTTGTCACCTAACCATCAGAAACGCCACTTTCGGGATTTACTAACAACTGTCAATATTATCGCTACTATCGGAGAGTGGATAGTATCAGTCGTTTTGAGGTCTTTACCTTCGAAACTGTACTAGGGTGTATAGTCTTTAATGTAAACGAGCTTGTTATAATCTATTCCACTACTGGGGCCACTTAGACGCTAAAAACCAATCTTATCTCAATCGCGACGTTGCAGGCCCCAAAGAGCTGACTGGTTCAAATTCTGTAAAGCAACTTGCCTTTTTTGCTTCTGTTCTACAAGGTACTGTACAAGGTAGCTGACGTTGTGTTTCATTTTCTAAGGATATAGAAGTTGCACAGTAATCTATACGATTACGGTGGTCCATGCAAAGTTTACTGTTTCCTACAGTAATCTATGTATTTCTGTTCAGAAAGCTGAAACCGAACTTCGTTATGGAAATCTCGGAGAGTTTGTAATATTAATCCTTTCAACGTGTACCTTTTAATTTTTAAGTTGCAAACATCAGCTGCTTTCTTTAACCTCCGAGAGGAAGCTCTCAGAATTGCCTTCCGGGTCTGGATGGGGTTGGGGAGGAGTGAGGGAGAACTCCCATATAAAAGTGATGGAGGTCCTTGTCGGGAATTAATTTAAAAAACCTAAAAGATAACAGAATCTTGTTTTGTGGGCGTGGCTTTAATTCAGTTTCGTACCACATCATCAATTTTTTCTTTAAAGGTAATACAACCGACCCCGTCGTTTTTACCCTAAAGCCTTCATTTCCGTACGGTTAGAATTCGCGAAAGTCGTGCACAACTGGGCGACTAAATTTTCGCGACATTTGATGACCCACAGACAAAGCAGAGGAAAGTGGAAGGCTCCAGGAGCCCATGATCCTGAAGGCTTTCAGTAAGGGGATTAGGAATTGATCGTCAAAACCAGTCAAAACACTTGTTAACGCGAAGTAAAGTCTTATCGGTGATAGGGTACACTGGTATATTACCACCTTAAATTTGTCTCAAGAGAGTAACACCCTTATCTTACCGATCTTTGGATTAATTTTCAATGGTTTAACATTCACGATTCTTTGGCGATGCGCGAAAATAACAAAATTAAAATCGACAGGAAAATAAAAGGCATTAGAGCGCATGTAATCCCTTGGCCTTAAATGAGCTACATAGAAGGGCGCGACGGCGCCAAGTGGTATGGCTTGGCCTGTTCGTCTGAAATGGGTATAGATATCAAATTTTGGATGATTTCTGTACATCATGCAAGGACCACTGAAAAAAATGGGGTGGGGGGGGGGGGGCATATTTTGATGAAATCTATCTCATTCTCCGGCTGTCGTTGTCTTGCCTGTCTGAAATAGCTGCGGGACACGTTTTGTCTTTGGTCTGGACTCTCGGAAATGGGTAAACATTGTGGCCGTTTTGGCCTTAAAAGTAGAAAAGATTTAAGGTCTTAGTAATAAAAAAAAGGCAGGGAATCTACAAACTCGTATTTTTTAACTTTGAGCTGAAGTTAGGGTTTAAAGGTCTGGGCGTCGCACCCCACCCAGAATTCCACGGATGGTGTGAAATACAACAGTAAGCAAACACTGATGACATAGTTTGTTGATAAATATTTCCAGAAAGTTAGAAATTTTACCTGTTAAAGCAGTTTATGTTTTAGCCCGCCTAAAAGGTCACCCTCCCGGCCGATCCCTTGACATCTAAATAAAGTGATTTATTTATTTTATTTATGGAGTATTTATTTTTATTTATGGAGTATTTATTTTATTTTAGGAGTTCATGTTTAAAGAGACTGAATGGAACAAACTTTGCTGTCAAGAGCCCCATGCTTTACATCATCTTTTTCTCGTAAAATCGCAGGAGATATGATTTGCTAGCCTGTTAGTAGCGCACACTCCGTCTTAAGAAGAGCGAAACAGCTGTCTACGGCTTCAACCCTGCTCTGTTAAAGTTCTATTAGTGTCGTGTTGATGTCTTGCAGAGTCAAATCTTTCTACGTAGTCAGATCAGCCTTGCTGCTTTGTTTGTCATTTTAGTATTTCTTTGGCTGATTAGGTCTGGTTTACTAGATCCTACGTACACGTGCAGCATTTTCGTTTGCGGTCCTTTGCTGATATTGTTCTACTGTTTCCCAAACGCTCTAGGCCAAAATCAGCTCCTGTCCCCTCCCCAGATGGTATGTTTTGAACTGAAAGCAAACCGCTGACAAAGTGAGCTGTGTTCAATTCGGGGAGGTGGTTTTCCGTTTGTATACTGGATTTAGTTTGTATTTATTCGGATTTTCAAGATGAGGGACCGACTAGCAGCTTTGAAAAGTACCGTAAGTACAAGTTATTTTGCTAGACTATTAGTTAATGTGATGTTTTTGCTGTCTTTTGATAGTTCAGTCGCTAACAACAATCTTACTTGTACATGTATAATATGGCTAGAGTGATCGTGACTGATCGGAATGAAATTTCTTGGATCAAACTTTATGATTTTGCAGGCAAATATTGATGACGATGAAACGCAAGATTACGATGAACCTTCAACTACCATTAATGTGGAAAACAGTTTTATGGATAACTTTTTTCAGCATGTAAGTTCCGCATATCTTCACAATAAAAAATTACTTGCACTTTCTTCAAAACATGAATGCATTGTAGTACAGTATGGAAATTATTATTGCCTGTTTTGTCAATCTCCTTCGTTTAAGGTCGCAACAATACGAGGAAACATTGACAAATTAGCACAAGATGTGGAACAGGTCAAGAAAATGCACAGCGCAATGCTGTCGGCGGCTGTCGCAGATCAAGGTATAAAAAATAACATCAAAATTGGCTTATCATCTTGAAGAAGCTTATTCTTAAGGGCATTGAAATGATGCGACCAAATTATTAAGAGGTTACTGCAGTCCACATGAGTTGTTCAGAATTTCAGTTTCCATTAAACTGTGAACATTTTTGGGAATTTTCTCTCGAATCGATACATCATACATAAAGATGGACAAGTCTTGTGATATTATTAAAATAATTATCTTAAGCTTAATCAGAAGCTTAATAAGTTAAGTAATATTTTTCATTTGAACAGTACATTATGTGGTCTGTAACTTTTGAAAGACTTGTAAACCTCCACTGAAATTCTGTTCTCTTCCCACTGGTTGGAGCTGTTGTGAAAATGACAGCAACTGAAGTATCTGAGTTTGTATAGTGCAGCTATCAAAATACACCTGCCTGTAAAGAATTTTGATTATATGCTCTTTGGTTAGTATCAAAATAATTCTAAAATTATTAAGATAAAGGAGTTAAGTAACATTTAAATATATTTTCTTTGATGTAGTTGTTAACTTAAAATTGGGGTTTACCTCGGTGTAAGAACCTGACAAGATTTTCTTTGTTTGGTAGCTTTTGTTTTGCTGTACGGTATTGTTTAAAATGTTTTTGTTTCCTTTGTTTTACGTCATCCGTGAGTTTCACAGGTTCTTACACCGAGGTAAAGCCTAAAATTGTCACATACTTAAAAATGTTTAATTATTTGCTCAACACTTATTAGCCATGGATGAGCCCTTTGTTGATAAATGGCTTGTGCTTAAGAAAAAACACTGTCATGGTTGGAAAGAGGATCTTGACATTAGTTAAATGACATACTATAGAGCAAAAGGTAAAGCTCAGTGAAATTGAAATTTGGCCATATGTTTTATACAACGTTTACCCTGGTCCAGAGGTTAAATTAAATTTGTTTCTTCTTTCTTCTCAAGTGATTTACAACTCGTCATGGTCACTTCATGGCTTGATTACAGTGAAGGAGAGAGAACAAAAGAAAACCTCTCAGGCCAGGGTTTAGGAAAGTACATGTGCATCTTGTAAACTGCATATGTAAGAAATCACCTCTGCTATTTGCCATGCAAATGTCTGTAAAAACTGTAAATTTTGTTGAGCTTTATCTTCAACTTGGTACAAGATATGACTGCAAAAGTTACCCTGGCAGAAATTATACCCAGTTAAAGATTTTATTGGTCCATATGAAAGATCTTGTAAGTTCCTGTGTAGGATCCTATTCCGATTAACTTCTAATAATTCCTTTTTAGGTTTCAGCATGGTATTCTAAAGGTTCTTATTGCATCCTACAAATTCCTATGGAATTACATTAAGATCTGTGTCTCAACCTTCGTTTCTAGATTTTTTTTGGAACAATAGTCAACATAACAGTGCACTAGTCAGAAATGCTGCTTCCTGTTACCTGTTAGGGGTAAAAGACAAAAATCAAGTTAAAAGTAGACTACAGATAATCATCTTTAGCCAGCAAAATCACCTGCCGTCCTCACATTTTGAGAAGGCAGTTATCACGGCCAAAAAAAACCCAGTCTCTTCGAAGTAGTTCTAACCATTGGGCAATCATGCCTTAATTTTGGTTGTTTTAGAGGTAAAAGATGAGCTTGAAAGACTGATGTATGATGTGAAGAGGACAGCCAACTCAGTTAGAACTAACCTGAAAGGTACACAGAGCTTAGAAAAACTACAAGACATGCTTAAGCTGTTTGTGTCACTGCCTGGCCAACTGATAATCCAGGTTTTTGGAAGACAGACATCATAACCAGGACTGACATTAAGTTTTGAGTCACCTGTTGCCTTCATCTTCACACCCACAATAAACTTGTTGCTCTGGTTTGAGTGACAATTTATACCAACCAGGGACCAATTGCACCTGTAACATCGAGGTGTCATCAAGCATATTCAGCCTTAACAGGTGTTATGGGTTATGGCCCTTAATGACAGCCCTCGTGATAATTAATGTGATAATTGTAATAATCCCCCACAATAAACTCAAGTTGCTCTGCTTTGAGTTATAAATTATACCAACAAGAGAACAATACCTGTAACTTTGAGGTGCCATCAATCATATTCAACTGTAACAGCTGGTTATGGCTCTAAATTACATTCTTGATATTATTATATAGTGAAAATCATAACCCTTGTGGGTGTCGAAAAATGGTGGCTGCTAATGAGCAACGCTTCCGTTTTCAGAGTCTTTCTCTACCATATACCGGGGGAGGAGGTGGGCAGGGGGGGGGGGGGGAGAGAGTTATTTCTGAAATTTTTCTTAAGATGGGCATCCATAAGACACCTGGTTAAAAGCAGCTGCTCCTCCTGGGCTATTACAGAGAGCATGTTTTAAAAATATTATTTAACCATTTTAACAGAAATGGAACAGAGAATAAACCAACAAGACATGGAGTCTTCATACAACAACTACGCAGAGTCAAGGATAAGAAGATGTCAGGTTAGAATCTTGGAAAACTGTTTCCGAGCCATTGGAAATAGTTTTCTATAGTCATTGGGGGACCTTTTTGTAAAACTACAGTCGAGTCCCGTTATCTTGAACCTACTGGAGACCAGGGAAAAGCTAGGTTCCAAGATAATGAAGTTGGTGTTGAATTTTATTCTTTTTCAATCTGTCTCTACACAATATCTAAAATCTAAATTGTGATAATGCATTGACTTATATATATACAGTACCACTCTTCTGTAACTGCTGTAAGCTGTTATAAGAGTAACAGAAATTACAATCTTCACACTAAGACAGTTTGAACATGAGTTGTCTGACAGTTCAAGAATAAGGCATCTCTCGATTTGCCTTACTAAGTTTATTCACTAACCACTAATTGGACACCTCATGACTAATATTGAGGTGTGCTCCTCTCTTCATTGGTGGTTTGAGATATTGGGGTAAAAATGTGGGAAAATTTTCTCAGGGAGACACAGATTTAGTTTGAATTAACAGGACTTTTTGAGATTTCTGTGGATGGAGGTGTCCAGAGTGAAATAACAGTGTGACACTGAAGCAAATGTTCCAAACCTGGCCTCAAGTCAAGATTGTAATGGGAAGTTTGAGATGTCCAGGGTTTGAGATAATGGCGCTCCATTGTAGCTTGTTTCTGGTTGGTAGTCACAAGTGCAAATGTTCACCAAACACAGATTCTTCTTCACTAAAACTTCAAATGTTTGATACGAGATTAGGTTATATTTTTTAATGATGTGGTCCCACTCAGATGAAAATGATGGTCTTGGTAAAAGGTTACAACCAAAGTCCCCCAGAGGTCACAAGTTACACACACAGCCAGAGTGTAACCTGGTTTCTGACCTCCAGTAATGTTTTAGGTTTCTCCAAACCCATTTGTACACACAGACAATTAATGTGGAGGAAAGTTCTCGTCTAAGGAACAAAATGATAGTAGACCAGGCTCAAAACATCAAATTCAGAACAAAATTCATGTTGAGGTGCTTATGTCACTCTGATCATTGCCACCTCTTGTGTACTGATTAATGGAACTAATATTAAAGCATTACTAAGTTATTTATCTTTCTCTTGTACAGCATTCAACCTTAGCAAGAAAATTTGTAGAAGTAATGAGTGACTATAACACAACACAGTCAGAATACAGAGAGAAGTGTAAAGCAAGGATTCAGAGACAACTAGAAATAAGTATGACCTCCTTTCCAGTTTTAATTGATGTTCTCAATAATTATGTCATAGTTAAGCCATTAAAACATAAATGAAAAAACAGGTCAATAATGCTAGTTTTTCAGTTTTTAGCTTAAGTCATCCCTAACAACAATTCCCAAACAACAATAGGAATTACACTGGCTTGCAAATCACTTTAATTAGTTAGTCTTTGAAAAAAAAAAGACTAAGACTATCATGGTTGGCTACAGAAAGCCAGTTGGTTAAAGGTTAGGGTTTCTGACATAGCTGCTGGCTGTCTCCAGTTTATAGGCTGTGAAGTGGTGATCCCTCCAAAATTTGTAATTTTTTTTTTTCGTAAACCCGATTTATTTTTTAACTGGCTGTCACCATAACGACCGCCAGTTTATAAATTGGGTTGGGTTTTTTTTATCACTTGCCTTAATTAGTCATCCGGTTTTGTCTCGGCCAACACAGTCTCCCTAAACTCCCTTTGATTTTCAGTGTAACTAACTCCTCACGAATTCTGAGTCAACTTGTTTACTTTTGAACGAAAAATACTAAAATTGTAGTCAGAATATGACAAGATACATTCGTGGACTAAAGTTCTGTCACTGACTCAATAGATTGTAAAACAATGTTTACAACAAGTTTTGTTGTTTTACAATTCACTAGTCAGTGACAGAGAGTCCATGTATGTATTGTTTACTTTTGCAAGGGGATTCCTGGCTTAGCAATCCAGATTTAAACATCACGTCATGAGATATGACTGAACATGTTTGACCCTGACTCTGATGATCTGCTTGTGTTTATCAACCATTATATTTTGATTTTACTGCTATCCTCACCGTTTGTATTCACAGTCTAGGCACAACAGTAAATATTTTCTTGTCTCTGTGTAACCATTTTTAGTTGTGGGCGAATTTATACCGAAATTCAACGTTTGAGTTAAATTTGCTTTTTGTAGCAGAACAAATAAAAATAAGTTGAGTCATCAGAGTTAAAACATTACATCATCCAGTAACGCTGTAGACAAAATACAGTAACAACCTGCGTGTAAGAACCTACATTTTTTTAAGTCTGGCAAAATAGGTTCTTGTATTTTGGGGTAGTTATTGGCAATTTAGGCTAAGTAGGTTCTTAATTAGGTTCTTAATTTCTATGGAGATAAAGTTGTTGATTACCAGAAAAATAAATAAACTTGGGTTTGGTCCTTAAATATACAGTATTTATTCACAACTGTATTATGATAAGGCTAATAAAACTGATTACAGGATGTATATGTAGTGTTATCTCTACAACAAGAGTTGAAATGTTTATCATAATTTTACTGTAACCCACATAAAAGAAACTGCTTGATCTTGCCTGGCTAAACAGGTTCTTATATTTTTGGGTATTAAAATGGCAAATTTCTGCCAGCAGGTTCTTAAACTGCTAGGTTCTTACACGTGGGTTTTTACTGTATTGTGTCACACAGTTGCACTTTTCGTCGCGATAGTTCGTATAAATACAGGATTGCGCCAACATTTGTTAACCGTGGGGGTTACAGCTGGTTAAAATACCCATTGGGCTTTCTTGTTTCTATTTATTTTAGGGAATGTTATAGGGTTGTCCTCATGTTTCTTTTTCAAGATGTATTTTTTTTCTAACATCTTGAATAAATAAGTATGTTATGTTATGTTATGTTACGTTAAATTACGTGTATTGAAATATTATGTCAAATTTAAACCTATCCTAATGACCAATTGCACAAGAAGAAACTACTAATAAATGACAGACGCCTGCAATTTGTACATACATGTAGTCTTACAGTCAACGGGCTTCACGCATGAACGCTCAACTTCAAATATTCATTGATTAGTTCATTGTTCGAAAAATTTAGTGATTCTTTGAAACTTGTATTCTATATTCGAAACACTATTTTAGTTATTCAAAATTTGTTTTGTAACATTGTAATAGTAATTCAAACTTTCCGAACAGAACTGAAAGGTTAGTTTTTTTAGCTCAATTTTCCGGTATGTCACGCATGATATTTTTATTGTTTTCAAGCCCAGTGCAAAAAATGGCGAGGACATATAGCCGACAAAAATAACCCGTGAACCAGCCAACCACCCAATGCTATAAAGATGAAACAGATAGTAAGTACACAGTGAAAAATTCTCGGAAAAAAATCTGTTTCATCAGGTTCTAAATCTCTAAGTGTACACAACACTTATTTAATGTGCTTGCGAGATGCAGGTAATTTAGTGTGTTGCTTATGATTAGTGTCCAGTGTACTCGCGAGATGGGATGTCCTGAGACTTAACCCCTAGCCTGCAGCCTGCCCACCATATGAGTCACCATAGCTCAGTGGTTAGAGCATCCAACCGGTAACTGGAAGGTCGTGGGTTCGATTCCTACTGGGGGCTCAAAAATAACCCGTAAAGAGAAAATCGACAACAGTAATCCTTAGAAAGAAAATCCAAAGGAGTCTCTAATTTTAACAAGGCAACTTATTCTTTGGCTGGAGGTTTCGTGGCTTAATCGGAAACTTGCAGAAAATATAAACAACAACCGCCACAATTTTAAACCTGATTTTCGCTGTGGTGTGTTGTGGTGTACATAGGTTTGCACATGATCGGAGCATGAAAGTTTAGGTTTCCTAACTCCAAATGGCAAGAAATTCGCTTGGGGGCTTTTACAATCCTGGTAAACCTTTGCCTTCTAATGCAAGGAGCAAGTAAACCTTTGCCTTCTCATGCAAGGAACGAAATCGTTAACCTTTTCATTGCTGGATTGGGGTTGTCAGATATTCCACGGAACACGAGAGTGCCAAAAGGAGCTGTTCATAAAATTGTCCGACACTATTCAGTCCAGGCGACGACTCCAGTCCACTTTCTTGTGGAGGTAAAGGTCCTTGATAACGGATGACATCCCTGAAGTAATTGATTAGCACTTCTTCCGAGTGCGCTATGTAGACCATTTCTGATGTTACGTGTGAACTTTTGAAGAATCGATTTCATTCATCGAAAAAAAATCGTTATCTTTCAATCTATCTACAAGAAAGCATTTATCCAATTAAAGAAAGGAATGTGCACGTGAAGAATGCAATCTTCATTCCATGATCGTTCATGCGTGAAGTGCGTTGACTGTAACACAAGATAATTTCAGTTGTCTAATTTCAATGCAGCTACAAAACTGACAATCTTCTCTACATAACACAGCTGGAAAAACAAAGACGTATGATGAAGTAGAGGAGATGTTAGAAGGTGGAGACCCGGCCATATTTACCTCTGATGTAAGTACAAGAAAAGGCAACATCTTTTGGAAACTGAATTTTATGTTAAGCTCAGCATGCACAAGGGGACGTGCCCTGTGGATGTCTCTGACACAATTGCCCAAGGGGCTTGTCCGCGTGACACGACCAAGTCCCTACGTACAACCAGTCCCCTTGTATCAACAATGAAAGGGACTTGTTGCTGTGACAAGTTCCTGGTACTTGCCCCTTTGTATGTGCTGACCTGAAAGTTGTACGATGCTGGTTTATTAAAATTTCTTTATTGCTTTAATTATAGTTGATCTGCATCCATGGAAACTATCTTTTGTACCTTAGAACTTAGTTTATTTTCACAATTATAATTTTTTAAAGTACCCTATCCATCCTTGAGGCACATTTTAAGTCATGTAACTGTGTTTTTAGCTTTCAAGGACCCTTAGGTGAGAACATTAAGTGTGACCATTTAAGGTGTCTGAACACAGTTTGCGCACGCTCTACGATTTGTACTGCTGACGTGAATAAGTGCGCGCACAAGGCTTTGAGAAAAACAAACATGGAGCCTGTACATCGATCATTTCATTTTGTTCAATGAAGATTGTGCAAGTGTTTTTTCCGTCTTAACAATCAAACAGTTTGTTATATGTCAAAAACGTTTGTTTTTCAATGTATTAAAGGTAATACTATTGGAAGACACCCTGCCTATCTGGGATTGCTTGTATGGATCGAGAAAGATTGAGAATTCTGTCAAATGCAGGGCATGCACAGTTAACCAGAAAATTGTGACTACACGATTTAGTGGAAATGCACTGATTTCTACGGAACCGCTCGCTAGAATTTCGTGAAATTTGGTAGAGTAATAGTTCAGAACATGCTTAACTTGCCTGCAAACCAAAATTGAAATCTGACAGAGGACATGTTCAGAAAACGTTAAAATGCAAAACACAAAATAACAGAAGATCTCTCTGTCAAAAGTTCACGAGACCAGTGTCAAAAGGCGAGTATTTTTCTGGGTTTTCTAAAGACAAATGATGGAAAAAATCTAACGACTGGATTTTCTGAAAATGAATCGAACCCATTATTTAATGCTGGTTTACTACTAGCTGTGTTGCCACGGTAATGCTACCTAGTCCAATAAAACATATCAAAATATGATCTTTCTTAGCTGAATTTGTATCTTGCCATTTTTGGCTGCCCAACTGCCAGTGGTTTGAAAATAATGATGAAGAACGCATAGGTACAAGAAAACTGTGTTCGGCTACCGGAAATGAAAACTACCGAGCAGTACGTTTCTGTAGTGCTGTTTATGACACCTTACAGGGTGGTTCTAACTTTAAAGTGTGTAGATGATATATTTAAGTGCGACCTTTCATGGACAGTGCTTTTGTTTTTTCCAAAATGAAATTCTGACAATATTTGTAAAAATCTGTCATTAGGAGCTCTAAGGAGGTTCAGGGTTGATTTGCCATGATACACCTAGTCTATGTCACTGAACATTATTTGTCACCAACTGTAGGCATTCATTAGTTGAGGATAAACAAAGTTTAATTTTTCATTTCTATACTTAGATTGTAATAGAGACTCAACAAGCAAGACAAGCCCTTGGAGACATAGAAGCCAGACACAGAGATATTATCAACTTAGAGAAAAGTATTCAGGTACTGCTTTACAAATAAATAATTATGTTATGTGAAAATCCCCAATATGAAAATCCCCTAAAAAAATGAGCAAACTGCTTATAATGCTAACAGTAACCCTTTGAATTTCTAATTTGAGCTAAATGTTTGTTTGGATTGAGTCATTATATTGCATGGCAGTCATCTCCATATGCATGTACAAGATTGCCTCACGATTCAGATTTTTCCTTTTTTCAATACAATTCATATTGTGTAATGATTTGGGTTTCCTCAGAGCTGTGACCAGAAAATTAACTATTAAAGGCTATTGCCTTAGAAAATTTCAAAGGAAACAAAATCTCAGCCAGCAAAACTAGGGTGCCCTCTTCCTTGGGTATCCTGAACTACCAAGTTAGGTGACAGCCTTGAAAATGTACCAGAACAGGTCATTGCTAGCCAGCATTATTCTAACTGATATGTTTTCTTCTTGCCAGGAACTTCATGAGATGTTTCTAGACATGGCCATGCTTGTGGAAAGCCAAGTAAGTTGCATTGGCTGCCTATTTTAGCAAATTAATCAAGTTTATTTCTCAGTCACACCTTTTTCAAAGGATTAACAAATGATATCATGAACATTATTCATCGAGCATCATTCATTTTCACATCATCCAGTGTTATCATGTTGCCCATCCGATGCTGAATGATGTTGTTACCTGATGAATGTTTATTAAACAGCTTGATTATTTATTATTATTATTATTATTATTATTATTATTATTGTTATTATTGTTATTATTATTGTTATTATTATTATTATTATTATTATTATTATTTGACATAACTGTTCTATGCTGAACCATGTGTTGTGGGTTTACTTTAACATTAATAGCATTAATAGCATTTTAGAATCTCAATACACATCAAAACCATGCAAGTATATAATATATTAGTTTACACTCTTATGGGCCTTATGCACAACATGGCATGAAGAGGTCTAATCTAAATCTAATCATTAACTCTTCTGCTTGCATGTCAGTTGTCCTGACTCATAATGCATGAAACACTGCAGTGCTAGATTTCCTGGCTAGGTTTGGGGAGAGAAACATTTGTAATGAACAGTTAATTCAGGAGTTCATTGTTCATCGTTTGTTTTTGTTGGTAGGGAGAGATGATTGACCGAATTGAATACAACGTTGAGCAAGCCGTTGATTTCGTACAATCAGCAAAAAGTGATACCAAAAAAGCCGTCAAGTACCAAAGTAAAGCTCGGCGGGTGAGTTTGTACTGAATATTTTAAAGTTGAAGAGGGTTTCCAGGAATAATTAATAATTGCAAGTTGTTTTAGTAGGGAGCCTATTTCACCAAACAGAAGTTAGACCCTGGCAAATTAACATATAAAAATGTCCACTTTGGCTTACTGCTTTATGGCTAATGTAAATGGCACAACTTTTGAAAACAAAATTAATGTTACATGCAATTCTTGTAGTTTGTGCTGTTCATGTCCCCTATTGTGGGCTATATGGGGAGGCTTCGTCTGAAAGGAGTGCCTTTTTTAAGCTCACAGTATATGAAAGGGTAGGGAAAATTGCCAATTAAGTACACGAAAGGGTCACAAAAATCAGCTGCAGAGTGGGAGAAATGGTGGCTAAAGCGAATTAAATCAAAAGGTGCCACATTTTGGCAGAAATGACTGAAAACCCAGGAAAAATGTAGTGATTCCAGGTAATTCTATTGTTTTGGTGTATCCTTGAGGTATAAGAAAGGGGTGCAATTTTGGTCTAGGTATATGAAAGGGGTACCATTTTGGTAAAAATTAGAATATTAAAGGGTAAGGGTTTGAACCTCGGGCAGAGCCTCCCTGTGCAAAACTTTATTGAGTAGCTCCCCTGGGTCATGTCCTGGATTTGCTTGATCCATGCCTATAACAGTGTCATGTGCCCAGATCTGCAATAACCCTTTATGACAGATTTACGCCGTTTTAAAAGCCATGCGTATTAAATGAAAAGAGATGATTATGATTTTTGCATGATGTTGCATCCAACAGTCACAAGCAAAAGTTGTATTGTGCAAATCAGCCCTGTGGCTTAGTGGACTATATATGTCTTGTTAGATGTTTTGGTGTGAAGTATTGCCGTATGTTTTTACGAGTTGTGCTGTATTTTGACGAGCCCTGTGGGCTACAACTCGTAAAAACATACGGTGATACAAGTTTCTCATCGAAACGTCTATTAAGAGATTTATTATCCAACTTAACTTTTTTTAAAACCTTTTTCAGTATAAACTTGAAAGAAAATGTGGGATATTTGTACTTGTTTCACGTGCTTTCTATACCATAACTACTACAGTTGGATAATAATAAACCTTTAATTTCCCTTTTGTTATTTTTATTATTTATGCGATGGGAAAACCTGTCCTTCTTTGAAGCCAAAATTCACGTGATCTCCCCTAAATGAATGGTGAAGTTTTACCTGCTTTTTTGCTCAACAGAAAAAAATTATTATTATCATCTGCATCCTTGTTGCATTGGCTATCCTTGTTGCTATACTGGCTGCAGTCTTACAGTAGGATAACAGGTGAGGATAAAATTACTACATTAGGGTTTTTTTTTATTTGGCAGGGTTTTATTAATAAATCTCTTTTGAAAGATGTGTTGAGATGAATAGCTTAATATTTGAGAATGTACTGAAACGTTGCTTTGAAAGATAAACCAAAATGCAACAATAATTCTTTCTTTCTTTCTCTCTCTCCAGAATTTGTTGACTCTTTTTTGCAACATTTGTTTTTATGGACACATTTTCTTGATGTTACTAATTCTTAAAGAGGGACATGGATTCGTGGAACAGGAACTTCCTGGAATCATAAATTAATACTCTATATTATACTGGACTGTAAATAATAGCTACCACCGCGGTCAAATGTCTGAGGCAGTTTTTTCATTTAATTCGTAAGATTTATTCACGATGCAGTCGAAACTTGAGCAAGGATATAAAAAATAGTGGGTGAGTGTAAATATACAGTATTTACATTTCTCCCAAATAACCTATAGTTTCTATCCTTGCTATTCAAATGTTCCGCACCTGAACAAAATTACTTAATTAACAAATTTACTATAACAAATTTCGCCAACAAATCCGTTTCCCATTTTCAAACACTTAGAACTTTTTTAGTAAAGTTCGAAACATTTTAGTAAATCTACAGGATAATGACAGAGTATCAAACTTTGAACAGTGAAAATAATTCCCTTACCTTTGAAGTACTTTTCTTTAGTTATTTTTCTCGTTTGACCACAGTGAAATAATAGCTTCAGGGAAATACATAGTAACCCCTTAAGCCCCTTCAAAGATCTGGGAATAAAAAGTTTCTGATTATTACTGCTGTTTGAATGGCAAAAGGAATGTTGAGATACCCCAAAGCTAAGTGAATGCAGTCACACATGATTTGGGTATTGTAATTTGACACTCTTTACTCCATTTACACCACAGCTAAAACACGTTCAAAATTTTTTTGTCAGTCGGTGGTCAAAATGAGCCAGCTGCTGTTAACTGTGGTACTATTTGGTTTTGAGATTTTATTCCTGTCTGAAAGCTGTTTTGTTCAGCATACCGTAAATGATCGATTAAGCACTGCGGCGCTTATTTAATTTTCCCTGATAAAGGTGCGGCGCTTATTCGAGAGCGGCGCTTATTTCAACTACGGGTAAAACACTGAGGGGAATATAGAGAGAATAACCGAGGTGCGTACTAGGTATGCACAGTTTAATACAAAATGCAAGAAAAAGGACACATATGTACACCTCGAACTGTTATAGGAACCCGGTTTTAAGAGTTTCCCTACATTAAATCTTTAGAACTCACGAGTTGGTCGTGGTCTTATTTCTCAAGCGATATGGTTTTGATATCTCTTTATATCGAGCGCCGTAACAAAGGTGGGGCGTTTATTTGTAAATACCCAAATTAGCACTGCAGCGCTTATTCGAGAGCAGCGCTTATTAAATTATTTTTGGTAAAGGTGCAGCGCTTATTCAAGTAGCGGCGCTTAATCGATCATTTACGGTAGTTTGAAATAACTTAATAAATACACATTTGTGGTTATACATCAGCACAGGTAGGACCGCAGTGTAGTCCAACCTGGGTGCTTTTAAGTAAAATTATCATTTAAAAATAGTTTAGCTGGTGCAAAAGGAGTATAAGTGGGAAAAGATCACTAGTAGTTAACAATTTTGTAATTTATGTACATTGTAGATGGTCTGTGTATACTTGGAAAATTGCTTCATGGACATCAAGGCATTTAATTTCTTTCTCAGTTCACACAGTGTTAAATATTACATATTAAACAAATATTATACTTCTAATAATTTAAGAGCTAATAATTAGTTTGCTCCTTATTTTTGTACTTAAACTTTTCCTTTTCTGACCTCGGATTTCAAGGTTATTTTATTGAGGACACAAACAGAACTGCCAAGGAAACGGCCTGTGTAGCAAGCGTTTTCAGGGGTTTTTCTGTTCATTTCAAGTATTTTTCTTCCTTCCATTTTTGCTCCTGGCTCCAGATTGGATAGTGAAAAAACTCTTCCTAATTGGGTAGAAAATCCACAGAAAGATTTGCTACACAGGCTACCAAGGTAATTGAGCATATACTATAGTTTTTTTAATAGTGTATCTTAAATTAGACTTGAGTTATTTGTTAAAGAGGAAGTGTCATAAGAGTCAAATCTTTTTCAGCCTGATCTTTTGAATTTTGTCTCGCAAACTGCAAAATGGAGTAGACAGCTGTGATAGAGAAAGAAAGATTAATAATGATAGTGGCCTGAAATGTACACCTGTATGACCCCACAGTGTTGTAAGGGAAAGAAGACAAAATGTTCTCATTTGGTGCTCATAAATTTTTAACTATTAGACTGCATGATGAGCTTCAGAGGTATCAGTCTAGGAGCCTACAGGTAAAGAGTCACCCGTTCTGTGCGAGAGTAGACATAATTTACTCAGGTTAGGCTTGTAAATTGTCCCTCTCTTATGTAGTTGAGAATAGACTGCATGGGGAGCTTCAGAGATGTCTGCTTACGAGGCTACAGGCAAATAGACACTCGCATGATCTCACTTTGTTCTAGGCAGACCTTTCTTAGTTTTGGGCTTGTAAGATGTCTCCATCTTCTGTAAATGGAAAAAGACTGCATGATGAACTTCAGATGTATCTGTTCAGGAGGCTTTAGGCAAAGTGATGCCTGAACAAGCGACCATGTCTTTTCATACTGACGGATAATGCAGTGATATCCATAGAATATTGCAGTGAGTGCCCCATTTGGTTAAAAAGAGTTGGATTTCCTTGCAAAAAAAAAAAAAATTAAAACCAGAATTTGGCTTGGTTTTGTCATCAGTGTAGAACATCATGGCTCTTTACTTGCAGGAATGCAGTTTACGGCCATGGGAAATGAACTTTGCTTTCTGGGTTGGTATCAAGGCGCTCTTACTTAAATTATTTCCACACCTGGTACCTTCATAATACTCCTTAAACAAGTTTAAAAGCAGGGGATTGTTTTAAGTTAAATACAAATAGAACCTAATTACAGTTACAATAACGGCAGCCAAAACCCCAAAGCAAAGTGATGCAGACATGAGCAGGTAGATCTTATGGCACTTCTGGTTGTAGTTCACACTCCAGTAGAACAAATTGGGAGGTAGGATGCATGTGTTTGGGATTGAAGATTGATGTGGTAATAATGCAAGGTATATGATGAGTTAAATTATCACGTTGTATTATCAAGTATTTGGAGTTGTAAAATAAATTATTTTAATTAATATTTTATATCATTTGTGTTTTCATTTGTACATGCATCAAACTCAAGCAGTTTAAGACAGACACAAGAAGCAAAGGTTGAACATAAATTTGGAAACCCTTTCCTCCCAATTTTCAGTGAGAGCATGGTAAATAGTTTTAGACCAACTACCTTCCCAATTTCATTACTTCCCCAATTAAACTTTTTTTTTTTCAAAATTGAGATGTAGCTAAAAACAAATTGCTGCTATTGAGCTAAATGAAAATAACTCTGAAGTTACACATCACCGTAAGTTTTGTTCACATGTGGCATCATCCTACTAGCTTAATTTACATGTAGGTGTCCTATTGCTTATTTGGAATTAAGCGCATGTCAGGTCAGGATTTGGCAGGTTCCTTTAAGGATTTTTGACTAGGGACTCTTAGGCCCCATTTATATGGAGAAAAGTTGTCTTGGCTACCCAAGACAACCCTCCCTCCAAGACAACTTTACCTAGCGTTTATACGATAAGAAGTTGGTCCGGCTGACCGAGATAAAGTTGACCCAAACAATTATTCTGAAATCTACTTTGATGTTCATGACATCAATATGACCTTTTCCTTTAGAATTTTTTGTTGATTTGATCACTGTAGCCTCTGTTTGTCTAAATTTTCCTTCTTCAGTAGACATTCTGTTGATTTAGTCGTTTTTAAACCAAAAACCAGACAATATGTGACACATGGCACCCAAAAAGTTGTCCCGGGTAGGCCAGACAAAGTGTTTATATGAGAGAAAGTTGTCCCGCCTGCCAGGGTTACCTTACTTGCCAAGATGAGACAACTTGCCCCCCCCCCCCCCACCCCCCGAGACGAGTTGGTGATCCTCATGTAAACGGTTTCTTGGAACTTTTCAAAGAAACAGGTGAAAAATTAGGTTGCCCAGGGTAACTTGGGGGGAGGGTGGTCTCGGGTACCCGAGATCACATAAATGGGGCCTTAGACCTCGACAGTAATGCATGTCTTCCCCTCATTTTACCGCCAATTTCACAGCTAAATGCACAGCCTGGCTTTGAAACATGATTTGCCTGTCATCACTCATCCTTAACCATAAAACATTGAAGAAAGGAAGTAGATCTTCTGCTACTTTGTGGCTACATATATGTCAGAAAGTTAGTGTTTCCTCCGTAAGCATATTTACTTATAATTTTTAATGATAAAAATGATTAATTATTTTTCTCTGACCATAGGCATATTAGGGAAGGTAAGTCACAGCTGGTGAATCATGGACTGCCCATCATGATTTTCCACCAGTCACAAAACCTTGATGGAAAGGAGGGAGAGTGGGGGTTAGCAAAAGCAGGACACAAGCTACAGGAAAAGAGAAGGGAGTTGGGTTTGACTTTTTTCCAAATAAATTTTTACCACTTATCAACAACACAGATCAATAAATTATATTATTTTCATTGCATTGCCAAAATCCTGTTGTACACATCTAATTGGCTAATCCAATGTACAATAATTTATTAGTATTATAGATTATTACAATCTCATCACAATACACTTTATCATTCACTTTATAATTTATTATATTATTTTTGGTTGTCTAAAAATGTGATCTCATGGAACACCAGATTGTAAATCACACCAGTTTCTTCACTGAATTACCTACAAAACATTCTATCCTATTGCAAATAAACTGAACCAAATACTGCTTTACGCCTTTCCATTAGTTTCTGGCCAACCTTTAAAGTCAAGTGCAGAAGACTGCACAACCAACAAGCTACATTATCCTTTCTTCTTCTCAGTGGCTACATTAACCTTTCTTCCTCCCAGATATTAAAAGATTCACCAGCAATGTACCGCTCAGCAGCTCTTACTAAAGGCTAAACTTTGTCTGAGGGATTTCATCTACAGACTCAAAAGTATGAATCACCTTCCGCAGCACAATAAAATTTAATGATACTACAGAAAGGGACAGCCTGCACAATAGCTTTTCACTGAGTGGTCATACTATTTCATCCACAGACTCAAAGCTAAGAACCACAACACCTGGCGAGCTGGGTTTGACTAGGGAGTGAAATAATGAAAGAACATCAGAGAAAAAACAAGTCAATTGAGAAGCATGGGGGGTCACAGATTACACATACTGTATGAGAAAATCTACAAAAGAATCCATTGCTGAACATTGTCTATATTTTCACATATTAACAAACCAAGAACCTAAAGCTATTTAATTGAAAGACTATTAAAATATTCTTAATTAAAGAAATGAAATTTTCTCATTTTTGAGGGAGATATTTCTTTTCTGCCTCTTTCAATTCATCATCTTTTTGCAGTCGAAAAACCTCCTTCACTGCTGCAACCTAAAATAAAAGAACATTCTAAAAATTAAACAACACTTAATATACAGAATGACTACTTTACAGAAACTGCAGCTTTTAAGTGACTCAGTCACAATCTTAAGTTTGTTTAGGAGGTAAAGCATTCAAAATAGCTGCAAGCCAACAAATTGCTTGCATGGTGGTCAACCCTTCAATCTTAAGTTTTGAAAATAACTAGAAAGATGTCAATAACAGAGGTAAAAGCTAGTCGAACTTTACTGAACAGTAGTAATAGTACAGGGTTTTCAATAGGAATCTGAGTAGGTGGCAAAATTGTTGGAGTAGGTGGAGAATGAACTACTAGGAAATTCTAGGGGGGTCCGGGGGTATGCTCCTCCGGAAAATTTTGAAAATTTGGGACTCCTGGAATGCATTTCCTGCATATTGCTAGAGCAAGAATTAGGGTATTTGAACAAAAAAGGAAACACAAATCGCCGCTGAAATTACTCAGAATGTAGGCAAGATTCTTTTGTTTTTCCTGAATAAATCTTGGCCGATCCAAGGCTCGTGTTTTGTGGCAAATGTTTCTCATGTTAGTCATAAAATATGAGGTTATTTCTCAATCAAATAGGCGGTGAGTTCATGTGGAATAGCCCGCGAGTTTTGCCGGCTGCCGGCCCTTATTGAAAACCCTGTAGTATCAAGGATGGATCACATTTATTATACAGGTATATTATGGATATAACTATGTATATTACTAGGTATATTATGGATATTACAGATATTAATATTATTATGGATATTACAAGACCCAAAGTTTTTTCTTTTTGGATATGTTTGCTCCCCACCCCTTCCCTTACCTTTCAAAAAGTCTAGTTCCAGCAAACTTAAAATTTTCTTAACTTGGAAAAAGTCTCACCCTCTTTTCCACATTGACTAATGACTGGTCTTTGTAGATTTGCTGCGTCACATCTTGCATGGCTGATATAGATGCTCTCAGGTTGTGATTGGCCCATATCACCAATGATATGCCCCAGTCTCTAAACAGGTCTGTTGGCACTGTGTAATACTTGGTTGGGACTATTATGACTGGACCCTGCCAATGATTATGACATTCAAAAAGGTGTTAGGTCAACCATGAGAATCCCTGTCTGGGTAGTCCCTCATTTGGCCTTAACAAGAACAGGGTCTAATGAATAAATTTAGCTGCAACATTATCCCTTAAGGCACCCTGTGTTATTCAATAAATAGGGTAGGAAAATCAAAGATTTTTCCCTTAAAAGGGCCAGATTGTGAAAGACATGGTGGGCTTTTCCCTTCCCACACTTCCAAACCAATTGAAGGATTTGATTTAAAACGATAGCCATTGATTACAAAGTAATAGCCCTTGCTGGGTGAAAGTTATAGAAAAGTAGCCTTCAGGAAACAAATAGAATTAAAAAAAAGCACCTAGGAACACAAAATCTGTGCAATTTAGTAAGCCACATTTTTTATAAATTGTGCAGTTCCAGAACATATCCATACCTACCCCACAGATGGTCATTGGAAATTCTTAGGAGTTGGGGGGGGGGGGGGGTCATTTAAACCCCACCTTTTGAAAGGAAAGTATGAAACTAAGTTAACCTGCATTTCCCAAGGAACAGTGGGGTAGGGGAGTTCAAACCAAAAAAAAAAAAAAAACTCCACGGTAGGGTATGGATGTTTTCTCAAACCAAACAAGTAAGCCTGTCACTTAAAATATGCCTCAAATATGCCAAGCCTTTTCAAAATGAGATGAGTGGAGTAGTAATTAGTAAGCTGTTAGTTTGTAACAGAGGGTGACAATATGACTGACTGGAATAGCTATCCACAAACTAATTATTAGTAATGACAGTGAAGTAAATGTACCTGATTATTCCAAACCTTTACAAATGATTCAATATCCGATGGGTCAGATTTCTTGCTGTGCATCAAGATTGCATCTGCACCTGCATTGAGATAAGCTTCAGACCGCTTGAGAGCCTCATCCAGACCCCAGCCAGCAATAAATGCCTCCACTCTGGCCACAATGCAAAAATCTGGATCTGACTGTGTATCTGTTTTTTAAACAAAAGAGATAATATTTAACTATTTTTAAAAAGTCAGTCTTTGATTTTGGTTTTAACAGCAAGGGGTAAGGGGGAGGGGAGTAACACCGGTATGTAGCACAGAGTAGGCTATGGCAAGGTTAAGTGAAATAAATTTTATCACATATAAACAACACCTGGATTATGAGAAACATTTTTATTAACTTATCAAAACAATTTTTCTTCTTAACTGAAGATTTTTTGCTACTTTTGCCACACTGCTTCTCTTCTTGAAGGATATGAGGCCAATAAGAGTGTATACTAGCTTAAATCCAGGGACAAGTGTATCCATACCTTTGCATGCTTTGATCTTTCCACAGAACTCATCAATGTCTGCCAGAGGCTGTTCTCTGCCATCCAACAAAGAGTTCGTCTTTGGGAACAGCTTGTCCTCAATGCACGCCCCTGCGACACCTCTCTGTTCAAGCTTTGTCACCAAACGACGGGCATTGTTGAAGTTTCCATAACCAGTGTCAGCATCCAGTAAAATTGGGATGTCTGTGGCATCACTCATGAATTCCATTACATCCATAACTTGGGTCCAGGATGCTTCGTTGCTGTCACGCACACCCAGCTGTGCTGATATGGACAAACCACTACCCCAGATGCCCTTAAAGCCTAGAAAATGATTACCAGTCATGTCAACACACTCAACCTACTTTTCACTCATTTTTCAGCTCCAGTAGAAACATTATGCACGAGAATTGCCCACCTCGTGGAAACCCACACCGCAACTCCATTGTGTACAATGTTGTATAATGCTGCCAAGGGACAAGCCAAACAAAGATCTCCACAATGCAAGCTTTATTTACAACTTCTCTCAGACAAGGGAACTCTGTGACTCTATGCCACTAGATTATAAATACACAGACATATAGAATTAAATTCAACAAAGGAGCCTCAGCTGTCATTAAAAAAAAGGTATTGTTGTATTACTTAAATAACTATAATCAACTGGACAGCAGTGCCTTACTGTAATACTGTAAACACACAATACTAGCTACAGGACTTTGCATGTAATGTTGTACTGTCTCTGGGCATTCACTGGAAACTTCCAAAGATCAGAAAATTGATAACAGTGAAAGTAAATTATCAGTTCTACTTAGTTTTTTTCTAAAGACAAATAAGGAAGTACAAGATGTCACTAACCTGCTTCTTGAACTATTTTAGCACTCAGTCCATTGTGTGCCTCCATGATAAATTCTACCTCTGGTGATTGCAACATCTTCTTAAGCTGGGTGGTTTTCTGAAGGAGTAAAGCAGCACTGCTTGAAACTACAGGCTTAAACAATTTCAGTGTGAGTCAGTGACAGTAAAGAACTTTGAGTAAGGTGAGAGCCTGGAGTATGAAAAAAGGGGGAAGAGAGGGAGGGGAGGTAGTGAAAATGTTTCAGAGTTTAACAAATTTTACTACTCCAGGCATTATTCCCTTTGCTAAAAAAAGGCAGAGGGGGGCAGTAGGACACTCTTCTTATTCTTTCACTGGTTCATCACTTGTGACTTTGCCAATTCATTACATTGGTAAAACATTTACCTTTTCTTTGGTTGCAGCATGTGATGAACTTAGTCTTGCAGCAAGCTTTTCTGTAAAGACAAATTTTTGAAAATTGAAACTTCAATAAATTAAGACATCTGAATGGTCTCCAATTATTATATTATTTTGGTTATTTGGAAGTCTTTTTAATGACCAACCATGTTATTATATAGAACATCCTACCAACAAGTTAGGGCCCCTGCAAACAAAGAAATATTGTTGAGGAAACATTGTTCACCTCAATGTTCTTTGGGCATGTAAACAAGCAAGAAACAATGTTTCCTCACCATGCAAACCACAAAACATTTCATTGTAAACAATATGCTCAGGCTCAGCCCCAGACATTTGCACACACTCAAATTAGGAAGTGCAGCCCATCCAACCCTGGAATCTAGTCAACATTGTTTCCTCGGCATCCAAAGGGGGAAACATTTTGTTGCAGAAACAAAACATTTCTGAAAAAAAAAATTAGAAACATTTTTTGTTTCTTGGAAACAAAAAATGCTTCTGCAACAATGTTTCCTTATTTCCAAAGTTACCAAAAAAGAAAAGAACTGACATTTTGTTTACATTTTGACAGCCTATGCTCCAAGGAACTATGGTCTTCAGTTGAAGTAATGCTCCGATCAATTCGAAAGTTCAACATCCCCCTCCGGGCAACCCCCAGGCATTTGAACTTTTCGGGGCAAAAAAGCCGTTCAAATGCCCCACCAATTAGTACTGAACTACCTCTCCTCAAAGACAAACTTCGTCTTCAATCAAACACTTTACACTATTTTCAGAGGGAGATATGCCGTAATGACACCTTCAAACTTCTTTTAAAGACCCTTTTGAAAGAGTCATTCACTAACAAAGGCAAAATTCTATCTTGTAAATACATCAAGCCCTGCAAAAACCGAAAAAACTTATGGGCGTATTACGTCAGAACAAGTGATAAATCCGGTTCAAATTCCCCACCCTTCCAACACAACATTCAAATTTCCCCCTCCCCAAGCATGATGCACAGTCAAATGCCCGGGGTATGTCCGGGGGGGGGGGGTGTTGAAGTTTTGAATTGATCGGCGCATAAGTTAATGCATCTGACAGGAAAATTTTTTTATAAACACTTTTGTTGTCCTAAACAACCCAAGAGTTAAAGAAATAATGTCAAGCCTCAGCGGACACCCCAGGGGATGCATCTTATCTTACAGGCAGTTTCTTGTTAAGAAGGGTATATGTTTGCGTGTTGCAAGGAGTTCTCAAGAGCTTCGAGTATAATTTATGCGACATATATAGAGCAATTTTCTGGTATACCGGAGACTTGAAACGTAGACAACTAAGAAGTATCATGTTTTCATAAGATAAGTGGCGAATAACCACGTGTTGTGTTTGCATAATCAGAACCAAATCTTGCAAGATTTATAATCAAAAACGAATCCCTTCAGCGAAAATCAAAGTTTGATTCGTGTGAACAAAATTTTAAACTTGCAGCTAAATTTAAGCTTAGTGTTTTTACGAAAAATAACCTGCACAGGAAATAAATACAATATTTACCTGTAAGTTGATAAGATGTGGCAGTGGATAGCCGACCAAACGATCGTCTGAGGAACATTTTTACGACAGTAGTTTCCGTGACCAGTTCTCCGCCAGTCCAACGCGTGGTTGTGGGTTGTCACAAACAAAAGACTTCACTGGGAGTTTGGAGAAGACTGGGAACTAACGGGCAAAGATATTTTCGCGGTGGGAGAGCAAAGGTCATCTTCTTTCCCGCCATTTGTTTGCCGCGTACTCTTCGGTAAAAGCAGCTATAGGCCTAGCTACAAAAACCCGAAAAATGGCCTAAAAATCTTTCCGGAATTTCTCCAAAAATGTTCTAAAAATCTCTGATTTCACCTCTAAAAATCCCATAAAACTCGTAAAAATCTCTAAAAATCCTATGATATTAAAAAAACTGGGTGACATGCGGTAATTAAAAATTCTATGGCTTTGGTAGGCTTTCTGCTTGCGGTCTCAGTCTCAGCCAAATCAACAAGGCGAACAAGGGTAACCGCGAACAACCTCCGCTGAGCCCGCCATTTTGAACTCACCGACAGCAAGGAATGCTGGATTATGGATAAAACCGCTGACGGATACTGTGAGAGGGAGTCGAAACATTGCAAACAAAGGCTTCAGGATCGCTTGTGACCAAACTTTTCCAAGTTTCAAGCTTGAAAATATTCACCAAAACCTCTAAAAATCCCTCCAAATCTTTGAAAATCCTATAGTTTTCTAAAAGTCCCGCGAAGCTCTAAAAATCCCGAAATAAGTCCGGATTTTTGTAGCTAGGCCTAAAGCAGCACATTGCCCCCCACCCCCTCCCCGCCCCTGCTTAAAAGAGTGACTGCAGTAGATTTATCCAACGGCTATTAAAATCCATGTCCTATTACATTGCCTTTAGAGAAAAATCCAGGAGAACGGGCTCAACAAATAATCGATAACAGTCCATGTAATGAATGTATTTCAGGTTAGTCAATGCATGGGCTCCTGGGTTAATGGAGAGTTTCCGGATTTTCCAGAAGATGAGAGGACAGAAATTAGGCTGAAAGGGGAGGGATGGGGGGTAACGGAGCGGGTCCTTTTTGTTTGGAACTTGTGGTAATTACGACATTTGACTGCTTGACAAATTTCCCATCACCTTTTTTTGGAGACCTGGTGAACTTATGCGCTACGTGAAAGTGTTTGTTTTCTCAGTAGCTTTTGAACTCCACCATGCTACTACAGATTATGATAATCTCTTGTTTAATGTCATTTCTTTCGGATAGACTATGGATTGAATCTGACTGGACTTCGCACTTCTTGTGGATTCCCTTTAATTTGTCTAATTTTTATCCCCGTACTTTGTATTTATACTTTGAACGGCATCCAAGGTCTAAAAAACAATAACCTACGGTATGTCTATTTTCAATCGACAGTTGTTGGAAAAGGGTTGTTATATAGAAATCTTTATACATGTATCAGCACTATCCTGGTTGCCAGAGGCATTTCTGTCTCGCGCGAACTTTGTGTCTCACGCGGCTTTCGCCTTTTCCTTTTCCCGGTCGGTTTCCAGCCGACAACTTCTCCACGAAAGCATACATGTGAGAGAAACTGGTCACCTGAAAACAAGCTGATAAACAGCGAGGAAGCGCCGGACCATCACGGGATTGGACTTTCGCTATTTCTCGTCATGCGAACCATCTCTCATCTAGACTGGATTATCGCAGCTAGCATTTTCATGAAATTTCACTCGCAAATAGAGCTGTGCAAAAACGGATTTTGAACCAGAATTAAGAATGCATAGCTCATGAAAAATTGCGGAAATTTCTACAAATAAATATTTCTTTTCATTTTCCCATTTTTGGGCTTTTAAAATTTAAAATCGAAGCAAGTTCGAACTTGCTCATAATCGTCCTGGTTGAGCGAATACAGGAGAAAAGGATTATGACATCATAACTCCAGCGTACACTGTTTAGAATACAATGAGTTTTTGCGTAGCCGGGCAAGTTTGAACTTGTACTATTTTTATGGTTTAGCACAATATTGAGGACACGCACTTTCATTGGCTGTTATCAGAAATGCAATATTTAGGACTTGTTCAAGCAGCGATATGATTGGTCCATTTCAAGCGAAACTGACAAATAAATCAACAGCTGCTTATTCGGACAAAATGAAACTTTCATGAGAGCGGGCAGATTACAAATTACTCGCCGAGGTTCTGCATCTATAAACAAGCTATCTCGTCTGCGAACGTTCGATCAAAATGTCCCAGAAGACGAAAGGCAGGAAGATTATAGTCAGGGTAAATGGCCAAGCGAACCAAGGAGGGCGGAAAGAAATGGAAGATTTTAAACGCGTAGTGTTCGATCGCGATCCTGAGCAAGCTTTTTTCGCCGTATTCGATGGCCACGGTGGAAGGGACGCAGCCATCTTCGCCAAGGAACATTTATGGGAGAAGATAAAAGAGCAGAAAGGTTTCTACTCAGGGGACACAAAGCGTGTAATAAAGGCGATAAAGGATGGATTTCTCGCCACGCATCGTGACATGTGGAAGCAACTCGGTGAGTAACAAGTTGCCTCGGTTTTCTAAATATTTCGCGCTCGATTCTGAGACGTATGGTACGCGGTATACGGAACAAACGCTAGCTTTCGGTTTCGAGCATGTCATTTGAAATTCTGAATATTTTCTCTTGCTCGATCGTGGAGAAAGCGTCGAAAATATTTTTGGCGGTTCGCATTTATCCCGCCAAAATTGTTGTTCGGTATTCGTGACGAAAGGGGCTCGTGCAAATGAATATATCCTGTTGTCTTTCTGCTCCTTTCATATGCAAAATACACATGCTTGTTTATCTGATCACAGCAATAAAAAAATTGCCCATTTACATCTCAAAGTTAGCCCATGAAACTCTTTTAAAGAGGACGTCCTCAACGTGTAAAATTAACCGTTTTGTTTTATTGTTTGTACGATCGCATCTATAATACGATTACTACAACTGAGACATCTTTGAATTTCATTCTTTTAATTTCATTCTTTAAGAAATTCAATTGATTTTTGCGTCACAATGGACCTTGATAATCAGTGATTTTACACGACTTGAGATGAAACTCGACTGTTTCTTTGATGTTACGAGGGCGGAAAAAAAGTTGAAAATACTATACTACCGTGCTCTTGGCGCTTTACAACCGGAAATCGGCAATCAATCTTTATACGTTTTGAATACCTGCACCTTGTGGGGTGGCGACAGGCTTGCGTAACACCTGTCGATCAAACAGGCTTTGTAATGTCACGGCGTCACGCTTTGTTTTCCCGTAAAGATGAATGTAAAAGAACTAGAATTTGGCATTTAGGAAAGCTGTTATAGTTAAACTGTTGAAGAACTAGTGTCCTTGCTTGATCATCAGCTTTTGGCAGTCTACATAAAAAGTTAAAGTTTCAGCATCACCAGAAGTAAAGCAAGTGTAAGTTTCTCGGGAATGCAGAGCTTTTGGGGGCGTAGTAAAAGTCAACAAAATCAAATAGGTTTCCGATGAATTAGGATCGACTTTAATAGAATAAACATTGTGACTAAAAAAACATATCAATACAAAGCGGACGCATGTAGGGAGAAAACATTCCATATAAACTGATATTTTACTTGGAGCAATTTTTCGTGCCATTTGACCTGCAATTTTGCTGCGAGACGTACATACAAGTTGCACGTTTGTAACATGACGCTCTTGCTTCGGGAGAACGGGCGACCGAACTTAGTAGCTTCTTAGCTGCTCAAAGTTAAGCCGAGTCATGCGACTCATTTTTTTTTCTCATATTTATAAGTGACCCTTAATTCTGCCATTTACGTGCACACGCAACATTTTCTTGCGAAGCCAAAAATGATTTATGGGATTTGTCGAAACACTCTGCTTCCTTATCCCTCGTTTAACGGACTTTTAAACTCCTTTCATACTTTAGTATCTACAAAAGCCAAAGAGCATACATCGAGTCCATACAACAAGACTACAGCAAAAGACAGCATGAAATAGACAAGGACCTTTTCTCAGAAAAAAAAACTGGTTCCTTTCTGCTCATCGCACAGAGATTGCGTGACAGTCCGCGGTTATGCAACGTTCGACTGTAATAAAATAAAATAAAAAATACTATAACTATAAGCTGAGTCACTATACGTAATAACTACAAAATAAATAACAATAATTGAAGTCTGTGTTTGTAAAACCTTACTTACTTTTGAATAATTTTTTTCAGATAGTTTTTCTCTCTTACTTTAACAAATATTTTCCCGTTTACACACCCTAGTTAAGATTTATGAGCAAGGTTTCTTCGTTTGCGAAGACAGTTACACTTGTATGGCTGCGTATTCATCTTCAAAAACACGGAGTAAATTCACAGAATGATTGAAAACTGGGCCATCACACTCAGTTCGCTCCTGCTTTTTTTTCACGTTACTCTATCGCGCGGGGTTGCGAAGTTAGTTGGAAATTAGTAGATTACCTAGCCAATTTCGAAACGAAGTTTGCAACTTCTGTGCGAAGGGACTTCACAGCTTAAAGCTCTTATTTGGCAAACTACTATTTCAGAAAGAATTATCTGGAAAATCGAATATTTTCTCATGTGGTCTCTACCAAAGAACCTGAAATTTTTGTGTGTTGAGCAGTAAATCACTTTCTAGTTTTGATGAAACTAACAGTATAGGCAAGTGCTTTTTTAGCGAGGCCCGGTTATTTGTCAACCAGTGCATGGATCTTTTGTAGATTGCCAAACTTTCCAGACCCACTTTCGATGGTTATTTGACTCACAGACAACTGTTTGTACGTTTTCAAAGTCCATTTGACGGTTCGTTTTGAAGGATTAGCTGTTCTGGTAAAAATCGAGATAGCCTTATTATTATTATTATAATTTTTTTTTTTGGGGGGGGGGGGTCGGGGGGGGGGGTCTGTTCTTCGGATCTTGAACGCAAAGTTTCGAGTGCGAAGAAAAAGTGGTTTAATGACGTAAACTTAACTAATCTGAAATGTCCGCCACAGTCTCCTAACCCTAACGAGGTGGGGAATAGAATACCAAATAAGAGCGCCCGAAAGGCACCGTTTTCAACCGCTTCTTATACGATTGCTTACTCATGGATTTAAAGAATGGAAACGATGAACAGTAATTTCTTCATCACCTTTTAAGTACAAAATTGTATGTAGTTTAAATAATGGCTGTTTTCTAAATTGGCACCATTTATTTCTTAGGAAATAGCGCAGATGCAATCTCGTTTTCGCTACCCGGAAATAGGGAACCTCTGAATTAGAAGCACAAAAATTTGGAGTTATCAACTTAGTTGATAACGTAAATTGGCCCACCGCGAAGGAATTGAAAGCTGACGTTTTGAGCGTTAGCCCTTGAGCGAATCAAGGAATTGTGGGTTGCGTTTGGTTTATATGGAGAACGGTGGGGCTAGGCTACTGGTAGGAACATGGCAACGTGAAAAAGCAAGAGTAAATTAACGTGAACAGCAAGAATAAATTAGTTGAATGAAAAGCGTTCGTTAGTATAGTGGGGATAAAGTGTGCCGATTTGAAAAATGAAATTTTTTTTCTAGATTTTTACTGCTTTCCGTATAAACCAAGCGCAACCCACAATGTTTTGATTCGCTCTGAGGAAGAGCTAACGCTCGAAACGTCAGCTTTCATTTTCTCTAAGGTGGCCAATTTACCTTACAAAAATTTGGATTTATCAGCTGAGTTTATGTTTCGCTTGCCCATTGACGCAGCAGCATAGCTTCTTTAGAAACTAACCCGCTTATTTTAATTAGAAAAGCCGACTTGTCTAGTCGGACAGAAGCTGTACGGAAGAGGCGTTTATTAGTTTGGGGTGTTTTTTAGAGAGGGGCGTTTATTGGATATGAGACGTTTATTACAAAGTGGGAGTTTATTTGGTCATTTACGGTATGAGATCTCTCTGTCTGCCGGTGTTCAAAACCACATAGTTAAAGTCTATGTGGTATGGTGAATCTTGCTTGGTTTCTTCTGTTAATCTGGTCTAACTATTTTATCCGCAGATTCTTGGCCTCGCACCAAACACGGGCTGCCAAGTACATCCGGGACTACGGCAACCGTTGTTATCTTAAAGGGGAGAACGCTGTACATAGCTCATGTGGGCGATTCGGGAGCAGCGCTCGGGAGGTTGAATAAGGAGAGAAAACTCCAAGCCGTCCCTCTCACGGCCGATCATAAACCCGATGTTCCTTCGGAAAAGAGTCGGATAGAGTCGGTCGGCGGAAAGGTTCTCTCTCGCAACGGTGTCCCTCGTGTAGCATGGGAGAGGCCAGTTCATCATGGTCATAAGGGCCCTGTCAGAAGAAGCACCCAAAGAGAGTCGGTACCCTTCTTGGCGGTTTCAAGATCACTTGGTACGTAAAACCTCTGTCAATTTTTCACGATTATACGGGAACCCATAAATCCCATTGTAGATTTTGGTCTCGCCCTGTGTCTGTAAAGAACACGAAACGACAAGGTACGTTTCTATGCCGGGTTGAGTAGCAACCCTCTCGTCGCACGCTCATCGTTGTGTCATTAGACGAGAAGGTAAATTTCTAGGAAAAGTTTTCCGGAAAAGTTTTTCCGAGATGCGACCAGTTCAACCGAGAAACCCGGAAATTTCGCGAATGCCAACGGGAATTTCCGGAAAGGAAGTTTCGAGTCTTGACTTGGATATAACTGGGAAGGTTGTTCTGTTTTCCCAGAAATTCCTGTACGGGAAAAAATTTTAAAAAGGAATTTTTGTAATGGAAATTGCCCTTCCAACTAATTCAAATTTTTCTATTATCCTGGGCTGGCTTATCCCGGGTCGTTAGTCGGTGTCCAACTGATGAACCTCTGATTGCCAGCATAATTTTAAGCGTAATACTATATCTGGAGCATCAGGCACAATGCCGGTATAATGATCATATTTTGCAGTTTGAAAACCTTCGAATTGCCATAATAACTGTATGCCAATTTTCCCAGCAACTAGAATGTAAAGCGCTGATAAAAATGCGGACATTTTAGGAACTGGGCACTCTAGCCTCGTGCCCAGTGCATTTTGGCACAGTCGCCCTAGTCGGAGCCAATTCTGAAAGCTTTAGCTCATTGAATATTTGAATGAATAATTACGAATTGTATCTGACATTCCTTTTCTCTTAAAAGAAATATAAAGGACGGTATAGGAATATTCATTTAACAGGTGCAGAAGGGAAAAGCTTCATTTTAGTCCGGCATAATTAGGAGCATAAAACTTCCAGCCGAGCATAATTTTGAGCATCATACTCTGGTTTCAGTGGGTGACGCCCGCAAGCAAAAAAGTCGATTTTACGAGCATACCGTAAAATCCCGTATATAAGCCTCCTCCACCCCCTCCCCCCCCCCCAACACCGTTTATAGGCCCATCTACCTGTTGACAAAAATTATATTCCGATTGTAAGCCCACCCAAAACCCCTCATCGGGATTTTTGCGGTAATCCGTCACGAAACTGCGCGCTCTGATTGGCTTTATCACAGCGTACATAGTACACGGTTTTGCCTTTTCTACAGGTGCATGGTTTTGCCTTCTGTACTTGTTACGAGTGGTGTGGAAACCGGAGATACCATACGTAAACTAATGTCATTCGTCATGTTGCAGGTGATCTGTGGAGCTTCAACTATTATCGCAACGAGTTTATTGTTTCTCCAGTACCTGACGTCCGGGTTTACAAGATAACCCCCGGAGTGGACAAGTTTCTGGTTATTGCATCAGATGGACTGTGGGGGGTGATGCGAGTAGAAGAGGTGGTTAAATTTGTTCACAACTTCGATAAAGAAGACATTTGTAAATTAGGAGACGTATCACACAGGTAGGAACTGCTTCGTTTTCAACGTGCGGTTAGTGCCATAGCGACCCTCAGATCCTAGCACAACTACGAGCATGAGTGTGAGCACGCTGTTCAAACATAATGCGTATGATTTAGAATTCATTACCAATATGCACTGACAGGAACAGTTTTTCTCAGGAACTTAAATTCCTGCAATTTGAAAAACAAAACAATCGCGAAAATAAGAACGCTGAAAAATTTCAAGCCATTCGGCAGTAATGCTCTTCCTTGATACAGTAAATAATCTAATAAACGATGATCACATTTTAGATATTTTAAAGGGGCGTTAATTAGAGAGAGGCATTCATTTCATCCACTTTTCTTTAGTACAAAGGGAGTTTCAATGAATGTGAAAAATCATGCATTACAACGTACTTCTTGATATCAATAACATTGCCCAAATCATCGCTTATTACCTTTCATTTCATTGTTTGTGTCAATATCAGAATCACTGGTACCAGCACCAGGACGGTTTGGATGGATTGGCTTGCTTAACTCGGACAGTTGTTTAGAAAAGGCGTTCACTAGATGGGGGCGTTTATTAGATACGGAGCGTTATAAGAGAGGGGTGTTTATCCCCAAATGCTTATCTAAGGGGATTGGGGGGTCTATTGGATAACAGACGTTTATTAGGGAGTAGGTGCGTATTAGATTATTTACGGTAACTTTTTCACTCCAACAGGCTGATTCACCGCGCGTTAACAAGATGGCGAGAAAGGGATTTAAGAGCAGACAATACAAGTGTTATTGTAGTTCACTTCGATGAGGCAACACCTGGAGAACCGCCCAGCAAAATGCCCAGACTTGATACAACTCAGAGCGAAGAGGAAACGGAGAAAGAAACAAAAGAATCTACGGACTCATCTCAAGAAAGCGACAAAACGCCAAACCAAGACTCCTTATCTGGTGAAAAACCAACGCTTGTTAGAAAGCTGGCGTTTCGCTGTTCAAACCCGATGCAACTGACTTCTTGTGTGAATAACTGTACAATTAATAACACAGCAGTTGGATTGCTCTCACCGTTTACTTCAGTGAGCAATAGCCACCCGCCTGCGTTGTCCAAATGCATCTCATAAATGTTCCATGGTTGCAATTTTTCCTCATGTTAGGTTTGAGAATTCTTCGCGAAAATTGAAACGCGAGCAGCAGCAAGAGGCAGTACTGCTCGGCAGCTTTCAATTGAATTGTAGTATTTTAGTATTTCTTTTATAGAATTACTCTACTTAACTTTAAGGTTGTTCTTGTGGAGGGAAAGGATTAAGAGAGGCTAACTAAGAGAGTTGCTTTCTCAAATCTATTTTTAGATTCTCTCATTAGTGAGGTAGATGATCGAACTTTATAGTCGCATGCAAAACCAACCGCTTAATGTGATTGGTAATCGATATATATTTTTTAAATCTGAAAATAGATTGTGACGAATTGTTACTTCTCTTAGTTATCCCCTTTCGCTGGTATGTAACCAAATGAATTTCGTATTGTGTATATACTGTAAATATAAAACGCACAGGGCACGCGAGCTAGATATTCGGGGAGGGGTAGCTAGGAGAGATGGGAATTAGTTTTTGCCAATTTTTTGTATTTTCTCAAAATACCGAGGAATGAAATGCATTGTAGCATTATCCCTCTCAGTCTAAGGATATTGAATGGATGATCTCAATGATGCCGTGAGAACTCCTAATTTATGGTTTTCGCTTGATGAATGAAAAATGCCCTGTTGGTTCCGGATATGTTTTTGCCAGACGAAAAGTTACAACCATTTTTGTTAACAACTAAGTAATGAATGATTTACTTACAAAATAATAGCGGCTTCTACAGATAATTTCCAAAAAGAGATAAAATCACGAATGTTAAATTATTTATAAGAGGATTAGCCGGCGTAGCAGGCGTAAACGGGGAAGGGAAAGGGAAGCGAGAACACGGGAGATTAATGGTGGACTGTCCCTAGCTCCCAGGACCCCATGTTTCTCCCGCATTCTCGCTCCCATTCCCCTTCCCTGTTTACACCTGCTGCGCAGGCTGTAAGAGAATGAGCTGATGGCAGGACCAGAACAAACTAAACAACACAAAAACAAATCCAAGGAAAATAAATAAACGCAAATTTTAGCACAATATTTGGTCCAGTCTGTTGCTTCGCCTGAGCCAACACGTTGATGTTGTATTCTTGCGAGCATTTGTGGCCTGTCAATGTCCTTAAAGGGGAAAGGGGCCTCAAGAACTTTCCTAGAAGAACGACTTTCGCCACCTCAAGTTCGTCGTAAGGTGCAGTTCGGTTGAATTTTGACGAAACGGGAAAAACCGTAACACGCAATAATGGTGTCTATCCCCTCCACTTCTTGGTAATGGTCATTCCAGAAATCGTCAACAAAATACTGAGAAATATACAGGGCCTCGCATTACCAACCTGGAGAAAGGTAAAATGCCGCAAAGAAGGAGAGACAAGAAAGCATAACACTTAGGTTAAGGCTACTACTTATTATGGACAACTTACTTGGCGACTTTTCCTTTCCCAGATTTTAGCGACTTCACTTTTTTCGGACGATTTTTGTAACAATTATGAGAAAGTTTTAGCGTGTATTTTCAAGGCATCGCTAAATCAAGTTTAAGGTGTTTCCTCTGTTGATAAAAAAGAAAGATGGTGAATTTTAAGCTCGCTCATGAAATATTTCTTAAGATGCAATAATCAGCGTGTCAGGAGCGTGGGACAAAGAAACTGTGTACCCAAAGGGAATCGAAACCACGACATTCCGTGCACCGGTCGGATGCCAGTTAATTACCGAGCTACCGGAAGACTCGTGGAGAGCTGGGCCCTATTTACTAGGTTCATTGTATACTGCTAGGATCAGCACAGGATGCCTTCATTTTTAGTCACAGGCAAAATGTGCTTAACAAATCGGGTGCAGAACCTGAGTTGGTATGTTGCCGATAACTTCCGTTGAAGGTAGTGTCCTTATCTAATCGTCCAAGTTACCTCACGGGAGCCGACAAAAAGCTTTTTTCACATTACAGTTATTCTCCTGAACCGCTCCAGGGAGTCTCAAGAGAACCTCGTACGTTCCGCCAAAGAGTCCTTTCGCCCTCCAGAAAGAACGTTTTTGAGGGATGAAGAGAAGGTGCCCTTGGAACGAGGTTGGGCCTCTGATGGCTTTTTGCAATTTAGGTTATTAGTCCCCGAGAAACAAGGAGGATTGGAGCAAGTGAAAAAGTAGGCCAAAGTTTTGGCCTTATAGAATGATCTATCAACGCCAACTGCGCTACACGCAGGGGCTAAAATAGTTTTCTTCGAAAGAAAATTATTTTTCCCAACTAGAACAAATGTTCAGACTATACTAGTTTATATTAACATAGAAAAATACCCAACTGAAAACAGTAAGTAAGCTAAAGGAACAAGACCAGCGACAATGTTTACCGGGCGTCAACCGACCTGTCCGGGTTTTAATGCGTTCAGTAAAATACAACTTCTTTTTTCTTACGTCGAATCAGTGATGACCTAATCATTCGAAAAACAAAAACAATGAAGAAAGAAGAACAAATATAAATTACACGTGGTGGTTTTCACATGCACTGAGTACGCTAAAATCCCGACTAAACATTAAAATTACAATATTCATCTCCCCGAGTTAAATTACCCAGATCTCTATTTACGTTCTGTGAGATCTTCCTTTCGCATGATCGAGGGAAGATCTGGGTGCGAGATTAACCCCAGGAAACAACCTTCACCATGTAGAGAATACTTATCATTGAGCATAAAACATAAAAAGTTAAATATTCGCTGTTTTATTGACAGGAAATTGTTTACCTGTTTGGTAGCTTAACTTTCTCGGTTAGAATCTGGCACTGATAAATACTGTAGCTAGAAAATCACCAAGAGTGGCAAGAAAAAAAATGTTACGTGATAAAGAAAACGATTTTGAAAATCAAAACGTGCGTTGTAAAAGTCAAAAGCTGCATAATCTACTCTTAGGCATCTAGTGTTGTTGGGAGTTTTGTTTTTTGCTTTTGCTCTTTTTTTTTCGCAGTCAAATTATGTCAACGTTGACAGCGACCCACAACGCCAAGCCCTAAAAATAAGTTTTACTTCAATGTCCATTTCCCATATTAAAAGCGCCAATTATCCCCAGCATGCCTTAGAAAAACTTTCGTTTGCAAACTCAGTATATATTACAATTATGTTGGTAGTAATATACTCCTTAAACGCGATGCTCAAGTATTTGATATTTTTTACGTTTATTTATTACAAAAGAAAAAAGTAATAAACGCGAAAACGGTCCCTAGATTGCGCGGATCAACTAAAACTTCTTAAGGATATTTTGAATTAGAAATGGTTAATTTAACGCCCCCTAACCCCACCCCACACAAAATCATCCAAAAATTGTTAAAACCGTTCTACTTCAATACTCAGAACTCAACTGACGATTAAAGTTTTAGACTAATCGGCACAAGATAGGTACTACCTAGCTACTAAGTTTACTTTTTTCAACATCCACAAAAAGTCGGACTTAAATAGATAAATTAAAGACCCTGAGGCCATGTTCCAAACGCCAATCTCTTAAAATATATTATATGCAGTACATGACTTGTAATGTTTTTTGTCAACGTCCAATTGACCAGGAGAACAAGTACCGTTTTCAGGTTATATCTTCGTCGTTTCCAGCTCGAAAAATCTTTGTAATCATCTTTTAATTTCTTCCCGAAGTCTTTACATTTCTATGCACCAACTCAAATCGTACACAAGAACAAGCAATGGAAGTTGACATGTCATCCTAGGCTTGTCGTCATCACGACCCGTCACGCTATCTCCTAGCAACCAATTTTACCGAAACTGCAGGCCCATCGATACTTGGAGATAGGTTTATAGCTGAAAAAGGTACTTGTCCACTGAACTGCAATTGAATCTCAAAGGAAAGCCTTGAGGAGATTCAGCGTTCCACAGAGTCACGACCCAGGATAAGGTACACACTCCAGAGCGAGCACGACCGGCATGCTGTCAGTGATATCAGTTGGTCTTCAGTTTTGCTTGTGGAGTTGGATGAGGAGGTTCAGCTGGAAATAGAGCATAAAGGCTTTGTCAGACAAAATGACGCAACAGCAGTACTTCTATAAAGATGCTCGAGTCATATAGGCATATTCCCGAACAATGTGCCTTGTATAAACTCAAGAGACTGGTTGTATTGGCACGGTGCTGAGAACGCTCGACTACTGCCAGTGTAGCCCAGGTTTAAATCCAAGACTCGGCATCGTTTCTATGTGGACTGAGTATGTCACGGTTCTTACTCGGCTTGGTGTTTTTTTTTTTTTTAAGCTCCTGGAAATAAATCATACCCTGGATTGCTCACGTTTTTGGGCCCGATGTGCCTTGGGAAGATTGAGAAATGCACGCCAGGCTCTGGTTTTTCTGCATCAACAAAAAACCAGCATTTCTTCATTCTAATTTAAGATGGACAGCCTGCAGGCCAGGTCGCTTTCTTCTCTGTGGGTTATGAAATGATAATGAATTTGATTAAGTTCACAAGGAGTGACAAAGAGTGCGGGTCAACATTCAACCTTGTCAAATCACTGTCAGTGGTTAGTTGAGGCAGAACACATTTCACAGGATTTCTTTGATAGATCTTTTCTTACTTTACTAGGCATAAATCTGCTGACAAAGCACACCTGGATCAGTTATCTGGTACGGGGTAAATTAAAGGAGCCACAATCTGCATAGAACTGACATTATATTCCCTACAAGCTATATTTACCTATGTTTCGGGAGACGAACTTGAGAACCTCATCCAAAACGATAACAGGGAAGGAGAAATAAAGAACTGCAACCCATTCATCCCAGTTCAAAGGAGTGATGCGGAAAATGGTCTGCAAGGAAAATGACACAATACAATATGCATAATTATATTGGATATTGGTTATGTAACAAGTAACATGTAATCGACACAGGCGTGGAATTTCTGAGTCCCTGAAGAGGGCCAATCCCATGAATTTTCCACTTCAGGGTAACCTGCATGGCAGGTGCCAAACGGGCAGAGAAATGGGAAATGGGAAATCACGCTTCCTAACCCCCCCCCTCTCCCTTCCCTTTTAGCACCTTCCACACAGCCTAACTTCAGGCCAGGTACTCCACACGACGGTGACGTTGTGAGCTACATGTGGCTATTTTCTACAGCACGAGACACAGCTGGTACACATTCTGTCTCCCTGCCCTCTCAATGTTGGTGTACAAGATTTGCTGGCTGAATTGCGCTAAACAACACTGCGAGGGAGAAGGGAGCACGAGAAGGAAAAAACTAAAACAGTGTTTGCCTGAACAGTCCCAACTAATTGTGTCCAATACTGTGTCTAAACTGCCGTATCAACTTACACAATTCAGTGGTGTACTTACGTTGGTAATCTTGAAGTAGAGTATGACGAAGTGCATGATAAATGAAGCAGCAATGGCAGTAATTAGGGAAGGATTCCTCCAAGGTGGCATCACAAACAAGCTCTGATTTTCACTCAAGCTGTAAATTGACGAAGAAAGTAATCAAAAATCACAGATCAGCTTAAAAGGATTTGGCAATGAAAGAACAGTCAAAAACATGAAAATGAGAACATGAAAAATGAGAACATTAAAACATATTACATAGTACTTTCAACTATCCTTTTATCTGTTAGGAAACTTTTTTGTGAAACTTTGGTTCAGTTGCATCAATTCTGTGTCACCTAGAAATGAAACTGTGATTGGGTCTTTAGATTTTCATTTCTAACAGATGCTCAGATAAAATACCAATCAGCTGATTCATCACAACATAGCAAAATATTAATGCAAGTGAAGCCCCTTATCACTTATGCAAGGAACTACAAGTCACGAAGATAATTTTTCAATCATTATCTACATTCCCTTTCCTGTTACATGAAAATAATGCAAATTGAGATTAACCCACCTGTTTAGGGCATTGAACATTTCTATTGTGACAAGTACAGAGAGAGCCATAGTCATAGGGTGAAGATCACCAAACACATGGCAATCAACACCAACAAAGTTTGTAGGATCTGTTGTACACTGCATATGATGTGTCTACAGAACAAGGTGTGAAGACAACATTAGTGTGAACCTGAAGCAGTACAAAAATGACAAGCAAAGTGAATTTCCAAACTACTACTTAGCAATAAGGTAACACTAATAAAGAAGTTGGAATATTCCATACTACAATCAGCTGCCTTTTGACGTAGCTAAGTGGACAATAGATATCTCAATCGACATAACGCTGGGTTCAGCAGTAACTGACGAGAATGGTTAGGCTCACAATCCCCAGGTACCACAGGGAGAGGGCAATCCCAGAAAAGGAATCTGGGAGAATGCTTCCTCTGGCATTATGTGCTGTCTGCTTGTTTTGGGCCAACAAAATGTGGTGCTGTTTACAGCAGGTTGCAATCTTTGACTAAGAACAAAAACAAGGCATAATGTCTGGGGGGATGAGTGGGCTGTTCCCTTACCCCCACCCCCAAAAAAGAGGCCTTTTAGAAAGTAAATATTTTAAAATGATTTTCCCTGATCAGGAACTGTAGTTGTATTTAACAAGTCGACGTATTCTTTGCCTGCACCTTAAAAGTCATTTGAGAGTTTGAAAGTTTCACTTACATGTGTCTCTTTGAATAACAGGTTGTGATAAAATATAATGTACAAAAACCTCATACTTACAAGTTGATAATAAGATACTTTAGGGCCATTTTCATAAAACATGAACCACCAGGCAGATGCTGCGACTGTGGCAGCTCCAACATAGACTCCAATAGCCATGTATCTAAAGAAGAGCCAGCCACTTATCAGAGCTTCCTTGGCTTTACGTGGAGGCTTCATCATGATGTCTACATCAGGAGGGTTGAAGCTGAGTGCTGTGGCCGGGGGTCCATCTGTCATCAGGTTTACCCACAGAAGCTGAACTGGGATAAGTGCTTCTGGCATTCCAAGGGCTGCGGTCAGGAAAATACTACAAAAAAGAAGCTTCCAATTAGACAATTGTCTGGGTGGTATTCTGCCTTACTGTAAAGTTTGCTCTCATTTTCAATACTATTTCAAAAGCTATTTTTCTCGTTTATGGCCAATTCTTCAGTCAATTAACAAGCTTCTAAATTTCAAATTGCAAATGATACCCTGTGGTCATTCAAACAAAGGCTGTTGTTTTTTCCACATCTCAGTTAATACATTGTTGCAAAACATTACTATTGTCGAGTGAGAGGGTCAACCAAGCAGTTACAAATAGATATCCTTAAAAAAAAAACTTACTAACACATTCACTCTCACCTGACAACTTCTCCAATGTTTGAGGAAATCAAGTAGCGGATAAACTGTTTTGTGTTGTCATAAATGGACCTTCCTTCTTCCACGGCGGCCACAATGGTTGAAAAGTTGTCATCAGCCAATACCATTTCTGTTTTTCAGTTAAGGATCAAACAATGTTTTTGTTTAACAAAAATGAATAGCACTATCACTAAACATGAGCAATCAGACAGTCATTTTCCTCCCAGTAGTAATGCAGTCAGTGTCCAGCATGAGGACTAACAGCAAACCAAGAGAAGACCTCTTGACAAACTGCAGATCAACATGCTTTTGACAAAGTCCACAGTTAAAACTCCGAGAATGGATTGACTTTTACATCATTTTGCCTCAAGGCACAAGATGCTCTCTAGCCAGTACAGATATTTGTAAAATGCAAATCACCCAAGTTGCTACCAATTCAAATTATGTTCAACAGATTCAACTCCTTTACAGTCACATAGACTACGTGCTTTGCACACGTAACTGAAAAAAAAAAGTTGGTAAAGAGAAAAATCATAAAACTTTGAAAGTTCTGTCTACATTGCAAGTAACCTAACTTGTAACCAGGGCCCAGTTGTTCAGGAATAACATCATCAGTTTTATAACCCATATTGGTTCTACAGCTCTATGTAATTTGACTGTGGCCGTTTTCAACCCGTCATTCAAAATTGGCAGTGAAGTTACTTTGAAACAGTAAAAACAGAAACTGTGGTCAAATTTAACCCAAGGTTAGTGTTTATCAATTTTTAGGGCATCTTAAATAATGTCATTAAAGATGTGTTTGTTGTTCATCGTGGTGTAAGATAGGTAAGATGAACGTTTATTCGTTTGTCTCACGATGGAATCGCTTAGAGTTGTTGATCGTGACGTTTTGACTGCAATACTGCTAGTCTTCATCAGCGAACCATCATGCTACAAATAGCGACAAGTAAACTATCGACCTCATCGCCTGATGAAGATTAGCAGTATTGCAGTCGAAACGTCGCGATCAACAACTTAGCCTATTCCAGGCGTTCAGATAGTGGAGCAGGAAGCGAAAAAGAAAGCGAGCGAAAGAGCGGGAAAAAAACGAGGGGAGACTGGGGAAGAGGACGAGGGAACGCCTGTGAAATTAATTTTAAAAAGCCCATGCCGCCTACTTTAGACCACCGACAGCAGCAGAGAAACATGAACCCAAGGTCAGGTCAAAGTAAACAAGAAAGTTATGTAATTATGCTCACCGAAATAGGTTTCACCCGAGTTTGAAGCGTTGGGAAAAGTAGATGATGCTTTAAGAAATCTGACATGCCGAATGAACATTGCAAAATTCTCTGCGATATGGAAACACAAATGTCATCTCCACTACTGGACCAATAAAGGTAACGAGAATCACAGACGACTTTATATACACATTGGTTCATCAAATTGATGAATAGAAAGCTTTTCACTCTTGTGACGGAATGAACTTTGTCGTCTTTATCGATTGCGATGGCTACGATATGTTTGTCCATTCCTTAGACAGCAGGCTTTCGGGACTTTCATAATCAATCTAGCCGATCCATTTTTCCGTTCCTTCTTTGTCTTCTTCGTCTACTCCGTTAGCCAGCGCTCTAATTCCGATGCTTTGAAGGTGTTCGACTTGGTCTGCCATGATTGTGACACGCGGAGTGACCACAATTATCTTAGAAACACCGTTTCTTTGCAATGCGTTGATTAACCTTGGAAAAAGTTGAAAGATCAAGCTATTTCCAAATCCTGTTGGAAGAATGGCGATGAGACCTCTTCCCAGAAACCCGTTTTGAAGACAATCTTTTTATTCCATTTGTAAAGTATCCACATTTGGGAAATTGTCAAGCGCTTGCCGTGCAGTTATTCAACCATGCGTGACTCAATGGAGGATGACCTTCGCAGGGGCACGCCATATCGCATTTCTTGTCTGCGTCAACAACCCTTTGGTGTTGACAGGAGGTGTCAAATTTGGCCAATCAGAGGGTATACCAGACTCTGGTGTACCGTCAAGAGCTTTTTAAAATTAATTTCACAGGCGTTCCCTCGTCCTCTTCCCCAGTCTCCCCTCGTTTTTTCCCGCTCTTTCACTCGCTTTCTTTTTCGCTCATGCTCCACTATCTGAACGCCTGGAACAGGCTATCAACTCTAAGCGATTCCATCGTGAGACAAACGAATAAACGTTCATCTTACCTATCTTAAATAATTATTGTAGATTGCTAAAACAGATTTAGCTAAAGAAAACCTCTTGACTCTGATGATGATTTCTGCTAAGGTTGTCGAAACATCAGAGTGATCAGACAATGTCAACAGTCTTTCTAAGGACTACACTCACTGATGATTACACTTCACCACCTTATGACAAAACCTCTTATTTGTTAATTCTATGTAAGTATTCTAGGGACTTAGACCACTATGTACTAAATGTATAAAAGGATACCCGAAGCAGATTTAGCCACGGCTGTACCAGAACCCATGGCAACACCAATCTCAGCCTTCTTCAATGCAGGAGCATCATTAACTCCATCTCCAGTCATGGCTGAAATTTCACCCTCAGCTTGAAGATACTCCACAATCTTACTCTTGTGAGATGGCTCTACTCGTGAAAACAATCTGAAAATAAAGGATCTCCCACATTAATTTGGGTTCAATGAAACTTAACAGAGGAATTCAAAATGCTACATTATGTGCACATGGAAAATAAACATTGTAAGTAGTCTTCTGACAGGAGCTACTGCATAAAAACCAATTAATGCTATCAACCAAACATTATTCAGAAATTGTGATGCTGTTTTATACTGCACAACAGGACACAAACATCTTACAGGAAGAATTTGTTAAATCACCTTGCATTTAAGCAAGCCACTCTCTGTTCCTCTGGTGTCAATTCATCAAACTCACGGCCTGAGAAAGACAAACCTAAGGAAAATAGACAAACACTGAGTATTGGTCTTAACTTTTTACAGTGATAACAGATTCAGCTTTTGAAGTTACTTTAATACCTGTTGGGTCCTCATCTTGTCCAAAAATCCCAATTCTTCTACAGATAGCTTCTGCAGTTGCCTAAACATACAAAGAAAATAGTATAAGCCAAGACAATTCATCATTTAAATTCAATAACAGAAATAATCTGTGATCATGTTAACTCTTTTACTCTAGAGTTAGACCTTGAGTTGTGTAATTTAGCCCTTCAATGTGACAATTCAACTAAAACTGTCAGTAGTAGCTCTTATGGCACTGTTGGTTTTTCAATATTAAAAACAAAATGAAATTTGGACTTGTTCATTTTAAGGTGTTGAGGGTCAATGACTCCACAGTAAAGTTTTTCACACACCTTGTTATCACCAGTAATGACAATGACTCTGATTCCTGCCTCACGACATTTCTTGATTGAGTCTTTCACTTCTGTTCTAGGAGGATCCAACATGCCTGCCACAGCCACAAATGTCATGTTGCTCTGTAAACCAAGAAAGCTGTAGTATTAGTCCATGGGGTACTTTATGTTCTTTTTTACTTTCAATCTCTCAAAGACAGTCAGATCCCCTGCTAACATTTCATTTTATGGGGAGAGATGACTGTACATCAGCAAGATCTATTAATGCAATACAAACACAAGAGTTGGGTTTCAAGAGGATGGCAGCAGTGGTCAGCTTGGCAGGTAGGATTTTCACTTATACCAAGTGAAGGGGAATCACAGCTTCATCATTCACTACTGCATATCCAAGAATAACAAGACCACACCCTGAAGGCGAGGCAAATTACAAGCACACACCTCATATTCTGCAAACTTTTCTGGTGCTTCAAGATCCATTTTGCTGGGTGGGATGGGTTCATCCACTGTTGCCAGAGCAAGGCAGCGAAGGGTGTCTGCACCTGTTAGAATAAATAAAAGTAGAGTGGCGTGTTTTAGGAATAAGCTACTTTTAGTGTTGAAGAAACTACTTTCTTCTAAAGTAAGACCAAAATACTATTCTGCAAACCTCCTGCACTTAAAACCAATAATTTGTATTTCATCGAAGCTCTGAACATTGTTTGGGGGGTGAAGGAAAACAAAATTAAATACAGCATGCAAAAATACAGTCTAAGCATTGTTCAGACATAACTTTCTGCAGATGTTCTTGTTATGGAGTTGGTTTCTTTTTCTGTGATTTTAATACAGTGAAGGTGTGACAAGGATCTTTTATCTTGCACTGTAGATACCACTGGATCAGGGATAACAAAAGTGTAATCTCAGAAGAAATTCTCAGGTGAAACACGGAAAACATCATTTCCAGTGAACATAGAGGACAACCTTTTAGCTACCCACACTTAAATCTTAACCAAACAGCACACACCTGTTCCATATTGCTTAACCAGTTCCAGAATTTGCTGTTTGGTTTTGGGTGTCAGAGGTTGCTTCTTCTTACCAACTCTCATAAAGTTACATCTCTCAATTATACCCTCAGGAGCTCCCTAGAAATCACAACAACAGAACATGTTATACTTTGAATGACACCACTGGTTCCTAATTTTTGAACTTGTTGACTAGTGTTTATGATTAGAGGCATGTGGTGACGAGAAGTGTCCAACCAAAGTAATGTCCAGGAGAATGGAAAGTTGACACTGCTGATTAAGGTGACTTTCATGATATATACAACTGTATGATGTCAAGCTGAGCTGACAGCTTCTTGACAATGCAATTTGCTTTGAAGATATGTTCATCTGGAGATACATTCACTTTGTGCTTTCATATAGAAATAGTCACATATTACATTACCTTGACAAACATTTTTGGATTCTTTTCATGTACAGAGTTTGGTCCATCCACAATAGGAGTGCAATACACACTCATTGACTTTCTGTCACGGGAAAATTCCAATGTGAATTCCTACAACAACAAAGGCAATAAAATGTTGTTACCACTGAACAAGAAAAAATGACTATCAAGTGCTCAAAGAGGTTTACATAGCAGACTGACCTACGCAACATAACAAAACAAGCGAGAACAGAATATAACAAAACAAGGGAGCACTGTAGGGCCATACATGTCATTACTGACCTAGGGCAATACAGCTTTTTCTGGCCCTACCCATGCTTATTAATGCATGCACCCTTACAGAGAGGTTGCCAATGCTAAAATCACACAGCTGATTACCTTGTTGAAGTGAGACTTGATGACTTCATTACAGGCATTTGCTAGCTCAGCTTTTGATTTTCCAGCCAGATTTGTGCCAAAAACATTGAGCTTCTCAACTAAAACTGTCAGTGCAGTCTCTGTAGATTCACCAACTTTCTCATAGGCATCCCTTACCTAACATCAAGAAATAACATAAATCGCATTGCAAGTTACTGACAATGTACCTATGGCAAGTCACAGGAAGACTAAATCTTTCAAATGTCAAGGAAGCTTATTTTACCATTGGCCCAAAATTGAAAACAAACAAACAAAACAACACCACCACCACCATAATTATACCCTCAGTATGGCCACCAAGCTTGCAAATAATTTTTGTCTATGAGCAGGTCGTTTGTCAGGCCAGGGTCAAGTTTTGGCCGGACAAGAAGCCAGTCTGGTCGGACAAAAATAATTTTCATAGTTAGAAATTCAAAATTAGAGAGTGCAATCCATTTCACGCGTTTCAATATTTCAATTTCCCTTCAGGCCCTTCAGCTTGAGATATTAATTTCCTAAAATACACAGCACTACAGTAACTTTTTTTTGTGGAGCATCATTCAAACAAAAATGGTCTAATAATAATATGTCTTCCTCTTCGTTCTTGAAGAGAGTCTCTTCAGATTTTTCTGAAGACAGTGTTCTCCCTAGTTTTCAGGGTAACAGGTAGATGAGTTTCTTAGACCGGTAAAGCAGCTCTGTTGAAAATCCTTTTCTACCCTGGAGTTAAAGTGTCGTTATGAGACCCGAAATGTTGCCCGCACGACACTAGGCTCATACACGCTTCCAAACCATTGATGTTTGCGCTTCCTGTTACTGTATTAATGTACAGACAAACGTCGGGAAGAAAAAGCTTACAGGAACCTAAAAAACGTACAGAGAAATGCCAGTAGAAGATGAGACAAATTCCTTACAAAGGCACAAACGAAGACCTTCAAGAAGAAGACAATACTAACAACACGTTAGGAACAAACCTGAACAAACCAGTGCACGGATAAACCTAAAACGTCGAGAAGATAACACTAATATCTTACGACAATGCTAACAAAATCTTAATTAAGAATATATGAACACACGGTCAAACGTCGAGAAGATAACAATGGTATTTTTCGAATGTTCTAACATTAGGAGAAATGTCGACAGTCGGGAAGATGAGGGAAAAGTTGAGACTATTGTCTAACAAACTTTGAAACGTCGAGATAATAAGACTTTGTCTACTATCGTACGAACGCATGGACGATGAAAAAAAGTTACACTAAGACGTGGTACGTAGTACAACTGACATAAATCATTTCATAATTCAATCCGATAATAGATCCTTTCACAATCCAAAACTGTTGGATGTTTCTAATCCAGGCCCCAGTATGTGGTTCTAACCGGTAACAAGCGATGCTGCAGGCGGTAAATTTTACCGGTTACCGCCTGATAAGGAGAACACTGGAAGAATCCTTCTTTAGGACACATTTGGCTGGTCATTGTTTGTACACTTTTCCGGGTTTCTGGTTTTTTGCCCGGAAGAAGTGTTTCATCGTAGTTCCTGGACACTGTTCAATTTCCTCATCGAAACTTCGGTCAAGATTTTTCTTCAGTGACTTAAGATCTGACTGTGGATCATGTTGCCGTTGAAAAAAATCCATTGCTTGTTAACCAAAGAATTTTTCATGGATTATTGAGGCTATTAAATGCAAACACAAGTCTATGGTCTACAAACTTTGACAGTTTGTTTTTCACTCACTCGCATTCACATGCTCCCTCTGTTTTGCAGCGTATTTTCCCACGGCGGTTACTACGGAAAATTACTGAAGTGATGAAGCAATAGGCAGCTTGTCAGCTTGGCACAAATGTCACCAGATGGAATATGAAAACTTGCGTTAACATTCTGACAGTTGAAATTGGTGTAAGTGAATTGTTCGTCATTTTCCGACAGTAAGTTTTCCGTGAAAGGTTGGACATTGTTTTCAGTGTCAACCGAACAAAAAAAGATCGAAAAGCATTGTTGCTTATTTAGCACGCTGAAACTAACTACTGTCATTAACTGTCTCCCCCTTCACATAACAAACGTTTTAAACCAACGGATGGTACTTTTTTTTCAACTGAAATTGTGAGCTTGAATTGGCAAATAAAATTGTATGTGGTGTTGAAATTGATCGTGACTAGGAAGCGTGACTAATTGCACATTCACGCTTTTCACAAAAAATGTCACTTCATACTTTGCGACAGGAAATAATATTATTTGAACCAAAGACATTTATAAAACTGACCTGTGATCATGCTGATCTGAAACTTTTTGGTTACATTTACATTTTTTTAGTTTGTTTTTTAAGCCTTTGCATTCGGATATTGCATGTAAAAGTGTTCAATTTCGGGCGTATATTACATTTTTTGCATAAACTTCAATCGGGTCAAATTACGACGGTAAATATAAACTCAGAAAACTTGCAGACAACAGACAACAAGTAATAAAATGAGGCCTGAGATTTTAGTTGTATTTGGTTGAATATATTTCACATTAACCCATTAATGTCCATGCCGGCCTGAGCCGGCCTTGATGTTGCGCGTGTTCGCTTTTGGCCCCAGCCTCCCCTAGAAAGGCTTTTTTGGTCCCCTTTTGTCCTAGTTGTCTTTGGGAATACTCAACCAATCAGAATCCACCTACTGCGCATATATTTGAAGGCTTGAGGGGGTCCTAGAAGGGAAGACTTCTTGTCACTCTCCAAGAAGATCACATTTCACTCAAAATGGCTGCCGTGCTCTTCACGCGTGAATTTTCAAGATGGCAATATCTCACTCTCGGAAGGAAGGATTACCTTTTGAAACTTAAAAATCGAAAGAAGAAGCTCCAAGGAACACTCGACAAGTTAAGCGATGGAATTTAGAGCTTTTAGAGCGAAGAAAACATCTTTCGAGGACGAGCAGCCATTTTATCAAAGCGAAGGACAATCTTCCATCGCAAGAGATTTTTCGAGCTGCAGACTTTCTGGGAAATGCTCAAGCACTTCTACGAGTCTACGGTAGAGTAAATTACACATTTGATTGTAAATTTTTACCGAAATAACTTCTTAATTGAAGGATTCTTTGTATTTCTCAAAGTTTTCGTAAAAGTTTTGAAAAATGTGCACAGTTCGCATCAGTAAATGCTCTTCAAAATAACTTGCACATCGAGCAAAATCGCTTGCGCGTAGCCTCCCTCGAAGAAAGAATTGAACGCGTTTGGTTTTCAGAAACGAATAAAGGCGTGTATTAATAAATGTATTATTTAGAAAAGCTTACTGCCTCCTCTCCTGTGAATCTTCATTCACGAAATTTCGAAAAATAGTAATCTGACCTAAACAGACACAAATCCTCTGTTGTGGTTTGATTTCACGTGCGAGACAACATGTGAGATCTCTTGCGTAAATTTTCAAAATTTTGACTTTAGATTGTATTTTTGCCTAATTCTTAATTGACAACTGGTGTATTTTATTCGAAAGTTAGAAATTTTAACTATTCTAGATCAAGTGAGTGTTGTTTTTTCGAGCCTATAAATTGTCGTTTCGTACTGCACATGGGGTTGTTTATTACAAACTGCTAATTTAGCGAAGCGATCAAAAAACACGCGGCCGGTAATGGGTTAAATGCAGCCTGATTATCTTTGAGGATGTGACTGCAAATTGCGCAAATTAACATGGATCGATTGGCCACGAAGTACAAGTGTTTTTTTTAACTAAATCAGAAATCCCCGGTCAGAGTGTCTGACCAGGCTAAGCTTTCGCCGGTCAAAACCTAAAATTTATTGGACATTTGTCAGATGTCCTTTTGTTATTTGCAAGCTTGGACCACTCTAATTTGTTTTCTGTTAGTAAGTTTTCTAACACAACCTCACATGTACATCACTCCATCAGAATATAAACATAAAGCATTACTGTCCATTAACCCACTGGATCAGTTTACAAACAAATGTAATCAATGAGAAAATCTCAGGTGAAACACGGAATAACATCATTTCCAGTGACAATACATCTAAAAACTTGATAATGCATTACAACTGAACTTCTCCCAGGAGAGCAAGTTTGAAATCACAAAAGGATATAGCTCATGGTGGGGAGGAGGGGGGAACACTCGTGGGAGATGAAAAATACAGTGAATCACTTAGGACTGATTTGAATGGGATTTCATGAAGGTGGTCCTTCAAGGGAAATGGTTGCTTTCAAGAGATATTCACTTGCAACATAAATGCAAGGAAAAAAACAGAGCAGTTTTCAGTTGAGAGAGTTGAAAAACCTAAACCAATGTAATTGCTCTGGACACATGTCATTACCTATCATCAAGTGCGGAAAAATGTGTCCAAGCAAGTTGTGATTTGTTTTACTTTTGATTGGTTCAGAAGTGGCATGAGTGGCAGAACATGGCAAAACAAAACCAAAACAAAACCAAAGCAAAAAAAACTATTTTTAGCTACTCAATTGAAAACTGTTCTGTATCATAACACAGCACTTACTGCATTGTAATCAACACTGGAATCATTACACATTGCACAGATTGTAGCGAACTCTGGCAGGGCATCAAAGTCTTTTGTACTAGCTCTCTCTCCATTCAAGGTTCTAAAATACAGTTTGAGCATAAAAATTAAGTCTTGAAAAGCTGTGTGAATAAGGCAACCAACAATACAATAAGGTACGTTATTAGAAGCTGCAAAAACCTTCTGCAATCTCAGGTACTCACATCTCCCCAGAAGGTGTATAGGTTGTCCCTTCCACTTCAAATTCATGGAAAGTTGCATGATCTCTCCTGACATCACTCAGAACAAAGAACTAGAGAGCAAAAACAATGGGATGTTAAATACAAAATACAACTTAACAAAATACAAAAGATGTAAATCAGGGTTGTCCACAACTTTCAAGTAGCTGGCAAAAAATTTTTAAGTAGCCGGACAATGATTATTGAGCACCAAAGGCGATTCCTTCTAGGGGGTCTGGGGGTATGCCCCCCTAGGAAACTTTTACATTTTAAGTCCCCAGAGACGGAATTTCCTGTTGATTCTAAGCACAAATTTCCAATAATGTCAGTTCCAAAAGTAATCGTAACTTTTCAATTATATTTGTATAAACTCATGCCTTCAGTGGTTTTCTACATGTAATTCCCAGAACTCAACGTAATGAACTAATAATCGGAAATAAGTTTCATTTTCATATATCTGTGCCAGTAAAGGAACAAATAATTTGTCTTTAAAAAATATATATATATATCACAAAAGTAGCCGGCACAAACGACCCAAGTAGCTGGTTAATTCTGCTGGCTGCTGGCTGTTAGGGACAACCCTGGTAAATAACAGCCAAGGGAACAGGGACTTCAGTTTAAGAGGTTTAAAAAGGCCTTAAAAAATGTGCTGGTATAAACTAACAATCATAACGCCTACAGATGTTTTTTTTACCATTTCCTTGAAGCTGGACTTTTGTCCTTACCCCTTGCAAGTGTGGGAATCCAATAACATTTGTCACTTACTTCACAAGGTACTTTTGCCTTACCCCCTATAACTAGCAAGAGGATCAACCCCTTGCTGCCTATTGCTACAAAAAGATTTTTAAGGGCTGTTCAACATAACCAAAGTGGAGAAAGTGGGATTTAATAGTATATGAAATATATGTCACCAAATAGAAAAATAATGGAGCATCTTCATCACCTTGTGAACAGACATTTGATTTGTGGTCAGAGTTCCTGTTTTGTCCGAACAAATCACTGATGTACAACCAAGTGTCTCCACTGATGGAAGGCTACGGACAATAGCATTCTTCTTGGCCATTCTGTGTGTACCTAAAACATAGCATAAACTTATGAGAAACTATTATGGTTATCTCTCCTGCAGCTATAAATCAACTCGCTCCTTTTAAGGGAAAATCTTGACCATGAATGAGTGTTGGTCTCAGGAGACACCCGTTATTGGAAAGCAAATGAGGAACCTGAGAACTCCACATCCCAGTTAATGCACTTTGACTGGGCAGTTAAAACAGAAGTAAATCAGAAGAACAGAAATTGTAAAAAGGTGAAAACAAAAATTGTAAAAATTAGTTAAAAAGTTTATGAAGTGAAAACAAGTTGATCTGCATCACTACAACAATGTGCTATGTGTAACATTCAAAATATTAACACATAATGCTCTTACCTAGCGCAAGACAAGTTGTAATGACAGCTGGAAGACCCTCGGGAATTGCTGCTACAGCTAATGCAACTGCTATCTTGAAGTAATAGATTGCTCCCTTAAAAAAGAGCAACACAAGTAGGTTATAAACCTAAATCAAGCTACACTGATTGACAGATCAAAGTCAAATATACAAGTGTAAGTGCTCATAGTTTTTTATTTGCACAGAAAGACCACTCTTTACACTTACTTTTACCCATGAGCCCCCATGGACTGGATCATTGAAGTGACCAATATTGATGGCCCATACTGCAATACAAATAACTGTGATTACCTTTATTGGATGAGAGAAAAGGAGAAAACACCAGTGTTACTAGCTATTATACAGCGAAAAGTACTAACAAATGAATTGTTAACAGAGGCAGACAAATCTTGTCTCCTACATGTCAGTGAACACGCAGTCTTGCTTCAGCTAAACACCCTTCCTAGATATGAGCACAATACCTTTGATAACTGCTGAGCAAACTCATCTAGTTTCTGTTGTAACGGTGTTCTCTCCTCGTCAGTATCAACCATTTCATCTCTGATCTTACCTGCAAGATAAGTACAGTGAAATTTAATGTTCAAAGATGTGTGACACTATCTTGTAAAAGCTACAACTTTGACAAATCAGTTTTGGTGGAACTTCTGACCTTTCCTTTTCCTGTGAAAACAACTGGGTTTCATTAAGTGTCCCTCTTTAAAGGAATGCTGAGCTTGTGTTTACATAGCCAGATGCAAACACAAGCGAGTTTGCAAGAAGCCAAAACAGTGCGACTCGTGGCTCACATTCAATATAACAACAACAACAACAAGCTTTATTACCAAATAGAAAAAGGAAAAAAAGTTAAACTTTACAACATAATATATTAATACAAAAAGAGGTAATGTTTACTCAGGATAACTATAAAGCTAATCGAGCTGAGTAAAACTAAGTGATGTTTAAGTACAGAGGTAGGTTGGCACTAAAGCTTGGTGAAAGCAATTAATTAGTCAATTGAAAAAAGACGAAAAGAAGAAATAAATAAAATAAATAAATAAATAAATAAAAATAAATAAAATAAATAAACAACTACCAGTTGAAAACTCATGAACAGTAAGACTGTAAGATGTTTAGCTTGACTTTGTTTTTAAATGTTTTAAGAGGGAGGTATTTAGTGCTTTCGTATATATGTGATATAAGTCTTAAGTTCTTCTCCAGTAATTAATATGCTCACTCGTTTGTATCAGGCTCATAAAATAAGCATGTATCCATATTTCCCCTTTCTTGAATGTAGCAGACCCTGCCACAACATTTGATTCTAATTTAGTGCGGTAACCACCATCTACTTACCAATTTGAGTATTGAGACCAGTTCCAACAACTACACCTGCAGCTTTTCCCGCAGCAATGTTTGTACCCTGATAACAATAAAGAAAGATGCCAAATATTAGTGAGGCTAGCAAGATGTCTTGCTGGAAACAAGATCAACATAATTTTAAAAGATAGCAGTAATACAGAACTTACTGAAAATAGCATGTTAATCTTGTCTTGATTGACTGCCTTTGGATCTGGGATAGGATCTGTGTGCTTGATGACGCTGATACTTTCACCTGTCACAAAAATATACATGTAAGCACTGGTCAGTTGCATGTTATTGGCCCTGACATCAGTGACTATTGACATCAAACATGTCTTAAAATGACATACAACTGCAGGCCAATTCGGAGAGTTATAAAATACTTTCAACCAGAGTCTGAGTACGTTGTAGTTTTCAAGCAGTGACAGTAAACTTGGCACAGACAACAGTTACACTGAAAAAATGTATCTATCAGGAAGAAAAAAACCGGAAAAGAAAATTTCAATTTGTCCCACCTGTTAGAATTGACTGATCCACTCTAAGCGTAGTAGATTTGATTGAAGTTATTCTAATATCGGCTGGAACTTTATCACCAACTAGAAAAGAGATAAACCAAAACACATTTCCAGTAACCTCTTTAATTGATGGAGTTTACAAGTGTGCTAAAAATGATTGAAAAACGTTACAACGGGTTTAAGCTAAGTGTGAAAACAAAGAACATAATAACTTAAGCTTAATCTATCAGTTGCCTTGGTCCAATGCCTGACCACATTTGTGAAAGAAGAAGGTGTGAGAGAGGATACCCTTCTGGTTGAGAGAGAAAAATTTAAATACTAGACCGATGTTCAGAATATGTTAGACACACCATTAATGCAAACCTGCATTGAATAAAACAACTTGGATTCTGTGGTTTCTCCTTTAATTTACTTAATGATTGCAAGACTGAACAGATAAGGGCATTTCAAAGAAGACCACAACACAGCTGCATCCAGAGATAGCTCGAAACACTATTTGGAGGAAATTTGATTAATTATTAAAACTTTTAACATATAAAATCTTATAATGAACAACCCGTCCAGGTTAATGTTTTAATGAAAAACTTCTTTTACAATCTCTAGCACTTTTTGGTAATCAACAAACATCTATCATTTTAATGATTTCTGTACAACAATAAAACCAATTTGGTGCCCGCCAAGGAGTCTACATTTTAGAAAATAATTCAAATCCAAATTTTGATGTCCTCCCAGTTAGAGTTGGCATTTGGCAGGATGCAAATTAAAGGAAGTTTACAGCTTGCCATTTACAAGAGATAATTGTACAAATAGTCGACCCAAAGGGTCTTTTACTAGCCTACTTGCAAGCAATAAAAAATCCTGTTTCCTGATGGCTTTAGAAAGGCCGTCTATTTATTAGCCAAAAAGAAAAGCCACTTGCCATGGGCTGCTTTTTTGTTCAAGGCTCAAAACTGCTCAACAGCTCCGTAAATAATTGGCAACCAATAAGCTTCAAAGCTTTCTTTAATGCAAACAACTAACAACTTGTCCAAAGACCAGTGAAAAAACATAGCACATTCTTAGCTCACTGGGTTTTACAATTTTGAAAGTTTTAGCGGCAAAGTATTTTAGCTTTAATACGTGCTTAAAATCTAACACAATCTCTGGATATCACGTTAAAAGCAGCAACATTACATTAATTTAGAGAGAAAGAGCTGAAAATAACTGTTAGGCTTCAACAAAATCTGACCAAAATCTGCCTACCTCACATAAAATCCCAAAAGGTGTTTGAAATATTGTCCACACAATTATTTTAATGCCAGTGGCTATCACTTTTTATAGTACAATGCTAAAATTTTGGCATACTCCCGTTGGTTGAAATTGATCACGTGACACGATAGTGTCTCTCCTCAGTGGGCACCTATCAGCGCACAGCGCCTGTTTTTGACAATTTTAGTTCAAAATTTAGCGTTGTACAATAAAAAAATAGAGCCCTTCTGTCTCAGGCCCTATGCAGTGATAGGTTCCCTTGGAAATTTGATATTCAGACTTCGTATAAGCCATCGAACAATATTTGTTGTGAACATCAAATTTCCTCTGGCAAACTGTCACACGATAGTACCTTTGACAGAAGAACTCTATTGTTTAAGTAGCTGAACAAAATTCTACAAAATGTCCAGTTAGTCAGACATGTGTCCTTTCAAGGAAACTGTTATTTGCAGCCTTGAACAGACTGCTTATGATTTATCTTGCTGAATAACTTGGTGCAAATACAAGACTAGCTAAGGCCACTGGTAAGTAAACAACATGGCATCAACATAGGAATTTTGTATCCAAATAACTAAGAGAGTACTATGGAATCTAGAGTCCACAATCACTAAGGTTAAGACAACCCCACAATACGTAGTAATTGAATTTCCCGAAGCTGTTACAAGCCTTTTATTTCTCTACAATTTAATTGTCCATACCCAAATTAAACTAGAAAAGCCTGGGAATAATATGCAGATATATAATTTTGTATCACAAAGCAGGCATGACAAAAGGGTTTTAGGCCTCTTTCAATAGGGGATCAGCGAAACAAGATAAATTATTATGCTCCTATAAGCAACAATAATTTAGAATTTTTCCTGGATTTAATTTAGGGTAGTTTAGGATTAGGTGGCTTTATTTAAAAGATAAGAAAGCATACAGCTAGAAATCAGTTTCCCTTTCTAATACACCAAATGTCTACTAAAGGTGAGATTAAATGTGATTCAAATTTTTCGGAATGGATGTAAACAAAGTTGCCGAAGTCAAATAGAAGATCGTTTTTTCAGCACCAGGGATCCAAAAGGACGCAGCTAGCGTGAAATAACATCCCCGATTGCATAATCTGTTCACATGATCGAAAATAACTTACCGGCAACTTCTACTATATCTCCTGGAACCAAATCTCTAGCTTTTATTCTCTGGATTCCCGATTTGTTTTGTCTTAACACCTTTGCTACTTCAGGTTCATATTCTTTTAACGCCTCGATTGCACTCTCAGCGTTTCTTTCCTAGAGAAGAAAAATAGAATTCAAGAAATAAGTTTAAAGCTTATTAGGCGTAAATTTTCTGTCCAAAACGTCAAAATTTTTTATCGAAACTTTTTTCACTCACTTGCCAAACACCGATGATTGCGTTTATTATCAGGATCACAAGAATAACGAATGGTTCTACAAATGCTGTGGTTCTGTCTTCTCCTTCTTCGAATAAAGCCAGTACCTGGAAAAAATTCAAGATCATCAGAATATCATTGATCACAACCAGATTGTAACAGAAATAAAAGTGCACTTGTAAAGAAGTAAACAGACTTACAAATGAAATAACGGCTGCTCCAAGTAAGATTTTTATTAGTAAATCATCAAACTGTTCCAGTACTAGCTTCCAAAGTGGCTTGCCTAAAAATAAAATAAAATTACAAAATCAAAGTGAATTTGCTGGGAGAAATTTTCTTGTTCGTTCCCAGGTCAAGTCTATCAAAATTGTCTAGCTAAAATAAACATATTAGTTCACGTTTTCAGAATTTCGAAACTCACCCTCTTCGGCTGGAAGTTCTGTCGTTTCATAGCATGGAAATAAAGACGAGAAAGCGTAGCATTAGCAATGAAAATTACACCAACCATACAAACGGCTGTTTTAAGACTCTCAGATGGTAGTGCATGATCGATGGAATAAAATCATACAAAAGATATCATATGTTTGGATAAATCAAATCACAGAGATATTAAGCTCGTGAAATCTTTAGAAATGAACACTCCAATGCCTACCGTTTGGTCCATATTTCTCTTGAGCTACAGATAATTCTTCCAAACTCAAACCTTTAGTTTCGCTAACGGAGAAGCGATTCAACACTTCCGACGCCGGGAACGTGTGCGCTAATTCCATGTTGGTATCAACAGCGGAAAATGTCTCAAATATATAACTTTTTTAGCGTTCCAGGTAAAAGTAAAGCTCCCAACAATCCTTCCTACGTTTTGGTTTCAATCTTGACACATTCTAGAGTAAATACAACTGCTCTTCAAACCAAACCGCCGAGTTGAGCTCACCGCAGCTTTTTCCGACTCTTCATTCACATGTGTGTCCACGCGGCCTGGACGCGGCTCACGCTTATTGGTCAAAACTTAGTCACGTGACGCACCCTACAAAGAAGATTGAGCTAACTTTCCACTTCCGGTCTCTGTTCATGATCATGCTGACGAGGGAAAATGGAAGCTACAAAAACTTCTAGCATTTTCTCATCGATAAGCTCTAACAATTAAAGAGGAGTCGTGCTTGTAAAAACACCATTCTAAATTTGCAGCAGTTATTCTGTTTTGCTAAATTATGCCGAAATAATGGGACTCGAGACACAAATGTCGCACTTCCGGTAAAGTTCCTCATGAAGCCATTTCCTTTACATTTTCCGATGAAGTCAGTTGAGAATATAGTCGTTTGTCCTTTATACTCTTCAAGCGAAAAAAATAGTGGCAAATCCTGACTAAAACATAACTTAAATATGTCAACTGACAGTAAACGCCCCAAAAATATGACAGGTGAAAAGCAAAAACTTTCTCAATAATTTAAAACTTAAAATGTATTTTAATTTTGAAAATTTGTGAGAGCGCCCGCTGTGTTGACTTTTATGTTACAACTAGTTTAACATTTGAATAAGCCAATGACTGTTAAGCAAGTGATCACCGGTACGCGATAATTTCAAAGGATACACACAGCCAGGAATCAAAAGCCCATGACAAAAACAAGTGTTTTTCAGTTTGTCACCTGTTCCAAAAATTTTTTCTCAGATATAATTAGAATTTGTTTGTGTAAACAAAATTTCTTTTAAGTCCAGCATAAAGTAGACAAGAGTGTTGCAGAAACATTTTGTGTTCTGATGTGGCTGCTGGCTCAGTCTAGGAACATTAAGTACAGTTACCAAGTAGTGGCTGCTGGCTAACCCTAGAAAATGAATTGTCAGTTACTGTGTACCCTTTCGATGCAAGTCTCTTGTTCTCCAATAAATAGTGTGAAAAAAGTGTATGTAAAAATGCCAACTATTGTTATGATCACAGTTTCAACTAACGTGGGAAGAAAAGACCACGGAACTGGATGGGGCTTCCCAACTGGCAGATTTTCGCTTTGCTCTAATTTTAACAATGTCTGTTCCAGGGTAACAGATAAGAGTTTTTCGTGCTGGTTTTCTTGTTCACTTTTCTTACTATCTCACACCTTAGAAACGGATAGAGTTGAACTGGCTTTGGGAACATTGCATTGTCCTTCAAGCAAAGTGCCATTCTTTCCTCAAGATGTGGTTCAGCTGATAGCCCCACCCTTTTCTCTTCAGTATAGCCCCTTGATCTCCCAAGTGCCACTCTTGAGCAAAATGACAGAAAAGATGTACTTTTGAAGTCCGCTTTGTAGAGAAAGTAGTAATATAATTATGGCTTTAGAGCATTTTCATTGTTTCATAAGGATTCAAGTTACAACAAGACTTCTTAATCATGGACAGAGGTCCACACGGCTGCAAATACAAAGAATTATCAGGGTAATTCTAGAAATTGCCTGCAGGCCCACTTTGCAGATTACAGAAGCCCTGTTTTGACAAAATTGAAAAAGAGGCCATGATGTTTGGACCTAAACAGAACACCAGTAAGGTTAACGGTAGACTTGCTCAAAAGTCCTTCGCTTCTCATTTCTGGTTCGGTGGTGAGCTCCCGCTCACTCGTGCTCTGTGCTCAGTTTTTTTTTTGCGCTTCTGAAATCGCACTTGCGAAAAAAGAGCTCGACTTGTGAACAAGTCTAGGTTTACAGTAAATTGAGTTTTGAGATATCAAACTTTCTACAAATTACTCCTATAGTTAATTAAATCTGGTTGGTAATGACGTAACTACAAAACGATTGGCAAATGATCAGGTTCATCTAATAGTAGGCTTCTTTGAACAAATTTTTGCCCCACATTTGAAACCCCAACACAAATTAAAAGGTTAAACGTTAAAGGACTATAAATCCCAATTTTGTGACTACAAAAAACACTTCAAACTTCCCAGTTTTAGCATGTAGTGCAGGGTTTGTGTTTTTGACTAGGGGTTGTTTTTACTTTTTCCACTTGAAGGCAAAAGCAACAACAATCTTGTTGTAGCAATGGCTATAGTCTTCATACTGCCCGTTTGCCACATTGAAATGTTTATGATGTTAGACTTCCAGCAAAAAATACAATCATGCGGACAATGTTTTAGCACACACTAAAGGCCCAGTAATACGGGCAACATTTTCGGGCAACTTGTCGTGCAACAATGTTGCGTTGCAAGTTGAGATTGTTTGAAAATTTGTTGCACGCGAAGGCGGTAATACGCGCAACAAACAATCTCAACTTGCAACGCAACATTGTTGCGCGACAAGTTGCACAAAAATGTTGCCCGTATTACTGGGCCTTAACTGCAGTGCACACAAAACCTGGACCAGTTTCGAGTGTTTTTATCTTTAACTTTTTTTGTGCAAAAATTGTTATGCATGCCCCTTTTGTATTGAACCTTTGAATTCAATTTTATGTGCCATGTATTTTTTAATTGCAGTACCGGTAATCCTGCCGTGCCACACTCCGGAATACACCCTGAATTATATGTTTTAAAGTAAACACAACAGTAAGCTTTCAGTTTTTCTGAACATTTTATTGGTTGTTGTTTTCTTTCTTGCACCATTTAAACATCAGCAATGGTCACTTCAACCTCAACTCCAGGCTCAATACTGATGGATGTCTGAGAAAATGTGGGTTAGGGAAAACAATAGAAGTCTACTTACATTCTACCTATTTCTTTGATATCAAACTATGACCCCACACAAGTCTCTCAGATGGTAGTGCATGATAGAATATAATCATACAACAGGTATCATAATGTTTGGATTAGTATCATCACAGAGACATTCATAAGAACTATACCTTAAATAGAACACTTAAACTGACAGAACCTCTTACAATCCACCACAGTGTATAAATGTTGAGGCAGGAGTAGCAATACTCCTAGCTGCTTCATGCCACAGAAATCATAAATAAACAACAAACTAGTGAACCATAAGGCTTGAGTACATTTTTGCTTTTCATTTTGGCCAAGTGGAAAACTTGTTAATTTTCTAACAATAGAAAGAACAACAGAATTCAAAGGATACAATTTGCTTGACAATCTCTGAAGGACTGTGCAGATCAATCAGCCTCTTGTGGATCCTCATCTCATACCTGTCCCATGTTTTGGACCCTTCACCACAAGGTGTTTTACGGGTGGTGATCTTCAGGTACTTAGTTGGCATTCGTACAGGTCCCTTGACCTTCAGTTTCTTGTCTTTAGCTCCACGGATCAGATCAGCGCACACTAATCAATGGAACAACAAAGTGTTGGATACATGATGAGTGACTCAATCCTAGTTTTAGGTTCATTAGTGACTTTAAGAACTTTTGACAAACTGTATTCTGTAATCTTGCATAGAAAATGTTTTGCTTAGTTTTGCTCTGAAACAAACAAACAATTACCGTCGTTTTCATCTAAGCGTGGACACGTGAAGAAAAAACATGTTTTAATTGGATATCAAACGTGGCATGTTTGGGCGCCAAACATTTGAAGTTTGACAGCCGTTAAACTTGCATTCCTACGTGCGTGATCGGGTTTCAATGCCAAAATTTGCATAAATATTCGACAAAGTCAACATGTTTTCTCATGTACCCGTTAATATTCCCGAATCTCGAAGAAAAACATCTAAAATCTGCGTTTTCTAGGTCTTCTTCGTTTTCTGGACACCTGCCATTATAGCGAAACCTGCTCTAACAGCCTTCAAACTTCAAAGTTTGGCAGCCAAACATGTCATGTTTGGCGGTCAAACATGTCTTGTTTGCACCCAGTTAGAACATGTTTTTCCGTCACGTGTCCACACTTAGATGAAAACGACGGTATAGTAAAACCCTATTTCAAGCACACAAGGGAAACAAAAGAAATTGTTCAAGATAATCAAAGTTAGAGTAGTTAATCACTGGAGAACAACATCCACGAACATTTGCAGTTCAAGAAGCAGGGAATTCAAGATAACTAGGCTCAACTGTATGATATTGGTAGACAAACAGAAAATCAAAACCCAAGTATTGGTAACATTTCCAAATGCTGTCAACCATTATCTGTGAAAAGCAGAAATCTAGAATATGGATTATAGTTCACCAATCAAAGCACGCACTCACTCAGCCTCATCGTCCCCAAAGAGGCACAAGACCCCAATCAAAATACACAAACAGGACCTTTTGGCCCTGTTTAACTTTTAACTTCTTTGTTTTCCAAGACTTCCACTGAGAATACTCGCACTAAAAAACGCAACTGATGGATGACCCTTGAATTTCAGTGTTTGCATTGTGAAGCCCTTGTAGGAAGTAGTAAGCAGTCATAACTATGGCATACACTGAAGCTTACCCTTTTCCAAGCTTTTGACATTGCGGCTGGTTAGAGTGATTCTAATCCTGTGGATCTGAGCCTCTTCCTCTGGAACTGCACCTTTTTCCTTGTAGTGAGCCTAAACAAGTGGGGAAAAACACTACACCTATCATTAAGGGTGACTATCTCCCCCCTCCCCCCCTCAAAAAAACTGTAGAACTCCATACAGGCCAACTTAGAGATTGCCAACCCATAGGACTGTTGCTGATAAAAGTGCATGTTTCTAAAACTTGGGCAGAAGTCATTACTAGGGTGAAAATTAATCAGGGTCTGGAAGGGGGGATCCTGATCCCGCATTCCCGCTCCTTTTTCACGAGAATCCTGCATCCCGCACTTTTTTCATCGCTTTCCCGAATCCCGCTTTTTCTTTCCCAAAAATACATTTAAAAAAAGACTAATTACTGCAAAAGCTAATAAATTTAAGATGTAGATTGGCCCTTTCAACTGATATTTTGCGCTCACCTGGTTGATTCGCTTTTGTCGCTACAACGTTTACTTAGGTCGTGGCGATTTCCCGAATTCCCGACAGACAAGCAAAAAATCTCGCATCCCGTGCCCAAATTTTGGCGAATCCCGCTTCCCTGGTAGCAGTCAAATCCCGAATCCCGTCAAGATATTTTGCGTTTTCCCGAATCCCGCACCGTATTTTGGCCAAATCCCGAATCCCGAGAATACCCTTCCAGACCCTGATTAATGTTAAAACAAACTCTATATACAAATTATTGAACCCTGTTAAAGTGTGACAAGCCATACCATTGCCACTTGCATAAGTTTATTAGTTTTTGACAGTTTTTGGACAACTTTTTGATAGCTTTAGTTTCAACTGACCAATCAAATCCAAAAATTGAGAGGATGAGTGGCAAATGCGAACATGATGCTTGACAACTCTGTCTCTCACAGTGTTTTCATAAATATTGGCCAGTTATGGCCCACAGAAATGTAATACAATACCAAATGGCCACAAATGGTTGACAATGTGGCATTTGTATTAATGTGACAGAAAGACTTGCCGAGCCAAATAGTGGCAAAAAGTAAATGCACTATCAGACAACAGAACCAAGGGGACACCTTTTCAAGAGATTTGGTGGAAGCCCAGTTCTGGAAGGTATTTTGGGAGCCCAAAAATTACATGCAAATATAGTCATAAAAAAAAATAATTTAATCTTTGCCCTGACCTCTCCATGGAGTGAGCTGCAAATGGATTTCTGAGACATACATTTGACCGACAAAAATTAGTATCTGTACCGAAACAGACTCAAAACATAAGCTGAAAGTTTAAGGAAATTACTGCTTGGTAACACTTCAGTCTTTTTTGGAACAATTTACTGATAAAACGATTTCCGTCGATAAAAAGACAATTTTTTAGGACATTAACCAGTAACTCATATTTCATTAACGATCTGAACCCACCATACTGAAACTTGGCCGACTTATTCAAGACGAACAGCGGTGAGCCAAACACTTGAAAAGACAAAATGGCGGAGAGAGGGAGAACGAAGCACGTGGTTTGCTTTTATAACAGGCGAAGCGAAGAGTATCCTGGGTATTCCCCACAAGCCTCTCGGAGCCTCGAAAATCAAAATGGCGGAAAAGTTGTTTGTTGTTCGTTTGTTGTAAAGTTGTCGTGGGATTGTTGTTGGTATTGACAGTTGTCAAGTTGTTGCTGTGATTTCATGGGCCATGAGTCGCAGTGTGAGAGATCTACGAGAGCTTATCAATGTATCTCGATTGTCATATCGTGATGAAGATGAAGTAGACGACTTGTGCTATGAATCAGCGCAAGATTTTGGTGGTATGCCATTGGAAGTCTCCCAACCTTCTCTTCCTAAGCGAAAGAACAAGGATTTGGCACCTTTAAGCTCGAAAGAGAAACCTGTTAGTCCGCCTTTGAGTTCTGAATCTTCGGGAAGAGGGTCGCCATTGCCGCCGATAGGTGCTTCAAACAGCCCTTCGACGAATAACAGCCCATCTTCGTCTGGGCGAAACTCCCCAGTGGCTCTAGATGGAGACCGAGTGATTTCAGCTCGTCAGAAAGACGTTAAACCATCCAGGCGTAATTTTGACAACATTCTGCTTTACATTGACTCAACTGTGGTAGGAGACTGGCTTACAAAGGCAAATGATTCAGTAAAACAGCTGACATCTTGGCTGCATTATAATGACAATTTTGTCCAATTTGCACACTTCTGGCTTTCAGAAATGCCCAGATCCCAACGAAGAGAGCTGATAGAAATGGAATTCTCTATTTTTATGGAAGAACTATACTTTGCATTTGGTGCTGGTTTACAAGGGGGATCCATTACACGTGAAGACATCAGTGCTTTTGCAAGAGCAGTCTTTTGGGAATACCCAGAAAAATTTCACAACTCAGAAACAAAGGATTTTTTCCTTAATATTCTGCTCTGCTTGTGTTCGGGAAGAAAAAACAACTATCGTGCACTGCTATCAGATGTGCAATGTTCAACATCAATGAAACAGTTTGTTCAACTCATTTTAGCAACAAGGGCTTTTGCAGTTGTGAGTATATGCCATGGAGTGTTGGAGTTTTTCAAGAAAGCTTTTCAGAGAAGTACCTATGCAGCATTAACAGACAGTTCTGTGGTCAGCAAAAGTCTTGTTGCCATAGCAACTGACTTTGCCTTTCAAGCTGTGCAGAGGGACCTTCCCAATGTATTAGATTACCTAATAAGGAACTACACTCTGCAACATCAGAGTCTAAAGGACAGTGGTGGCAAAAGCCTAATTTTCGCAGCTGTATTGAGTGGCAAAGAGAGGGTACTTGGACATCTCTTGAAGGTAAAAAGCAGCGTTTCTAAGTGACAAGCCCATCACATTATGGGACAAAGAATAATAAACTTTGTTATCATTGAACAATCATGATCAACAAGTGCCTTTTTCACGACTTGAACACATCACTCTAGAAGTGCCTTTGGCAGAGCCATAACACAAAATACAACTTTTTGAGGAAATTACTGAATGAGGTTAATTAAAGGTATTCTTCTCTGCACCTTTAAACCCAGGGTTCTCCTCTGTAGGGGTGGTGAGTGGTAAATTCGAGAGTTTGTGAGACGGCAAGAAAATCGTTTTCATGTCGCAAGTCCAAGACCTTAATTCAAGTTTTAAACTGAGTCAATTCAATAACAAAATGGTGTTTTGGGAGGATGCAATGTCTCCTGGTGATGTACAGTTGGTTTCCTTTCCTGCCCTTATGTTGATGTTGAAGGAAGAACGTGGAATAACATTTTCTGTGTAGGCATTTCTATCAAGTGAACAAAATGGCAGATCAGTGAAGCAGGTGTGGATCCTAATAAAGTTGGAAAGGTGTTTGTAGGCAGCTGCATTGTAGGCAGCTGTTGTATTGGACCCCTGTTGTGTAGGCAGCTGTCATGCGGGACCCAGTCTTTAGAGATTTCTATGCATCCCTGGGACACAGTGTGACAAAAAAGCATGTATCCTTTAAGATTTTTGTAGGTTATGTAGACACAGCTATGTGCTAATGCGAACTCTGAACTAGACATTGGTAAATACTGAGAAATTGGTAAATACTGGCATTGCATGTTTACCAGTGTGCCTGTTAAAATGTTGTTTCACAGGTATCATCTAAGAAAATGTATTTTTTACCAATTATTGTAAGTGCATATCAAAATTTCAGAGGCTGAGTTCAGTGAACTTCTTGTTCATTTTCAAATTTATGTTCCTCATTAGCTGGAGCCAAAAGTTGATGTAAATGAAAAAGCACCTTCAGGCAACACTCCTCTTCATGCTGCAGTAAATACTGGAAATGTCAGCATGGTTAAACTGCTAATTAATGCAGGGGCAAAAGTCAATGATTGGAACCCTGAGTGTGAGGGTGCAACACCACTTCACCTTGCAATAATGAGTGGTAAGTGCCTTATTTTTGAAATTCTGTAACTTGTTAAAACAATACCCTTCCATTGCTTGAGATTAACGGTAGCCAACTAGCCAAAGACTTGTGAAAACTCAAGTTTGGCTTGCAGACTTTGCATTTCCACTAAACATTTTAGGAACTGAAAAACACTAAAGTATGGGCTGCAGGTTGGCTATGAGAAATAAATCCCTTTTATTCGGTTGAATCACTACATCCGAAACCTACTCTTCTTAGGCCAACACTTTTCCTAGTAAAAAATTGAGAAGTTGCAGTCAGGAGTTGACAAAAAAAAAAGCAAGTATTGAAGACAAGTCAGAGTCAAACCCTTTCACCACAACTTTTCCTAGCATTTTGGGTGGTCCCTTACATAAGGTTCAACTGTATTTTCATAGTTTTTTCTTTAGCGCTGGATTCAAGGCATACATTTTACTCACAGTGAAGAAAGTGACTTTTATTATTTTATCTCTTCCCTCAGGCAATACAGAAATGGTTTCAGTGATGTTAGAAGCTGGATGTGATACAAATGTCAAGATGGGAGTCCCTGCGACTGTAACACCGATGAGTCTAGCTACAGACTTAGGACTGGAAGAGATCATTGAGCTGTTATCCAAGTCAAGTCTCACAAGATGACCTCCCTCGTGTCCCATTTCTAACTGTGCTGATAATTGCTCATCTGCCTAGTTAACCTTCTTAACAGTCCTTTTAGGGGAGTTGTGTCACCCTTCTCTCCACAAACAAGGCAAGCATGCAGTTGTGAGGAGGAGGATAATATGATTTCCCAAAAACAACTGTATGGGAGGCTACTGTCTTGACATTCAGTTTTGCAGAGCATTTCCATACAAATAGTGAAGATTCTATGAGGACATTGTGTACCACTGCAAAGTGCCATGGATATTCACGAGCAGAAACAGCTAATATTCTTGTGTGTAATTTACAAGTGTTTTTTTTTTTCACCAAAGAAAGTCCTCCTTTGTAGATTGTTCCTTGGTCATACCTTAACTAAGCTATGATCATTGTTTCAATGATGGCATTTTTTAAAACTGTGTTAAAAACTCCCCCCCCCCCCCCCACCCCATCCTTTTCCCAAAATTTTAAGGTAGATAGGTTGGTTGTACAGCATTCTGAATAACTTTGTGAAGTTTAAGAGACAAATGTTTTGGTATTTAAGTCTCAAACTGCCTTAAATTGAAATGTTGTGAAAGACATTGTGCTCATTTCAAAATTAAAGATGTTGGATTGTTCTTGGGTGGCGGTTTACAAATAAACTATACCAGGGTTTTCAATAAGGGCCGGCAGCCGGCGAAACTCGCTGGCTATTCTACATGGACTCCCCACCTGTTTGATTGAGAAATTACCTCATAATTTACGACTAACATGAGAAACATTCACCACAATAAAACGGGCCCTGGATCGGCCAAGATTTGTTCATGAAAAACAAAAGAATGTGGCCTGAATTCTGAGTAATTTCAGTGGCAATTTGTGTTTCCTGTTCTGTTCAAATACTATAATTCTTGCTCTAGAATGCAGGAAATGCATTCTAAGAGGCCCAAATTTTCGAAGTTTTCCAGGGGAGAATACCCCTGGACTCCCCTAGAATCTTGCGCCTTTGGCGCAAGTATTTCATTCTCCGCCTACTCCTAACGTTTTGCCTCCTACTCAGATTCTTGTTGAAAACCCTGTATACTATGAAATGTTGAGTACCCTTTCTCAAAAGGGTTTCCTGTTTTTTATTCTTTTTGCTTCCTCCTATTTCTGTTTATTCTTGATTCTTGATGGTATTTGTCAGTATAGTAACAATATTGCCAAAAAAGTGGAAATTGTTTTCTTCTGTGCTTGTAATCACAATTGGAAAAAAGTTTCTGTCTTCCAAATAGTACCAAGAGAATCCACCCTAGGTTTTTCGTCCTGATTCAAAAGTAACATGTTTGCTCTGAACAGCACTGTTACCTCAATGAGTGACAATGTAAAGGAAACTGATTGGGTGTAACCCTGATACATCACTTCTCGACTACATGTAATCTCTGGACATTTTGGTTTCAACTCTTCTGAGAGCGATGTGTTTCACGTTAACAAGAACTTAACCCTTGAACTGTGGTTCTTTCCCCTCTCCTGGCTGTGACGTATTCTCGTGTCTTCAAGGATAACCTCCTCCTGCGCTGACTCTAGAGCCATTTCTAGCCTCTCCATGATGTCGCGGTTGATGGAAGGTGTGGTTGCGCTGCTTTGGTCACTTGTCTCCAATTCAATTGTCTTCTCTTCCTTATCAGGATTTTCCAATCTAAGGGAAAATACGACTCGTTCATCCCTAAACATACTTTTAGACTATGCAACATTTCGTGGACGTTGTCTCGCAATTTGGTCTTGACACAAAAGACGCAAGACTTTCCCTAGCATAAGAAGCCCTTCGATTGAAATAAAGGGGTTAATTTCTACAGAAGCTGTGGTGCTGCGCCGGTGGGGAAGTGAAACAAAAAGAACTGGATTTATCAACTGATTTGGTATGGTAAATTGGTCACCGTAAAGAAAATAGAAAGTTCACGTTTCGAGCTTTAGGCCTTCGTCAGAGCTCTTTGCCACCTGGAAATGTCAGCTTTGTAATTTCTTTACAGTGGCCAATTTTATGTAAGGACTAATGACGCGAAAACGTTCATGCAACCTTTCCACGGCAAGGTGCAATGCATTTCAGTAGTAACACGTGCATACCTTTCAATAAAATTCACACACTCCTTGTTACCGTAAATCTGAGCCACTCGTTTGGGCGTGTCTCCCGTGTTGTCTTTTTTGGTCACACTCGCTCCATTCTCAACAAGAGCCCGCAGTATTTCCACACTGCCTTTTTCAGCGGCGCAGTGGGCTGGCGTCCATCCTCCCGCCATGCGCATCTCACCATCGGCGCCGTGCTCCAGAAGTTTCTCAGCGCACGCCACGTGACCTGAATGCGAAAAAAAAATGGCGATTGAGTACCCCAAAAAGAACGTAGTCGACAATTACGAAGATTTGCAGTGCCAAGCCCTTCTGAGGAAACAACAGCAAAATTCCATTCTCTTGACGTACGCTCCCCACGCTTGCGACTGGCTCCCTACCCAACTGAGTAGCACAGCACCACATTTTCAGTTGGAGTTTTTGAGGTCAATCTGTTAGCGAGTGAACGAAGCTAGGCGCCCTAAATAGTCCTAAGGGTACCACTCTCTCGCACGTTTCAACATGGTCACGGTTCAGCCAGTTGTTGTTAAACAAGTGTTGAACAGTGTTGCATGGAATGGTGTCTGGTTCTTTCCCATTCAACAGTATTGAATATATTCAGATGACCCGGTACTCAAACATTCATCGACATGGTAAATGTAATATATGCTCTGGATCAATTTGCAATATGAAATACAGTTAATTATAATATGTACTTTAATTTTTCGGAATTGTTGGCGGATTGGCCCGGTAGTGTAGTGGTAAGGGAGAGAGATCAGCATACGAAAGGACCGGGTTCGATTCTGGGTTGTGAATGTCTTTCTTTTTAGTAGAAAAGTTTTCATTAACAGTTCATAAATTTTCTAAGTCTCTTAAACGTGGCAACGACCGTACACGAAAAGGAAATTTGCGTTGCCGACTGCTGTTGAACAGTGCATTTTAAAGGTCAAAAATTAAAGTACATATTATAATTAACTGTATTTCATAACTGATACATCTATAATAGGTGACCCTAGCTAGCCCTTTCCCGAACTTTTAACGTAAATTTAACTTGTGCTTAAACTTCGTTCTTTCTAAGACTATTTAAAAATGTATTTGTTGCCTTATTGCAAATTAATCCAGAGCATATATTACATTTACTATGACTAAAGGCTTGGTTACCAACGATGGCATCGACCGTCAAAAATGGCAACGACCGTTTACGAAAGGGAAATAGACGTCGGCAACATTCTATTGATCAACAAGTGTTGAATCTTTTGATATCTTTTTCATCATTGGTTCTGCCTGGGGGGGGGGGGGGGGGTTACTTCCCTTGTTTCTTCCTTCTATACTGCACCAGTATCAGTATAAAGTTGTTCAGAATGCTGACGGCATTGGTAGCCTTGCCTGCCCAAAAAGGCTACCCAGTTTCTAGACAACACTGTATTTCTCCTTTTTCTTGGAAATCGGTTACACATAATACCTGCTGCGGCTGCCACGTGCAAAGGCGTTCTCTTTCCCCAATCCCAGTCCTCCCCGTCTGGATTTTCCTCACCACTTAGCAGCAGGTATTCAAGAGCCTGGGGATCACCAATGGCAGCAGCCTCGTGCAAAGCCGTCATGCGTGACGCCACAATACCTATGATTTCTGTAAGTTAGTATTCGTTTCTTCTTTTCTTACTCATAGAAGTGATCTTAGAGACAATCTTTCAACCCAGCCTTCTGCCATGGCCTACGCGCCTTTTCCCATCCTTGAGTGGTTCAAAATAAGCGTCCCCACTCAATCCCTCTTTAGCATGGTGCAAACTGGCTGGAGCTATGTGATTGCTTTTATTATCCCGCTTTAGCGAACTCAGCGTGGTGCAAAGTGACTAGGGACATGTGATTGCTGTTATGATCCCAGATAAGCAGATCCTAGCTGAGAGTCTCAATGGGGGAGTATTTTTGCCACTTGATACGGTTCGTGGAAGAAGATTTCTTCAGCGAACTTAAAAACTAATTTAGATGCCTACTGTTTAAAGCGTCGATAGAGGGGAGAGGGCGTTTATGCGGGTTATAATTCTTCTAATAACAAGTAAAACCTTGCTTATACGGTAAAAAAAAATCCTTAAGTTAAAGTGATGCGATAGTTGTCAACTTAAACTTTACCTATAATGATGTGCTTTGAGATTGCTAGAGGAGCTGCTGAACGACCTGAACCGTTTCAGCTGTTTGACGACTAATAATAACTGCTCCCGTTGACGATGGAGAATACTCTTTTTGACGGTAGAGGGTTAAATTTGAGGCCACTGACAGCTGACGGTTAACTCCATTGAGCGCCTCTTAGCATAGTGCGAAGTGACTGGATACATGTGATTGCTTTTATTATCCCGCTTTCCGATAGACTTTACTCTGATTACTTTTCCGTATCCTGTGTACAAAGCAAAGGACCACCTACCGTTGTGGTATTACTAAACCGCAAACATCCCTTGCTTATAGCAGTCATCTAAGGGGAAATTTACCGCCGTCATGTAGAGCAAAAAAGGGATTAAAGGTTAAATTTATTTTACCTCTGAACTCCGAGTTAAAAGCAAAAAAAGAGAGATACGTTTTCAGTTTATATCACGGCTCATTTCATTGGCACACTGATGTAACTCGCTGGTGTGTCAGTTGATTATATCCTGCTATAAGCTCCTGTTTAAGACACTGTTTAAGGTTAAATATGGCAATTTGTGAAATACAAAGGATAATTTTAGCATAAGACTATTTTGGATCACGAATTTCACTCCTGCGGGGTATGTGTTAGACAGAGATGAGAGATGTTCGTCCGAAATGGTTATCAGGGGCTGATGTAAAAGCCGTCCAAATTCAACGCATAAAATAAACAAATTTTAAAATGCTACTCTCTATATATTTTGCATGCAAAAAATCCTGGTTTGAATGGATTTTACAACTCACCCTCTGTTGTTTATTGTTGAATAATCCTTGTGGAATTGCGGTAACAATTTTACTGGAAATTCTATCAGCAAATTGTTACACTTCAAGAGCAGATTCAAAGACTAACCTTTAATTGTCGAACCGCTCGAGACGTTCTTCTGATCTCAACATGCAGACGTAGATTCATTCCTCCCGTTCCTTTCCTTTTTTGTGCTCAAGGGCAAAGACTAAGTTTTCTTTGTTGCATGAGATTTTGAGCTTACGCTTCCCGTTGATGGAACTAAAGGATAAAGTCGAGAGGCATTTTACATATTAGTGACACACGAACGTGGCGCTTTTAAATTCACAGCAAGAAGTGTTGTGTACTCTTGACAGAAATCAGCGCCAAAAAAGACGTTTATATCAAAGGTTGCCATAACAAAATTGCACCTGCTGGAATTTAATTATGCGCATAAATCACATCACGTTGGGAGGATTTGCGGCATGAGTAACCTGCGACAAGGTCGACATTTTCGTTTGGCATGGCAAACCGACGGGTAAACCGCATCATCAGGAAAACGCGAAACGAAAAACTTTTAGCCAGCGACACACGTTAAGAGAACGAGTCGTGCAGGAAGAGTTAGCGAAGAGTTTATAATTTTCGAGAGCATACGAGAGTGGGCGAGAGCACAGGAGAGTTTCAGGCCGAAAGAAAGAGAGAGTTTAATAAGGTTTAACAGGAAATAAGAGCCCTGCTAAAGTGGGACTGACCGCACTGTAAACACCCCAAAATTTAGAGATCATCCTTGCTTTATATATTTTAGTTTTGTATTTAAGGGCCACTTGCATTAAAAGTACTAATTTGCTGTGCACTAGATTCTGCGTTTCACATTTTTCTTCAATTTAAAGCTCAGCGAGTGAATAATACACAAAAATAGACATGTATAAATTGCAGGAAAAAGATGCTGTAGGCATTTATTTTCTCCATACATAGCATACAATAGAATAATACTGTACAAAAAGAATGCGTTACTAAAGTAATACTTATTAAGGTACCAAGGACAACTGAAAGAATGGCATGATGTTTTACGCCTTTTATGGAGCTGCGTTATAAAATGAATATGAAAGAAAGTTACCTCGTTTATAAGGAGCAAAAACATAATTTTTATGTATTAGTCAAAAAAAAAATTATAAAACAATGTGTCGTGAGAAAAATGCAAACGAATAGTGTCCAAGAGGACGTCTGTAAAAAAGTTATAGTTGCTAAAATTACTAAGATTGAAAAACACAGTAAAATAACTATGCATGTCTGAAATACAGCCTATTTCTACTCATCTTCCACCACTTAAAGCTGGCTAAATTTAAACCAATTTAAAACACTTTGAAATGTACTATGCTTATTTACTTAACCTGCGACCGGGCGATATTTTCGTTTCAAACGGTAAACCATTCCCACATAACAGTAAATGAAAGCGCTGCTAAAACTGGCCCTGATCCCAGGTTAATACTTCAGTATTGTACGTTTGTATCATTTAAAAAAAACTAATTTGTTAAAACAAATAAAATAAGAAATTGCATGCTGGCAAGAAGATGTGGATTTTATGTTTCATACAAAAACAATATCTCAGGACTGATGGAAGGAGTGAGAATGTTCTTCCTCTGTCATCCCAGAGCATGCCATAAAATCTCTATTTAATATCTATAAATTGAATAGGCTATTATATTTAATAAGCTAAAAAAGTTTCTTTTTTAATTTTGATTTGCAATTCCTAAAGCTTCCTAAGAACATATCAAGATCCCCAGAAGATTTTGAGATGATTAAAACATTTCAGATTTCCATGAATGTTGGTGTTTGCAGTTGTTATGTAATTTCAAATTTTCCTGGAGTCCCAAATATTCCCACAGGCAGTCAGCCCACAAGCCATCAGACATTACACCTGACATCTTTGTCTGTGTATGTTGTGGTTCAATTTTGGTTTTGATGTAATTTTTTTCCACCGTCTTTCTTTTGTTTAATAATATCGTAACTTAAGAAAATAAGTATAACACCAAAGAAAATGAAAGTTGAACCAAACTCCAATTTGATCAAACCACAGCAAATACATACGTCTCCTATTTCCTTCCTACATTGAAAAGAGACGTCTGCAAGCAGGGCTGGTGACATCTATAATAGCCTATATGCACCAGGCTGACCAATTTTATTTAAAAATCACAATAAATTTTAGCTATACCAAATTTTTGTCAATGGGTCTGACTTAAAGCAAAGAAAATATTCACAAACCACACAGGTCAATAAAGTGAAATCAAACACCTGATTTTTACCTCTGAAAACCCAAGGTCAAAACGACGGTACAGTTTGACTGAGGTCCCTATCATGCTTTAATGTTTGAAAAAAATTTGTTGATCTGTGCGATTTGATGAACAAGGATTTAAAGACCTGTCTCTGCACTTGTAGAAAGCATATTGATGATAAAATTACTGCAAAGTAAATGAAAAATTTGCCTAGTGCATTCAGGCCCAAGTTTTAAAAAACAAAATTAATACATTGATGATGATGATGATCATGATGGTAACATAATAATTTCAAAATAAATTATTGTCAAATTATTCATAAGAAATATAAAATATTTCCTAAGATAAAATTCTTTGGAGGGTAGCTGGTAAATGAACCAGGGACTTGTGTTGCTAGGTAACTTTTCAATGTCATATTTTGGGTCACCGCCATTGTGCGTAACGTGCTGCATTTTCCCTCCGTCTGCAAAGCCAAGGCCAAATAAGTCATTAGAGAATCATAAGACAATGACAAAATAAAGGGAATGAATAGTAAAGATCTTGGTTGTGCTCACTTTCATTGACAAATCAATATTTATTTGTTTAAAAACAAGCCATCTTGGGAGGGGCAAGTAAGGCTGACATGAAGAATTCTTAGGCAAAATCAGCAAAAGAAAAAGTTAAAAAAAACTTCAGCACAACTTACAGTTTAGGTGCAAGAAGGGGAATAGGAAAATGAAATGAGAGCAAAACATGAAACATGAAAACATATTCAGCTATTGCCTATCCAGCATACTTTGAGGGATGGGCAATAGTTGATCTTCTCTAACTTTTCAGTGTTCCTTTTTGGACTTGTCAGGCAAGTTAGGGTACATGGGCAGAGCAATAACAAAGCTACCATTCTAGGTTTCTCACTAAAAAAGCTGTAAAGATACACTTAATGGAAGGTTAAGGCATAAAATAACATAGAAATCCAAATACAGGTTTAATATATAATTAATCAAAAATTAAATACTGGTATTAGTCACTTAGTAAATAATGTATTTAGTGTTCAATTTCATCATCATTAATGTTTAGTTAATCATTCTTCATTATTCCTGATTCAACATCCCCCCCCCCCCCCCCCCACACACACACACATCCCCCATCCCCTACATTGGCCATGACACAACCCTTTCAGCAGTCAGTTGCTGTTATTATAAGGGAATGTTGTTTTTCTAACATTTTACATTTTGGTCAGTGGCTTGGCTTCTGGACAGTGACCCTATCTCCTGAAATAGAATACAGAAAACCAAAATAAGGATCAGTCTAAACAGTTCCAATGAGCTGCATCAGAGCGAACACTAGGTAAGGTTATTAGTTCATTATAAGGAAATAATGATTTCTTAGTAGCTGTTAGAACCAACCAGAGAATTTTCACTGATTAAAAGAGATCACATGGAACATCTCTACTGAACACATATCATCACAGTTCACATGATATCAAGCTGAGAGTGATAATGGACTTGTTAAGAAACATTTGCATGACATCTGCTCTCATCTGCTGTATATCAATAATAAATTAGCTGGCCAGTTAAGTATTGGAATCTAAGGTATTCTAAAAAAATTATTTGGAGGATTTAACACCATCTACCTGTACTACTGAATCACTGACCCATCAAGTAACAAAGCCCTTGGTGTGGCTTCAAGATACCCTCATGAAGAACTGTTTTTTGGGCAAGTAAATGAATTCTTTTTGTAAACAACATTGCAGCATTGGGTCTATTACTCAGGCCCTGGTGTTTCAAACAGGTTTTCTTCTGCTGGACTATGATAATTATCCATTGGATAAAGTTAACTGCTCTTTGAACAAATTATGAAGCTGGTAGTATACATACATGTATTACATACATTACTACCTTTTTCTCTGATGTATTAGGACGACAATTGTCACAAACACAGTTGATGCACCAATGGAAGTAAAAATAACTGTCCAAGGAAATCCACCCTAAAAAGAATAAACAAGAAAAGTGTTTCTCTTGGCCAGTGATTTCTATCACAAATATTGATAATGGACCCTTTGGTTCTTGGACAAAAGATCAGAGTTGTAGGTGATAAAATTAATCACAGATGCTGGCTACCTGAGTAAAAGGACAACCTACCCACCACTAATATGCACGCTTACAGTTCTGTTCCTGTACTCTCTGAAATGTTGGGAGTGGGGGAGGGGGGGGGGAGGGGTGGGGCTATGCCACCTGTATTGTGACTGGAAGCCTATGTTGTCTGTATTGTGGGATGGGGCCTATGACGTCTGTACTGAGGGGAGGGGACAGGCGGGCTGAAATTCCTGCTTCTCCTCCCTTTTACTCCTAGTTCATGCTCCTTTGATAGAGTCTGCCGACACTATGCACATTTTTAATAAATGGGACATTCATGTATTAAGCAGTACAGGGAATTAAACTTTTTAAGATGCCTAAAAATTCGTTAACAGGACTTCTCACCTTCACTAAGCATTTATAACCAAACCAGCCTGATTGACACAAACACTCTGTGAATCCTAAAAATGAATGCAAACTTAAGTTTTGATTGCTGAAACATTTTTATGTTGAATACATCTCACCTATTAAAATTTTCATTGTTTTATGCCTTTAAGTCAAGTTGAAGACTAAACAGTTAAAATGAAGTCATACATTATGATGTCAAAGATCAGCAACAAAAACATAGAAAAATACTTGTTTGAGAATAAGATAATGTACCTGGTCCATTAGGGAAACAATCTGCATGGACAGGGCAAGTAACTGAAGACAATAAAAAAATTCCAACAATGGTTATATTATATAATTTGTGATTATTCTCCCTATTACATTATTTGAACACAAGTTTAGTTCAAGCTGAGTTCACGTACCATTGAGGATTTTGCAGGCGTTTGTCCTTTGTCCTTCACACCACCTTTCAGAACCATTAATAGAGAAGCTCTTCCAGAGATCATTTCCTCCTGTGCAGTTACATTTTCTTGGCAAGAACCTACAATGATTATGTTCAGCAGCATTATTTTAATTCTTTGAGGACAATGTAACCATTGTAAGACTTAACAAAACCGGCAGGTTTCTTCTACAGGTCACGGGTCACCTGTACAGGTCACTGTGTTACCGATAAATAAACAACAAGCTAAACAGTGTCCCCTAGCCCTATATCAGTCTAAAACATCACCCAGTGTGCCAGGGGACACTGTCCAATGTGTTTAGATGTTGGCAACACAGTGAAATGTACTTGTGACCTGTGGAATGTGACCTGTAAAATATACCTCTCCTAACAAAACTATAATAGAAACAACAACAATGGTGCAGTGCAAGACGTTTCTCTATTTCAGTGTGCTATGTACTGATTTTTGTGTTTTTAGAATCATGCTCTTGGTTGCGGTTTCCAATCGGGTGATCTGTCATTCTATCTAAACATAACTTGTTTTGCATAATCTAGGTCAAACAGAAGGAACAAAATTAATTGTTTGATAATAGGGACATAAGCACTCTATTCACAGTGTTGTTGTTCTGTAAATCTGTAAAAAAGAACTCTTTGGCTTACGCATTTCTAACAGTTTTTGCTATAAAAATATTGCATTTGATATCAGACACACCAAGCCTTGTGTACTACACCCCACTCTTTTGAATGCTGGTATCTTAAATCCCCTTAGCTATCTCAAACTGAAACCTGCTTCCTTAAGATAGTGTTGTGCACTCACTGTTATTATTATTATTATTTTTTTTGTTACTGGTTTGAGGTTATCTTTAACTCCCTTTGCTGCAAAAAAATCTTTTGATGCCCTAATGAGTTTGAGATCACTGGAGTCTACTGCAATGCAAAGAACAATTTTACTCTTACACTTCAGACAAGTTCTTCAGGCCTTTAAAACTGCTTAGGAATGTTTTATCATCACATTCTAGGTCAGGATTACCCTGCAAGTATCTGAAAGACGTCAAACAGCAACATTAAGTAAACATAAAAACAACAGGTCCACAAGATCAGAGCAACACTAGAGTTATAATACAAAGTTCCATTAATTTTATTAGAACAAAATACTGGTAAGGTATTCTTGATCACAATAAAATACAATGTCACTTCTACCAAGCAGTAAAATGCAGTTAATGGCATGCGACGCCCTAGGGGTGGTAGGTCAGGAAGGTTTTGCCCAAAAGAAAGAGCAATGAAGGCTTTATTCATAAGTAAATACTCCCCTTCATGTACCTAGAATAAAAGTCTTTCATGACTAAAATCATGACCGATACCTTGTTTTTCATAGTCTAGAAATGTATCTTAGCCTTGTTTGTATTGGTTCTTATTTTGTTAGCTTTATTCATCACTAGTAGTTCGCCACGTTGTGTCTACTTAGCTTATAGTACAACTTTATCTATTGGTTGAACTCTGAGACACTGTATTGCTTTATAACCAATGGAACGTTATCCATAAACATTACCTTGGTACTCTTGCACAAAAGCAACATTTTGTAACAATTTAGTTTACCCACCCTCCCTCCCTTCGGAGATGGGTCATTTTGTTGTTTTTGCTTGTTAAACTGGGTCACTCCTTGTGGTTTGGTTAAGTCTGCCTTGCGACTTCCCCCAAGCTTTTGGCATTGCTTGTGCCTTGCCACTTTATACCTTTGCCTTAATCTTGTCCAATCCAGCCCGTGTGGTGCTGGGGAGATAAGAAAGGCTCTGCCAATACTCTTGTCCTAACCCCCACGGTGTGGGGTGACAAGTGAGGCTTCACTTTGTGCGCATAACTCGAAGTCGCTGCATTCCCCCTACTACGCCATACTGTTTTTGTTTATTTTGCTGTGTCATGGTCACTGGTTGCGTTACATCCTTCTATCGTTGTTTAATTATATTATGCAGAAAAGTGACGCCATCTGTAGCTTATCATTAAGGTCACAATGCCGATCAATACCATCTTGTCTTGGGGGGGGGGGAGGTTTGCTCTCTGTAATGGACTATAAGGAAGGGTTCCATCTAAAAGAGGTGGCTTTTTTGTGCTTGCAGCATATAAAAGGGTGGGGAAATTTGCAATTTTTGTTCTATGCAGGACCAAATTTAAGGGTTTGAACCTCAGAGTAAAGCTTCCTTTTACAAATTTTTTTAATCTCTTCTGGGATCCTGTCTAAGGATGATTTTGTATCTGTGTATACTTACAGCCATCTAAGATGTTTCACAGTCCTCAGACTAGGCATGATTTTTACTGTGCAGTTACTAAGGTCCAACCTGAAGAAAGAACATTATTTTTATTTGTCAAGAAAGCCATAGAAACTTTCGTCCAAAAATAGTAAATAAAAAAAAGGCCACCTAAATAAAAATAAAAATGACTGAACTTTTTGTTTGCTCAAGAATAAGTGCCCCCTAAACTCCTCCAGCACACACGGACGCATGCTCCCTAAGTTATTTCCTGGGCAAACACATTATGGACAATAATTTCAGGGGTGGACAAATGTTGCAATGTAGAAACTGTATGTTATGTAATCATCATCATAAGGTTGACATGTCACTCTGACGCAGAAGCATCCATCAGAAGAGATGAGAGATAATAGCCTTTTAGATATGGTATGCTCTTATCTAGGATGGGGTAGAACCAGCATGATATTTTGTTACCACACTGGAGAGCCTATATCCAGGTGGGCTTATAACTGGAACTTTATACATGGTAGCATGTTGGAGCTTAATAGTGGCACATAGTTCTAGTTGATTTCCAGCATTCAGGAAATTTCCATTGACTTAAGACTGTATACAGAGTTGTGGCCTTGGATATTCACAACCTTTCCAAGGAAGGGGGGGGGGGGGGGGTGTAGAGAGACACAGCCAGGGGAAGTTGTGTCTTCATGAGTTCTATTCCATGGACCATCTAAATATTTTTACAGGTCTAGATATTTCTCTTGCACAGAATAACACCATTGAGACTGCTGGAAATAGCACACTTCAAAAAGTAGAATTCCTATAATTGAGAGTGCTAGGTTTCATGCATGCCAGCCGGTATGCAAGAATACACCGGCTTTCCTTTAAGTTATATGACTTAATAACAGGTCAAAAAATGGAGGCGATTGCACAGATAAGACTACAGAAAAATTTTCAAATGCTTAAACTTACCCAACAACAACATCATTGTTCACACAACATCGCCCAGTCGTAGTTTCGTTCCCTTCATGTTCTCTACAGGAAGTGGTGGTGTTGCTGCCGTGACAAGGCCTTCTGCAGAGCTCCAGTTCACTTGGATCTTGAGACGATCGCCAGCGAAAACTGGCAGAACTTATATTTACAATGAATAAAATATACAAGAGTAAAAATCCTACGTAAAATCGGTAAGAAAATGGATACATATTTACAACAAAATACTCGTGAATTTCAAAGAAAACCTCCTGAAAGAACTCCTGAAGGTCATGTGATTGACCTCTCATGGGGGATGCTGCTGAACAGATAAACCGAGCCAGTAACTAGGATACCTCAAGCGATAAAACATGGCGACTGCACTGTCATAAAAATATTTATTTCAAATTTGATTTTCCGTGCAAACTTCGGATTCCTTACCCGCCAAAATGCAACTTCGGTACATGAAAACTCTTCTGAGCCCACAGGTAACTGTCTAAGTGTCACTGTCTTTCTTAATTTTATTCTAGAACCGTAATTAAGCTTAGTCATGGATACCAAATTGCAGCCTCCTCTTGATATTTTTGATAGGCACAATGACTCAGATGGGCTAAGCACAGAACATGCAGAAAAGAAATTATATCTTAAGCCATTATCAGCACCACTCTCTGCCTTTGTATCTCTCCCTTTGTATCGTTTTTGTATCTATCTCTAATCTAGAATTGAATTATTTATAAAATTAACTTAAAGTCAAGCTTACTATTTCCCTTTCATTTCCAAGGCCTGATGTAAACGTCGTTTTGTAACCACAGAATACCTTGCCACATACACGCCATTCCTCAAAAAAACCGGATGGTGGATTCACAGTTGTCCACACTAATGAAATGAGCCATTACTTGGGTTCCATGCATAAAGAACTATGCACATTGCTCAAGTTTCTTTTTGAGTTAACGTTTAACGTACCTATTTGTATTTTAAAGTGGATATGCAGCTTCATATTCACTTTAAAATACTTTTTGATACATCCGTGTGTCTACTTTAAAGTGGATATGGATATACTTTTAAAATGTATCTGCAGATATGCAGTGGACTGCATATCCATTTGTCATCTTTAAAATATGGTCTTTTTTTCCTCGTTGTATCCACATATCCAGCCTAGTGGTGGGGTATTCTGCAGTTAAGCCATCCACAAGTTTACTTTATGGTTTTAGGACTTTTGTTTTGCCGCTCCAGAGCTTGTCATGATATCCTTGGCAGAAATCCTGTGCAGAATCATTCAACATTGTTTGTGATCCTGTAGGATCCTGTTAGATCATACAGGATCCAACCTAAGATCCCAAATAGCAATAATCCTTATGATGTGTTTTGATCGGTATAGGTGATAGCATCTCACAAAACAACACCTCTACACTGCCAGAGACTTGTTGCATGAACAGTTAACATGAACAGACAAGCGTAATTTGAGGCAGACATGTCCCAATGACTACAATGAGCAACAAAAGTCGTTGAGACACTAAAGATGCCTCAATAGACACAAAATGAGGGCTGGGCACATCTAATTTTTGTGCTATGACTTCCAGAGCAGTAAAAAAAATTCTTAGACCCGCTCCCTTTTTCAATGTTGTACTACTGCAAAGCTCAATGTTTCCGGAACAAATCAAGAAACATTGTTTGGGGGTAGGGGGGATGTCTTGTGCAGAGAATGCAGGTTAGTGATGTAAGATATAGAGGAATATCCTGCAAAATGAAAGTGTCTCGACACTTGTCGCTCATTGTTGTCCTTTATTCAGCCACTATGAACTAGTGGGGCATTGTTGTCACAGGGACCAAAGTTTTGTTGCCATGACTAGATGTTTTGATGAAAATGGGTAAATGTAGCTCACTTACAAGTTACAAGTCCCTGAACTTGTCCCTTCCTGTGTGCTGACCTTAAAGGAATAGAGGGAGGGGCAGGGGTAGGTGTTTGTGTGGGTTGCTGGCAGGGCAAAAAAGGGTTGTTTATGAGATACAACCACCTACAGTGGTTAGTGATCACAAATTATGAAACAATTTATCTGCAAAGAAAGTTACAGGCAATCTCTTTTAATTGACTTCATTTTTATTCGTAGCACCTTATGACTAACTAGGTTTGATAGAAAATAATTTAATATAATGTTTGACTTAATGTATCATTTGATTTTCAATATTTTAAAGGATGGGGCATGCAAGGTTACTGCAATGGCATGGTCACCAAACAATACTAAAATGGCCGTAGTGACGATGGACAGGGTGGTTATACTATATGATGAGCTTGGTGAGAGAAGAGATAAATTTGCAACAAAACCAGCAAATGCACAGGTATCTTTTAATAGCTTCTAAGAACTGATGAGGAGTAAAAATAATGTCACGTAACAGAAGAGTAGTGGCAGATCAAAATGTGGAAATGCTTGTCAGGAAGTATTTGCATGTAACAAAAAAATGTATTGTTCCTTCCCCCCTTCCCACCAAGTGGTCCCCCTTCTACATCCCCTACTGCAGACACCCTTTATTTTTTGCAGCACTCGGTACACTAAGTCAATGTAATCAATTATTAATTATATTGACTTTGTGTTCTTAGTGCTGCAAAATATATATGTCATTTTTAGTAGTTTGACTGTTAACAGTGCTTAGGTTTAAATGAATAACTGCATGCCACCACTGGGCATTCAACCAGAGGAGGTTGTGTGATTCAGCTGCAATAATTTCTTACTAATTTGTAGAGCCTTAGGGTATAAACTGCCTCATAGGGGCAGTAAGTGTGATAAGAGGGGCCACATTTACTGGTTAGCCTTGGAAATTTACTGATCTCTCTCAAGGAACAAACTACCTGCTGAAGTAATGTTGAAGCCAACTCTATAGATGTTTTTTTAAGTCTAAGCTATAATTTTGTGCATGTAGTTAACTAATTTTTCTTACTTTGGTTGTATTGACATGTATAACTTTTGATAGATAGTATTTTATATGTTGTCCATTTGTTGTGATATGTATTATCAGAGTTGCCAATCTATGAAGATATGAAATCTGTCCAGACACTTTTTTCTAAGTGACAATGTCCCCTCATTGACTGTCTCTTCCCACCTCACCAGCCCCTCCATGCACCCTTAGTAGATTCTTGTCTGCTGGCTATGTATGCACTCAAACTGACACAACAGAAAAGTGGTAAACCAGGGGTTTGCTGCATGGGGAAATAACCCATAGTCACTTTTATCTGGGAGATATCTTACAATGTATTTTATTAAGTGTAATGCACTTTTGATTATTTTTATAGAGAAAGCGCGATATAAGTAAACATAAGAATTGTAATTTTAATTTTAGATATTTTAATTGTAATTTTAATCTTAAATTTAAATACACGACCCCACAAGCTTTTAGCTTTTATTATTATCGTGTTAAAATAAAGTTTATCTATCTATCTATCTATAAGTAATAAACATTCCTCTTCTTCTTCTTCTTCTTCTTATTATTATTATTATTACTATTATTATTATTGTTATTATTATTATTATTATTATTATCAGATTGGTTGACCATTATCAGGATCAGGAGATTCGGTCTGCATTCAGGAGACTCCTGGATAATCTGAGAGACCTGAGAGTTAAATGTACAGACTTAAATGTAGATGTAGTTTAAATAGTTTTGGTGAAAGTTACTAGTTTTAGGAAGGTCCTCTGTCAACAAGCTGGCAGTTGTAACGTATAGACATATATAATCATGATCAATTTTTGTCTTTGCTAGGCTGGAAAGAAAAGCTACATTGTAAAAGGACTTGCCTTCTCTCCTGATTCTACCAAAATAGCCGTGGGACAAACAGACAACATTATATTTGTTTACAAAATTGGAGAGGAATGGTATGATTTAACTTAATACTTTTATACTGTTGCAGTTCAACTAATTGTAAATGTCATGTTTTTTTAGCTATCTTAAATGTGTTTAATTTGTTTTTAATTAATATTTTATCGTCTGATATCTTCAGGGGTGAGAAGAAAGTTATCTGCAACAAGTTTGTACAGCAAGTATGTTTTATTTGCCAATCTTGCAAGGTTCTTATTAAGAGCCAGCAGATGATAATAATAATACGTAATAATAATAATAATAATTAATAATAATAATAATAATAATTAATAATAATAATAATAATAATAATAATAAAACTTCATTTACCCTGCAAAATGGATCAGCAGATACAATAGTACTGACTATGAATTTGCGCCTATAAAAATTGACAAAATAACTACAGGTTATAAAAATTGTAAAATACTGACTAAATTGTTAAATAACAGGTCTTAACAAGTACATCGATGCGTGGTTCGATCCAGGTCACGCAGATAACTACACACTTTAGACTTAAACATGGCTAGTGATTTAATTTCTCTAATACTTCTTGGCAACTTGTTCCAGTCCATGGCTGCTGAATACTGGACTGAAAGTGGACTGGCCTATAGATGTTTTAACTTCCGGGAGATGCAAGAGGGTATTGTCATGAAGGACCCTGTTATGCATAACTATTTGAACAAAATATCAAATAGTTTGTTGGTTGTTCTGGACATTGTAGATGGCTGAAAAACCAGCTACTTTAACTTTTGAGCTGTCTGCTTTTCAAAAAAATGCTCAATCTTTTTTGTAGCACTTGGTAGCTCCACTACAGCTACTTAACAATCAAAGCTGTCTATTTTAATTAGAAACTTAACAAGAACCCTGATGACTGTACCTTTCATGTGTTTGTCATAATGGTAATAATAAAGGACCTTTTATGACATGAGAACATTGATTCTGAGCCAACAAGAGTTGAAGAGAGTTTGTACTCTTTGAGAGTGCACAGGAACCAGTGAGAGTATGTAAGAGTAACGAAACGTTTAAACTCTTTTGTGAGTACATGGGAGTTGATAAGGAGCACACAAGAGTCAATGAAAGTTCATGAGAGTTGACAAGAGGTTATACTGTTTGAAAGCATACTAGAGTCAATAAGAGTGCATGAGAGTTGATAAGATACTAAACTGTTTGAGGATTAACAAGAGTCAATGAGAATGGAAGAGAAACACAAAAATTTGGATTAATCAACTGAGGTGATAACGAAAATTGGCCACCCATAAAGAAATAGAAAGCTGACATTTAGAGCATAAGCCCTTTTTCAGAGCAAATCAAGGAAATGTGGGTTGTGCTTGGTTTATATGTAGAACAGTGGCGCTACACTTTCGGCAGAAACATGGCAAATTATGTAAAGAACAAGAATAAATTAGTTGAATGAAAAACATACATTAATACAATGGTGATTTTTTTAGAGTGCAAGAGAGTTAACAAAAATACATGACTTATTGTAGAATTAGAGGCCAAACAAGAGTGTAAGTTTGATCTGCCATTATTGAATCTAAATCAAAAGAGCCTGGACTGGTTGCCAAGAGCACTTGAGAGTCTAGTCTGTGATAATTCACATTTGAGAAGGAAATTATTTTAAAATTGTTTGGTACATTTAAGAAGAAAAGTATTTGATATGATCTTTAAGAAGAAAATTATTCAATGTGGAGAAGTTCTTAATATTTTTATTTGTTACTTATACACATGTACTCTCTGTTGTCATACCCATTTGCATCTTGGAAGTTGGAGTGGCTGTCACTCTCAGTTAGTGTCTTAAGTTTAGTTAAGATACAGTGGTCACTAACACGGTCTCTTTAGACAAATTCTAATACATACATGTACTGTACGTAATAAATCACTTTTTTTCTGACTGTTGTCTCTGCTTTGTTTGCATTTCAGAGTGCTGTGACTTGTTTGATATGGCCACCAGAACAACAAAATATTATCTTTGGCTTGGCTGATGGAAAGGTAGGCATAAGCAGAATATCCTCTTTAGATGTGAGTTGTGTAGTCATGTATTCATTACTTGAATTAATATTTAACCAATCATTTAAACCTTGTCCTTCCAGGTTCGAATTGCCAATCTGAAGACCAACAAATCAACAACCCTCTATGGGACCGACAACTATGTAGTTTCTCTGGCTGCAAAGTATGTATTCTGCATCTGTGAAATGTTCATTTGTTTCTCTCCGGAAGTCAGTCAGTCATTCAATTGGTTGATCAGTAGGTCAGTTGATCAGTCAGTTATTCTATCACTTGGTTGGTGGGCCAGTCAGACTCATTTAGTTAGTCAGTAAGACTCTCATTAATTCAGTCAGTGAGTGGATCAGTTACTTAGTAAGTTAGTTGGTCAGTCCATTGGTCAGTCAGTCAGTCATTTGATCTGTCAGTCAGTGGGTTAGTTGGTCAGTGCAGTCAGCCAGTCAATCATTCAGTCATTGAGTCAGTCAGTTATTCAGTACTGTCAGCCAGACAGTTGATCAGCTAGCCAGCCACTCGATCAGACAGTCAGTCAGTCAGCTGGTGAGTTAGTCAGTCAGTCAGTCAGTCAGTCAGTCAGTCAGCCAGTCAGTTGATAGTCATCAGACAGACACAGGAGACAGACAAACATCTGCCCCATCAGTTGACTGGAACAGTAAATCAGTAAGTCAGCCAGTAATTTGCATGGCCAGTCCATTTAGTTAGAAAGGTTAGAAGGTCAGATAAACATTTGGTTGAACAACATTTTGGTTGAACAATTATTTGGTCATAAACTTAGCTGCTCTGATGTTTGATCTCAGTTTTAACAGGTCAAAGAGCAATTTGTCATTAAGCAAATTCTTGTTTTTTCTCACAGTGTTTCTGGAAAAGGAATTCTTTCTGGACATGTTGATGGTGCCATTGTCAGATACTTTTTTGATGATGAGGGAACAGGTTTATCACAAGTAAGCTTGAAACCTAAGGATGTTTTGTGAGATATTCAATGTTTTATTAAAAAATCAGCATTAGGGTTTAGGAGGGGTGGTTCAAACCAAATCATCCATGTGCGTTGGGAGGAGGGGGGGTATGGATACTGTCTGGAACAACAGAATCATAATTTATTACAATAACAACCAGTGGAACCCTGGAAACAAAACAACAAAATTGATTGAAATCTGCCAATCTGCCAACAGGAGTCTTTGAACCAGTTGAACTTATTTATAACTTCTTTGTTTTGTTCAATGTGGGCTATGATTATTGATGGCAGTGTATTAGAAAAGCAAACTTAATTTTGGACTTTAGAGTTGGCCTGTCATTGAAATGCACAGTGAAAATTCCATATCACATTTTTCTTCTTTGTTTCTACTTTGTATTCCAGGGTCAGCTTTGTAAACATCCCTGCTCTCCTTATGCCCTTTGCTGGGGCTCTTCAATTGTAGCAGGAGGATGTGACAGGAGGATAATAGCCTATGGAAAAGAAGGTGAACAGAAATAATCTAATTAATTACATCTTTTTCCTTAATTTCGCGGCAATTTTTTTCTGATGAATGAATTTTTGCCATATTTACCAGGGAGGATCTTACAGAACTTTGACTACAGCAGGGATGATGATGAAAAAGAGTTCACTGTGGCAATCTGCAGCCCCAGTGGACAGTCAGTTGTGGTTGGCAGTTTTAACAGGTGATCCTTGTGCACAGTTACATTATAAGATCTTCAGAATCTTATTGGATCCCCTGATACCCTATTGGAGCCTTATGAGGACCTTGTTCTTTAGTTAGTAGGTTTGTCATTCCCACTTAAAATTGTGGATAGGTTGACCTACAGGATCCCTCAAAATCCTATAAGATTCTGTGTGGGATTTCTACCAGGGTATGACAACTTGAAGAATTTGGTAATGCCAGATGGGGAGTAAAGTTCATCAGGACCCACACAATCTTGTTTTGGGAAACTATTATTAATGTCCTGACATTGATGAAGCTTGACACCTTCTGACCATTGAATTCCAATGACACATGCTGTCAGGAGAAACCTAAAACTAATAATGAAAGTTTGTCTAGTTATCAGAGGGTAAATTGCAATAGTGAATGAAGCAAGGGAAACTCTGGCTTGAGCTTGCAATCTAAAGTAAGAGAATTTTATTCATTAAGTTTCACCATTAACAGGAAGGAAGCCCCACAGAGCTATGCTCCATTTACATGGTCCCTTCCTTCCAACCCTTGAATGCACTAAGACCAGGGGCTGGATTCATGAAGCCCTCCTAGGATAAGATGTGTCCTATGCATTGTTGGAAAACAAAGCCTATTTTTATGAAACAGTACTTAAGATTCATGTTTTGCTTAGCACAGCTTTGTGAATCCTGCCCCAGGTTTTGAACACAGCCAGCATGATCTTACCAGTCATTTTAAGACCGTGGTTATGGGTCTAGCCAGAATTTTAACCTGGAAGTCCTGTGATGCAAACTGGCAACCTTCCAACTGAGGTAACCAGGTTGCAGGCTAGCTTATCAGCTGGGATTTAAATTGTTGAGTTTTTAGTTTAGTAAATTGGCTCTTTTTTTTCTTTTCTTCTGTAGGCTAAGAGTGTTTAACTGGAGTCCAAGGAAAGGTTCTTGGGATGAATCTAAGGCTAAAGAGATTCCTAATTTATACACCATTACTGCTATGGCTTGGAAGAGAGATGGCTCCAGACTAGTGGCTGTATGTGGTTTGATTCTTGTTCTTATACTGTCAGTTTCCTCAAATAAGCACCCTGAGTATTACATTGATTTCCATCATTTCAATCTCCATGACCAAGCTTGAATAATGAACATGCTACTGGATTGAAAAATAAACCTAGAGTAAAACAGTAAACCCTCTTTTACCTCATGCATCATTCCTGAGTGGTTTTTAATGGAAAGATTGTTGTTTATCTCAAATTTTATGACACTTGAGAAACACATATTTGAGAGGCCAAGGCTCACATGTAATTGAGGGACGGCAATGTGCCTAATGAAAGAAATACAGTAGTACTTGGTTATACTTCCTTGACTAGGTATCTCCCTCCACTGAGCCCTACCCTCTGCAACAAATTCTAATGTTATCTTTATATAGTGGCCAACAACAAATTTAATAATCCTTAATGATTGCTTTATTATAGGGTACACTATGTGGCGGTGTGGAGCTCTTTGACTGTTGCTTGAGAAGATCCATATACAAGAACAAGTTTGAGATGACTTATGTTGGACTGAGTCAGGTTGATAAAATGTTTTTAATGTAACGCTATATTGAAACCCTCACTGACTTGAAATACTTGTCAGTAGTCCAAAACTTTCTTCAAAAGATGCTTCATGTATGCATGCCTTGTTTTATTTTAGGTCATTGTGAAGAATTTGTCATCAGGAACTCGTGTTGTCCTGAAATCGCATTATGGATATGAGGTGATGTCCTCTTTTGAATATTTTTGATTTGCAGTTCTTTTTTTAATCACACTAGTTGGTCTTTGAACTTCATTACAGTACCTGTAAGTATTTGTACAAGTGGACCCTAGTAGCAGTAAAGTTGTAAGTGCTGATGATTTCTCTGTTTATCATTTTCTTCCTCACATGTTGTACAGCCTTTGAACAACTTTTGTGTGTGAACATTTTCATGGCTAACACACAAGTTGTTTTTACTGTTCTGGGCAATGAAACTGTTTTGTCAGCCTTAATTTGTGTAGCTAGAATTAATGATTAAAATCACCACTGTCATGCTGTTGAAACCTGCTTCCATGAGCCTGGTTTCCTGTTTTGCTGAAATAGTGCTCAGCTATTGTAGCAATTACGATATTGCAAAGATGACATGCAGCATTTATCATAAAAATATATATTCCCTCTTTTCTTTATGATTGCTGCGATTGCTCAAGCATTATAATCAAGGTGCACTTGTTTTCACTTATCTAAAAATCGAAGTGAAATATGTGGAAACCAGACTATAGAAAAATATTTTACCTGCAGTACTTTTCAACATGTGAAAAGAGATTTCATGTGGATTTTGAGTTGTAACTTCTGATTGTTTTACTGACACAGATTGATAAAGTAAGCATCATGGGTAAAGACAGATACCTTGTGGCTTACACAACAGACACACTTCTGGTTGGGGACCTTGCACATAATAGACTGAGTGAGGTATGAAAGTATTAAATGATCATTCAAATTGGTTCAGAACACGCGTTTGAGCAAGAAGTATTTCAAGGTGCTTTACCTAAAATATTTTCACACCTTTTTCCAGGTACCTTGGCAAGGCACTGGTGGAAATGAAAAATTCTTCTTTGAAAACGAAAACGTATGTATATCTTTTTGTCACTTTGTGTCAGCAGAAAACTACAAACATTGAATTTGTGATCAGCTTGGAGATGTTGAAGTTAAAAAAAATTAATGAGTTTGTAATAAATTGCTTTTGAACATTTCTTTGTCCAAATTCCTCTTGTTGGTACACGAAAGAAAAGAGATCAGCAGACTTTTCACTTAATGATTTCAATTTCTTTCAGGTCTGCATGGTCTTCAATGCGGGTGAGCTGTCCCTGGTTGAATATGGAAACAATGAAATTCTTGGAACTGTGAGGACCGAGTTTATGAACCCTCACTTAATCAGGTAAAATAGAATAAACGTGTAACTTTGTAGCTCAGAGTAAATACCGGTCAACCAACTATTACTAGCCTGCGAATACAGCCGCCTTTAGTACATGTAATTGAGCCATTAGTATTTGGTTTTTGTAACATTTTCTTTTTGTTGTTTTCTCAAGTGTCCGTCTGAATGAACGGAAGCAGAGAGGCGTAGAGAACAACAAAAAGATGGCTTACCTTGTTGATCTCAAGACCATTACTGTTGGTAAGTTTAACATCAACCGGCATATTCTCCTCACTGCCCCAAACGCTGGAGGAATTTGAATAAACATTAAGACCTATTATCTGTATAGAGCGTTTTCGTCATTCTCAGTCCCTGATGTTTGATCATCTATTGATTTTAATAGCAGTTTATTAACTCCTCTTTGTAAAGACAAGTTAGAGGCTGATCATTTATGGGGCTTAATACTTGACACCACAGTAAAGTGTCTGCTTAGCTAGAAAAGGTGCCATTTAGAAGGTTAAATATTTAGAGTAAGTGCGTAGCTAGGACCGAACTGAGTATCCTCATAGAAGAGCTGTTCGCCTACAGAATGCCTGGTGCGATATCTCAACGACATTTGTCTTTTTTTTTAACAAGATGTTTTATTCCATTTCATAAGGAGGCTTTACAAATATTTACAAAACTATCTTTTCACTTAAATACACAAATAGACAACAACAAGGCTTTGATGTTTGTTTTTTGTATTTTACTTTTACCAGTTGATTTGGTCACGGGATTCAACATTGCGACAGTGAACCACGATTCAAGAATTGATTGGTTGGAGGTGAGAAGTTCACCGTTACTTTGTCTCTTGTTGCATGCATCTTGTCTTTATTGCACATGCAGTGATCGCTAATGATAACTGAGTGTCAAAAGTACGTTGCGTTTACGCTCTGTTACAAGTAACTAATGAATTTTGATTATGATCTTTTAGCTCAATGAAACTGGTAAAACGCTTCTGTTTCGGGACAAGAAACTAAGGGTGAGTCTGTCGTCTTTTATAATCTTTGAAAAGGCTCACTTAAGGGGAAAATAGGTAAAATAGAAAAAATACTCGCCAAAATTCTTTTCACAAATTTTCTTTTTCTTTTAAATTACATGGTTGAAGGATAAATTCACTTGGTTTTACACTTAGCACGCAGTGTAGTTGAGAATTCTTAGTTAAACTGTATTTGAACGAGGATTAGCCAATCAAAAGAAACCCCTGAGTTCCAACTGAATGGGAGACAAACCCTCAACCCTCCGCACACCAATAAGCACTGATTTGCTCAGGCTTGTTCCGTTGGTAATGGTGGCTGGTTTCAATTCATTTGCATCGTATCGTGTGCAACCCAGGCACATATTCCGCCGGAATATGTGCCTGGGTTGCACGCGTGCGTGACGGAGCAAGTTAGCCAGTCAGATGCTCTAATCACTTGAAGCTGCTGGAAGCCTTTTGTATGCTGCTAGGAAGTGTCATATGTGGTGATAGAGACAGCTATGGTGAATGTGGAGCTCGGCCATGTAATAACTGTGTTGTTAATTGTGTTTTAGCTTCATCTCCTGGATGTGGATACACAAGTCCGTACGACAATCCTGAACTACTGTACATACGTGCAATGGGTGCCTCTCTCTGATGTGGTGGTAGCACAGAACCGAGGCAACCTATGTGTGTGGTACAATATTGACTCACCTGAGAGAGTCACCATGTTTCCCATTAAGGTTTGTTCTTCTGATGCCTTATTAGTCTATTTACAGATCTTCTGTTTTCTCATTAGATTCAGTTTCAAGGCGCGATCAACGAGGGCAAACACAATGGGAACGGGAAAGGCATTTCTTTGTTTATTTTGGGGGTTTTATTTTTGTTGTTGTTGTTTTTTGCGTTCTACGCTTGTAAACGCACTGTGTTCGAAGTCGCTCGACTGTCTTATAAAAATTAATTTCTAGAATATAACGTGAGCCTTCAGAGCTCTTTCACGGCAAAATTCACCATTTTCAAAATGGGGTAAGATTGTAAGAAAAAAGAAAGAGCACAGGTACCTTGTAAAGTTTTTATTCTGAAAGAACAAATTATTGGTATGTTACGACTAGCCAAAACGCTTCCATAGAAACCTGACAGATGTTGCATTTGTCTGTTAAAATTCTGTCAAATTCCACAGGAAAAATGTTACAGAATGACAAATGATCGTGTATCGTGTCCAGACTGAAGGAAGTCGTGTGTAGAGTAGTTGGTATATTTCTCGAACATGAAAGTGTAAAATTAACAAGTGAAGAAGTACGTCAAAAAGGTGGACAAAGGATTGGGGAGAACGAAAGAAAAGCAGAGGAGTGAGAAGGAATGCACCAATTCTCCTGGTTCTCGTACTGCAGCTGATCCAAACACATATCGCATTCAGAGCAGTAGCTGGCCAACTCTATATTTAGTAGTTGTGTTTTAGTGCGGTTGACCTCATTTCTTGCAGAAGCCAGGGAGACAATGAAGTGACTGTTTTAATCACGTTTCCTTTGCAGGGGGATATAGTTGATCTTGAGAGAGCTGATGGCAAAACAGAAGTTGTTGTGAATGAAGGTGTCACCACCATCTCGTACACTCTGGATGAAGGATTGATCGAGTTTGGTACAGCTGTTGATGATGGTGATTTCCCAAGGTATAAAGTCACGCTATGATGCTACAGTGGAACCGACCATCGACAGGCCATAAAAATTGACCTGATTAATGCGTTTTAGATAACTAAATCACTGCATGGACTTTTGTTGGGCCAATAAAAAGTGGCCTTATTAACGTTCACTTCTTCTTTACGTTTTCTTTATTGACGAGCTGATCTTACAAGGATTGCGGTGGTTTGAAAACAGAGACAATGTAGTTGGAGATCAGATTGGACTACGGATGGTCAAAATTCGGTCCTATTGAAAAAGATTTTAAAAAATACGATTTTATTTCTATAGAGCCCAAATCACGTTCATATCAGTGTGAATGAAAACTTGGTCTGTAACGCAAAGGGATCCTTTTTTTTTGTTTTTTCATTACTTAGTATACTTCATTGGTAAAGGTGACGTCGGACGATACGACATCATGCAGACACCAAGCCTCGAACCATAATTCAATTTAAAGCCCACATGGCGTGGTGTGACACGACATCCAAACACACCAGCTACTTTTGCAGGCTATATCTAAAATCCCTTTAATGAAGAGTATTTTGAAGAAGCTTCATTTTGTGTTAACTCAGTACATGTGTTGTTTCATCTTTTCAGGGCTGTTGCTTTCCTCGAAAGTTTAGAGATGTCCTTGGAAACAGAGGCCATGTGGAAGACTCTGAGTCGACTCGCCCTGGAGGCGAGGCAGCTGCATATTGCCGAGCGGTGTTTTTCAGCTTTGGGTGATGTGTCCAAATCGAAGGCTTTACGACAGATTAACAAGGTCGCTGAACAATCTGCTGAAGAAATGGTGAGCTCTTTAAAAAGGAAGATTGTTTTCGTCTTAAACGAAGATTTAAGTTTGAAAACGCGTGTTGGAGAACTTTAAGTCCAGAAACGCGCCCTATAGTAAAGAGTTTTATACATAACACTTGTTTATTCAAGATGTTAATAAAAAACAAATAAAACGTAAAAGTAAGAACATCGTGAAAAGGAAAACACGAGGCTGGCCCAATAACGTTTCCCTAATACAAAAGTGAAAAAAGGCTACTTCGATTAACAGAAAAGTCGTTGTTGTTCTCATTCAGCCGACACTATTTAGTGAAGTTGACGTAAAAATTACGAGTGCATGATTTTTGACTGGTTGTGGCCTGTTTGACAGACTTTCTCAAGTAAAATGCAAATTTTGCCAACAAAAAAGTTGACGAAAAGTTGGTGAGGGTACAAACTACTACAACTTATTTTGACGTTCACACACCCTAACTTATTTGCCAACACGCTTTTTCAAAGTTTAAACTATCTTTTCTATGTGGCCAGTTACTTATCAACTTTTGCGAAGTGACATTTAAAGAAAGTTTCTTAAATTTCCATTTGGCATTAGTGATAGTTTTCTTTTTTTTTTCAGGGAGGAGATGGTACAAACCATGTCCGCGTACGAGCCAAGTTAGCAGTGTTGGATAAGAACTTTAAGCTGGCTGAGAGCATTCTGCTAGAGCAGGGTTATGTGGATGAAGCTATCGAAATGTACCAAGAACTGCACAAATGGGATGAGGCTATTGCTGTGGCCGATGCTAAGGTATGGGGGTGGGGAGGGTGGAGGACGATTGTCTGAGTGGGGATACGTAGGGGGGGACGGGAGAAGCACCACCAGATCATGAGAACCGATGTTTTTGAAGTCAGAAGTGTTGATGATTGATTGTCCTTGCATATCTCTTTGTCTTATATTGAGTGACCTGTTAATAATACAGTGGTGTAGAATTGAACGTGCCACAAAATGGCTTGGTAAGTGACCTAAATTGAGACTGGTTCATTTCGAAGCAAATAAAATGAAGCTGTAAGGTGTTTTCTGAATGAGTTGTATGAGAAGCCCAGCCTGATTCAAATGATGTTTGACCATTAATTAAGAAATTTACGAGACAGCTACCTTACAACGACAAGGGCCAATTTGTCAGTCATCAGCGAGTTAGATAATAGTTCCAAACCAAGCAGAAAGGGAATCTTAAAAAATTAGCTCTGTCTTAAGTTTCAGTTATTGTTAGTCTCCGTCAGGAGTTATTATGCATTTATTTATTTATAAACTTGTGTTTGATTTTCTTCCATATCAGGGTCATCCCGAGCTGGAGAATTTACGAGCAGCTCATTATCAGTGGCTTTCTGAAACAGCTCAAGAGGAAAAGGCTGGCGAGGTGAGACGAAGCAAAAATTATAACTTTTACTGTGAATATAAATTTATCAATAATTTTAACAACGATTTATTACTAGTTTATTAATAATAATTCACCCATTTATAATTTATTGAAATTTCATTCGTATCAGTTTCTTTCCGTGACCTTTTTTTTTCTCTAATTCGTTGTTGAAGGTGAAAGAAAGAGAAGGTAATTACACTGAGGCTATCAACCTGTACCTGAAGGCTGGTCTGCCTGCTAAAGCTGCACGACTGGCTATGAGTAGGGAGGTACGTCCAACTCACTTGATGTTTATTACTGTCATACGGGGCATTGGGGGTTGGTACCGCAATAACACGATAAAATTTCGGCAAAAGCCGCAGTGCTGTGCCGAAAATTAACGCAATTCCGAAATGGTAATAAGACTGAAGTCATCTTACTGAAGCCGTTTTTGAATCGACCAGGAATAGGAATGCTATGGAAAATATTTTTTCTACCGGATATCACTGTTTAAAGCGCTAAAAAGTCGCAGTCTGAGACTGATGTTACGAAAACGCCACAAGGCCATGGCTGAGAGCAGTAAAAAAAGAACTTGATGGTTATAGTCTTAACCACTTAACTACCATTTAAGCTGGAATGTTTGTTTTCCATGTTGTTAGGAGCTTGTACAGTCTTCTGAGTTACTTGAGAGGATCGCAGCTGCTCTTCTTAAAGGAGGATTGTATGAACAGGTCAGTGTCTACTTAAAAATGCAAGATGGTGTGTTTGCTTTAATCAGTAAGAAAACATTTCGGCAGTGGCTTTTACCAGTCACAAGGAAATAGTATTAGTGACGTAAAAGGAAATAAAACGAGCATATATGTGAACTCTGATGAAAGATTTACAAACGTACGAAACTTACAGTGATCTTAGAGTCCCTGGCACTTGCAGGGAAATTCTGAGCAATAGAACCCATGTTCTTGTGATACCTGGGTAAATTGCTCTTACCAACTGTGCTAGCTACCAAGCCGAATGCTGACAATTTTATTAGCTAGAGCTGTCCTACTTCTAGGAGTTTTCATTATCTGTCTCCTTAAATGAATATTTGCTTTACTTTTGGTTCCTAAGGCTGGCGAGTTGTACGAGAAAGTTGGTAAAAATGACAGAGCTATGGAATCATATCGTAAAGGCAACGCGTACAGGAGAGGTATGGAACACTTAGTTAGTATTGTTCATCAATAAATCGCTTGCTGTTGGTGCTGTCTTCCCTATGACATCTGCAAAGATGATGGATAGTTCTTCAGGTGGCTCAGAGGACCACACAGAAATGGTGACCTCATCTCCAATATGGAAAGCATTTAACCTGAGAGGACAAAATGAACCCAGTACGGCTATGACCACCATCAGTAGGAAGTCTGGGGCTGCATAAGTTACATGTAGTCTATATGGCAGTTATTGCAATAGGGAAAGTGACTTTTCTCTTTTCAACAATGTAGCTGTGGAGCTCTCTCGTGGGGCATTCCCTCGCGAAGTTGTCAAACTGGAGGAGGCCTGGGGCGACTATCTGGTGTCTCAAAAGCAGCTGGATGCCGCCATCAATCACTACATCGAGGCTGGGTGAGTAGCGTGCAACCGAGGCTGTCTTTTTATATTTTGATGCTTGACAGCTCTCCGGTTGTGGTTGTCCTGAGTAATTCACAGGCTTCATTGTCTTCTCGCCAAAATTTTTTTGCATTAAAAAAGGCGAAGTAATAAAAGTTTCTTTGAATAAATGACGTGAGTGATAACATGACTAATAGTAAGCACGACTTCTGTTGCTTTCAGTTGTTCTATCAAGGCTATCGAGGCGGCCATTCAAGCTCGTCAGTGGAACAAAGCGGTACAGATTGTAGAGCTGCAAGATGATAATGTGGCGGAGAGGTGAGGGATCCTCTACGTGCAATATCTCATATGTTCACTTGTGGCAAGCATACATTGTATAGAGCGGTCTTCAATCGAGTGTCGAAAATACTTCACTTTTGGTTTGTTTGATTTTTTTTCGTAAACTCTGTGATTGATTTAAAAAGCTTGCGCCTCTACTTTCTCAAGCAATAAGAAGTAAAATTAATACCAATTGTGTCTTTGTCATCGTCGGTTTTTTTTTGCGCTTGTTGCCTCATACACATATTTACTTCGAGTTCTGATTGGTTCATTGGGTAATATGTGTTTGTTGTGATTGGCTAGGGTCATTACTTTGGTTTCCGTTTTCATTTCACGACATTCAAATAAAAAAACGCTGTGTCTCTTTGTCTCGACCTCCCTTCTAGAGGGACGTTGAAGCCAGTGTTGGAATGCCATATTTACCTAGCAAATGTACTGTATATGTGATTCTAGAAACCATTCCGATTCATTCCAGGGAAAACTACTCTAATTGTTTGCTTTAAATTCACCTTCTGTCTGCTTTGTAATTTTTCAGATATTACCACCATATTGCGCAACATTACTCCCAAGTCCAAGAATACAAGGTACTGTTTCCTTTTTTTGATGATCTACAGTTATGATGCTCGTCTCACGATGCTTTTTTTTGTCTTCAGCTTGCTGAGAAGTATTTCGTGAAGGGAGGGGACCCACGAGCTGCTATTGAGATGTACACCAAGGCGAACATGTATGAGGCTGCACACAAGGTAACAGGCATTGAACTGTGATTGTGCCTCTCGGTGATTCATTTTGTTTACTTAATGAAAACATATTCGAAAAGCTTAATTAAGTTTGAGCTTCTTTTTTTTTCTTAATTTGCAGCTTGCGGTTCAGTGCATGACCCAAGAGGAAGTTGCTGTCATCTACATATCGCAGGCTCAAGAGCTGGAGGCGCAAGGCAAATACAAAGAGGCAGAGAGGTGATTCTAGCATTTTTCGGCCGATGGTCGCCTGACGTTTTTCCCCAGAGGGTAGCTGTGTTTCGTAATTACCTTCTTAAAGCAGACAGCAGGTCTCCCAAGTGAGATGACCCTGAAGTTGTAACAATCGATAATTGTAACCTGATCGTTATTGCTATATATTTAATTTTCTTTACAACTGACTTCCAAATGTTGAAAATCGAGGGAGCGATTAAGACATATTAGAAAATAACCTTTGGTGAACGTGCGTTAATTTTGGACCAAAGCCATGTTTCTGTAAATCTTCAGTAGATGGCACTGTATTAATAGTGAACTATTCCTGTTATGCTTCAGGTTGTACTGCACAGTAGATGAGCCTGACTTGGCCATCAATATGTACAAGAAACTGCGGCAGGTAAGTTTTGTTCTTGTTCGTTATTATTACTGACTAATGACAGATTTTTGTTTTTGGTAAAAGGAAAAGGAATGTGATAAATGTTGTTGCTTTATGACGGTTACTATTGCCTAGTAGCATTGCAAGTGTTGAAGGGTTCTGGTATTATGGTTTATCGTTACAATATAGTTTCAAAAGCGAGCATTCATCGTGAATTTGGGCTTATTCTGGTCTAATCTTGGTATTGTTGTTGTATGTAATGACTTTCACCTTACTGTTGGCAGTACGACAATATGATCAGACTTGTGGCTATTCACCATGAAGATCTATTAGCTGACACTCACATTCACTTGGCGAAGGTAAACTTTTTTCACATTTATTTACTACATTTACCATCTTTCTAGATTCGCCTTCTATAGACGCCTTCGACTAGCAGTTTGCTAGTGCAGGACGTGTTACATATGAACCACCCAAGTAAGCATCGCTTAGCTCGCCACGAGTCTCCCAGTAGCTCCGTGGTTGGAGTATCCAGCCAGTGTAGGGAAGGTTATGGATTTGACTCCTGTCGGCAATTAAATTGAGTATAATATACCAAACCAGTGGATAGTGTTTTTCTCACCCTCTGATTGGCTACTCAACTCGGGATGGTATCTGCTATTCTCCTCCTGGCATTGTTCTGGATTTCGCGCGCGAGTTTTTCCTCATTTCTCAGAAAAGGAATTATTTGGTGCTGGCTATCCACTGGTTTGGTATATACTAAAACAATTATTCCCCTCAGTGTCGGTGAATACTGGTAGATATTTACCTCGCCTATTCACGGCTCGGCAAATGTCCACCACTATTCACCTTCACTTCAGTGAATAACCGTGCACTGAATATGAGGTGATAAATGACTAACGAGGTTGCGTAGCGCCGAGGTGGTTATAGTTACCTCATTTCTAACAAGCGGGAGTGTAAACGTGATCAAGGCGTGCCTTGGTTGCTAAAAGAGATTAAAAAAAACATTGCTACCTAACTGTCACACGTTTGTTACTTTATGTTACACAGGAATTGGAATCTGAAGGCCAGTTACGCCAGGCTGAACATCATTTCTTAGAAGCGAGGGACTGGAAAGCAGCCGTTAACATGTACAGGAATCAGGACATGTGGGAGGAAGCTTACAGGGTAAGGTAACCCTGTAGGGAGGGGAGGGGAGGGGAGGGGAGGAGGGTAAAAAAAATGTACAGGAATCAGCACATGTGGGAGAAGACGTTCAGGTCAAGGTAACCCTGGGGGAGGGGGAGTGGGAGTGGGAGTGGGAGGGAGAGGGGGAGGGGGAAAGGTAAAATATACAGGAATCAGGAATGTGGGGGGAGACGTACGGGTTAGTCGGGACAGTCGCAAAATGAGCTCTCGTCTCCACGAATTGGCTGAGCTCGTATGGAGCTAGTGGGAGGTTTCTAAGAAAAAAAAACTGGAAGTAATTGGGTACTTACTATTAGCTTTTCTTTACTTTTATTTAGTGTAACCTAGAAAAGGCAATTAATTAATTGATATGACGTGGAATTTATGAAAAATAAAATGTTTTACTATGTAACCTTATATAATTTGCTATTTGGTGTAAATCACAGGCCAGGTCAAAACATTTTGATGTCCTATATATTGATTTCAGAAAATGTCCGCAATGTCCGCTCGTTCTCTATGCTTAACTTACTATGTTGTTGTACTACTGCAGGTTGCCAAGCAACACGGAAGTCAAAATGCATCAAAGCAAGTGGCCTACTTGTGGGCCAAGAGTTTAGGTAAGTCCAAAGATCGGAATGTGTTTTTATAACTTAGTTTTGAGATTGTGGTGATCCATCAAGGCAATGATCCTCTGGCTGATGATTTATTTTATTCCCTCTACTGTCTGTTTGTTTCGCAGTATATTTCTGCAAGGGGAAAGTAACTCATTGTTTCTACATCTCTCTCAGGAGGAGACTCAGCTGTGAAGTTACTTACCAAGTTTGGTTTGCTGGAGTCAGCAATAGATTATGCTGCAGAAAACTGGTAGGAAGACAAAGACGTTAATAGAGTTTGTTTTTATATAAAATATTAAAAAAAAATAAACCATGTAGCCCGTACTTCCTTAGTTTCAAATTTTTTCTTTGTCCAAACGAAATGTTAAGTTCAATAGACATGTAGCCGCACAAGTTGGCCCTCGCGGACCTTTTTAATTACCCCATCTTAATAGCTCGTTATAAAGCAAAACATGGACAGCACTTCTGATCAGTTCCTAATTATTTCACGTTTACTTTTGACCAACCATATGTACTGCCCAGACCTGTGTCGCTTTACGTCATCGGTTTGGAAATCATGTCACAGTGAAACGTACTGGCAACGGAAAGGTCGCCTGTGTGTCAGGCTTAATGTTGTACAGTCGATGATGAAGATGTTGTTTCTCCGCAATATTCGAAAACCTTATTATTTTAAAGAAAACGTTTTAACCTGAGCTTTGTTGGTCTTATTTCAGTGCTTTTGAGTTCGCTTTCGATTTATCTCGCACGGCGATGAAGTCCAAGTTGCCGGACATTCACCTAAAGTACGCCATGTTCCTGGAGGATGAGGGCAAGTTTAGTGAGGCTGAAAAGGAGTTTATTAAAGCTGGCAAATCCAAGGAGGCTGTGCTAATGTGAGTTTGATAGTAATCTCAAGGTTTTCAATTAAGGAGATTCCTTAGAACTGTGTTGTGTGTTGTTGTGTTGTGTGTGTAATTTTTTTGGGGTATATTTCAGGTATGTTCATAACCAGGACTGGGACAGCGCTCAGAGAGTTGCGGAGGAAAATGATCCAGACAGCGTGACAGATGTCTTGGTAGGACAGGTACTGTCATAAACCTTATTTGTTTGTAATATTTATGGGTATTAAGTCTGTCAAACAGGGAGAGAAAGCAAAGTAGAAGGAAGAATCAAGAAAAGATAACAGTATTTGGATTTCTTATCACTTGTCCATTATTTGCCATTCTTACTCTTCTTCCGTCAAAGGTACAGTTTTTCAGCACATTTTTTCGGAGCAGATTTTTTTCACATTTCTCTGCTATCATTTCATACCATGCGACACTGAGTTGGTTGAAACAGCTTGACCTAGGCACCAGAACTGCCCCCCTAATCCTCAACTGAGCTGGTCATAAATAGGGCATCCGACTAGAAAAAAAAAACGAACAAACAACAACGACGACGATTGTATGGCTGAGGTCCTAAACAAGGTACAACAATTGATATACCGGTAGTAAATTATATTTTGGATAGAGATAGGGCTAGGCTTTCAAGTTCTGTGCCGTACACCCAACCCAGAATTGCGACGGATAACTTCCTTCTCCCACAGGTCATAACTTTATTGGTGTAAGGGATATACAAAAATGTTGCTAACTAAAGCATGGTATGTTTATGTCAGCGAGGCTTTCATTCTTATCGCTTATTCACTTGTTTTTTGCAGGCTCGTGTCGCATTCGATAAAAAGGAATTCCAGAAAGCAGAGACATTTCTGCTGCGTGCTCAGAGACCGGAACTTGCCGCACGTTATTACAAAGTAAGTTAAATGATCCTAGAAGTAGTTAGACCAAGTTATAAGCGACGATTAACCAAGTATTTCAATTGAGTGCCACATGGTTGATCAGCACGTGTTACATATCTGTTTCTTGAGGTAGTGGAGGGCTCCCTGGTTTGAATTCATTTTAAAAGTTATTACTGCAGTCTGCAAGTCTCTAATTTACTTCTGATTTCAGGAAGCTGGAATGTGGACAGACGCTCTACGTGTAGTGAAGGAGTACTTGCCTCATAAGGTATGACAATCCAGTGTACTCCGTTAACCTGACCATATTAAGGACGTGATCGGGTTAAAGGGGTTTTAATATAAAGTGACTGCACGAGCTTTTGTTTGGGATAAGTAAATTGGTCATATTAAGAAAGTGGGGTCACCGGAAGTCGGTCTTGAGCATGTTTATCGCGTGTAACAGAGACGCGAAGCTTGATAGCACCTCCGTGAATATGACTTGAACGTGATTTGTACTCCTTTCTCTCCTCCACAGCTGGAGCAGTGGCAAGACGAATATGACCGAGAGGTTATGTCCAAAGGGAACAGGTACGTGTACACACTGTCCGTCTTAGTATTTAAGGTATTAATTCAAGGAACCAAAAATAGGTAGTGTGTTATTTGGGTTAAAAAATCGAGATGGGGCACGTTATTCCAGGTATCCGGGATAAACCCATCGCGGGAAACGGTGTGCGCTATAATTTGTAAGCGGATGGCGTAGAAGTATTGAATTCTTTGTTAGGACGGGGGATTAAAAACAGCAAGTCACGTGACAATTGGTACATGCAAGGTTTGACGAGTGGAGGCCAATTTATCTCTAAACGTGATTTTCAAGTGTGTTATTTTCCTACATTCATCTAAACTGGCAGAACTTTTTAGATATAAGCAAGGTAGAAAAAACATGAAATGCAATCACTACTACTAAAGGAAAACATTTCGTAAGATATACCGCAATACCATGTATGAGAATTTTGACTGGCGCGGGATGGAGGCATGGAGCCTAGTTTGTATCCTCTTTTTCCAAAGTTTCTCTACCTGATTGGCTGGCTGATTTATTGGTTTTGGATTTTCAGAGGTGCGGAGTCGCTACTGAACCAAGGAATTGAGTGGGAAAAGAAAGGAGAGTACAACCGAGCTATTGACATGTACGTTAAGATCACACCCAGTATGACCACGGACCATGAACTAGTGGAAGATGCTATGGTGAAGGTAAGTGGAGCTGAGACAGCTTGTTAACTAACAAAACAAACAAACAAACAAACAAACAGGTTTACAGACAAACAAACAAAAGAATATTACACCCAGTGTGACCAAGCATCACAAAATGGTGGAAGATGTTATGGTGAAGTTGAGTGAGTTGATACAACGTGTTGAAAAACAAACAAACAGGTAAACGCACAAATAGACAAACAAATGTTACACCTAGTATGACCATGGATCATGAACTGGTGGAAGATGCTATTGTCAAGTTATTTATTTATTTAGCTTTGGCTAACAAGAAAACAACACATCTACATAAGATTATTAGGCAAGGAGACCACTACAGCCTAGCCAATCAAGGTAAGTGGGCTAAGAATACTTGTCGACAAACAAGTAAACTGACAAACAAACATGGTAGGAAACAAGCGATTATATTACACCTAGTATGACCATGGATCGTGAACTAGGGCGACCAACAAGTAAACAAACACCCCGAATACCAGAGGTGTTTCTCGCGAAGCCCTGGTGGCATCCTTTTACAGCTCCAGTACCCGGGGTAGCAACCAACATACAATCCACGACAGGCAAACTCCGGCATTAACTGTTTATTGTTTTGGTGTGATTTTCAGGCTGTTGAACTGGCTATGAAGTTTGTCAGTGACCGAGCCTATGATGTGGCGAGGATGGTGTGCCCAAGACTCGTAGAGATCAAGTGCTACGAACAGGTCTGTAAATCAGTGCAGAATGTAACAAATTACAGTATTGTCACTTAACTGATTTTTGCTTTTCTGGGCGAATATATAGCCTGTACTTAGGGTCCAATGTAAGGCGAATTATAGACATTTAGCAATGACATTTACCGACAGTAGGAAGACGAAATCGTTTTCTGTATTTCCATAGAGTTATTGTATCGACCACGAGTGGAAGTTTAGTGGGAAAACATAAGGCATAACGACACTCGCCTTTGGCTTGGTTTTTTGCCAACAGTGTCTCACTGCCTCGACCTCTAATCATGCTGATCTATTTTTTTCTTTCACGTTTTCTGCCAGGCTGGTGAGCTGTATCTTGGGTTGGAGATGGTAAAAGAAGCCATCGACGTTTATATTCAGGGTGAATTGTGGCCCAAAGCTAAGAGATGTGCTTCGGAAATGGCGCCAAAGTAAGTGAATGTGGGGTTTGCCGTCTTTTCTTTGCACGCATATCAAGAAATGATATCCCGTTTCTCAATGACTTTGCGACGTTGTTCAGTTCTCCCTACTCTCACTATTGCAGGTATGAACAGTACGTGGAAGAAGCTTACGTTGCGTTCTTAAAACAGAAAGGACAAGCTGAACAGGTCAGTGAGTTTTCAAACACTTGATTACCGATCAACGATGAAACAGTAATAACAAGCAATCCGGACTGTTTCTCTGTGTCATGGTCGAGTTTGAGCGCTATGTTCTGCAGAGCGTATCTGTGACTGCTCACAACTACGGAGGAGGGGAGGGTGGGGGTGGAGAGAAAGCGCGCTGTTCACTTTACTCCCCACCCCAAGAGTTTTGTACTCTTCCGGACAGATTTTACTCTTCATGTTTTCAACGATGGCGTCTCAAAACTCAGCGATGGCATCGCAAAACTTGGGCCAGCTTACTGACAAATAGGGGACTGCCAACAGCCTGCAATCAAGCAGCTATTGTGGGCTCGATAAAATGAGGTTAAATGTATTTACATTTAACCAAGTTAACCTACAACGAGCATGTGGTTATCAAGGGGTGGTGGTCAGCGGTGGCTCAGGTGCAGTCAGGCTCAGTTTGCATAGTTTACTGCAATGGCGGGCTGTTACTGCTTGCTCGTTTTGTCTAGGTATTTTGCAGCGTTTCTGCTTGTTTTTCTACGGCATTCGTGGCGGCTTCTTCTCACCATTGTCATCAGTGTTGCTTATTCTTCCTTTGCGGGATGTTTCCGGAAGCGTTTACGTTCGGCGCTGGCGTAAGTTCCCAGTCGTTCTTCGGCCCGTTCGCATGCTTTGGGTTTGTGTTGTGGTCGGTCGCTCATCGTCGCGGACTTCGCGCAAGATTGTCTTTGGTTTACGGACTCTTCACCTTTCACTACTGGTTGTTCTGTTGGCCGTTCTCCAACTCGTTTCTTTCCCACTTGCATTGCTGACTTCGGACAGTATCTTCCGGCTCGGACACGGTTCCACCTTGGCAATCTCGTCAGCTTATCGTCGCTACCCGTCAAGCATAGGCATTGGTTTGTGCGCTGCCGTTTTGCGGCTGTATCCTTTTATTCACAGAGCGTTGCGTGGTGTTCGGTCCTTCCGTCTGCGTTGTTTCAGGGCTGCAGGCCCATTCTTCCTTTGTAAGATGTTCATGCCGTTTCATTGGGAAGTACGGGCGCAGTTTCCCGCCGTTCTATTTCAATCACATGCTTGTGTGGTGGGCGTCCTCTCGGCTTGTCGCGGGCTTCGTGCCAATTTATTGTCCTCTGTTTTTGGAGCTGTTTGCCTTCTGCTATCAGCATTCCACATGGCCGCTCCGTATTTCGTGTCTTTCCTAGTGGCATTGCTGACTTCGGATAGTATCTTCGAGCGGGGACTCGGTGCTTATGTCAGCAAGCCACGTCTGTGCTAGCTTTTTCCCGCCACTGTCCAGCTGTTTGTTCAGCAGATGTTGTGGTTTAGTTTCTTTGCTTTGCTTCAGCTGTATCCTTTTTACTACAGAGTTTTATGTAATTCTATATAGTTTACGTTTGGAAGCAAGTCAGCTTAGTTTATGGCGTGGCGTTAGCATTAGCTTTTGCATTCAATGGTGTATTGCAGCAGATTGGCGTTCAAGTTGCGTTCTAGTGGTTAGCCTTGTTTTTATAGCGCTTTACGGCATAGGTCAGCGGCTTCCTTGTGTAGCAGGGGGTATTTCATGTATTCATCGTATATCGTCCCTAGGAATATGTTATGTCAGTAGCTGGTTTATACAATTGTATAGATTCTTTGTCTCGCTTCAGCTGTATCCTTTTTACTACAGAGTTTTATGTAATTCTATATGGTTTACGTTTGGAAGCAAGTCACCTTAGTTTATGGCGTGGCGTTATCATTAGCTATAGCATTCATGGGTGTATTGCAGCAGATTGGCGTTCATGTAGCGTTTTAGCGGTTAGCCTTGTTTTTATAGTGCTTTATGGCATTGGCATCTTCCGTTTTAGGTTTTTGTTTTGTTGGTACGTGTTTTTTTGTTTGTTTTTGTTTTTGTTTTTGTTTTTTTGTTTTGTTTTGTTTTTGTTTTTTTTTTTTTTTTCCTGTCCCGTTGCCTGTTAGGTTGGCGGCAGTTTTAGTAGGTCAGTGCCTTCATTGTGTAGCAGGGTCTATTTCATGTATACATCATATTTTGTCCGAGGGCATTTGTTGTGTCAGTTGCTGGTTTTTACAATTGTGGTAGTGGGGGCAATGGCAGTATAATACATGTAAATAGTACCTTGGCAACTGTAGTAGCTTTGACTGCAGTTGCTGTAGTCGGGGTGGCATGTGTAGCATCCGTAGCAGCGATAATTTCTGCAGTTGCTGTAGTACCCACAGTAGCTGTTTGTCTGCACCGTAGTTTTTTTTTTTTTTTTGTTTTTTTTTTGTTTGTTTTTTTTGTTTGTTTGTTTGTAGCTGTAGGGGTTACGTGTGCGACACTGGCGGTAGTCACTAGGGTGGTAGTGGCTATTGTGATTGTAGTTGCTGTTGCAGTGGTGTAGCTTGCGTAGTTACTGTGGCTTGTTTATTTATTTATTTATTTATTTATTTTATTTTTATTATCATGTATTTACAGGTATTGTCTGGTGTTATTATTATTATTATTCTTATTATTATTATTATTATCACTACATATTGACTAAGTATTTCTTGGTAATATTCTTATCTAGCATGTCGTCCGTAGCATGTTCCCGTTGTTTCTTGTGTCAGGAGCCAGAGTGCTTAGTTGCACTCGAGGCATTGGCGACGCATGTTTACAGTAGTTGTATACATCGTTACATATTTACTGGTATCATCAGGCCTTTGCTCCTTTGGCTAGAAGCCAGAGTGCCTAGTGGCTCTTCAGGCATTCTAGTACTCACTGCGTTTTGTAGAAGGTTAGCTGTTACGGTTGCTCCTTGGGCCAGGAGCTAGAGTGCTTAGTTGCACTTGAGGCGTTCACGTTCATTAGCGTTTTGTAGGTTGTTAGCTATTAGGATTGCTCCTTGAGCCGGGAGCTTGAGTGCTTAGTTGCACTTGAGGCGTTGGCGTTCATTAGCGTTTTGTAGCATGTTAGCTATTAGCGTTGCTCCTTGGGCTAGGAGCTAGAGTGCTTAGTTGCACTTGAGGCGTTTTGAGCGTTGTAGCGTTTGTAGCGTTGTAGCGTTTGTAGCGTTGTAGCGTTTGTAGCGTTGTAGCGTTGTAGCGTTTGTAGCGTTGTAGCGTTTTTCGAGGCGTTTTGTAGCATGTTAGCTATTAGCGTTGCTCCTTGGGCTAGGAGCTAGAGTGCTTAGTTGCACTTGGGGCGTTGGCATTCATTAGCATTTTGTAGCATGTTAGCTATTAGGGTTGCTCCTTGAGCTAGGAGCTAGAGTGCTGTATTCACAGAGTGTTGCTCAGCATTTGCTCCTTCTGCTTGTCTGTTTTCAGGGTGGCCCCTGCTTCCTTGTGTCCTAGCGTAATTGCCCAGCGGCCCCTTTCAGTCACATGCTCGTGCGGTGGGCATCCTTTCGGCTTGCCGCAGTGCTCACCCTCTACTACTGGTTTTCCTAGCCCGTTGGTGCTTCCTTTCTTCCCCAGCAGCATTGCCGCCTCTGGACAGTGTCCTCAAGCACGTTGCCGGCGCATATATCGGCAAACCATGTCAGGGGTGCGCTAGCATTTTCCCGCCTTCGCCCAGCTATATGTTAAGCAGATGCGGCGGTTTATTTTCTTTGTCCCACTTTAGCTGTATCCTTTTTATGACAGAGTTATATGTAATTCTAACTGGTTACATTTAGGAGCCAGTCAGCTTAGTTTATGGCGTGACGTGGTGTTAGTGTTCATTGGCGTATTGTAGTATACTGACATTTACATAGCGTTTTAGCAGGTGGCATTCCAGGAGCGTTTATAGTTGTGGCATTAGTGTCTTTGATTGTGGGGCGTTGGCATTGTTTAGTAGAGGGTGTTGGCATTCATTGATGGAGGGGCAGTTGTTGCTGTTGTGGCTGTGGTAGCTGGAGCTCCTTGCATGGCTGTGTTTATGGTCACTGGGTTGTTCGCAGTTTTGCTGTGATGGTTGTTATTTGTGTGCAATCCTGCAGCTGCTGTTGCAGGGGTTGGGTGCCTCGGGAGTTGGGCAGTTTGGAGTCATGGCTGTTCCCATCCATGGCCCCCCCTTTCTCCAGTCTGACCTTGCGGTCAGCCCGGAGGCCCCTTCGGCTGGGCGTGTGGGGCTCATGGCTGGGGTCCGGGGATTTGCCAGTAATGGCGTAGTCTATCTGGGGGCCGGCTGACCACAGTGGAGGCCCCTGGATATCCCAGGCACCCAACCGCCATTATGCGAGGCAGTAAGTTAAATGAGGTTAAATGTATTTACATTTAACCAAGTTAACCTACAACGAGCATGTGGTTATCAAGGGGTGGTGGTCAGCGGTGGCTCAGGTGCAGTCAGGCTCAGTTTGCATAGTTTACTGCAATGGCGGGCTGTTACTGCTTGCTCGTTTTGTCTAGGTATTTTGCAGCGTTTCTGCTTGTTTTTCTACCCCGGCCCTCCCTCCCTCTTATTTGTTTTATTTACTTCTTTTTGTTTTTCTCTCCACTGACTAAGTCAGTGTGACGGGTGCCGGGGCGTGTGGGGCTCATGGCTGGGGTCCGGGGATTTGCCAGTAATGGCGTAGTCTATCTGGGGGCCGGCTGACCACAGTGGAGGCCCCTGGATATCCCAGGCACCCAACCGCCATTATGCGAGGCAGTAAGTTAATTATGATTTTAGCAGTCCGTCTTACCTTGAACCAACTTTCGCTATTTGTACTTTCTAGTGAATGAAATAGGTTACTTAGTCTGGGTGTTTTTTACGTCATTACAGTTGGTTGATGTGGACGTGATCGCTGGTTTGGATATGATGGTACAACGAGGACAGTGGGAAAAGGCTATTGAAACCGCTGAACAACAGGTACACATTAAACAAACAAACAAACAATGTTATCTGCCATGTTGTGTTACGTTGTCACGCTACCTTCGCCGCTTTGCGTATGTTTTACAACTAGGCGATGAAGCTCTCAGTAAATACTTAGCGTGACGATTCGTTGTTTTACTTTTGTTACGTTGACATGCTGTCCTGTAGAACTACGTTGTGTGCCTAAGTGTTACGTTATCTCAAGCTACCTTTGTGTCTATTTCTCCCTTAGGGCTATGAAGTTCTCAGTAAATACGTTGCGCTGTACGCTGCTAATCTGATCAAAGACAACAACACTTTGAAGGCGTTGGACTTGTTCTGTAGATACGGTGCCCCGGCTAACCCTCAGGTAAGCTTAACAAGATTTCTTCTAGATAGAAGGCATTTTATTTACAACAACCGTTCTTATACTCGCTGTGAAGTCACAAAAACTAATATTGGGTTTCAAAGGGACTGGAACCCGTGTCCTTGGACATCCAATGGGTTCCGCCTAAGGATTGGCGGAACGCATTGGATGGAAAATAAAAAGGTGCTTCAAGTCACTGTCCAGTTATCTTTCAAGTCATTATGGGAGGTGGCAACAGCTCTCATTTAATAGGCCCTTTTCCGAATTGCTTCTAACCTCCCTATCAAAGCGAGGATAGGTTCACAACCTTTCATATGAAAGTGAGTTTTGATTCACATGCAAATAAAACCAATTTTCGTATGAAAGGGTGTGCACCTAGCCTCGCTTTGATAGGGAGGCTCATGAGAATTCCAAAATGGCCTAAGAAAAACCCCTGGCGTCTCACAATTTACAACAAGATGTTAGTTCATGAAAACAAGATTTTCCACTTTTTAACTGAGCTCCAATACTTCGTCACTTGGGAGACTATTGTTACGTTGGAGTTCTTTCCACTCCTCATTAGCATAAATACATTGAGAGTTAAATTTGGTCAAACTGGTATCAACGGTGCCATTTAGCAACTGTAGACTTAGCAATTAACAGGCGAATTCGCTTATTAAGGAGTGAGGTATTTCCTTTGAAAACAGTCAAATTTGCAGACGTGTGTATGGCGGGATGGCTCATACAAACGTCTGTAAATGCTGCAACATTTGAGTGTATCGTTTGAAGATAGTTTCCACCCGTTTCCTTTCAAACATTGTGAATGTCCTTTCTAGTTATGACATGGGTCTCGTTATCGTGAGAATTCCAAATGCAAGATGTAAACAGTGAGGTGTGCAAGGCACGCCCTATATAATATGGAACAAGACTAACACCGCACTACCTTCCTTCTAACAGAACTTCAATATCTACAAGCGGATTATATCGGACGTAATTTCAATGCCAGGACTCAGATCTGCTGAGAGTTACCGCACTTGGGCTGACCTCAGAGACGTTCTTTTTGAAGTAGTGAGTGTTAGAATCATTACTTAATGCCCTTTGTCTCATGGGTGTTTTGGGAAACTTTTGGGATATCCTCGGAAACTCCAGAGCCTTTCGTTTGTTCGTTTTACATTCGTCGAGCACATGAGTCGTGTTTTCCCGATGTGGCTTTCTTTTTTACTGATCTAACTTTATGACAGAAAATTTGCTTAGTTAATTACCTTCTCGTCGGTATTTATTTTAGGTTGAAGGATTGAATAAAGGATCAGCGGCTGGTACACCGCAGGCACAAGAGTTTGAAGTCATGTTAGAGGTCGTCCATTACTACAGTACCAGATGCGCCTGCATGCAACACAAATCACTGGTGAGCGGTTGTTAATCTTGGTGTATATACCAAAGATGGCAAATTGTCTTGGTCATAATTCACTATTAACTCTTTCTTTCGTACGAGACCTTAGTTACAGCCCAGATAGCCTGGTATAGAAATACGTTACTCGGGAAACACTTTCGTACCTTCTCCGGGGAATGTTTTTGACAAGCGCGATGAATTCAAATGAGATACCAGTCAAGCTCATTGCGAGTTGACTTCTTATGCAAGATGTTGTTGCGAATTAGCCTTGTGTGCAATTTGTTTTTGTGGACCAGTCAGTCATTTCCTGAAATGAGTAGCGAGTTCCTTTAGTGGTTGCCATTTGTGGAAATGAAAGGCCATTTTTGGAAACGGCCCAGGAGATGGCCAATATGATATTCCATTTACAGGAATGGCTATACCATTTCCAGTTGTCATTGTCATCACTGTTATCATTGGAATTGGCCCTGGAAAGTAAAACTAAAACTTTTCAAAAATAAAGAGTTGCACGTTGTAAAGACAAGCTCTTATTATTTGTTTGTTTGTTTGTTGGGTTTTTTTTTCAACAGGATACCCTGGCTGCCAAATTATCCATTTCTCTTCTCCGACATTCTGATGTTATTCCTTGTGATAAGGCCTTTTACGAGGCTGGAATTGCCACTAAGGTCAGTAAATTATCTCCTGATTATGCTAGGGATAATGGACAGTGATAATGGACGTCTAACGAGTCGTGTAAAGTAGTGGCCAAACAGTAGCGAGTTGGAGTGGGTTCCCGAGAGTTCACGCTCTCGCCCTCGTTTGGCGATAACGATAATCTTTACACGGAAATTGTTAAATCTGTACAGCTTCTTGGGTCGTGTGTGCTATGGCCTGAGACTCTCCCGCGTTCTCTGTGACTCAGGTGTGCTCTCGATGACTCCCGTGTACTCACCAAGAGACTGAAACTGCCTGCATTCTCATGAGAATAGATGGAAGTTCAAAATCCAGTAAATTCGCTCTCGTTTGGCCTGATACCCTCTTGCATTCTCGTCGACTTTCGTGCGTTGTCGGTGACTCTCGTGTGCGCTTCGTAACTCAGTGGCGTACATTCTCGTGCGCTCGAAGAGTTTGAATGTGCTCACATGAATACAGTCGGTGGAAGTTCAGACTCTCGCTCTCCCTTGTCCGCTTTCTCTGATGCACTTCTATAGATTTCCTTGCTCTTTCAAATAATTTCAAACTCTCATCAATTACCGTTATTATTTGGTTTGAACTTAAGGGGGCTTCATCGTGGGGTATTTTACATTTTAGATCAGAACTGCACTGTGATCAAAACTAAGTACTTTTGTCATTCACGCATGCTCCTAGCATATAGAGAGGAATATATCAAGTGATTTTCTCAAAAGGAGAACAAACCATAGTCAGGAAATAACGTGGAAGATTTGACCCAATCCGTTAAGTCGCAATCTATTTCCATCATGGCTTCCCACAGCCAGTCTCACTTATTTAAAGTTTCCGAAAACTAGTGGAGTAACTTTAAACAAATCTGCAACTGAACAGTTGTTTTTAGGTTTTTTAGCTTTTTATGGTAATAACAAAATAAATGACAGAGCGACTTTAATATGCAAGTGTCGTTATACATGATAAAGTTTGCGCGACTTTAATCCCGTTTTTCTTTATTACTTAACAGAGTGTTGGCTGGGACAACATGGCTTTCGTTTTTCTAAACCGTTACTTGGATCTCAGCGAGGTATGTCACCAAAAGCGTGTTTTCTTTTTATTTTGTCATAACAGAGGCCGTTTTGCTTTTGAAACGTCTTAAAACCTGACTTGATTTGTTCACTCTCTCGTTATTTATTTCTAGGGTATCGAGGAGGGAAGCCTGGATATGTTGGACAACAGTGATTTTGCGGACACTGATATTCCATTTGAGGTCCCTGTTCCTGATAAACAGCATTTACCAGTAAGTTCTTACAGTTTAACAAACAGAAAAAAGAATGATTCATTGCACACTGAATAGAGTTTAAACAACGCCTTTAAGGTGTTTCGATAGTTTTTTTGGGACCATACCTAACTTTTTGAATCGGCTCTTAGACAGTCTTCTCCTTGTCAGATCAACGTGAAATTTGCAATACTTGTCGGTTTTGGATTGAACTTTATCGTGGTTTACATTTTGTAAAAATCGATATTTCCATGACAACGATAAACAAAAATCCTCAAAAACACTAAAATTGAAATTTTGCACGAACTAGATTTCGCTTCGAAAAGCAAATACCAACATCTTAAACTGTGGTGTATGGTAAACAAAATATTCAAGAACAAAAAAATTCTGTATGTTTGTTTTGAAGCAAATCACAAAAACATTTTCAACCTTAGTTTTTGCCTAGTAATAGTAAATGCACCGAAAAATAATCAACGCTTTGATGAAATGGCTAGTAAATACTGTTAAAATGTGTCTTTAACTTACTATTTTACGCCTAGAAAGTTTTGTTGAAACTGGTGTTCGCGATCTCGAGAACGACTTGTTTTTCTAAGATCATTCGCGTAATAATTTTGTGCTAATTTTTTATTTTGAGCGCTTTTGCGAAAATCTTAAGAACGGCTCGATAGATTTTTTTAAAACATTAAATATGCGTGCTTGACGATGTGACCAATTTTAGTTTTGAGTCTTATTAACATTGATTCACTGGAACACTTTTAGATTTAACGTTAAAGAGGATGTATGAACCGACGGAGAAGGTTGCGTTACAAATTCACAGTTGGCAAGTGGATGTTAATATATTCAAAGTAATGCGTCATCCATTGCTTCGTGATTTTTATCTAGTTTCTTTGTTCTTTGTTGCACTGTAGATTACAACGAAAAGGAAAAATCACGGAGGAATGCATTGCGCATCACTTTGAATATATTAGCATTTACTTGCCAACTGTTTACATGTAACGCAAGCCTTTCCGTCGGTGCATACATCCTCTTTCACGTTAAATCTAAAAGTGTTCCAGTGAATCAATGTTAATAAGACTCAAAACTAAAATTGGTCACATCGTCAAGCACCCGTGTTTAATGTTTTAAAAAAATCTATCGAGCCGTTCTTAAGATTTTCGCAAAAGCGCTCAAATTAAAAAATTACCACAAAATTATTATGCGAATGATCTTAGAAAAACAAGTCGTTCTCGAGATCGCGAACACCAGTTTCAACAAAACTTTCTAGGCGTAAAATAGTAAGTTAAAGACACATTTTAACAGTATTTGCTAGCCTTTTCATCAAAGCGTTGATTATTTTTCGGTGCATTTACTATTACTAGGCAAAAACTAAGGTTGAAAATGTTTTTGCAATTTACTTCAAAACAAACATACAGAATTTTTCTGTTCTTGTATATTTTGTTTACCATACACCACAGTTTAAGATGCTGGTATTTGCTTTTCGAAGCGAAATCTGGATCGTGCAAAATTTCAATTTTACTGTTTTGCAGGATTTTTGTTTATCGTTGTCATGGAAATATCGATTTTTACAAAATGTAAACCACGATAAAGTTCAATCCAAAACCAACAAGTGTTGCAAATTTCACGTTGATCTGACAAGGAGAAGACTGTCTAAGAGCCGATTCAAAAAGTTAGGTATGGTCCCCAAAAAACTGTATCGAAACACCTTAATTTGTTTTTCGTTTGTGTATATTTCAGGAGGAAAAGCGCGAGGAAGTGAAAGAGTGGGTGTTAGCTGTATCAATGGATCAAAAGGTTGGATTTTGTATTTTAATTAACTAGTGGTTTTCAGAAAGGAAAGTTCCTCTATATCTAGTTTGAATTATAATTTGGAAAACGATGTTTTTAAGTGGAAGTAGGAGATAATTAGCTCTAATTAGACGTGACTTGGAACCAGATAGTCAGAACTGAAAAAGAAACTGCAGAGTTAAGAGTTGAGAGTACGGAGCATCGAAACTTGCGGTAATATCACGACAGATCATTTTGAATGTAGAAACTGATTAGATTGTGCATCGACCTTTAAGGTACTGTAACGAGAAATTGTGGAGAAATATTTTGTGTAGAACAGCAGGAGAGAGGAAACCAGATAACCGGCAGAAAAACGCTGAGTTCTGGATGTTGACCTAGACCACACTCCCTGCATAGTGGGATACTATCACCACTGCACCAAAGCTGCTCCCCAGATGCAGCCGCTGCCATCGCTCCTTGGCCATAATTTCCCTCTCTCTGGTTTTATCCTTGTTCTTTAAGCTTTTCATGGTAGTAGTTTAGTGGTTTAGTTGTGGACTGCTGTACTCAGAGCTCATGTTTGTCAATTTTCTTATACAGGTGGAACAAGTTTTGCCAACGGATGAACGTGACACCTACGAGGCGTGTCTGGTAGCTGTTAACACCGGCATCACGTCTCTGCCTTGTGTCATAACAGGTAACACCCTGCGAGAAGTCTGGTAATCAAGAAATCAAAGTTCTCCTTACTTCTGTGAGATATTGCTAATCATGCACGATACAAAACAACTGAAGTGCTGTATTAATTTTTAGGATATCCTGTTCTACGTAACAAAATCGAGTTCAAACGGCCGGGTAAGGCTGCTAACAAGGAAGACTGGAACAAGTTTATTATGGCTACTAAGGTGGGTTGGTTTTCCTGTGGTGGCTGACGCGTTTTATTTTTTACATGATTCGAGGTGAAAATTTACAAAAACCGCTGGGAGATAGTTCAACTAATTCTCAGCTATAATAAAGGTGTGGCGACAGGAGCCCATTCCACGGAGCGTCCAACTGGTACAACGGTGTGTTCACAATTAAGGTTATTTTTAGATAAGCCACTCCCGCGACTTCAGCTTCGGATTGTCGTCAGTTGTCCTTGAAAAACGTGGGATGATCTTTGGTCGTTTTCTGAAATCTTCGGAAGAATCGGATCGCCTTCGCAAACTCAGTTCGAAAGACTTCGGTTCATCTAGAAATAACCCAAATTGAGAAAACGCTATTTCCCTCTCCGAGTAATGAGCTCCTGGTGGCGAGAGAAACGAAGTGGATTCCACCATCTTTGACCTCGAATGAATAAATGATGAATAGCTGCATGATTGAACAGTCTATAATGCTCCTTGTTTCACTTCCAGGTTTCTCACAGCCCCGAGTGTCAGGATGTGCTGCGTTTTCTTGGGAACTGGTGCGGAGCTCCTCAGAACCCTTCTTATTCGTTCAACTGAGGGCACAAATCATCTGCTATTTATTACTATCAGATCACACAAATACAAAGTTTACTTAAACTGTCAAGCGTTCACGATAACTTAAAACCTTAAAAACGTAGTATTTATTCCCCCAACATGTATCCTGACATGTAGGATTAGAATCAATGTTCTGAAAAAAGTCAGAAATTAAAAGGACTAGGCCAAGCTATTGAAGGCGATTTTTGCTTTTCATCTAAACTTAAAACTGGAAATAAAACGTCCAGTGACGAAACTCAACAACATAAACAAACCTTCTGTTGCGTAATGCATCCGTCAATGTTTAGCTTGATTGGGAGGAGGCAAGAGTTATTTATGAGGCATTTGACTCTTTTCGATCAAAATTCGAAATTCCCTCCGTGGGGCCAAAACTTGGGTCAAATCAGCTCAAATTGATTTATTGCCCTTCCAGGTACATACTAGATCTCTACTGGTCGTAAATTTGACAGTGGAATGCAAAATGAAAAAAAAAAAAAACGAACAAACAAACAATTACATAAAAATACATAAAATGCCCCTCATCCGCCCGTAGTCCTTTCCCCTCGGTTTTAACATCGATAAGTGCATTACTTAACAGTCAGATCTTAGCGTGGTTAGCCTCCGTAACTGGCGGTATTGTCTGTGAATGTAAAAGTTTGCCGGCGGAGCCGCCATGAGCGGCGTAAGCCGCGACAACGAGCGGTATAAGCCCCGAGAAAGCCGCTTCTCCCCATTTCCTTTGCGGCTATTCCCTTCGCGGCTCCACCGCTCAAACCTGGCGCAAACAATCCCGCCAGTTACGCCCCCAAGCCCTCCTTCCCGGAGGTGAGTAGCTGGGGTATTTGACTCAAGTTATCGCAACAAAATGCATGGGAATTTGATTCAAGTGACCTGCACCGTTGTGTGGAAATTGAGAAGATTGCGTTTGCGAGGCCCCCACCAATGACGGATTTGGCCGTGCAACCTGCCCATATAGGCAGAAAATTTAACCCAGATTTTTCAACAAATGTCAAATGCCTGAGTCGCACTGGGAGGGGGATCATCACGCTACACGTTGTACCACTAATATATCTAAACTTGACAAACCTGGACCTCTGTTTCACAAACGCCTCAAACTAGCGTGACATCACCCCCAACTCCACACTCTAAGTGCTGTTTATAAAGGCTTTCTGAACTTGGTAAGTTGTATTTTATGTTGGCTGTAAATAGAGTGACTGTACTAGTGTTGTACAAAAGCTTACCTCTCGTTGAAAAACAATAAATTACTTGTCTTACTACACATTTTGCAAAGCAATAAGCAGCTGTGGCGTCCATATGTGAGATATTACAAAAAAACCTATCGCCTCGTGCAGTATTCAAAAGTTCCTTTTCATAATGAAGTTGACTCGTTCATGCATATTTGCCCTTAACGCAAGCAGCAGTGCGTTAAATCCAAGTGTTTTTTTCCTTCAGGAAGTCAAGTTACTTGTGAGGTCGTTACGTTCGGAGAGTCGCTTTTTTCGGACAGGACATTTCGGCACCAGATCGCGTGGGTGAATTTGTTTATCACGCCTTCCCAATTATAAATCGATTGCGAACATTTGAAGCAATAAATAACTTCCTGCCCTCCTTTAACAAGGTCAATTGTTTCACCAAAACTCCCTTTCAAACAAGTATAGACTAAGTATGTTGAATCGGGTCCCATTTCGCAATGCACTACAATAACTTGTTTAAAGTCTTCATTCCAAAATACAACTGCAGTGATCAAAATTTATCTTGCCTTCACAATAATCGGATTGGTGTGAAAAACAAGAAACAACTTCCTGTTCTCCTTTTACGAGAACGTCAAGTGTTTCATTTGAACTTCCTTTGAATCTCAGAGTAAAACGCAACAAATTGTTTATCTTCCCCTCCCAATTGTTTTGATTGCAACCGTAAACAACAATTACAAATTTCGTCAATTTCTTGTCCTACTTTCATGAGGTCAGTTGTTTCAGATAAACGTTCTTTGGAAGAAAATGTAATAAATTGGTTTCCAAAATCATGAAGTTCTCTTGATGTGTATCACCTCCGCGTCATATAGGAAATCAAAGAGGGACGTACACACATCCATTCTAAATTAAAAATCAATAGTTTGTGTATCTTGCGTCGCTAATAATCACTCGATTGCAAACATATTGAAGACATTCATTTGAATAATTTGGTCAATTTCCTGTCCGCCTTCTACGGGGCCAATTGTTTCAACTAAACGTACTTTGTAATTAACTCTGATTAATAGGTTTCCATATCTCTAGCATTGAGGCCTTATGTGCCACTCGGCACGAAGAGGTTGAGTGAGTGAGTGAGTGAGTGATATCTCTAGCATTACATACAAATTTTAACAAAGAGTCTGAGACGTACCCACAACCTTGGATATGTAATCATTCTGAAATTAAAAAAAGCAATAATTTGTTTATTTTGCCTTGCTAATTATTACTCCATTGCATGAGCTCCTGTCCACTGCAAATAAAAATAATAACTAATTTCGTCAATTTCCTGCCCCTCTTTTACGAGGTCAATTGTTTCAGTTAAAGGTTCTTCGATGTCATGAAGTTCTCTCGATGTTTATCTCTTCCGTGTTGGTATACGTTGTAAAGAAACGGAGACTCTTTCTCAGCTAAAAATCAAGATAAAAATTGATAATGTGTTCATCTTACGTTGCTAATTATCATTCGATAGCAAACAACCAACGCTGACTATTTTTGTCAATTTCCTGCCCACTGTTTTTACGAGGTCAGTTGTTTTAGCTAAACCGCTTCCTTTGAAACAAAATCTGATGAATCGGTTTCCATTTCAGGAAGCTAAAAAAGAGAAATGTACTTCTCTTCCGTATTACAATAGGATATAAAAGAGACGCGCAAGCTCGGCTACAAACCAAGCAGAGAAAACAAGATTTATTTCACGGGCGTTTTCACAATAGCGAGCTTCGACGACAACATGTTGGTTCGTATACTCGTACTCTGTCTTCTAGTCGCTGCTATAGCTTTAACAGGTTAGGTGAAATGAAATATTGCGCCCTACTGTTAATTCCGATAATTAATTATGCAGAATAAGTTAGATTGTTTTATTCAATCAAATGTTACCTCTAAAACACGCTTTTAAGCGATAGCAAACACTACAATTTTTTGCGAAGCCGAAGAAGTACGCGGATACCCTGGAGACCAAAGACGTACGATATTCCCTATAAACTCATACCTTACAGAACAAAGAAGGTCAGAAGGTTGGAAATCTGTTGCATATTCTGCAGTATCCCATTCACAGTAGTTTTCCTTGGTTCGTAGTGGCTAGTGTTGCACTGCTAGGCTGACCTTGAAACGTATTTGTATGGGGTACAGTCAAAACGATCTTCGGAAATCTTTCGGAAATCTTTCGGAAATCGTTGGAAGCACTTGTCTTACCTTCTTACCACATCTTCAGAATTTTCGAAGAATCTTCGGATACCAGTCAAGAGTCATCGGTAGTCCTCAGAAATTAAAAAGGCTCTTGTGGCAAGAGAAAAGTGAAGTTATTAGCTGAGCTGAGAATGTAATTCTTTCTGCCCTAAGAAATGCTCTGTTTTCTATAATGAATGATATATGTATTTCAGTTACTGTTTTTGAACTAGATGTTATAACTTAAACCGTTTTTTTTTTCAATAGGTACAGCGGAGCTTTGTTGTTTGCCCTTAAACAATGGTATCGGTCATTGGTTGTCAATTCGCTTTTACTACAACAAAAACACCCTGCAGTGCGAGAGCTTCATCTTCCGCGGAATTTTGGGAAATAGTAACAATTTTGAGTCGCACGAGGAGTGTTTGAACACCTGTGATGGAACAGTGTGCTGATAGGTTCACAGTGCTTATTCCAGGTGAGTGGTGTTACAAAAGATAGATGTTATAGTTTAGAAACTCAGTAAAAATACTTCGATAACAGCCTAGTACCCAGGCTTTCTCTTCCCGCTCACTCGACCTGGGGCTAAATGTCATGAAGACACCGAATAAGACGGCCGGATTTCTCGAATAAGAGAGAGGACCCTAGGAACCAGATTCTCGCGGTATGCCTTTCGATGACATCGTGAAATTTCGTTCCAAGTGGCGAGTGAGGGGAAAGAGAACGATTGGGCACTAGGCTGCCGCGATAAGAAGCCAATTCCAGTGGTTCAACCTTGAGTAATATGGTGATGCTCTACCTTTTAGCTTGTTCAATCCGGTGGATTGGACACAACACAAGACTTTTCCTTACCTTTAACTTTTGAGTCTGTGCATCAAATCCTAAAGTGTGACCATTCAAATGAAAGCTATTGAGCAGTAGTTTCGTGTCAGGGTGCTATTTATTATGCTGTACAAGGTGCATGGTTCTAACTTTTGAGTCTGTGGATGAAATTCTCAAATCTACCATTTAAGAGGGCCTAGACGGGGTTTACTGTTCGGTGTTGTGGGCCATATATTTTTTACTGTGAAGTGTTATACAGCCCGATCTTTTACTTTTAACTGTTATATGTGAAATTATAGTTAAGTGTTACAACACATTCTAGATACTAAATAAAACAAAACAAATGGATAACTGAAACTACAGAAGTGATATTACCGGAACTGGTGAAATTGCCATTAACATGCAGAACATGGCCATTTTCTCTTGTGTAAATGTTTATTCATTTATTTATTTTAACTGTTACAGCGAATTTTTTACTGTTAGCTGTTAAATGGCCTAATATTTTAGTGTTAGCTGTTATGCCGACCCCTCCATCTAGGCCCTCATTTAAATGACAGCTATTGAGCAATATTCTGTATATGCTGTAGAAGGTGGTTCAAACTTTTTAGTCTGTAATTAGACCCAATTTGAACTTCTCCAATCGTGATCCGGCTCAATCTTTGCAATCTTCGTTCATTTGTTGTGTTGTTTACTATCACTCGTATGGTGTTTTTTTTTTCTACCTTAGTAGACTGTTATTTAAAGATTTTGCTCTCAAAAATAAAAAAAATTTTGTGCATTAGAAACTGACAAACTGTAAACTAGCAAAATGAATTACTTTAGTGTCCTTTGGTTCATTAATCCCAAGCTCGCAATATTGTTTGTTTCTCTGTTTGTTTTTACTTGATATAAAAAACCGTTATGTTTGCAAAAACCTTTTAATTTCAGTGACCACTGCTGTCTTATCTCACTTTCAGGTGAAGAAAACAAGTAACTGACCCTTGGACATGCTGAACATAAAAAAAAGATATTGACAATGCGGAAAAGTATACGTAAAGATTATAAAAATTGAATTATGCGTACCGTATATAAAGAAATTAATATTTCATCAAGATATCTGTAGATCCTGACTTCCATTTACGTCGCTAAAATGATTTGGATCACCGAGATACTTCGTCAACAAGAACGTCAGTTAGATACAATCGTGTAATAATTATCACAGAGAATACGCGTGTTGCGCAAAGATGCCTCGGATACAGCCTGTAAAACCAATACTGAAATACTTATAAGTTCTCGATGCTATTGATGGCAAAAAAATCGATTCTTGAATTACGTTAAAATGTCTATAAAGTAATAAAAACCAAATAAATCCCTTCCCTGCGGTCATAAAATCGGTCAAACCAGATGAAATTTATTTATCCTCCTTTTAAGTACGTACTAGATCCAAAACGAACGTGCAAACTAGCGTGACATCACCCCCAACTCCACCCCTAGCTGTTTACAAAGGCTTTCTCAACTTGGTAGATTGTATTTACCTTTGCTGTAAATAGAGTGACTGTACTAGTGTTCTACAAACGTTAACCTCTTGTTGAAAAACAATAAAATACTTGTCTTACCATACATTTTGGGAAGCAAAAGCAGATGTGGTGCCCATACGTGAGATATTATAAAAACGTGACTAACACCTCGTGCAGTTTTCAAAAGTTCCCTTTCATTATTAGTTGACTCTTACAAGTATTATTTGCCCTTAACACACGCAACAGTGCGTCAAATCCGTGGCTTTTTCCTTAGGAAAGTCATGTTCTCAGGAGGTTGCTACTTTCAGAGGGTCGCTTCTTTGTGTGTGGGGTTGGGGGGTGGGGGGAAAGGGGATGAACTTCCCGCCTCCCGTACCCTACCCTTTAATCCCGATTCCCGCCCTATTTCTGCTGACTGCCTCTTTGCACTCTTTTGATTGCAAAATATTGCGCAATGTTGGGTAATTTGTTTTGCTATTTCTACCACTTCCCGCCACCGTACACCCCCCGCCCCCTTTTCTCTCGAGCTCCCGCTCACCTGTCCCCTCCACTTCTTTCCGGCTGAACATTTAGGCCCCAATTTTCGGTCATTTGTTTATCACGCCCTCCCAATTATCGATCGATTGTGAACATTTGAAGCAATAACTAAGTTCCTGCCCTCCTTTAACGAGGTCAATTGTTCAACCAAAACTTCCTTTAATAAAGGTTTGTTTAATCGGATTTCATTACGCAACGTTTTCAGTGGTCAGTTGTTTAATTTTTGTGCTCGCTTTTGGAACTAAACTAAAATGTTTCTTAGGAATCAAGCCGCCACTGTAAAAAGCCGGTGTTGGGTCCAAGATACAACTACAGTAATAAAATATTTTGCCTTGTCACTAAGCACTAGAATCAGTCGTGATTACAGGCGCACAGAACAATGACTAATTTCTTCAATTTCCTGTCCTCCTTTTACGAGGTCAATTGTTTCAGTTAAAATCCGATTAATCGGTTTCTAGGTCATGAAGTTCTCTTGATCTGCATCTCTATGTCACATAGAAAAATTAGAAAGACGTTAACACATCCATTCCAAAATAAAAATCAATAATTTATGTATCTCAGTAACGTTACTAATTTTTAATCGATTGCAAACAAAAACCACAATCAGTTACTTTGTCAATTTCGTGTCCTCCTCTTACGGGTTGTGTTCTGTTTCAGCTAAGCGTCCTTTGAAACAATCTGATTAATTGGTCACCGTGTGATGAAGTTCTATTGATGTTCATCTCGTCCGTTTTACTTGCGCTATAAAAGAAGCTGAGACGTATTTATTTAACTTGCCCATTATCACTCGATCTCGTACTTAAACAATGACTATTTTCGTCAATTTCCTGCCCTCCTATCACGAGGTCAATTGTTTCAGCTGAAAACCTAACGGTTTTCATTTCAGGAAGAAATATACATCTCTTCCGTATTAGAAAGGGTATAAAAGAGAGTATCGTAACCCCGGACTATACCCAATGCCCACAATCAAAGCAGGGAAAACCAGAATCATTTTGCGGGCGTTTTCACTTCCGCGAGATTCAAGGACACCATGTTGGTTCGTGTGCTCGTTCTCTGTCTTCTAATCGCCGCTATAGCTTCAACAGGTGAGGTTAAATGGAACACTGCCTTCTATTGTTAACCTTTTAAGCCCCAATAGTGACAAGCATCTAATTTCTCCTTACAGTATCGTCACTTGATCAAACATACAGATTTTGAGAACTAAGGAAATGATCAATAAATATGGTGTCTTGATGTGTGAACAAATTCTCCCAATAGTATCATAAGAAGTACAGAGAGAACAGTGAGGAGAACATGTATGTTGATATTGGGTCTTAAAGGGTTAATTCAAATGGGTAATCATCATTTCCTCTGGTTTTACTGATTGTTGACCGCGGTTGACAGGCCTTCTTCTGTCAGAATAGCAAACACTAAAATGATAAATTTGAGGAAGGAATGCGGGTATCCTGGATGCCAGATACGTTTTGCTTCGCCCTCGCGAAAGAAGGGTCTCATTGTCTTTCACCTTATGCCTTAAAGAAAACATCCAATCAGAACCTGGAAATCCCTTGCATATTCTGTGGTACTCCCTCTCGATCTTTACAAATTATCCAAAAAAAATTTGAAAAACAGGGGTCATTGGTATTCGTCGGCATTAAAAAAACCCGTGCTTTTATAAATAGATAAACCAATTCACTCGTGGGATCATGATTTCAAGGTGTAATTCGTGACTTGTAGTGGGGTCGACGAAATTTAAGTTAAGCATAGCTATGTCTAAGAAATAAGAGATAAATGCCCTGTTTTCTATATTTCCAGTTCCTCATGGAATTTTTTTTTCAAAAGGTTTCGCAACAGATCGTTGTTGTTTGCCCTCAAGCGATGGTGTAGGTCATTTGTATTTGTCGCGGTTCTACTACGACAAAACCACTCAACAGTGTAAGCATTTCATCTACAACGGAATTTTGGGAAATAGTAACAATTTCGAGTCGCTGGAGCAGTGTTTGAACGCGTGTGGCGGAACACAGTGCTCATAGGGTCATCAAGCTTATTCCAGGTGAGAAGGTGCTTCATAACAGAGGGGTGTTATAGTTTAGGAACTCAGTAAGAGGGCCCAGATGGGAGGGGAGGGGGAGGCAGTAAGAGGGCCCAGATGGGAGGGGAGGGGGAGGCAGTAAGAGGGCCCAGATGGGAGGGGAGGGGGAGGCAGTAAGAGGGCCCAGATGGGAGGGGAGGGGGAGGCATAACAGCTAACGTTAAAATTTTAAGCCAAGTAACAGCTAACAGCAAACATATCGCCGTTACAGTTAAAGAGAAATTTATAATTATCACCTCCCCCTATGTCAAAATAACGACACTTATCGCGTTTTCGCTTGGTACTTTCAAAGTGTCATAAGAAGCAAAACAGCGGGTATTTGCACGCTAATGAAAAAACGTCGTCAATAACTTCATTTCGGTAGTTTTAGTTTTTATTTTAGTTTTATTTAGTATTCAGGATGCACTGCAACACTCAACTGTGATTTTTTAAATAACAGTTAAGGTTAAAATTTGGGGCTTTTTAAAATATAACGGTATAAAAAATATTGCGACCATAACACTTGACAGTGTGACCATTCAAATGAAAGCTACTGAGCAGTACTTTCTTGCGGTGCTGTTCATGATTTTACTTTTGAACGTCTAGACGAATTCATAAAAGGTGACCATTCGGGTGAATGCTACTGAGCAGTTTCCTGCGTTACTGTTCGGGGTGGTTCCACCTTTGGAGACTGTGTGCGGGGTGAAATCCGCGTGAAAGCTGCTGAGTAGTACTTTCCTACGGTACTGTTTACGTTGTACGAGTCCTCACTTTTGAGTCTGTTGGAAATCCTAAAGTTTGACTATTCAAATTGAAAGCTACTTTCCTGTGGAACTGTTTATTATGCTGTAAAAGGTGGTTGCAACTTTTGAGTATGTGGATAAAATCCTAAAGTGGTGCTGTTTATTAATTGTACAAGGTGTTTTTAACTGTCAAATCTATGATAAGAATTGAACTGTACGTCAAGGTAAGTACCTGACCTTTTGCGGTCATAATCCGTATCAATATTAGCTATCTCATGCGTAGTCGTCCGCTGTTTACTATGATTTCTATGGTGCTTTTCTACCAGAGTAGACTGTCATTAGTGGTTTTCCCTTCGATTGATTAAAAAACGCTGTGCATGGAGAACCGATGTAAAAAAGAAGAAGAAGAGAACCCTAAACTTTGATTCTTTAATCCCAAGCTCAGCTCAAATTCAGTGACTGCTAATGTGTTACCACACTTTCAGGGCGAAGAAAGCAAGTAAATGACCCTTGGATAAAAGGAAGTTGGCAGATGTGGAGAATGCACACAAAGATTATGAAAATCCATGTAAAAAATATATAAAAAAAGAAAAAAGGTTTTATGAACAACAGTAGGTCCCGACTATTCGTCGGATGTAGATTTCTCATTTACGATGATAAAAATTACGTTCGATTTACTCCGCTAAAATGATTATTAGTAACTGACTATTACATTACGTTAAAATGCCCAAAACGTTCTAATAAGCAAATAAAAATGTACAATTTTTATATTCACAAGAGGAATCTTCTTTTGTTACTTGTACATCTGTATAATTATTTGTATATTTGTATATCTGTATATACCGTATACTAAAATGAAAAACGCTTGGTCAATACCAGAATTCTCCTACATTTCTTTTTACACTTAATGTCAATTGTTTTCGACTTGAAGTTCACAAATTCGTTGAAATATAGATCTCTGACCTCGCTTGATTCTTAATACGAACAACTGCCTTTTAGTGAGCTTGCTATCTTCTGCAGTATCTTGATCCATCTTGTCGTCTCCATACTGTTGAGTTAAGCACAACTTTGCGACACTGCGTTGGACAGAATAAAAAGAGAAAAGAGGACAGAAACTGTAAGATTAAGATAACTAAGGATTGTCCATTTCTCGAGCTTTATTTTGAGCTTTGAAAATAAAAGTATTTAGGGTTTAACACTGATTTTAATACTCAGAGTAAGGCATGAATTTAAATAGTTGATTTTAAAACAGGTTCTGAGACACTGTTGCTAGCACACGTGTAATTCTCAACTCGATATTGTATTCTTAACTCGACGTCACACATAACTTTAAGAAATTCATCAATACACTCTGCAAGAATCCAAAAGTACTAATAAAGGCAAAACAAGAACTGAAGTAGCTACCGCTTGTCACGCTTACCTTTTTAGTGTTCTTCTCCATTCTACTGGCCACTCGGATAATAAATCTGTGTTAATATTGGAAAGAAAATAAATGCAGTGAGTTTAGGCGATTTGCGATGACGAAACTTTTTGGAATTCAGGATCAATTGTCAGGGGGGCTGAGTCTAGGGACCTCTCTCCCATGTGTCCTATGTTTGTTTCCCGGATCATACTCGGGTGTCATAGGTGGGTTGAGAATGTTTCATTCTAATCCTCTTCTCAAAGGGATTTCTACTAGTTTTCATCCCTCTACAAAAACCAATTTGTTCGAATTTCAATTCGAGAACTAAAGAAAAAAGCCCCGAACAAAGGAAAAATCATCATCATCATCATCATCTTACCATAAGTTAGTGGCTGTTCAGATTCTTCTTTCTCCTCCTCCTCCTCCTCCTCCTCCTCCTCCTCCTCCTCCTCCTCCTCCTCCTCCTCCTCCTCCTCCTCCTCCTCCTCCTCCTCCTCCTCCTCCTCATCATCATCATCATCATCATGCCCATCATCATCACCGTTGTCGTCACCATCAACAAAATCATCAACATCCTCATTGTCGTCACCATCATCACTGTTATCATCAATATCATTGCCATACTCTTCATCACTATCACATTCACCGCTGTCACTAACAGACGCTTTATTATTTTCAGCTTTTTCTTTATCCCAAGTCTCATCTCCTTTTACAAAATCTTTTTTGTCACTTCTGGGCACATCCTTTGTTTTTGCTCTCGTCAAGTTTCCATCTACACCAGGGCTGCTGACCGTTCTGTCAGCTGAGGGGTCCACCTCACCTTTATTAGGTTGAGATGTAGCATTACCAGTTTCAAAACAGCCATTCAAACCCGGTATAACTACATCATTACAAGCTTTACTTGAAGGATTGTTTTCTAAAATGACTTCATCTTCAAACTCTTTATTATTATGGACGATCTTAATTTTCTTGTTTTTCCCTTCTGATTTCTGTTCATATAAGGTCCTTTTCTTCCTCTCTTTCCGTTTTTCTGCTTTAAAAACTTGTTCCAAAATTCTCCAACTTGTCTCCATTTTCGCTTCCTCGTCTTGGTGATCCAGCACATGATCGATATCATTAAATTCTTCGCTTCTCTGCTTTCTAACTTGGTCCTCTAGAAGTTGCTTGAACTGTCCCTCAGTCAAATGAAGTATCTTGAAAAAATGTACAATTGAAAAGAAAAATATAAAGGTGCACAAGAAATATACATTTGATCATAGACCGACTAACTGGTAACTGACCAATTGAGTGAATAACTGATTGACTAACTGATCGATCGATTGATTGATTGATTGATTGATTGATTGATTGATTGATTGATTGATTGATTGATTGAATGATTGATTGATTGATTGATTGATGATTGACTAGGTAACTGACTGACTGTTTGAATAATTGAATGATCAATGGATAGAACGATAGAGCGGCTGTCTGACTAATTACCAGATCCGACCAACTGACTAAACAGTTTCCTTCCTACACATAATCAAAGAAGCTTTATTGTTATTATGATATTTCCAGAATTCCAGACTATGTCATAACATTTTATTTTGAAATCCTAATCCCATCTTGGCTACCATTTAATATTTTTCTTGCAAATAGCTGCACTATAATTAGTCGTGATACTGTTAGCCAAACTGAATCCGGCTTTTGCGATCGAAAATTCCATTTTCTGAATGATTTAGGAGCAAATCAATCTTAGTTTGCTATCTATTCGATCCTTGCACGGTGGGGCATCGACAGTATCGTTCAGATTGGTGTTTTAATCCCGCTTCCGCTTCTTTTCCTTTACAGCATGGCCCGGCTTATTCAGGGTGTGACTATAAACACGGATTGATCCTTGTTTAGGTATTTGTTTCAGCTAGCATAAAAATCCAAATAATCTGACTAAACTAAATCTGAGAACAGACTGACCAAGAGGGAACACAACTAATGTATCACACACGGATAGAGCGATGTGCTCACTCTTTAATGACATCACAAGATCGCAGTGTTTAATTGATTTACCCTCAAAGTGGCGTACAAATCAGGACCAAAGTGTGAGCACCCCTCTCTTCCAAAGAGAAACATGTCATCCTCAGAAGCCACACCCTTAAAAGAAACACGAGCACTTATCACTGAACTATAATGATAGCAACTTTGTTCAAGTTTCAATCCCTCTAGCAGACCAAGGGTCAACAATCAAAAACTGCTATATAAAACAAGCGATATATGAAAACTCGCAATTGACATCACTAACGCTTCAAAGCTCATGATCAGTTGGTACAGCAACGGTGCGTTGAAATCCTTTTCATTTTATTTTTTCAGGCTGAAATAAGCTATTACTCTTCATTCACTTCACGTTGAAGCCATAGTTCACATGTATGTCTTTCATATTCATTACATCACTAAAGAAAAACGGTCCTGTCGAACCTCGCATAAATGGACACCGTTGGGACTTCCCTCAACCATTTGCTCAGAACAGCTGTGTCCATTTACGATTGGTCTACAGTCTAAAGTAAAACAGACGCAAGAAATATCTCGAACAATTTCCCAAACTATTTGAAGTCACAGAATAACATGAGAGTTAAAGTTTTTTTTGGTTAGTTTGTTATTGTTGTTGTCGTTGGTTTGTTTGTTTGCCCAGACGTTTCGTCCGTTGCCCTTCTACGGTTTATGTCCGCTGGACACAACCCACCAAAATAGAAAAACGTCCAAAGAAACCTCTTTCTGTACGTTACTCTACTAGTCTTTCTCCACGTGTCACGCAGTCACCGCACCTGCTCGTTCAAACTATGTAATCTGTAGTCACGATCTCCAATGCACGATTCTTAGAAATATGGGATATTTTTGTAGTCCCATTCTTAGAAGCCAAAGATGTCAAATATGCCAAAGAATGCTTTGTGATTGGTTAACATTATCATGCTGAAAACTGCCAACGTTCGTTCTAGACCGTCGTTCTTTACCCGTCATCATGGATATAGACAGTTTGCTGGATGTTTTGGCCAGTGAAGAGTGCAATAAAACTGTCGTAAAATGTGGAAACTGTGACAAAACAAGTGCGCAAAGCTTGTATTGTTTTCAGTGCTGTGCATTTTGGTGTGAAGACTGTATCACAGGACATAACGTAATCCGAGAAAATAAAGAACATCGGACGCTGGCGCTTAAAGATCATCGAAATCAAGACGTGTTGAAAAGACCAGCGTTTTGCCAAAGAAAGAACCACAAAAAAGAAGAGCTCAAGTTCTTTTGCGAGGATTGTGAAGTTGCCATTTGCTACGCTTGCACCTCGACAGATCACAATGGTCACGCCAAGAAGCTACTAGAGGCTTCAAATGATCGCAAACTCCGAGCGAAGTCTGCGATTAAATCGCTAAAGCAAAAAGCACTGGAAAGGAGAAATGTAGTCAGCAAACTCGAACAAAAGAGCAATGAAGTTCATGCGCAAGTAGCTGAAGTAAAAAGCAAAGCTCACCAGAGTGTAGACCAAATGATCGCAATCATTGAAGCGAAGAAGCAGGATATTTTCAAGGAAGTTGACAATGAAGCCGAAGAATTACTCAAGTGTCTCACACTGAAAAAAGGTGAAGTGGAAAATCAAGTGAAAATAATTGAATCAGCAATCGAAAACATTGAATCTCTTTCGAAAGGAGACTCTGGTGTTGAAATCCAAGGATTCAATGAGGCAATTGACTCAATCCTTCAGAAACAAGAAGCTCGATCTACCTTCGACCCTGAAGGCATCCCTTGTTTTCGTCTCAGGGAAAATAAAAACCTACTGAACATGTTAAACAATGAGGGGATCGGTTCTGTAATAACTGTTGTTAGCAAAACGAAAGCTCAGAAATCAAGTGTCGAAGGAAACGAAATCAGTGAAGCAATTGCTGGTTTTGAGGAAGAAAATCTCCGTGGCAATCCCTCTGAGGTTCAGGTCGAAACCAGGCGGCCCAGACCTGTGCTATCTTTTGGACAACGAGGTTCGTCTGTTGGAATGCTTAAGCATCCTTGGGGGGTGACAGTAAATGATCAGGATCAAATCCTAGTCACCGAATTCGGTAACCACAGAGTATCAGTATTCGGTAGTGACCGTAATTATTTAAGATCATTTGGTAGATTTGGTGAACTTTACTATCCCACTGGGATAGCTTATAACAATGGCAAATTTTTGTAGCAAGCCGCGATACCCACAGGATCCAAACGTACAGCTTGAAGGGTGAATATCTTAACGAGTTTGTTGGTTTGACGAATCATGAACATCAGCTTAAGCATCCTTGTGGCTTGTCTGTGTCCAGCGACGGTAATATTATTGTTGCTGATACAGGTAACAAAGTAATTAAGATGTTTTCTACTAGTGGAGATTTTTTAACTGAATTTGGTGGAGAAGGCTATTTCGTAGACCCTTATCACTGCATCCAACAGCAAAAATATCTTGTAGTCTCAGACTGGGGTGGTCACTGTATCAAAGTTTTTGACCTGAACGGAAATTTTATTTCTAAAATTGGAAAGGAGGAGATCAGGGACGGCGAGTTTAACCATCCTTGTTTGCTGTCGGTGACCAAAGCAGGCCACTTGATGGTGTGTGACTCAGGAAATGATCGAGTTCAGCTGTTCGATCTGAGCCGTGGAAAGTTTGTGGCAAAATTTGGCAATGAAGGTAGTAGCATAGGAGAGTTTAACAGACCAGGTTCTACAGCAGTTCTTGCTGATGGAAGGATAGTTGTGTCTGACTGCGACAACCATCGCATACAGATATTTGAGGCGATATGACAAGGTTCTAGCATTACATGGGATAGTGCTTATGGTAAAGCCCCAAGGGGACTCCCATATAAAAGTAGTGGAGGTGCTTGTATTACCTTTTAGGGAATATGTTGGTACTGTTAACCTTTTAAGGAGGGCGGGGAGACTCTTAACTACCATTTTGTTGTTATGGGAAGTTCCTAATCATTATATCTTGGAAACCCTAGCTATGTTTCTTCTATGGGAAAGGTATTCAAGATTTTCGAGTCACATCCTTATTTGGAAGGTCACGTGACCTGAACAGGAAAAACCCTAACAACCAAAAGCCAAACAGTTTTGGTTATTGAAAACAGTTCCAGCATCCAATGATCATCAAGATGCAAAACCTGCAAAATCGATTTCTTGAAATTTGTATTATTATAGAAGCTATGACGTCATAAGTACGCGTATTTACCTACACATTTTGTACTGCAGTTTTTCTAATCTTTGTAATAACAGCATATGTCAGATTATAAAAAAGGCTGAGTTATTTCCGATTTGTGAAAAAAAGTCAGAACTCTACCTCCTTTCTTCCACGTTTTAGGGATTTTTCTTTTTAATGCACAGTTAGGGACTAGCACTAGCTATGCATGCGCGATGGTGATTTTTAAAATTCGGATGTTCATCCCCATACATTGCACCAATCTAGCGGCACAAAACCCTGCAAAACAGTGCATGATAAAATACCATTCACAAAAATCCCTTAGCAACAACGCCAAATCTGTAGTTTAGAGTCTCCCCCTTTAAGCCCAAACAGTGACGAAAATGAAATTTCTCATTATATTATATCAGTACTACTTGTTCAAACATGCAAGTGATGAGAATAAAGAAAGTGATCACCAAAGATAAGATGTCTTGATATTTAGACAAATTCTCCTTACTAGTTTCATAAGAAATGTATGGAGAATAGTAACAAGAATAGAAAGGCTTGAAGGGTGAAGGACATTTAAATCTAAACAGATCACCATCAGAATTACATGCATCCTGGTTATCTTTTAAGGTTGAAGCAAAAGAAAAAAACATTAAAAAAGTAACTATTTGAATTACACCCACCAAAACAAGATTTGGTACCTTTTTGAGGTTTCTTTCAAAATTTCCAACAAGCAACCTCTGTCACTTTTTCAATGTAGCACCCTTCCGCCCATCTGGGGCCATTTTTTTCTGATGTTATCATTAGCTTTTTGTAAGAAAATAATTATTTACAGTGCATGATTGATTTACAATACATGATTTAATTATAATTTTGCATGTGTCACTGAACTGAATTAAAGAGTGAAATATATTGTGACACTTGAGTGAAATATGCTTTCCTATTGATAAACCAGTGAAGTGTAAATAAATTATACCATTTTTGTCATACATTGTGTGATGTTTAAATGCTTAATGACAATCACACTGTACTCGAAGGATCGGTGTATTAGCTTACTAATAAAGCTGCTTCTAATCACTCCCAGCTGCCAGTGTGTATGTTGTAGTTCAAATTTGTCCTTGGTTCAATTTTTATTTTCTTTTGTTTTATATTTATTATCAATATTTAATTTTAACTTAAAAAGAACAAGGGAAAATAAAAATTGAACCAAGGATAAAACTGAACTACACTATGTATACCCCTAGAGCCCATAGGTGATGAGAGGTACCTTTATTCGCAAGCTAATGCATCATACTGGTCAAAGGACACAACACAAGGATATCAAATGCTTTACTTACCATTTCTTCCATAAATTCAAACTTAGCATTCAGCAGTTTTGCTGCCTTTGATGGCTGATTTGCCTTCATCACCTCATAAAATGCACTGATGGGGATGTCAACCTGGTGAAAGGTAAATAATTTGTACAAAGGTGAATATTAATGAAACATTAAAACAAGACAAAACCAGATGATTGAGATTACATTCACCCCTCTGATGATCCAATAGCTCCCTGTGCAACAGGCACCATGCCCAATAGGCACCCTGTGAAACACGTTTCTCAGGGCAAAAAGGGTTACCCTCCATATGCAATAATTGCATCCAATTTTTCAGTGTTGTATGATGAGTCCCTTGGCAAGGATGGAATGTACATATGTCAGGCTAGCCTAGGTGTGCACCTTTATACAGACATCAGATAAGATGGATAAGTTATGTACCCTTCACATTACTATAACATTATTGTCAGTAGACTGACATTCACACAGTAGACGTACCATATCATATGGATTTGGCAATTCATCCTCCACAAAACCATAAGACTGAAGTAGGTGACAGTTTGCAAGTTTGCCATAAGTATTAAAAATTTCCTGTCCCTAAACAAAATAAATACAGTCAAATAAAGTTAAGTCACTTTCATATTAACACTGTGAAACATGTTAAAACAGATGTTCTGGCTCAGACAAGTTTCTTAGAAATACTTCACAGAGAACATGCAGAGAAAATTGCATGTGTATGTTGGTGCAATTTTGACAATTTTGACTGAATCTGTACTTTTGTCACAAAAGAACACCAATTTCTTATACATCCTCTTTTACCATTATTATTCGTGAACCTTGAATGATACTTCCACCCTGAGCTGCTCAAAAGTAATACATATAATTCAAAAGGAGTTGTTCCACAATGACATTTTATTATTAACAAGCGCACTTTATGTGAGAAGACAGATTGCTAAAGAACTGATTCTATTTTTTTTTAATTTCAATAATAATATTTCTATCAATTGTGCCCTCACCAGTACTCAAACAAGTAACTTGTTATTTTTCGGACAGCTAAATGTACATACATGCAAATGCATGCAACATTATATATATTGAATCCTTTTTTGAGAACTGCATAAGGATCTCCCTAAGGATCTTAAGGGGAGGGGGGTTCTTCACCTACCTATATTATACAGTATAATCCTCAGATTCAAGGACCAGAATCTTCAAGGAAGGAAGATATTCAAGGACCTTCAATTTCAGACACATTGTGTTGGAACACTTCATGAAAGGTCGAGATTTATTGGGGCTTTAAATTGCATGTTCATTCACCCCCCTCTCCCTCTCACAATGTTGCATTGAAATATTTTTTGGGCACTGTCTTACCAAAAGGCAACATTGAGGGAGGGAAGAGGGCACTAGTGTTCCAACTAATCCATCTTAGGTGTTGCATGATCTTGCAAAGATCCTCATGGTCCCTTCAGTGAACCTTGAGATTCATGCAAAGATCCTCGAGGTTCCTTCAGAGATCCCCGAGGTTTGTGAAAGATCTCCAAGGTCTGTCGCACGTCCCCGCAATGAACCCTGCGGTCTCTGCTAATATCCTTAAAGTCACTGCAAAGGTCTCCACGGTCCCTGGGAAGATACTTATGGCCCATATAACTACATGGACAATAATTGAGGTCCCTGTAAGTATGTGCCACACATGTAATAATCTATATATTACCTTACAAATGTCTTGTGTAGCCACCATAGTCATAGTTTCAGTACCAAATTCCAAGTGGGCATTATTATTACTGATGTGATTCAGTATGTCGGCCATTGGCACCATTGCAGGAGCAGTTGCAGCAGCATCATTATCATGATTACTGTCATCATTTGCACTTTGCTCAGTAAAGCTGTAGGCCATAACAAATGCTGCCATGTGTTTATACAGATCAATGGTATGGCAGGATTCACTAAGTAAAGGAAAGCAAATTGTATGTGTAAGTCAAGCTCCAAAAGTATCAACTCACCAGAAGAAGCAATAAATTTTGATGATAGTAAACCCCAAAAGCAGCGACTGCGGTAAGTAACAACCTCAAAAGTACTTTCACTTAACCGTTCTCTATCAAAACCATAATATACAATTTTCTCTTTTAGCATTAGACTGCAAAGGCCCAAAGCTCTAATAACTACCATAGTTAACAATAAGTCAATAAACAATGTAAGTTTTTTTTTTCATTTGTTACTATTTTAGTAAAAAAAATCGGTCCATATAATCCTGGAAAAATAACCACCCCCAAAAGAAGTGATACAAAAATGCTGGTAAACTGTAAATCCAAAAGTACTGAAGGTCAATTACTTTCTGAAATTTAGGGTGTTTTAGTATGCAGAAGAAAAATACTTTGCCATAGAACACAGCATTTACAAATTAAGAAGTTTTAAATCAATGTTACCTGAAATGATGTTGGTGATTCTTGATGAATGGAAGCACAATAGTGTTGTACTCTTCTTCGATACGTTGAATATCACCTTCAACATCCTCCTCTATCCCAGTGCCCTTGAGCTCTTTCTCTCTCTCGTCTTCTCCCCAGAAGATGGGTTGATCCAGGATGGTGATATCAGGCACAAGGTTCAGATATGGCTTCCAGTGAGATGCAGGATTAGTGTACTCATACATTAATGCAAGAAGAAGAGGAGCCCAGCCAGACCTAGATGAAATTGAACGACTAATTGATTGAATGATTGACTGACTGACTGACTGACTGACTGACTGACTGACTGGCTGATGGAGTGACCAAGTAACTGACTGACTGACTTCTGATTGATTGTCTATCCACCTGACTGTCTGACTGACTGAATGACTGATTGACTTTTTGAGTGATAATTGGACTGATTGATTGATTGATTGACTGATTGATTGATTTTCTAGTTGATTATTAGACCAAGAAACTGACTGACTGACTGACTGACTGACTGACTGATTTCTGATTGACTGTCTGTCCACCTGACTAACTGACCATCTGACTGACTGAATGATTGATTAACCGTTTGGATGATAATTGGACTGATTGACTGGCTGGCTGGCTGGTTGGTTGGTTGGTTAGTTGGTTGATAGGTGGGTGGGTGGGTGGGTCAGTCAGTCGGTCGGTCAGTCTGTCGATTAGTTAACCTTGTAATTATTTTTAATTAGCTTTATTAGTTGAATACAAATTTACAGTCAACGCGCTTCACGCATGAACGGTCATTTAATGAACATTGCATTCTTCACGTGCGCATTCCTTTCTTTAATTGGATAAACGTATTCTTGTACATAGATTCAAAGATTACAATTTTTTTTCGATGAACAAAATCGATTCTTCAAAAGGTCACACGTAACATCAGAAATCGTCTACACGGCGCACTCGGAAGAAGTGCTAATCAATTACTTCAGGGATGTCATCCGTTATCAAGGATCTTAACCTCCACGAGAAAACAAGAAAATGGTTGAGTCGTCGCGTGGACTGAATAGTGTTGGACGTTTTTATGAACAGCTCCTTTCGGCACTCTCGTGTTCCGTGGAATATCTGATCATGACAACCCCAATCCAGCATTGAAAAGGTTAACGATTTCGTTCCTTGCATTAAAAGGCAAAGGTTTACCAGGATCCTAAAAGCTCCTAAGCGAATTTCTTGCCATTTGGAGTTAGGAAACCTAAACTTTCATGTTCCGATCATGTAGACCGCAACACACCGCGGCGAAAACCGATACAGGTTTAAAATTGTGGCGGCTGTTGTTTATATTTTCTGCGGGTTTCCGATTAAGCCATGAAACTGTCAGCCAAAGAATAACTTGCCTTGTTAGAGACTCCTTTGGATTTTCTTTCTAAGGATTTTCTCTTTACGGTTTATTTTGTCGGCTTTATGTTCTCGCCATTCTTTGCGCCGGCTTGAAAACAATAAAAATATCACACGTGACATACCGGGAAACTGAGCTAAAAAAACTAACTTTTCAGTTCTGTTCGGAAAGTTTGAATTATTATTACGATGTAACAAAAAAAATTTCGAATAACTAAAATAGTGTTTCGAATATAGAATCCAAGTTTCAAGGAATCGCTAAATTTTTTGAAGAATGAAATCGAAGAATGAACTAATCAATGAATATTTGAAGTTGAGCGTTCATGCGTGAACCGCGTTGACTGTAAGTTGTTTAGTGAGATACATAGCACAAAAAAGGATATTTAAAAAATGAACAGCTGACTGACTGACTGACTGACTGACTGACTGACTGATCATCAGCTAATAGATTGAAGGACAATTAAGTGACTTCACAGACTGTAAGTCTGATTTAAGTTATGCAACAGACAACAAATTTAACCTGTTTTAGACAAAATTATGTGCAAATATTTGTGAGGTAATCCCCCCGGAGGGGAGGAGGGAGGGACTTGACCCAACGTAAGGCAGCCTGTAAGTTATTCTTTGCATTCATGTGCAACTACTGTTTTAGTATTTCCCAAGGGTAAAATGCTTAGCACCTTTGGTGATAGAACTTTTAGTATGGCTGCGCCCAAACTTTGGAATGCGCTTCCGACTGAGTTACGCAGCATCTCTTCTTTAAGAGCTTTTAAATCTTCCCTGAAGACACACCTTTTTAAATTAGCTTTTGATATTTAGGATTTTTTATGATTTATTATATTTATCTCTTAAGTCATTTATAGGTTCTAGTATTTAGCATAGTTATTTCTTTACGTATTGTACTGCGCTTTTGATCATTTTATGTAAAAAGGGCATTAGAAGTAAATAAATTATTATTATTGTTATTATTATTAAACCCTGACCCTGTTTAGGACAAAGCAAGAAATTCTGAAGAATTTACAGGTGGCAGAAAGTCTCTCCCCCCTCCCCTTTTAGCAATTCGTGGTTTCCGGTGACCTGTTATGGACAATTTGCACTTCCAGTATGTAAGGAATTAAATGTATGTGTATTACCGGTGACAGATTACTACGGTATTTGACAGATTAATTTTGGAATCTGACAAAATCAATAGCAACTTGAGATCTTTGTTTGTTCACCTTTGTAATCGGAAAACTCTGTAGCTTTACCTGGAGAAATAAATCGTTCTTAAACCATGGTATTGTGAAGGACGGCCCCTAGGCATTCAAGACAAATGTTTCAGCCTTCAGGCAAGGGCTCCAAATGGATCTTAACGACACGAGTGGAGGCACAAGCAGACAATCCGGACTGTCTGAGGCCAGGCAACATCACAATACTCTATTTGATCTCATACATTTACTGTAATTTGTAACGGCTGACCTCGGCTTGACTCAAATGATCGCACAAAATGCTCCATAAAATACCGATTATTGCATCTTTTCATCCCAAGCTGGGATCTACTGTAAGCCAGATAAATAAAGTTCACTTACGTTATGTGTGCTCTTTTATGACTTAATGGAGGTTTTTGAGTATGTTAATTCCTCGCTTGGCATCGCCATCCCCAACAAAAGTAGAAGAAAGAGACAAGGCTAGCAATTTCAATGGCCCACCGAGACCAACAGCCTCACAAATTTTGTCCAATTTCTCCCACTTCCGCACCTCACTTGCCATCCAACCTCGGGCAAATGAAAGATACATAACTTTCAAAGGTCTGTGCCAAAATTCATTGCAATCGCTTGGTTCTAATGTACTCAAAAGTCGCCACAAATTTTCAAGTTCGCTGCAAAATCTCTTTTTTCTACTTTTGTTGGGGGCGGAAACAATCCAGATTGCCTGCCTGTGGTTAAATGACTCCTCAAGTAATGCTCCCTTTATATCTGAAAATGACCCCCCCAAAACAAACAAGGCCGATTATTCAGAGGCCGTGCGAAGACTCAGTGAACCGACGTACGACAAACCAGGAATGCAAGTTGCATTTTATGAGTTGGCGTGATGTGCGCAACCGCACGTCTGCCACCTAAAAATCCTAAAATACATACCCTGTTTAGGATAACAACCTCAATTTTATTACCCTGTTTAGGACATGCAATACCCTGTTTATAATTAGGACAGACTCACGCGAAATTATATACCCTGTTTAGGACAGACTCGCACGAAATTACATACCTTGTTTAGAAAAGAGAGGCCAAAAACCAGCAGCAGCACATCCCCGTATAGGCCATACAAGGGAGTACCCCCCTCCCCCCGCCCGGGGTAATCCCATTACTTATGTTTGTCTTCTAATTATCAATAAATCTGTCAAAAATCTGTTCAATAGCTATAGCTAAGTTCATTCAGTAGTAAAATCAGGGTAGTTTACCCTCTTTCTGAAGCAAACTGGCCTTTATCTGTTAAATTTTCAAGAATTTCTGAGATGGATGAAGTCTTGGGTTGTAACAAAAGTGACCGAGGAATTTCAAACAAGCATTCTCCTTTCTCTATGTCATCAGTTGCTGTCATTCCATAACGATGGCAGGATCCTCGTAGTCCAACATTCACCTGCAAAACAAACGCAGGGTTTCAGGGTTTGAACTTTAGATACTCTTTGAAGTGAAAAGGTTGAGAAAAATTGCCAAGCCAAATTCCAACCTTCTTGCTTAGTATTAAGCCATTCGTGTCACACCACGACAAGAATTCGCTCAACATTTCGTCTTCCTCCTCGTCCGCCATGTTCCAAACAAATTCCACGTGCAAACCAGAAGGACTGGGCCGAGATCAAATTTGACTTGCAAGGGTAGGGCTCAAAAATATTTTTAAGAATCGAATTTAACCGTGATTTGAAGTTTTCGTATAACAGTAAAACAATAGTTAGATTAAAGAAATATCTGGATAAGTCGGGCAACATTCTTTGACAAGAATTTGCTTTCTGTACTTGTATGATTATTACAATACAAAACATATCCTAAGTCTACCCTACAGCGGACGAAGTTTGTTGTTGGTCAATCCAGTATGGCGGACACATGAGCTATGTCTCTTCTCGGTCTTGTACCAGATTATGGCGGTGACTCCAGCAGTTCTTCTGAATCTGACGATGATGGAAATAACCCAGAAGGATCTACAAAAGGTACTGGTGAAAGCAAATTTGCCGACAATAGGGTAAAGGAACCTCAAAACACTCAAATACCACTTCCTTTACCGACATTGGATCTCAGCAAAACTACTCCATCTGGCACGAAGGAACTTAACCAGCGAACTTACCAGACGTCTTCGGTCTTCTTCAACCCATTTCTTGCCGAAGAGAAAAAGAAACTTTCTGTTCTTGAGAAACACGTACAACTGACGGAGAGCAAACCAGAGGAAGATAACAAACGCAAGAAACAGATTTGTTTTAAGTTTCAGAAAGGTCGTTGCAGATTGGGCGACAAGTGCAAGTTTTCCCATGGTATGGCTACAGGGACTCCAGCCTTTGAATCTGAAAAACCGAGAGATCCTAGTATAGCTCCCAGCCATACTAATGTGGCGACGAGTTACGAGCCAGACGAAGATGAGGAAAGTTGGGAACTGAAAAAGAAGAAGAAACGAAAACCAGGCGTCACTGACTCCCTTGTTCCACCAAAGCGAGCAATGGCGGCTTACGAGAAACAACGGCTTAACGATAAACCTTGGTCACAGTCATAACACGTTTGTGTATTTAAGTTGCGGGTGTAGGATATAGCTGTTTACTGCTCGGGTGACTTAGGCCCTCAGTATACAGCTGTAGGTAGTGTCCACACTTATACGAGTTTAAAAGTCTCCATTTTCATTTTGCCGAAAACATAAGACAATAGCTTGTCAACACAAGTGTTTTCATAACATTTTCACCCTCACGCAAATTGAGTTTTCTTTAAGAAACGAATATCTATGCGTTTTCACTGGGTGTCCACACCAAAATGATAGAAAGTGGTATCAACATTTTTAAAACTCTCTGTTTTCACCTGTCTACCAGTACTGCTTTTTCAAAATGATTTGTTTCTGACCCACCCACACTGAAAACAATTTCATTTTCAATTGCTTTCAGATTAAAGACCATTTTTTGTTTCATTAGCAGTTTTTACCATTTCAATGTGGAACGTAGGTGAAAACGTATCCACAAATGATGCGTTTTCAAACCAAAACACATTAGTGTGGATCACAGGTGGCCCAAGCTCAAAATGAGAATGTGATCAAGTTATATGACCTTTGCTGAAGACTTTGTATGGGAAATTCACTTTGGTTTTCAACATCCTAAAATAAAGTTATGAATGTGGAAATAAGCTTTCATTACCTTAACATGGAAGAAACAACACCGCGAACAACACCAAACCAAAACCTCACCTAAAATGGCCACGAATTGCACCCAAATTACACACAAGACACAAAGACAACCCCATGTTAAGGTAAGTGAAGTTTATTTCGACATTCATAACTTTATTTTAGCATTTTGAAAAACAAAATTGAATTTCCGTGCAAAGTCTTATGGCGAAGGTCGTATAACCTGATCGCATTCTCATTTTGAGCTTGGGCTGCCTGTGTGTGGATGAGTCTTAGAAGAATACCCCAGTAAGCTGGTCTAGTTTAGGTTTTCCCCTGTAGGTATTTTTAGGTACTTGCTACCATTCAGCACAAACCTTTTCAGGAGGCCACCAAACACAGTTATGTTAAAAAAGTGAAAATCATTCACAGGGGAACCTTTTGATCTGCCACTGATGCAGAAGGGCACCACCTCTCAAGAGGTAGAACCTATGTTCTTTAATGTCTCATATGGAGCTGTAAAGTGATGATGTTTCCACAAAATTATCATTTCAGAAAGTTCTTACTTGGACTTAAGCCTCAAAATCTACTAGCCAAAATGTAGCTCTACCAACAACTGGGCTCACTAGAGCCGGTAATCTATTCAAAACTATTGAGATATGAAAAGATGAAGTTTTTAGTACTCAGACGTGATGAGCATGGGACAAAGAAAAAATCTGAGTTCCCAACAGGACTGACAAAACCTGGGGTTGGCAAGGAAGTAAAAAAATAGAAACTACAGAAGCAAGGAGATGCAAAGAAAGGGACTGGTGGATTATGGACTCCTGATTTAATGTACACTTCAACTAATCTTGTAATAGTATGGCTGTGAGTTCTGGTCAGTTTGGCCGGTGTGGCTAGTATCATTCTTGCCAGATTTTAGTTTCTTTCTTTTTTGGCATGACAAAAAACAGAGGTAAAGATTACACTGTTTAGTTCTTTCCCACTTCCGTCAACTTTTCCGCAAAGAAAAAAAAAACGCTTCATCAGCGGCAAGGTCGGAATTTTAACAAAGCTGTGTAATTTACAGTAGCATTCAGGTGCATTTATTCAGCCCAAATTACAAAGCATCTCGCAAGAAAGTAGTGCTTTACATTTATTGAACTCTAAACTCGATACACACAAGCGAACCTTTAAAATTTGTAGTGTATAAATTGTGACGGGAATGTTCGAGAGACGGCCGCGAAACAACTGCAATCACGAGAGGAGGTCGCGCGCGTCTACCGTAAAACAAGACTCGCACCAGACCTTCGCGTGCGTACAGCAGGTCTGAGGGCGTTTTATCACGCAAAAATACGGCGACGGACGAATGTTTGCTCTCTACTTTGTGGAAGTAGCCAGTGAACAGGCTCCTAGTGGGGAATAGAGCGCTGGAAAATCAACGAGCTTAGAGAGCATTGAGAGGTTCCCTGCCCAGTCCGCACACGGCTCGCTCCGCTCCAGGTTTTTGTCGCACCTATTATTCCTCACTAAAGCGGCCTTCACGCGTCAAACTAATGTTGCCCAAGTCGTGTCGGCAAACTCAAACTGGTGTGTGTGAACGACACAACAACATGTTGGCAAATTGTTGACGAGAATAGAGACAAGTTCTATTTGTCGCCAACAGTTTGCCAACATGTTGTTTTGTCGTTCACACACAGCAATTTTGAGTTTGCCGACACGAATTGGCCAACATTAGTCTGACGTGTGAAGACCGTTACTTGGAAGAAGCTGTAGGACATATTTTGCCTTGTCTCGTACCAAAGTGCAAAAGTCGTTCGCTTCACACTTCCTATGTGGCAGCTTGCCCTTTCATTCTCAAAATCAAACGAAAAAAAAAGAAAAACCCAGAGATAAATAATAAGGTGCCAGTCCCTGATCATTTACATGAAAGCCAATTCCGGTGTCACAGCGGATTTGGACCCCCCCCCCCCCCCCCCGCGGATTTGGACCTCCCGGTCCAGATCCGCTAGTGGATTTGGACCCCCCGGTCCAAATCCGCTAGCAGATATGGACCCCCTCTCGCGGATTTGGACCCCCCTGAAAACAAGCGTTCTATTGAGTAAAATTGGTAAAACTGTTTTTTGGAGCTGTTAAAGAGGCAAAATAAAAATATTGAGGCAGTTTTTCTTTTCAAATAATCTTTAATACTTAGGGTAAAAGAGAACCTACAACGCTAGTTTGTATCGATAAATTTTAAAAACTAAACTTTCTTGAAGATATCTTACAATATTTTCTACCATAACTGACTTAAAGCGAATTTATAAAGCCGCGCTAAGGAACACAATGGTATTTGACATCAGCTTGCCCCGGTAATTGGAGGGGTGGAGTAGCAAGCGTACTTTAAAAATTACCTTTTTTCTCACCTTTTTCTCACGTAAGCACGCTTTTTGAGAAATTAACTGATCTAATTTTTTCTTCAAAGACGCACTGTTGAAATTAGCTCTTTATTAAGAGGCCTTTTGTAAGATCGATGACATCGTTAACATGCGATAACTGACTTTTGAATCTTTGAATTTTGTTGCAGCAAAGTCTTGGTGTCCTCATGACTTATACAAATTCAAAACATCATGATTGGAAAAGAGAGGTTCTGAAAAAAAAAACATCCTGTGAAGTTGTGTAGTCAAGCAAACTTTTTTTGCAGGGCGCACAATGCGATTTGCAACCAAGATGTGTTACTTTAAAACCTCTTTTGTTAAACCGCCCTTTCAAACTAGGTGTTACTTTAAAACCTCCTTTGTTAAACCGCTCATTCAAACTATGTTAAATTCAGTATCCTGGAAAAATAATAACAACGCGTATGAAAGAAAACAAGATTTTAAAATCGTATCTTCTGTAAGAAATACCGCAGCGCGTGCTTTAACTGCAACGTTTAGAGGTCTGGCTATGTGCCTAAAACGAACGGTCAATTTACTTGATCTTAAGTCTGACTCTACCTCTATTATGAATAGGTTTGCAGTATTTTGAAACCCAAACGAAACGTTTCTTCGCCAAGATTGAAAAGTGAAATTATTTCGGTACTTTATACGCGAATAACAGCGTGGGTTTTTACAATTACATAGGGGGTCCAAATCCGCGAAGGGGGTCCAAATCCGCTAGCGGATTGGGTCCCCCTGGAGTCCATATTCGCTAGCAGATTTGGACCGGGGGTCCAAATCCGCTAAGGGGGGGGGGGGGGTCCAAATCTGCTAGGACACCGGGGTCGATAACGCCATTAAAGCAATTTCCTATGGTGCTGAATTTTTTCCTTCGTTGTTTGTTTTGTTGTTGTTGTTGTTGTTGTTGTTGCTGTTGTTGCTGTTGTTATTGTTTTTCCTGTTATTGTGCATACGTTGAAAGTGAAAAGTTCAAAACGGGATAGAATACATATTTACAGATTGTCCAAGATACAAAAATCCGGTAATTCTGCATGAACGCCTGGTGGGCGTTCCACGGAGTCGATTTTCTCTTCAATTAATTTCTCCTCGGGGGCTGATTCTTGGTCCGCTTTTGGTGTCGGCAGTTCAAGGAGGTCTTCGATGGGGATTCCGACTTTCTCTGGCTGTGGTTTTGGCATTTCCAGCCCTCTGTGCCAAACAGGTTTTCTTCTGACCTCCATGACCACGAACTCTTCTTCAAATTCATCGTACTCTTCGTCAGAATCTTCTTCATCTTCGTCTTCGCCTTCATCTTCTTCATCTGGAATAACAGGAATATCCGGTTTTTCTCGTTTGGCGACTTCCTGTTGGATCTTGCTCTCGTTGACTTTATCTTCGGTTTCGTTCTTTCCTGGAGTATAATAACTGGGATATTTCAAGAAAACGTTGATGTTCGAAATTTCAATGTCTTGGTTCTCTGTAGTTGAGGATTTCTGCTCTTCTAGCCACTCGGGTGCATGAAGTTGGGATCTTTCGCTCATAACAACCACCACCGGCTGTTCATCGCCACGACCGGAAGTCTTCGTGTAGTGTTCGATAAATTTTCGGTTGTCGTCTCCTCCTCCGATGATCTTGTTTGAAACCGATCGCTCGTAAACTGAAGTGTAATTGTTGTTTATACTCTTGTAGGAAAACGATTCCGACGATATTTTTGAGTACCCATCTATCGCAAACATCTTGACGTCATGTCTTGGGAAACCAGGCTGTGCTTTGACATCTATCTCAATCAGACTTCGCATACGCTCAGTCCCGCCCTCAGAACTTGTCATAGTTGTACTCGACGTTACCACAGTTTTCTTCATCACGTGCCGTACACTCATTCCACATTCATACCTGTACTCCATAGCTTCACTCTAATCTTGTTCGCTGCAGCAAAATGAATTACGTTGATTTGTGTCTTCTACGCTTCCTCTACTGTTGCGTTGTTTCCCTTGACTGCGTTTTGTCGCCGGGTATCACCAGTTTTAGCAACTTTACGCCTGCTTCCTTGTTTGGTGATTTTACGTCACCCCACGCGGCTTTCTGTCGTTTTTCGACGGTTCTCTTTGCGTATGCGGCGAGTACAACACACCCGTTTACAACGTCCTCGGAAGCTGAAAAATAACAGAACACAACTTGAATTTGTAATTAAGTTAAGAACAGTTTTACCATAATTATTTCACACTCCAGATGTCAACAATATTAGCAAGTAATTCAACGGTCCTTTAACGATGATTAATTACTCACTCGCTCACTTTTGACTAAAAGATGCACGACTCTGAGACTTTCAAGTAAGCTCAAAATCTTATGCAAACGCTCGGTCTACACAAGCCTTATGACTACCCCGCGAAAAGCCTTTGCTTTCAAAAAGCACCCAGGGAGTTTAAAGAGTTAATCCATGTTAAGATGTTTATTTTTGCTGCTCGGTGAGGCATTGGTGGAGGCGTAATTCTAATCAAACGACGCGGTAAAAAAAAACAATAGCGATGCAAATTAATGCAAAATGTGGCCTCAGGGAAAAAAAAATTCACAAATCGAAATCACTTAACGGAATTGCCTTCCAGCGGAGTTTAGCCCTTTCCCTTACAAAATCACAGTAGTGCATATGTTCCACGTAATTTTGCATTATAACGAAGAAAAGAAAAAAACAGTTGCGATACTGAATGAATACAAATGGGGTGCTGGGAAAATTTTCACAAATTGAAATCCCTTCAAATGTTTTCAAAGAAGTTTAACCCTTTTCCTTTTAGAATCACATTAGTGTATATTATCGACACAATCTTACAATTAAAGTAAAGACAGAAATGAACAATAAATAAATGTGTGGTGCTGGGAAAATATCATAAACTAAAATCATTTCGATTGTGTTAAGTAAAGTTAAACTGGTTCCCTCCAAGAATCACAGCAGTGTATATCTTTTACTCCATTCTAGCCTTACTTTCTAGAAGAAACCCTAATGTGTGACAAACAAATTGAGCAGTACTTTCCTGTGGTGCTATTTATTATTCTTTGCAATTTGGTTCACACTTTTGCCCCTGTGAATGAAATCCTGAAGTGTGAGCTAAACGCTCTTCCTGTGGCGCTGCTCCTATTCAATTTTTCCCAAACTAAATTTTTGCCACTGATTTGTACAGCTCTTAGGGAGAGATTGAGCTCAGGGGCGTTCCTGTCGTTAGGCAAACGAGGCCGGACTTACAAGTTGCCCTGATTATGTAGGGCAACTTGTAAGTCCGTGTCCGGCCTCGTTTGCTTAACGACAGGAACAAGAAATAATAATTACCTTTTGCTTCTAATTTTGGCCTTGGAACAGGCAGAGAATGATGAACAAGAGAAGAAAGCAGTGACACTGGTTCAATAAATTATTAGTTTTACATAGCTTTGTCTTGTCTCAAATTAAGTGATCAAGGAAGTTAGAAAATCTGGTCGACGTCCCACTCTGATACAGTGTATTGTTTTTCTTTCCATACATGATGTATATTTAATTAAAAGAAATGGTCTCCACATTAAACAGAAAAACTTACGTTTGATGGTATAATTTTGCAATTAATTGTACTGTATACATTATTTTATGTTCTTCCAACAAAGAATGTGTAATTTAATTTGGCGGATAGGGAATTGGGGACGTTTTGTGGGATCATTTATTGCGAGTAAGAAAGAAATTGACGTTCTACAGTTACAATTAATTTTTGCACTTGCAGTTATCTTCGATATCGTAACACAAAATTGTTGCAAAAGAACTCAGCGACACCATCTTCGCCCTCATCATAGGCCTTCACGCCAAATGGGGCATTACGGTACTCAAGGACTTCTCCGCGCATGTTACCATTTCCTGACTTTCCTTTCTACTCGAGGTCGTCACAGGCAGGAAATGGGACTGATGAGGCGTCGCGTCTGCACGTACACAGGCTAGAGTCAACCACGCGTTACGCGCGGGAGTGAGAGGGCAAAATGGCGCGACAGGCACGCGCAATTCCCATTCTCTCTCAAAGTTCCATGAAAGAAAACATGTCAGTATTTTTCGTTTGATATCCCGCCCAAATTGTTGTATGCTCTAGATGAGAACAGTATTCATCATGTTCGCAAGCATTTCCCATGCTCCTTCAGTTCAAAAACGAGCAGGAAAAAGATGGCGAAAAAAAGCAACCTGGCAAAGTTTCAACCTAAGTTGCCCTCGGTCTAAGCTGGATTATTCACTGTGGTCGTACCGTTTGAGTCTATGGAAGTGGGACCATTCAACAGCTTAAATTCAAAGGGTTTTGAGTAATGCTTTCCTGTGGTGTGGTTTGGTTTTAATTTTTGTATAAAAAATTGTCATACTCTGCTGTACTGCGTTACCTCACATGAGTTATATGTGTTACCTTCACTTAGCCATCAATCCTCGTGCAAGCTTCAATTGCCATCTTCCATTTTAGCTCCTTTTGCGACGCGTTTCTGAAAGAAATTTTGCTCTGCTCTAGGTATCCTGTGAAGTAAAGGTATCCTGTGAAGAAATATTTTTTCCGTAGGTTAATTTCACAAACGATAATCAGGGCTTTGCAATTCAGAACAGCTAATTATCAACATATCCCGAACTGAAACTATTTTCTGAGACAAAGCAGTTTGTTGTTCAAGTGACAGGTTGTCATTAAAAACAGATTAAAATTATGGTTCAAATAGTTAAGGACTACCGTCACTACTGGATGCCGGAGTAAAAACACGAGTGAATTTGTGTTTTTCAAACCTGAATTGCCCACCGTTTCTTCAGCTCTCTGCCCTTAGATCCTGGCGTGCTTATATTTCATAAGTGTATTTATCTGTAATTTTTGTTATGATAGCTTTTCGTGATAGCGATGAAATATATCGTGACTGTGTTTCACTGAATGTGTTATGTGCGTGCCTTGTGATAGGTCAACAAATCGGACATGTGCCAAAAAAGATCATAGTAATATAGCAAACGTATTTTGCGGGAGGAGAAGGGCATTTCAACTATGCGGGATAATAACAATGTGATGTTTAACTGTCCACTACCACAGCCGTTTCAAAAGAACCAGTGCTGGTGAAATATATTCCCGATGTCGAATATTTATCGGTATTAAAATTCAGGGGCACCAAACGAGCCAATTGGGCACAGCAGGAACACAATTGACATGATGTAACCAACAAATGGACCTTTGTTGCTGGTACTTTTATATGTCTCTCTCTCCCTTGAGGCTATTTGGGAAGGTAGGGGTCTATCAAGCGCTAAATTTTGGTTGGCGGACGGTAGGGCTCCGAACAGAACAGCCATGGCAAATAGCCATTCCTTCATGAATGGAAAGAATATTGGGCCAAGCTTATATCACGAGTTATTTTCTCTGGGAATACCGCCCTTATATCTTTAGTTACGTAACTTAGGCAAGGTTCTTTGAGGTACTCATTAGCATAAATTTTTTTAACAAACATAGTTGATAGAAATTGACAGGGATTGGAGCATTTAATAGCCATGGCAAATACATGGCAAATATGAGGAGAATCCCTTGCATATTGGATGAGATATTTCCTCGGATAAACACGTCAAATTTACAAACGCTTATACCACCCAACCACACAAACGTCTGAAAATGGCGCAACCTTTGAATGTATCGTTTGAAGCAGTATTGATCCATTTCCGTTTCAACGTGGCTCAATAACTGAATTTTGTAAGTTCTTTCTATTTATAATATCTGTTTCTTTATCGGGTGAATTCTAAATGCAAACAATGACGTCAACAACAACAACAACAAGCTTTATTTGCATGACTATAACAAAGTATTACTCTATTGCAAAAGCCACTTAAAACTTAATTATTAATTTCTTACCTAATTTTAAAAATAACTAAAAGAGATCAGCAAAGATCACCCCAAACGTCAGCAAAGATCACCCCAAAGTATCCACCTCCATCCCGGGGAGGCACTCAGCAGATGCTCTGGTAGGGAGGTGCTGCAGGGGCTCTGAAACCCTGACCCTGTTCAAGGCCCAAATCTCTGCTTTTCCTCAGAATTCAGATTTTTCGGCGGACCCTGTCTAAGACATTTAACCTATAATCATACCCTAGCCATTTAAGGCTAGAATGGACTAGTCAGAGACTGTTTCTTATTTCACTATGCTGTACATTGGCACACTGGTAAAGATTCGGCTTGTGGTGAGGTTTGCGTAAATTAACGTATATATAAGGTCGTGTAACGATACCCTACAAAATTGATAAAATCGATACCCCATTTAAGACAAAACCGTCTGAAAACCATACGCTGTCGGCTGCACGTCCCCGTTAAGGCCAAATAAGGGAGTCCCCCACCCCCCGGGCCAGAGTTTGAACTATTCAGTAGTCGTCCTTGTTCGACCCAGGTTTTAAATAAAGTTGAACCTCTTATAACGGGGATTAGGAAAGGCCTAGGCCTCTCTAACGAGAGATGGTCACTTACGAGAATTTTAAATTTGCCTTCAGGTTTTAGTATCAAAGGTATCTTATTTTCAATTCTGCTCCTTTTGACGGTATATATTCTGGTACCGGAATAATTTCACACATTTTACTAGTTTTCAAGGCTCCACATGCAGACAACATCTTGTTTTCTTGCTTAATAGTATCGTTTTGTTTTTTTCTTTTGATCACGGTTGAAGCACACGTGAAATTTCCTGTAGTTGTGCTTAACAATAGATGACGGTCACTACTTGACCAATAGTAAGTGTAAAACAAACGGAAAACTCGGTTAAAAGGTTAAGGCGAAAATGCAATTCAAGAAAAAACCAACCTGCAGGAGTCTGTGAAAAGATGCACAGCTGTTCAAGAAGAAAACGCGAAGCCAAGGACTTCAAATTCACCTCCACAGATCACGGCAGAGAGCAACAAACTAACGGCTCTGCTTTGTGACATTTCTTCTTAAACTACGATAAAAATTCTTTCATTTCACAGCGAAAAACATCTTGCCAATTAAAGGGCACCAATTAGCAAAAATAAAACACAGTTCATTAGTCAGTCTTCAGTTCGGTATTGCTGTGTAATTGGGTGTTCCACAAAGTAGTGAGGAAAGGACGCGCTCACGACATATTCCGGATTCACGTCATTCGTCATTGAGACTTTTTTGCAAATTAACACGTTGCTTGTCTAAGGGTGCATGATACGTTATCAGCATAAGCATTCACCGAGAAACAATTGACTTATTTTCAATGGGAAAAGAGTCAGTGAAGTATCTTGGTTTAATAACTGACGTCAATTACCCATTATGCGTATAAGGGTACCGCTGAGAGTTTGAACCCTAACCCTGTTTAGGACAAAAAAAGGCCTAAAACATATACCCTGTGTAGGAGAAAATCATCCGTTTTAGGACCCTGTTAACGAGAAAGGACAAAATCTACACGCTCTTACTTAACGCGGAAGGTGCCTCTTTTTGTTACTGCACATATATACATTCTACAGTAGAACAATATAAGCAAAGGACCGCAAACGAAAATGCTGCACGTGTACGTAGGATCTAGTTAGTACCCAGGCATTCTCTTCTAGCGCACTCGACTTGGCGCGAAATTTTGTGACGTCACCATCACGACATTTCATACCAAGTCCAGTCGAGTGAGCAGGAGGCAAACGTAAAGGCAAACGCCTGGGTACTAGGCTGATTCTGCGCATCTTGGGTCTGATCCGAGATATTTGGGTTTCTTAAAGAATTTGTCTACTAATATCACGGTATTTTTTGTGTGAATTAATCTATCTGGAAAAGTCTGATCTTAGCAAGGGCTATCAGATCTTAAAGGAAATTTGGGGGTAACCACGCACTTTTCAGAGATTTAACTTTGGAAAATTTGGAAAGAAAATGCCATGCATTCTTTGTATTTCAAAGCTCTTTAAGAATTATAGTTACTTCATTATCTCCAAAAAAAATGCATGGCCTCCACATTTTTCTTTTTAGATTCCAACAGTTCTTGCTAAGATCCTCTTTCCTCCCATACCCGTAACCTTTGCTAAAACGCCTCTGTAAGGTGTTTCCTGTTTAAGACAGACTAGAACAAAATTACATGCCCTGTTAAAGGCTAACCAAAAACCATACTCTTTCCATCAGCACGTGTCAGTGGTATAGGCCATATAAGTGAGTACCCCCTCTCGGGAAAGTCATTTAGAGGTCTTTAGAGTCGTCAAGGTACCAACGCAGTTTGAACCTTGGCTTTTTAGTAGTTCCGCTCTAAAAACGGCATATATTGCCCGTGCAGTCGGCCCTTACACACAGGTTCGACACACGAGGTTTCTACGGTGCTGGAAACATGTTACACATGAAAGAAACGATAAGAAGCTTGAAGTAGAAATCTTAAGCCTCTTACGACATGTTTCCAACACCGTCGAACCTCGTGTGTCGAACCTGTGTGTAAGGGCCGACTGCACGGGCCTAATCTCTTGTACCGTGTTCCTCAGATTCAGCTGATCGCGGTTAACTCGAGGTCACTAACTTTCTGTTCCTGAAGTGTCGGGTACTCTCAGATACCTACCGTAAGCCAAGAAGGCAAGCGAGCGGGTCCTGGGGATGAGGCTGAAAAGCGTCTGCACGTGGGCACTAAACAAAACCAACATAGCCGTGATAACAACGGAAGACGAAGGTTCACTGTATGTTCTTCAAAGGCTGCAAGAAAAAGCTGACAGGTAACCCATTTAAGCAAAAAAGCACGAGGAGGTATCATTTACTGAAAAGAAAGCCTTTTGGGTCATGTATGATCTTAATTACCCGCAATTTAGACAGAAATTTTATCGTGACAGTTTCTCTTAAAAGGCAGAGTTTATAAGCTTGACCCCTTGCAGCCTAAACTAATTTTGGAAATTTCGAAACTATTAGTATACGAAAATCTGAAAAATCTGCAAAGTATTCAATTTTAAATGTTTGAGTACCAAACTGTTAGAGTATTTTCAACAACAAGTGGACCTTTACTAGTCTTGCGCTGATTCTCCCTAGATCTTATCACAGACCTGGGCTGTTTACTGGAATTCCCAGGAAAATATATTTCTACTTTCTTGTTAAGCGGTCAAAACAAGAACTTTCTGGATAAATTTTCATCAGTTTAAAACAAGACAATGTGTTAGTACAGACTCATTTACAAATGCAACAACTTGTTTCAAGTGTTGACACATCATGCCGGCATAATTTGGAAAATATAAACTCCAAACTATTAGTGACTAAGTTTGCAGCATCAGGCAATATGCCAGCCTAATATTACTATTCTCCGCATTGATGGTGACCTTTATCCTTTGTGAATAAAATAAGAGAAACATCAAACAATTTTATTATTTTATGTGGCTGCTCTTAGAATTACCTCACTGCATGCTTGATTCCCAGCGTTCTCAAGCGGTTGTAGACCCTAACGCGGTTACCTGGGCAAAAAGGGTTCGTGTTAGACTTTTCTGCCCGCATAACTACAAGCATGACAGCTGCAGGAGAGCATAATTTGGAGGATTATGGTCCGTTCTTGTGGGTGACACTAAGAAGTAATATTAAATTTAGCCGTGATGCGATGTGTGTAATCCACTAATACAGATTTTAAAAGGTATGATACTGGTTTAAAAAATCCCGGGAAAGCGTTGTTACAATTTTCGACAGGTATTACAAAACGCAACAATTTTCCTTGCATTTTACGACAGACATGACGATGATGGATGATGAACTTAATTTAAGTTTATGGTAGGTAACTCATCATTAATTTACGTGGCGTATTACAGGCAACAACTTTAATCTGATTCATCCCATAAAACATGATGGGTCAAAGTAAGGGAGTCGCAGAGGAAAAGGTGGAAATGCATTAATAATTGTCCGTACATGAAAACTGAGCCAACTTTCAAAACCAGTTGAATGTCTTATTGCAAAAGAGTCTTCATCGGATCAGAATAGGCAAACACGGTATTGCAGTATCAGTTTTTGGGAGTTCGTACTCTCAAGCTGACTTTTAGAACAGCCCTAAATACTGGAATTAAATATATAAACAAACACGTTTGGGTTCTTACAGTTGGAAAAGCGGCATGAGTCGATGTTTTACGGTTTCCGTGAGCTGTTGTTAATTAACTTGTGACATTAACATAATAAAAGATTGACGCACCGCATTTTGGGAAGCGGGATTTTTTAGGACAACATAGGTAAGGGCGAGTTTGAAAATACGAATTTGTGAGTTCTTGCTTTATCAACATTAGGGAAAATAGTGGTTGTTAACCTGAAAAGCAACTTCCTTTTTCTACGACTAGAAAGAGCTAGACGTTGCTCAGCATAGCTCATTAATAAACAGTTGACAAACAATTCTTTGGGATCGGAACGTTGCCAAACTTTTCATTTACGTAACTAGTTTTGTATAGGAACATTAAAAAACCAATATCTTCGCATGGATAAAAGAAGTGTGTAACTGAGCTCAGCTCCATTGACCGGGCTTGGAAAGCACGTGGATTATTGCCGTTTTCTCAGCTAATGGCAGGGACGTTTCATGTCCAATCCATGAAAAAAATATCTAGAAGAGAAGGAATTGGTAAGAGATTTCACTTCCCTTTAATTGAGGGGAGGGGGGATGGGGGGCAGGTTGGTGTCCTGATTGTATTGCTAGTTCTAAATTACCAAAATTTATTTTATTTTATTCTTATATGTGTAATGCTGCCTCATTTTTTCTTTAGTTTCTTAGGAAACGGGCTTAACATGTGGAATAGTGACTTAATAGACAACATTCGTTACCTGTCTTACCAGGAACTTCGCCTGTTTGATCCATCTTATCCATACTCACTTTTTTATTTCCCTTTGTTGTATGTGACTGAATTACAAAAATACGAGGCTTTGGGATTTTTCCTTTATATTTTTTCATCATCTGTTTGTCATCAGTTTTGTCATCTAGAACTCTGTCAGGTACGTTTGGCGATGCCAACAAGGCATTCACATGCGTCGGGCCTATTACTGCATGTAGCATGCCTATACAAAATAAGTACATTTTTGAGAAAGCAAGTTTAGTATTTATAAGAAAAAAATAAAACCGAACAGATAAACTAATGTTTGAGATAAATACCTTCTGCAGGCTTCGTGTTTACATCGAATATTGGTCTTCCGACGCGAGTGTCGATACGATGTGTCTTGTTTGCGAGGCAAACGTTCATTTCTCCACAGTCAATACAATTAATATAGAGAAAGCTCCCTAAGCCTGATATGGTTTCGTCACAACAGTTAGACAGCTGTAGAGGCTTTCCACATGTTTCGCAACCGGAGTCAAGAGTAATTTTTTTCTAAAACGTTGTTCTGAATAATCCTGCTTGTTTTTTTGTTTTTGTTTTTGTTTTCTTGTTTTTTTAATCTTAGAACATTAGGCTAACGCAAGATGATCAAGTTATAATAATATGCATTATTGAGCAATATACATGTGTATTCTAAAGCTAACACAAGTTAATGGATTGGAATAAGAACTTTGTGAAAATGAATTTATGTTCAGAGAATCATTTAGCGCAATTTCTAAAAAGAGTAGAATAAAAATTTTTAAACAAGGGACCGTTTTTCTGAAAGCTGTTGCGGTTTTGGATTGGAGTAATCAGGTGCCAAGTGTGATAACGTTATCTCCAACAGAAGTGCTATCTCAGTTTTGATAGGCTTACAAGCACCCTGCTAACTCCGATTGGCACTATCTTCGCTACGCCATTCCTACAGACAATAGGTTTCATGAATTTATTGACGTCATCTTGCAGACAACAGCTTAGTTTCAAAAAAACGAATGTTTTAGGCTGGGTTTTGTAAAATCTTACTGAAATTATCCAATAATTCTTACTAATCCCACAAATCACGACGGTTATTGCAAAAAAAGACGTAGACTACACTCTTTTATTTTTTTTATAAGAACCATTTTTATAAGAACGTTGAGGCTGAGATTTGCCCCAAAATTTAAGAAAATGTATGGGCTAAAATAAGAACATCCTCAGGCTCAGCAAAATTTTACCCGTTCTTATAAAAAAACAGAGTGTATTACAATTCGCAACAGGACACAAACCTCTTTGTTCACCCCTGGAAAGGGACTTATGGCCAGACTTATTATTAATTCAAAAGGAGGGTGGGTTGGCCATAATAAATTAGACAAGGCTGACTTGTCTAGTTGTTAAACGTGATCACGATTCAGTGGATTGCTCGTAATCGCACGGCAATCTCTTCTTTAGCATCACCTAAATCAGTGACTGGCGTTTCTGCTATTTATCGAATAACAGGTATGAGATGATTAACTTTGATTGTCTACATGTTCTAAACCAGCTCTTTTAGGTCAGTTAGAGAGCTTTATGATACACCAGATTACGAGTCTGTTTTCCCTTTTTTTAAGGATAAGCACTTGTACTAGCGATAATTAAAAATCGCGGATATCGAAACTAACCTGAATTTCTTCCAACGAATGGAATGATACACAGAGCTCACCCTGCGACCAAGCAGACACCGCCCAGCTATACCGCCCAGTTTCAAAGAACCATAAAATATTGTTCAAATCTAGTCATTGATGTATTTTTAAGCTGTTCATTCTTTCGTGACATGCAAATTGAAAGGGGTCTCATTCTTTAAATAAATTTTTGTTCTGGTGTTTTAAAGCTGAATTTTCAAACCTTTGGCATGGGTTTGGTTAAAATTTGTTTTAGCAAACTGGTAAAATTGTCCTCAGTTTAATGTACGCAAAAGTACGCGATTTCAACTGACAAACCGGCCCATCCAGAAGCACCTGTAAAGCCTAGTTTTCATAAGCGACGCACACAAGCACAATTGCTAGAGTATATACAAACACTGAAAAATGCAAGGGAAGCACAAGGCATATGAACCTTCTGTCAGTTATTAATCGAGGTTCTCCTGGGTTCAAAACTTTAACCAACGCTTATCCTTCGGTATTAAGAAATCAGAAATCAAGGGATCTTTACAACAGAGGGTGGACATTTTACATTATATTAATAAACATGGAATGCACAACGCCCTCTTTAAATGAATGTTGTTTACTGCAACTGCGCTAAAAATATAGCAGCCATGTCGGGAAGACGTTATGTTGTTAAAAAGACAGCTTATCGGTTTGGGATTCCAGTATGTGAGTATTTCGATTGTTTATGTAGTTTATCGAAAACAATCACGTGAAAGCTAAAAACAAACTTGTTATTCAATTGATTAGATCTCACCAGAACGCATTACTCAGTGTGTAATGACACATAACAACTGGGGTCTACAACCAGAAAGCCTCTATACCCTTGCTGTGCAATTAATTTTCATTATCGGAACAGAGTTTTTAGTTAGTATCATAAACCACAATATTCCTCCATGAGGCACTTGCACTGTATTGCACAGACATGATCATCCTTGCTGAGAGAGACTAATGCTTATTAGTTATGGTCTGTGTAAAGCCTGATCATAGAAGAGTGAACATTCAACGAATGAAACTTCACGATCAGTATTAATTCTCTCGTGGAGCGGTTTGCCTTTCGTGTTGTTACAAAATGAAATCTGGTATTATACTTTTTGGTACTATCCAGTGCCATAGAAAAGTGTACTTTCCTTTGAATGGTTGGTATAAGGATTTCAGGCGGTTACAGACTCAAAATTTGTAACCACTTTAGAATTCAATCCACGTATTCAAAATTTAGAACCACCTTTGTACAGCATATTAAACAGCACCACAGGAAAGTACTGCTTCGTAGCTTTCATTTAAATTGTCACATTGCAGGATTTCATTCACGTACTCATAAGTTAAAACCATTCTTCATAAAAGGAGAATTAACTCTGGGAGTGACAAGGTTGAATAATTTGTTATTGGCTGCGGAAAGGAAGTTAAAAAAAAACCCCACAATATAGGGCCTCCCAATGACATCCGATAGTAAAGGCCGAGAGCAATCTCGATAACTCTTTTTAAATTCAATGGCGTCTGTTGTGATTTTGCTACTGATAAGATTTCATGGATGATTTGATATCAGTGCAAATCAGAAAAGAGCACTGAAAACAAAAAATTTGCATCAGAATACAATGTAAACGTTTGAGACGCATATTAAGATACAGGGACAAGGACGCCTGCGTAGGAGGCAAGGTTGTGCGGTGAATTAAATTAGTGATTCTCGTGAAAACTTGTTTGAAGTCCCTGAAATGTAAAAGACTGAATGGCTTGGAAGATTGGCATCCCCAAACAGAACCAAAGAAAGCAAGACTCCGAAAACCAAACTTTCTTATTTTTTCACTCTAAAATAATCTGTTCTAGAACTTTTCACACGCCCTTGATGCATCAGTGCCTATTTAACCACTTAACATTAAAATTTATCAGATTATTCAGCCCAACGTTGCAAAAACCGCGCCTTTTGAAGAAAGTTAAAAAGTCGCGTTTCTCGTGATCCGCTATCACGCAACACCCAGATCACGGATGTAATTTAGGGGATTAGCAAGACAAGTCATCATCTTATCCAAAACCACAGTGGCAACGTCTGAATTCACTTGTACACCATCGCTCGTCCGCCCTTCCGCACGTTTTCGCTGAGCCGTGTTTAACTGGTCGCTGTAGTGAAACACTGATTTACGATGAAAGGTATGTTTAGCTCTGAAATATTTCTTGAAATTAGAGCTTATCAAAGCAAAAGGCAGCTTCTTTACGCTCTGCATTTCAGATCCAATTTAGCTGGATTTATGCGTGTCTATTCATAGTCTGTGTACTTGTTCTCGCGCAGTTAAGCCGCATGTTAGCCGTTTGTTTATAAGTTTCGACGCTTTGAATCACGCAGATAGCAAATGCCTCACGCTATATAGCATGCTAACGGCTAGAAACAGTGGCTGCTTGCTTTAGAAAATATTTCAACTCCTTTGCGCGTTTGGAAAGATTAGTTAGGACTCGTCAACTTTAAAGCGATTGCATTCCTTCACATGACATGCCGTAGGCAATGTGAAGGAAGGCCATCTGCATGCTAAAAACAAGTCTACAATTAAATGATATCGCACGATTAACTGCAACCTAATTATGTTTCAAGCAACATAATTTCGCAAAATAAACTTAAATATGATATTTTTTGCGTGTAGATTGAGTTTCTTGCCCTAGCCAATGTTTCAAGACAATTGTTTGTGATGCTTGAACGTTTCCAAAACTTTTTAAAGAGTTATTGGACTGTAACCTCACTGGAAACAGCTGAAGTGATTTCAACTGTGAATATTTTAAATGCAAACTACGTCGCACCAGATCTGTATTTGTGTATACAGACGCCATTGTTTGTTTTGGAGTCCTTGCTTTGTTGAGTTAGACTACTCTGTTTTTAAGCCTAACTGAACTTTCCCCCGTATACTACAGATCGAATTGCAAAGTGCTTTCAAAACAAGATATTAAGATTCTTGTGGGGGAGGTCAAAATAAGTCGATTAAACATATTGTCGGCGCAATACTTGACCGGCCTGGTTTGAAAGACGTAGAATAAACTTATACGACGGCGAAAGGATCGGTGAAATGCTACGAACAACCCCCGTTAAAATAGACGAATTATTTGGTGAGATTTTACACGTTTTTTGAATACAAATTTTCAGTTGAACCCTTTCACTTCCAAATTTCACTGTGGCTCTAGAGTCTGTGGACTGAAGAAATCCTTAAGCGTGACATTTAAAATAAAACTATCAGAATAACGGAAATTCAAAAGCTGCTGTTTCGAGCGTTAGGTCCCGGACATTTCGGTTCCTTCTGTGAGTACCGGAGAACGAATGACGTAAAACAAAAGAAACAAAAGACAGAAAACAATTCAACTCCAAAATAGAAGCAAATTACAATGTCTTACAAACAAAAGAAGGACAATGTGCTCCGGTACCTGAAGAAAGACCCGACATTTCCATCCAACAGCATTCAACTTTAAATGCGCGCGGGCTCTGGGAACGAGATTGTCCAAAGGATGGCCAAACATGAATGAATTAATTGTTGAATTCAACAAATCAAATCAAATCAAAAGACTTTATTTTAAGAGGGTAGCACACGACAGTGGTGAACACTGATGATCCTGTGGCCCTGTTGAAACTTGTTGAATGGAAATGTTGTATCTGTTTGTCTGGGGCATTACCCCTTCGTTAGTGCAGATCACCCTGACGAAGGGCTAATGCTCGAAACGTCAGCTTTTGAATTTCCAGTCTTCCTTATCAATTCATTTGATATATATAAATGTTTGTGCATTCCTTCCCCACCGACCGACGCAGTGCCACAGTTTGTTCAGAAACTAACCCCTTCATTCTATTGAATAATACTCCTTGGAGGAACACTGTGAAGTGGTCTGTTCCTCTTTTCCCCACCCTCACCCCTTGTGTTTGCGTGCGTTAAGAGCCCCTGCATTCCGGCGTTTGTTCGCGCGCTCGATTACTCATAAGAAAACAGAGGGTATGTAAAGAGATTGATTTTGAAGTGACGTATGGATTCCACGGATAGATAAAGCTTTACTTGCTTGCTTACCTGAGGTGCTGTTTATTACGCTGTACTAGGTGCTTCTAACTTTTTTTTAGCTTGTGCAAGAAATTCTTAAGTGTGACCATTTCAGTAAAAGCTCTTGATAAGTGCTTCCCAGTGTGTTTATATTTACAAGGTGGTTCTAAGTTTTAAGCTTGTTGATGAAATCCTGTAGTTTCATAAGGTACTGTTCAGCACAATTAGATTCAAGACATTCTTCGTAAAATTTAAATTGAGACCGTAGGGGAAATACTATAAAAGTGTGACCATTCAAATGAAAGCTGTCAGATAGTAATAATATGAAAGCTGTTGAACAGCAGTTTTTAAATAAGCTGCTGTTTAGCAAACTTACATACAAGACATATGGCTTAACGTTTGACTTGGGGCTATAAGGGTTAACATGTAACATTATTTTATTTTCAGCCATCATAAGGTGCTGCTGCCCTTGCTGTTTACGTGGGGACCCGGACGAGAAACGAGTGAAAGTCGCATACGGTAAAGAAAACCCGCCAAACCAAGCTGAAGAAAAGGAAACTTTACTTAAACCTGAAGAACAGCCACAAGACACAAACGAAAACGGCGACACTGTGAAAGAAAAGGGTGACGACGAAAACCAAAACGGCGACACTGTGAAAGAAGAGGGTGAAAACGAAAACGGCGACACTGCGAAAGAAAAGGTCGAAGACGTTGCTGAACCGAAACACAACGACAACGAAGACGACGGCGAGGATATGGACGGAGAAGTTGTAGAGTACACCGACGAAAATGGCAGGAGAGTTAGACGGGTGGTGAAGAAAACTGTGACAACGACCACGACAAGAACGACCTCTGGAAGCGATGATTCACCGAAGAATCTGACGAGAGAAATATTGGAGATGACACATGACAAACCAGAGGATAACAAGGACGAGAATACTGAAGTTATGGAGTACGTGGATAAAAATGGTAGACGTGTAAGGCGAATAGTGAAGAAAACGACAATAACGACGGTTAAAACGAAGAGGGGCACAAACGGGGATGGCTCCAGCGGAGTAACAACTGAAACCAGAAAGATCACAAGCGAACGCCATGGTCCAGAGACGTTTATGATAAATTTTGGAGGGGGTGGACAGCTGCGCCCTTCAGAGGAACAAACCACGCTTCAATCTGAAAGTAAACCTCGGGCTCTCCAGGAAAAAGAAGTGCTCTTACATTTTGACACCAAACCTCAAGCCAAGGAAGAGAGCCTGATTGATGTGGATAACAAAAAACATGCTTTTCCAAAGCACGACTTCAAGGGTGGCCATACAACCATTACAACCGAGTCCTCTGGCGGCGATAAGAATGGTGGCAACTATACCTCGGTATACAAGAGGACCGTCGTAACCAAGACGATTGGAGGAGACGAGAACCGAAATGTAGTCGAACACTCTACGACGGCTTCCGGACGTGATGGCGAACACCCGATTGTGGTCTTCAAGGAGGAAAGATCCAGCGACTTGCCTGAATGGCTGGAAGAAAGGACATCGCCAGGGACACAGCGTCGAAGTCCGAAAAACTCTGACATCAGCATTCACTTGAAATATCCCAGCGATTATGCTCTGCAAAAGAAGGAACCGGAAGAGAAAGCCAACGAGAGCAAGATCCACCCGGAAGTTGCCAGACGGGAAAAACCGGATATTTCAATTCTTAGTCTCGAGGATGTGGTCAAAGAGAAAGAGAAGGAGAAAGGAGAAGTGAAAAAGACCGAGCAAAAAGAAGTCCAATCGGCACCTCAACCAGCTCCTGCTGACGACGACGACGACGACGAAGAAGAAGAAGATGACGATGATGATGAAGATGCAGAATATGATGAATTTGAAGAAGAGATCGTGGTGATGGAAGTCAGTAGAAAGGCGCGTTTTCCAAAGGCGCTGGAAAAGCTAAAACCTGAGCCTGAGAAAGTTGGAGTCCCTATCGAAGATCTCCTGGAAGTTCCTACACTGGAAGTGAAACAAGAATCGGCCCCAGATAATGAGTTAATCGTTGAAGAGAAAATCGAGTCCGTGGAGCGCCCACCTGTGGTCTTCTCTGAGTTGCCGGACCTTGGCATCTTGGACAATCTGTGAAGTGGAAACTGGATAGTCTCCCTTGTTTGTATTGGTCGTCACGCATTAGAACTCTGACAAATAAAAGGCAAGAGTGAAGGCTCTGAGAGCGTGACAGGGTTGAAATTCGTAAGTTTTAAGTCGTTTTCAACCCTCTTGTGCTCCATCTTAAGTTCCCTGATAACAACCATGAAGGAGACTATTGCCAGAAAACTGAACATAAGACGCTTGAGAACGTGATTTTGCTTTGGCTATGTATAACACAGCCTCTCAAAAAAGTAGTATTTTCATGAGATAATCAAACGCTAGGTTTCCGTAACATTTTACGAAAACGTAATAAAGAGGTTATAAGGATAACGTTTTACAGTAATAAATTCAAGGTTTTAGATGCATTTTAAATTTAATCAAGCGCACCGGTTAAGCAGGCTTAATAACCGCATGTCATTCCTTTGTATGCAGCTTTTAGCCTACAACCAATCGGAGCACGCACGCCTTCGCTATACGCACGATTTTCCGTGCTTGGGAACGGGTGGGCGTTTCCCGCGCTTGGTGACAGTTGTAACCCCGCGTTTCAAAAGTTTTCTACGAACTCAACTTCATGTAAGGGACCGTGTTTTGGTCTCGTAAGGCTCTCCTCCAGGCAATGCCCATCCCCCTCTAATCTAACCTGCCCCTTTATCCCGGGTATGAAGCAAATGCTTCACACTTCGCCCTCAGGTAACTCCTTCTTGTCCTGCAGCACAAAGGCCTCAACCCTCTGCCGCCATACTGTACTATCGGACGCGGCGGTGTGTAACTTGTTCCCATGAAGTCCTCCATCCTGCTTTTTCTCTCCCCCCCCCCCCCCCCCTCACCTTCCTCCTTCATGTTGTCTTGGGTATTCCATCCTCCAAACGCCCCTCTCGTGACCATGTTAATGGTGTTTTGCCGTGTTCCTTTGGGACCAAATTTCTCAACTTGGCAATCATCACTCAAACGAAGCCCCGACCACGAGAACGTCAAATCTATTGGGGTTGAATAGTGCCCGAACCCCAGGCCAAGAGGATTTACAAACCCCACTTATGCCTGAGCTGCATTGCTTGAATTAACAGATGTATTAGCATGTGAACAGTTCCACGTATAACAAACCCGCTGAATGCCACGTTTGGCATTTTCTAGATCCCAGTATGCATTTAAACCTTGGGCAGGTAGCCACAGACAGCGTGTGTTATGTCCTCTGTGGCCCTCGCTGGAGAATAGAAGGTTGTTGGCTTTGGTCACTATGCTTTACAAGATCAGACTCAATCTCCTTCATATTAGCCTACCTACACCCATCAAGCCAGCAACTAGAGCTCAAGCACCGCATGCACTCCTGCAGTCCACACTTGCGCTCCGGCTTATAGCTATTCCCCTTTTGCCCAGGCAGTACCAGTATAGGACAGGTTTTATTCGGAAGTAGTGAACGGTGGGTCTATTATGTCAATTTAGGGCTCAGACCTTCCGGCAGGACGTCATAGCGATGTGCCCTCCCTTTCAACTTAAACAGGTGTGACTCCAGCAGCAATCATTTATTTACTCATACTTTTTATGCTTATTTATTTACATTTTAGATCATTTTTAGATCTCACAGTCTTAGGTTGTGCTATTTGGAAGTGATAAATCCAAGTTCAGATCTTAACACCAAAAGGTCAGGACTGAACCTGTACATAGCCAGACATAAAAGGCACAAATTCCCACTACACATGGGTGAACTGTTTGGCTAAAGAGTTGATATCTTCTCTCCAATTGGTCCCAGCTTTTTCACGTAATTCTTTAAAATTGTCTAAAGTCCTTTAGGCGGCCCAATTCCCCGCTTGGGGGAGGAAACATGGAAATTGATGATGATGATTGAAAGTCCTTTAAAAGGATGTTCCTACGTCTTGAGTAGTCTGTTTAATTTTCCTAAGCCCTGACATCATTTTCGACACCCAGTTTTCTATCTGCCTCTACTTTGTGTCCAAGAAAGTAACGTTATTTGCTAAAGACACGCCCAGTGAATATTCGACAGTCAGATCAGCGGAAATACAGAGCACAGTGGCCTTTTATTTCGCCCCAGGCCTCATCAAATACTTTGACAACATCTAAAGAATGAAGAACATAAAATGAGTTATTCAAAATATCGTGCAAGGAAAACAAAATTCTATAAAATTATCGTCATGTCTCGTATCATACATTAGAAAATACTCCACCAAAATGTACGCCCTATTGCACCAGGGAAAATGTTCGAAAAGCTATACTTTTTAATGGCCCAGTCACTTCTATATAATTAACAATTATTCGCCGAAGGTGAAGTAAATATTGGCGAATATTTATTGAGCCTTCGGCCCGGTAAATATTCGCCAATATTTATTTAGCCTTAGTTTTAGTATAATTTTGGGACGTGGACATCAAAAAGTAAAAAAGGGGTTAAAACTTGGCAAAAAACACGCGGGAAAAAAATTAACTTAGCTTAGCAGCCGCGCCTTGAAATGTTATATTCACCGGGTAGCGCGGTGAATATAACACTAAAATTATACTAATACTATATAATAACTGGAAACACTCGTGGAACCTTGGGGAAAATTGGAGCAGTTATCTCTACTCCCAGCCCGCTCCCCCCCAACTCACAACATACACACACACACCCACACACCAGGGTCATCTAGTAACAATGAACGCAGAAGTCTGATGAAAATATCTGGGATAGCGCACAACTTCCGAGAGGGCGAGAGTCGAGAAAAAGCGGGTAAAATAAGCTCCCCCACTCCACTCTATCCTCTCGATTCTTAACTCCCCCCTCCCGTAGTTTTGTATTCTCCCCAGACTACGCTCTTCGTGTTAAAAAAACATAGCGTCTCGAATCACGGCGAATGAGCTGCGCCAACTCATGGGTGAATACAATGTCAGACTCACCTTCATGTAAGGGACCGTGCTTTGTTGTTTTGAGGTTCTCCTCCAACTGTTTGACAGATGAGGCTCCAATAATAACAGCGTCTCCATGCGCACCGTCCATCTTGGAGTGATGGTACATCCACCGAATGGACGCATCAACTAAACTCACTTTTCCTTCACCGTAAATGCGATCCAGTGTTTCTTTGAGTCTGTCAATGGCATCAAACAGTGGCTTCTTCCAAAAACGCTTTACGTATCTGTAGAATACAATATATACTCAATTAGTTTGATTCAATTTAAGCGGCTTGTTATTTGTTTCGTAGGTGCGTCATAATATTAGTGACCTTAAGCACTGAGAACTTCCCAGATATCTTAGAGGCACAATTTTGCTCCTCTCCACTGATAGGAAAAGGCTTGTGTTGACGAACGAGGCTTGATCTTATGATGTCAAAATGTGTCAACTGAAAAACACAGCACGTACTTCCACTCAGTGTCGTTCGCTTAAATGAAAGCTGAAACAAGAACTTTACGCACAAGTGTCAACTAACATTACATGAGAGGAAGCATGAGCATGTTTTAACAAAAAAGTTTTTCTTCCAGAGAAATACAAGTTGAAGGATACCCTGGCGATTGATTGTGGTGGCCCGTCTCGAAGATCTTCTGGAATTCAAAGAACTACTCACGCATCAGCCCATGAGCCAGTTCCGGCAAAACGACCATACTGAATTTTGCCGCCATCTCTATCCTCGTAGCGATGTTTCCCTGTCAACAGTCCGCCTGCGAGCTATAATGGAAAGCAATGACGAGATGTTCAGTGATGTGAAGCACTTAAATCTTTATATAGAGAGGAAAAGCTGCACCCCCCGCAAGTCAGTTACATGCAGCTTGTCTACATCAAAATGAAATTGAAAAACCTGTGAATGAGAAAGACTCTCGGAGCAACTTGAAGGTGCACACCCATGTAAGTCTAGCCTACGAGAGGCCATTTTTCCCGTTCAGGGCTAGTCGAGCAAGCACAACTGGCGAGTGCGCGCATAAATTGTACGCCGCGTGGAAACGTGACGCACGTGTCTCGTTTCCATGCGGAAACCGTCTTTCGCGCGTTCATGTGTTGTTCTAGCTCCTAAGCGGGAATATCCCGGATCTATCCAGGTTCGTTGTCCACGGAATGCAAGAACCAACAGTAAACTCGATTCTGATGTGACGCTGAGTCCGGGAATCAAAAAGAAAACTTGCGAAAACTGGAGTCAACATAACAGTCCCGCTTAGTGTTTGAAAAACTTGTCCTGTTGTCATTGCGTTACCAAGCTCAAGATTAAATTTAGACCTTGCAAGCCACAAAGCTAGCAATGTGTCAGATTTTACCAGCCGAAAACAATTTTCACTATTCGTGTACTGTCAAGAACATAAAGGCGGAGTCAAAGTTTTGTTTTGTCCAGCTGAAAGGATTAAGTTGCATCATCTAACTCAAAGCAAATAAAAGTCTGTGAGGTGGTCGCAACACAGTTGTGGAATACTGAATTATATTAGATACAACACAGATTAAGCGTTTTTCTTTGATCTGTCGTTCCCTCGTCTTTCTCGCACTTGTGAAACCTGTTTATTGTCTGATTTCAAACCAACACTGTAGTATTTTCTTTTTTTCCATACCCAAAATGGCCAGTGAAAATATAGCCTGCGCAGCAGATGGAATATAACCCCCGTGCCTAAGCAGAAATGTTCACGTCACGAGCCTGTTTTTATGATGTTTTAATACAGGCTACCATCCCTCTAAGCTACCATCCCTCAGGGGCAGGATTCACAAAGCTGTCCTAAGCCAAAGATGAATCTTAAGTATTTGTTTTCCAACAATACATAGGACACATCTTATCTAAGGAGGGCTTCATGAATCCAGCCCTAGCTCTCTACATATATCTTAAGGCTAATTTACACGCTGCGATTTGTCAGCCCGATTTGTCGGCCACGATAAATCGGGAAGCGAATCGATTTATGTACAGTGCAAGCACTGCACGTGCATTTTTTATAGTCAAAACTTTTTGATGAAACGTCTTGGAAAACAAAATGGTGGGTGATAACTAGTTAGTTTGTTTTCAGCTAAAATACCGCAGATAAAAATTTGTTTTGCGCCAATTCTTTTGCAGGTTGCGTTTTCGTTCTTAAAATCGAGCCCGACACGCAAAAATCTGTGAAGCAGTCACAGATTTTTCTGAATCGGCCGACTTGTCGGATTGGAGTCCTCGCCACATGGGATCGCCATTGACACGCACCGATTCGCTCCGCGATTTGTCGTGGCCGACAAATCAGCCAGACAAATCACAGCGTGTAAATTAGCCTTTATTAGATGTTTCGGTGTGAAGTATAGCCGTATATTTTTACGAGTTGTACTGTATTTTCACGAGCCCACAGGGCTCGTCAAAATACAAACAACGAGTAAAAATATACGGCGATACTTCACACAGAAACATCTAATGAGAGATTTATTACCCAACTTAACCTTTTTCAACCTTTTTCAGTAACTTGAAAGAAAACTACAAGTGTAACAGGGTGAGCGCGCGCACGGTACTGTACAATAACTAACTGTACAATATCGTGGGATATTTGTAGTCGTTTAGCGTGCTTTCTGTACAATAACTAATACAGTTGGATAATACGGTTGGTTATCCCTTGAAACTCCCTCAAACTCTAGATGGGTAATTATGAATTTTTCATTAACTAACGCCACAGCTCAAATTTTCAATAACGTGAGATTTCTAGGAAATACTAACCGGATTGTATGCGTAGAAGGACATTCCAAATCTTCTCAAACATGGAAACAGTTCTAATTCTACGTCTCTGAAAAGAGGAGAAACTTCCTTTTAAAACAAAAACGTTTAAAGTCGAGACACCTAACTTGAAAGAAAATTTTTTTTCTAGAGCAGAGCGCCTGCTCTGTATAACTGTACAAGTGTGACACAGTTGAAGGTGGAGAGACTCGATTAGGCTGAGAGGGATTTTTTGGCATTGTTTTTAATTCTGCCTGTCAATCGTCTGCAGAAACGAACAGATAAAGTATTAAACCAACGATTTTAGTTGCACCCATCACCAAAATCTTTCAGTGAATAAACACTGCTAACCTTGTGACCGGATTATACATCCCTTGGTAGACAGTTGGCAATGGGTAGTTATTCATCTTGCACAAGTAATAGATTTCTGCCTGAAAAAAAAAGTCAAGTTTATTTTACTTTTGTCTGTAAACTCAAGAGATCCAGATATTATAATAAGTAGCTTTTGGTGTCATGACAATTTAGTCCCCAATATTTTTTCTGCAGCTGTTTTGTGGAGAATTTTTCTGTCTACAAAGGGATCAAAGGACGTCACCATGCGTGGTTCATGCATGTGAGTGGCATGTTTTATGCACATTGGTCTCTAACAGATGATTGGAAATAGGCTTTTGCAATTCCAATATACTTGTCATTAACTAATATTTCTCTCATCCTGCCAATCATCCCAGTCAGATTCCACATTTTTACTACATCTTGGCACAGGTGTAATAAAAACAAGTGGACTGGGGTAGGGATATTTGCTGTTTATGATCCCCCTTCCTAACAAGGGATTTAACTACCTTCCTGTATCCCATCTGCAAAAGAGAGAACACCCCTCTTTCCACAGTGGTATCTTCATCCACTACTCCACCCTTGAAATTCACAATATCCTGTTTCTGCCTCAATTTTAAGCACATTCCCGCATCAGTACAAGACCCTCCTAGAGGGGCATCATCACCCTTCACAGGACATTTGTCATACGAAATAGTTAATTATTTTGCCGAGGGTCCTGGCCGGGTTCAAACCATTTACTAATGTGTCAAGTACACAACTTACCACTTGCCATGCAGAATAATTCGACAGACCAAAAGATTTGAATTTCCCCTCTGAAACATGAACAAAGAAGTTCACTTTAAAAAGGCATTTTAGTTCACTAGAAGACTTGATGATCCCAGTCTTGGATTGGTAACAAACTTGGTGGTACTTGCAATGAGTTATAAAAACAACCTCGCATATTCCCCCATAAAACCAAGCTCGATAAACATCGGAAAAAGTTCACACTGATTAGAAAGCTTCTGGTTGATTGAAATACATTTGGAATGTCTGTTGGATGATTCTTAAACAAGTTTTTATCCAGTAATATAGGCTATCACTGTTAAGGGGTGGTATACCAGATTTCACATGCACTTAATTGGCATTAGATAATCACCTTTGTAAAGATGATTGACAGCTTCAAGTGTTTCCTGGACGGGTGTATTGTGATCCGGAGAATGGAGATAAAACAAATCTACAGAGTCTTTCTTTAGTCTTTTGAGAGATACATTTAACTGTTCCAGTAATTTGTCGTACTTCAAACCTTTAATTACAAATAAAAATGAACAAAGAAAGAAAGCAATGAATGACTCATGGATGGACAGGTGGACAGACAGACAGACAGACAGACAGACAGATGGACAGACTGCATACAGACAGGTCGGTGGATAGGGGCCAAACTGATATGAATTTTGTTGTTTGGTCGACATCCATTAACCTGTCCATCTGTCAATCCATCTGTTCATCTCTCTCTCTGCCTGTCCTTTTAACAGGCAGATGAATACTGGCTACCTGCTTTTGGAAGTAAAATATGCTTAAGAGTGTGCAATGAAAAATCCAGTGGTACAGGAAAGAACAGATGTGTTATTACGATATTTTGGACAGCAAGCCATCCTTCTTACGGTCTTCTTCAGGGAGTTACATAAAATGTTGAATGTTACAAAGCTTGAATGGTTTTTGTTAATCGCTGTCCATTAATGGCAAATAATTCCAATGCCCTACATACCGGTAAGTAGTGATTTTATAATAAGCGCGCAGACTTTAACCATTACAAGTTAAGGGTTGGTCTCCCTCGCAGCCATTTCTAGTGTTGTCACACAATGCTCCTCCCTTGTGCACCCTATTTTTTCTCAGTCTGAAGTGAAAATTGGAATCTTATGCAAAATGCTATTCAATCATGGCTGTCCAGCTTTTTCCTGCATGCTTGTGCTAATGTATACAGCCTCATACATGGGGACTACCAGAAGCAGTTTTGTAAGAAAAGCAAGTGTCATTACACCTTAAAGGTCATCATACATTAATGTATTTATGAAACTATTAGTAACAATTCTTCGCTTCTGTAGGATATTTGCCAATTTGTCATACTAGCTGGGAATTAAGTATAATCTAGCAAATAATGAAATAGAACAAACCTCCACCACCCGATGGATTGGCTTTTGTAGCAATAAATACCTGAACAAGAAAAGCAAAAGTTGTAACAAGGTTTATCTAGATTCATAATTCACTGCTTTCAATTGCTTCTTGAATCTATGTGACTTGAAATTTGCTGCTTTTCTTTACCACCTGGCTGAACTACACCAAAATCACCAAAATAAGACTTTCAGAAAGTCTACATTTTCTTGTATAAATTATTTAGTTTTAACCCTCCGAGCTCATGCATGCTCTTCTCATTGTTCTCCACATATTTCTTAGTATTTCCTCCATTCTAATGACCTGTATGTTTCATCAATTAGCGATAATTGTAAGGAGAATAAGATTCTTGTTACTAGTGGAGATTAAAGGATTAGTACCTTAGGATCATGAAGGCTATCCATATTTCCCATGATTTCCTCGCTCTTCCCTTCATTGTAACTACAGGGCAAATTAAACAGAATTATTAAATTAATCTTCTGTTCTTTAAGGCCGCGGGTGAGAAACTAAGTCATCAGCATTTATTTATTTAAAGCGTATGCACGGAGTGCGACGAATGATAGCGACATTGCATGAAATATTCATGAAGAGGCTCTTCAGTAAAACTTTCAGTTTCTGAATCAATAATTGCACGTGCGTTAAATTGTGTGCTACGGAGTTGTGACTTTTAAGCGTTTTTAAACAAAAAATATTGTCAAGTCCAACTTTTTTAAGTTCAAACGTTAATAGAAACTTTTGAGAAGTTTTCCAAAAAACAAAGCAAAAACTAAAATAATACTCCTTATAGCTAACATAGAGCTTCGGAAACGCTTATGTTATTCGATCCAAATATTTGTGATCTCTAAATTGAAACGTATTGTTCTTTTCTGGACAGTGAACAATAGCTGCTAGAATTGAATTTCCATAATTAGCATAATCTTACCTAAACATTCGTGCTTATTCGGTAAGCCTTCGAAAGCCCTAAAAGCACCAATTTTGTGTCCAAGAATACAGCGCAGATATAGAATTTCCTGAACTGACACAATAGAGAGGCAAAATAGGTGTGTTGTAGGTTGTCACAACAGAAGCACTTTTTTAAAACAGACTTTTTAACAGAATTTTGAAGGCTTCAAATTTAAAGAAGGACGATTTTACTGATTTAAAGGCTTGTAACTTTCAGTGGAACTTGAAATCACAAAATCGGCTTCTGTTGTGACACAACAGAGGTTTTCACTGATCAATGAGTGGTAAAATCAAGCAGTGTTGTCTTCTCCACGAGGAGAAAACTTGGACACGGAGTCGCGTTTTACAAAATTTTAACTTTGGGAGCTTAAAGCATCGCAAAGAAGGGCAATCTATCAAACCAAAAGTAATCTCGTTGCACTTCCACCATTGTCCAAGCTCTCTGTTAAGTTTAAACGGAATTGGCTCCCAAACGTTCAAGATATAACGTTTTTTAGCATAAGACCTCCACCAAACTTTTGCCTTATAAATTTATTCATGAGCAGCTTGTCACCTGCGGCCTTAAGTTGTTAAAAGAACTTTGAGTGAGATAGCCTGAGAAAACAGCTGACGTTTCACGAGGTCGCCACTTGAGCCCTCACAAAACAATGTCTGAGTAACAAGCGCAGAAATTCCATACTGATGACGTGTCACTACCCAGATCTAGGTAGTGGTTGTGATTGGTCGAAACAAAATTCCCTCACGTTTCAACCAATCAGAAGCACTACCTAGATCTGGGTAGTGACGTGTCATCAGTATGGAATTTCTGCGCTCGTTACTCAAACGTCATTTAGTGAGGGCTCAAGTGGTGACCTTGCGAAACGTTGGCTGTTTTCTCAGGTTTTGAGTGAGACTGTGTTCAGGCAGGGAAGGGTCCAGAGAGGTAAAGTGCAGGCATGGGGGGTGGCCTCTTGGGGTCAACACTTACCCCTACATTTAGATCTCTCAGTAAAAAGCCTTTCATTATATCATTACAAGTTCGTGAAGCAAACTACTGATCACATAGGTGCTCACAACAATTCTGCTTGGAAGCTCCCCACTGAAAAGAGGAACACACTAAAATGATTGATGAAAATGGACTTTTGGAAGAGATTGAATGGATTATGTTACTCTCGGATTGTTGAAAATGGACAAGAAACAACAACAATGATTCAAGGAACAGCCATGTTTAATCCTCTAGCATGCTAACAGTGCGCATGCCTGAATACAAAACTACGAACACATGACACGTGAAGGGTCAAAGTTCGATAACACAACATCTCCCTTTTTTGAAGTTAAGAAACAACATGCTACTCTAGCGTGAAATTTATAATCTGATACCATGTGATCAGTGTCCACTAAACTAAATAAAAACAACATTCAAGCATGAGTTCAAATGTCCAAATGTCTCTGTAACTAAAGTTCAATGTTCAACAAAGTCCAAGGCTCTCTTTTAACTTGAGAGAGGGTCTAATAAGTCTCTTCGGTCTGGATGAAAGACAAGGTGATGGGAGTGGCTTCAAAGGAGTCAATGCCTTGTCCTGGGGCTGTTGCTTCGTAACACTAGGTAACATTGACTTGTCTGAAACACTGGGTGACACTGACTTGATAGGGATTGGGTTGACATGAGATCAGTTTCTTCTCACTGTGCCTTCCTCTGTCTCAATCATGTAGGATCTAGGTGTTTCTGCTGCTCTGGTTACCGTACCAGTGGTTCCCATATCTTTAATGTGCACAGGAAAACCAGGTCGGAGTGCTTTCAAGGGAGCAGCATTGTGTCGATGATTGAAATTCAGCCTTTGCTTTTCCTTGCTTTCTGCTTCTCTTTCACGTAGCTTTTCCATATCCGGCCCACTCGGATTAAGAACAGTGTGGAAGGTTGGGATGGCATTTCTGAGTTTCCACAAAAACATTTATCTTGCACTGTATACTATTTAAGTTGAACAGGAATCAAGATTATGAAATAAATTAAAAAGTTTGGGGCGAGCGTACATACCCTGCTGCACCTAAAGATGTGTTCTTTTCGGCATTTAAATAAACATAGGCCCGCAATGCGTGCAGAACCGACGAAGTGTTGGTCCGTCTCGAAAAGAAAGCAAGCAAGGCATGCATGACTGCACGTTTGATAACGTTCAAGCGTCTGTAACAGCAAGTTGCAGCAAAAGTACGTAACTATACGTCCCATGAAAAGAACAAGTAGTCCTAAGGGCTGTATAACCGTGCTGTCTGGCTCCCGTGCTGGTGTGGCAGTTGTAAACAAAGTCTTCTCTTAGACTTATAGAATTACAGCAACCAACGCTGAAATTTGACCAACTGAAAAGGTGACCAATACCCTGGAAAGGAGGTCAACTGAATTATTCACCCTCTCCTCACCAAACATAGCTCCGCAGACTACGCTCATAACCTCATTCTTCACTCAAGACCATTTTTCGCTGTCTTTTGGTTGGTCTTCCTCAAAACCACGAACAAAAGAGCCGTCTCAACTCTCAAAACAGCCACATCTCAATAAATGGGCGATAAATTTCCCAATAAAGTAGCCACATCCTTACAATTGATCAGAATGTGCACCGTAACAGCCCGAAAGAATTTAACTCCTCCCCATGCCTGGGAACCACGCTTTGTGCACAGTTCCCTTTAATCATGTCAAGGGCTCCTTAAGCCAACTCGTGAATGCAAATATGAAATAAATCATTGTTGTTCTATCGCACAGGTTACAAGAAAGCGCATTATATGCATTTACTGGTCATTTTGACCCACTCCACCCTCGATAAATATTTTTACTAGGCTCAACGTGCTAACCGGCGTGACGAAAATTGTGACAGTACTTTGCCCTTTGCATTACCGAATGAAGTAATGTTTAAAATCTGATGACTCAGCTCATTTGTCGTATCACTTTGAATATTGAATTTTGTTGAATTAAACTAAAAATTTAAATGTCGATATAGATTTGTCTACAGGTGAACATGCTTTTACCGAGAGTTGTGAGCGATGTATCATACTGTTGTGAATATGGCACTATATTAAAAAACGTCATGATTATCGATAAAGGCAAACACATCGTCAGAATCTCAACATGCTAACCGGCGTGACGAAAATTGTGACAGTACTTTGCCTTTTGCGTTACAAAATGGCGCAATGTTTAAAATCTGATGACTCAGTTCATCTGTCTCATCGCTTTGAATATTTCGTTGAATTAAAGTAAAAATTTAAATGTCGATATAAATTTGTCCACAACTGAACATACTTTGACCGAGAGTTGTGAGCGATGCACTTATATACTGTGAATATGGCACTATAAAAACATGATTATCGATAAAGACAAACACATCCTCAGAATCTGGAGAAATTAGTAAAAAGCGAAGTCGTCGCTTTATCTCAAACACCTTAAAGCATGTCTTATGACATAATCGTTAAATCCAGTTTGTCCTCTGGAGTCAGTAAGTTGTCTCGCACTCTAACATTGAGCAAATCGGTTCAAAATCAAAAGTAAAGCAGAAAAATTAAAAAAGACTAACTGGTTTATCTTCCCGTGCTGCTTATACTATTCAAGAAGATCCAGCCTCGCGTAGTAATTCATTTCCCACCTGCGAATAACCTTTCTTTAACGTCGGCAGCTAGATAACAACAACAGCGTACACCAGAATTTTCCTTTCATAACATTTACTGGGGACAATTCTTTCCTTACGATGTCTCAGCAACACTTTGGTCCCACCAACATCAACAGTGCCACTGGACTTTACCTCCTGTTATAATCAGTCCTCCTTCCTTTCTTTCACTAGAATTTCACAGATATTTCAGTATTTCCTTTCGTGACAGGCCCACGTGTGACATGTGCGTCTATACTTACGATACTTTTCTTGTGGACCCTCGTCCTATCGTGCGTGCATGTGTGTACTTATCGATGTCTGTGTACAACTTCTTCTCTATATGTTTAGAGGTCAGCACAAAATTATACCACAACACAGTCGAAGCAAACCACCAAACCTCTTGACCTGCCAAATCAAAATGGCGACTCGGTCCGCTCTTGTTCTCACGTCATCCCATCCCATCAGCCATAGTGAAGCCTTATGAACCTTACACGACGTATTTTGACCATCCAAACCAATCCGTCTTCATGACAGCACTAATCCGACTTCGTCAGTTAAAAATATCTCAAAGTAGAATTTTTAACTTTTCTCAAAATCACGATATATTGTACTAGACCGTGTGCCATGTATTAAAAAATGGGGCTCACCGAGTTTGCTTAGGAGAAAACGACCATTTATTTCTCTGAACAGCTCAGCTTTCATAGAAAACCTATCAAGTTTCGAAGTTGCGCGCGCTCGTGCATGCGCTAATCACGCAAGAAATGATGCACAGAAAGGATGCGTAATGCAATTGAATGGAATCACCTTAAGCAGTGACTTGGTGGTTTCTACAGCATGCTCCGCTTCACCGTTAGACTGTGGGAAATGGGGGCTACTCGTTGTATGCATGAGACCCCATTCTTTTGCAAAATGAGTGAATTTCGCTGATACATACTGTGGGCCATTGTCACTTCTTAGTTCTTCTGGGATTCCATGCCTTACAAAGATTGCTTTCAGGGCTCTAATGACTTCATGGGATTTAGTGGTCTTTTGCATGGCAGCTACCTCAATATAGCGTGAGAAATAGTCATCTACTATCAGATAATTCAGGTTATCGAGCTCAGAGAGGTCGGTGCCGATCACCTGCCAAGGGCATTCAGGAAAGGGTGTTGGCATGAGTGGCTCAGCTCGCTGCTGTTGGTACTTGGCACAAACTTTGCAATTTTCAACCACGTCTGGACTTCACGGCTGAGACCAGGCCACCAAACAGACGTCTTCGCACGTTCTCTGCACTTGACTATTCCCTGGTGCCCTTTGCGTATCTTGTCCAAAACTTGCAGCTTCATAGCTGATGGCCCTACGATTCTTGATGATTTCAGCAGTATTCCATACACTACAGTGAGCTCTCCTCTGACTCCTTCACTTCTTCATAACTCTTTTACTGTTCTGCCGTGAATTCGAACGAAATGAATTTATCGTCCGCTTGTTCGCCCATTGTGTAAATTAATGTGTTTACTTGGTTTTCGCTGCTTTGTTTATTGAGCCCGGTTGCCTTGCAAAACCTTTCAAATCTTTGTATCCACTTTGGCCACTCTTCAGGTTTGAATGAAAACTTCTCCGGTGGAGTTACTTGGAAGTTGGCGACCAGTTGAATGCTTGGCTGGACTATTTGTGGTTGTCCTATGAGCGGTTGCTCTGCGGCGCCCGCACTCACGCCGGGAGGATGTCCTGCTGGCTCGTCCTCATTGTCTGACATTTCGCTATCTTTGCTCGTTTCAATTAGTCTTTGCACGAAATCTTTTTCTTTTGTTTCTACTGTGATACGTGAAGACTTAGGGGAGTCGTATAGGAGGGTAATACGACTCCCCTAAAAACGACTGCGCGGGAGGCTAGAAACAACAACAATGGTTCAACGAACAGCCATGTTAAAACCTCTAGCATGCTACCAGTGCGCATGCCCGAATGCAAAACTACGAACGCATGACACGTGAAGGGTGAAAGTTTGATAACACAACAGTTACTTTACTCTTAGGCTCAGGAACAGCATATATTACTTTTGCTTTCTTGTACTTTCTTTTTCATCTTTGAAACTTAATTGTAATGCTCTTAAAAATAAGTCATCGCCATACCTAAAAATAATAGAACTAGCACTATCATACTTACGCATAAGCTGTGTCAAAATTGTATAGACCATTTTCAATACAAACATTTACGAACTCTTTTGCCTGCAAAAAAAAACATTAACAATAACATATTACTATTCAAAATTTTATGACAATATTTTTACGTCCTCATATGCATTTTGATTGTGTATATAATAATGTTTATCCTAGACATAACCCACACCTGGTCAGAGGTGCACTGCCTTCCAAATTCCATACATCCAATTGACGTCTTCACGGGAACAGCTGCCATCTTGAAATCAGTGCACAAAGAAAGGTTAGAACCAGAACCAGTATATGGGATGGGTGGGGAGGGGAATACCGGAAAATAGCACAAAGGCGAAATGGACAGTAGTTTATATTATTCTTAAACCAATTAGCAGTATGCCCCTAGGCCTCAGCATCACTGGCAGTTCACATGTACAGAACTATGATAAGGGACCGTCGACATATTCAAAAGTTCCCCGCTTAACGTCCACGGGACGTTTAGATCAGACCCCCTCCCCCCCTCCTCCTTGACATCCACTTGGAATTTCGCACTCTATGTTTTTCTGGAGCCAATGAATTGAGTTTTGTAAAATCTAGCGAGCGTGTGTTCCTTCTGCGCCATCTTTATAAGTGACAAATTATGTAGATCACAGCGGCACCAAGTTTGTTCTCATTTTCTACTGTGGTACGTTTTTCTCTTCATGTTCTGTTATCAACATAAGTAAAATGTGTTTTCCCAACGCGTTATTTTGGTTTTGTCCTTTGGACGTTGCGTTGGAAGGGCGGGGAATTTGAACCGGATTTATCTCTTGTTCTGACGTAATAGGCCCGTGAAGTTTTTCGTTTTTTGCGGGGTCTGACGGATTTACAAGATAGAATTTTCGCCTTTGGTAGTGAATAACTCTTTGAAAAGGGTCTTTAAAAGAAGATTGAAGGTGTTATTACGGCATATCTCTCTTTGAAAGGCACGTAAGGTGTTTGATTGAAGACCAATTTTGTCTTTGAGGAGAGGCAGTTCAGTACTAATTGGTGGGGCATTTGAACGGCTTTCTTGCCCTGAGGGGAGGGAATTTGAACAAGCCAATCTTCAAAAGCTCAAATGCCCGGGGGGTTGCCCGGGGGGGGGGGATGTTGAACTTTCGAATTGATCGGCGCATTAGATGAATCAACTGAGTAACGAGTTACCTGAGCTCCTTTTCATCGCTGTCATGTTGGTGGACATAAACAAAAGGTTTCTCGTCACTTTTGTTTGCTTCACCAACATGGCTGACACGCAATTGTCTTAAATCTCTAAAACCTGGTTACAAACCATTAACAAATGCAACTCCTTATACCCTCTCTTTATGCAACATGCAGTCCTTGGCTGCACATAAAGGTCATACAAAGCAATACCCCTCTCTTCTGAGCCTAGCGAATTCTCTTGGAATACAGCATGTTAGAATAACAGTTGTAAAATTTGAAGCGTCTGATAAAAGGTATTTATTTACCTTGGTCAACTGCCGTGTGAAGAGTTTTGATGCTGAATAAAAACGGACCCGAACAAACGCCACATTCACTCGAGACAACATGAGTGCGTGACAATTTGCTGTAATGTTATCCTGTCGTTACCATGCCATATCGTATCTTTCAGGGAAGACTGGGCCCCTAAATCTATCTGCAGGGCAAACACGTCACGATCGTGTCTAAACCTCTAGCGCTTTTGTCCTTTTCCACAACAGATATAAACTCATAATAGCAGAATTAAGATTGGTAAGTCCTTTAACTTAGCACTTAAGCGATATTTGATTTTCCCTTTTGATTATTGTTATTATAGCATGCACTTATGCTACCCTGGGTGCCAGAGGCTTTTCTTGCGCGGTTTCCGGTTGCGTCTTATGTAGAACAAGATAAGCTAAGTTCTTACTTAGGGGCCAATTACATGACAAATTTCAGCCCGGTTAGCCGGGGTGAGCTTGTTGAACAAATCTTCTTAAAAAGACGTTTGCGATTTCATGAAGAGGGCTTCAGCCCGGGCTGAATTGTGAAACCGGACAGGAACTTTCAGCGCGGTCAAACGGGCTGAAAAACCTTATGTAATCGCATTCAAATTTCAGCCGGGCTGAAATAGGAAGTTGGGCATGCGCGCTGTTCGAGTTGTGAATGTAGCTGAAATTGGCCCCTTAGACAAAGAGCTAGACAATAGCAAGCAATAGGATAGCAATTATTGCTATCCAGTAACTCTGAAATTTCTTTCTAAAAAGAAAGGGGTCTGATGCAAATGAAATGCAGGCAGTGTAATACTTTTAAGCAAGAAGTGAAATAAGCCAGTCGATAGTTCTGCAAAGTTGTTAACTGAGAAAGTTTTTCCTGACCGGCAAATTAAATATGCTGCCATTTTGAAATCTAGCAAGATGGACACTTCAGTGACTTGAGTATTGGGAGGGGAGAGGAACGGTTTAGGGAGGAGGGAGAAATGGCCCCAAAAAATAGGGAGGAAGGAGAAAGGACGCAAAAAAAATAGGGAGACGGGAGAACCAGCATGAAAAGGGAGAAGGGAGAATGTCTTAAAAAAAACGTGACATGAGTCTTTAAAGCCTTAATAGATCCTAATATAAGAAACTGTACGGATCTGTTCCTCACTAAACGATTATATCGAGAGAAGACTGGGTAGACCCTGGGCACCCAAGACTATTTTGAGCCCGTAAGCTCAGTTACAGGTGTTTGCGATATTTTGAATGGTCTCTTGTTATTTTTCGCGCTTCATGCTACTAGAGGTCGCTAGAGAATTTCTCGCTTCATTGTTTGGCCATTTCAAGATATTCTGATTGACCGTGAGATTTAGAGGCCAAATCGGAAAATCGCCAGAGACCTTGAGTTAGTCATGTTAGTGTTCGTTAAAACGTGATAATAAGGATGAAGGTCAGGGGCAAGGCCATGGTGAGTACGAAATGTTTTGCCTTTCTAGTTTTCTGTCTTTTCTGTGCACTTCATGTGTTTAGGTCTGTTTAGGCGTCACCAATAAAACAATTAGTGCTTTCTGATTCAGTGCTTCCATTAGGATCCCAGAAATGTGAAACAATACAGCAACCTAATCTTAAGAAGTATTTTATTATAGACTGTGGAATCGCACTTTCGGCATTCATGTCATCGATAACGGCTCCATTTTGTGATCTTTTACAGTAATTTGACTGTCACTCAAACATTGACATGTTCTGGACTTCCCTCTTGCACTGTGCCATGTTAAACTCCGAAGTCTTTTTGTGCAAAAATATTTCTACTGCAAATTGCTTGATAAGAATAATTTGTAGGCAAGGAAGTCAGAAAACTAGGAAACTAAACTGACAATGTAATCGTACTTAAACAATTTTATGGACTTCGTGTACTGGTTGATGCTGCGTTATCTTGACCCGTTAGTGTGGTACAAATCCTAACATTTTAACGCTCATCAAGAACCAATAAACATTTCTAGTTCAGCCACAAACAAAAAAGGTGCGATGTAGGCAAACCTTCTTAAGGACGGTGGGTCCTAATACAGAGGTATTTTTGCAAAGGTTATGACTATGGGGGAAAAGCAGATCTTAGTAAGGATTATTGGAATCTAAAAAGAAAAATGTGGGTAACCTCGCATTTTTCAAAAATAACTAAGCAGTCGTAATTCTAAAAAAAGCTTTAAAATACAAAGAATGTACGGCATTTTCTTTCGAAATATCTCTGAAAAATGCGCGGTTACCCCCAAGTTTCTTTTACGATTCTGATAGCCCTTGCTAAGATCTGCTTTTTCCACATAGTCATAAACCGCGTAACAATACCTTTGTATTAGTAGGCAAATTCCTTAAGAAACCCGAATATCTCGGACCAGGTGTGCGTTTCTCGAAAGCCCCGAGACTTTTCGGGTCGATTTTGAGCACGATAAGTTACTCTGTATCCTGTAAATAAAGAACTTTCTAAGCATCAAACTTCCCCTATTAGTTATATATTTCTTACCTTGAAGACATGTTAAAATAACAGCTTTGTAGAATGAGTTGATCATGTTTTTATAAATGGCTTTTCGGGGCTTTCGAGAAACGCACCCCGGACCCGAGATGCGCAGGACGTATGCGCAGTAACAAAAGGGGCACCATCTTTAAGGTACTAGAAAATCATCAAATTTACTGACCAAATCTTTGAGATGTTGGACATCAGCGAACTTGTTCCTCAGGAAAGTGAAGTTGAAGGTGCTTTGAATAATAGCGATAGTGACAGTGACGACGAACTGAGAGTGTAACATGCCCACACTTACGCGTAACATCAGGTGGGTTCGAGTGCCTGCAAACTAGCAAAGTGTCATGACTTTCTTTAAAAAGAATATCTTTGTTTACAGACTTAATTTGATCATGAAATATATCAAAGGAAATTCTGGCTTTGCTGTATCCAGTGAGAACTGTGTGATTATAGATAAAAACTGAGAGTAAGAGTAAGGCAAGACATCAAATGCCATACAATAGAGAAACAAGAAGATATGAGAGGAACTCCTAAGGGATCATGAGGATATAATGTCGCTTGAGATGAGGAAAAGAGCCTGTTAGTTTGGCAAAATCACAAAGAAACAGCGTACATCATTCATAGGTACCCTGTTACTACATGTTAAGTCTAGTAGTTTGTAGGTATTCAAAGAGCACAAAGTTCTTTAGTAAAGTGACAATATTGGAAGGAATTTAAACTGCAATGTGGTGTTACTAATATAAACCCGTTAAAGCATAATCAGGGAGAAAGGTGAAAAAACTGGGAGGAGGGAGAAACGGCCAAAAAATTTAGGGAGGAGGGAGAAAAATGAGTTTAAAAATAAGGAGATAAGATATTTAACTGCCCGTTCCTCTCCCCTCTATTGGTTAGTAGTGAACAATGTTTTCTTATAATCTGCTATTCCATCAGAAGATGAGAGGGGGACTTACAATTATTACAAAATCTGGCACACGTGCAAAATTGGGGGACAGGTGGTGGGGGAGGGTGGTTGAAAAGATGGGTGTGGTCTCATTAGAGTGGTGGGGGACTATTGATTCAAAGTGGGGGCCTTAATAGGGCTTTTTATGCCTTACACTGTGTGACAAGTGGCCCATTTATTTTCCGTGTAGAATTTTGGACACTGATTTTACAATGGCTGCTGTTAAGACATCAATTGGCTGTTTGGAGTTTGGTAGGCAGTGCAACTTTGACCAGGTATGTGACTGGGGATTTGTGTGACAATCCCTATCACACTACAGGAAATCAACTCCATATTTTATTTGTGATCAGTTGGGGAAAAACCTGTTTTTCAGATTGACTTGGTACCTATTCATAGTTGAACATCTTTGCAAAATCCCAGTTGAATCAGTTCTCAGTCAAACACAGTACATGTATTAAGAAACCCTTTGGGATTAGAATGTGTCCAGTCCCTTACTTACCTGTGAGTTTGCTGAGATCAGATATATATTGCATGGAGGGAGGGAGGGAGAAGAAGTGTTTTCCTTGCTGCCATCCTACCTCCTCAGTAAACAGTCAACTGAAAATAAGCTGCCAGCAGAGTTTCAAACAGAATAGAGGCTTATAGGGCTTCAGGAGCACAAGGGGCCTTTATGGCAGAATCCTATAAAATATTGCATTTTCTGGATTTTTTAAATTTACTTTTTGTATCTATCAAGAAAAGAAAAATGGAAACTAACACAAAAGGTGCCTGCCAGACTGTATGCATAAAAACTTCAGAATGTTTTCTATGGATATGTTGCGGATCAAATTTGTCCTTGGTTCAAAAATGTTAAAGAACAATTTTTGATAGTCACTGTCAATTAGTTATTATTTAATACCGGTAATAAATATTTTTTATCATTGCAGACAAAAGAGTTCGTAAAAATGTGTATTGACAATGGTGTTTATGATTTCGACACAGCTTTTATGTAAGTTAATTGTATGTTTACTTTTCTGACTTTTGTAAAACAATTCAGTTAGTCTACTTTTACATGTTACTGTTTATTTGTTTTTGTTTTTTGCTTGATATAACATAAACTGTAAGGTAAAAGTGTTTTTTTTTTTAAAGTTTTATTCAGGTCTAGAACTTTTAAATTTTCAACCATGCTGAGAAGTCAGGCAAATTTGTTTATTTGAATTTCTCTTTCAACATAGCTATTTTGGTTGAACAATTCATTACATTATAGGTATTCTGGAGGAAAGAGTGAGGAATTCATGGGAAATATTGACTACCTTCATGATCCTAAGGTATGTGTACTTAATTTATTAAACTTTAAATAATATTTTAATCACAATTATTTCTAGTTATATGTAATAATATTTTATGTAAAATTAAATATGAATAAATGTAATAATACCCCTAAATTAACTTTGCTATTAAAGAACAGCACAGTGCACATCTACTGTCGAGTATTATGTTAAAACCCTTTTACTACTGAACACTTCCTATACCATTCTAGAAAACAAACAGTGCTGCTTCATGCCAAAAGCTGTAATAGTCACACTTATGATTTCATCCACAGACTCAACAGGTATTAAGTTTGATTCTATGAAGATAAATTTGATAACTTGCTAGAAAAGAGTCAAAGCATACCTGCAAAGAGTCTAGATAACTAAGATAATATATTATTTTATAATGCAAAGCAATGCAGCTCACCTTAGCTAAAATAACTTTTTGTTTTTGGTTTAAATCAGATGTTTGTTGCCACAAAGGCCAATCCTTGGAGTGAAAAAGGTAACAGATCTATCAAATGAATTCATTTGTAATGTATTATTTTGCACTCAATCTTTGGGAACATGTAGGTAGAGGTCCAGCAGGGTAGACGTATGACTATTACCACTGGACTGTTATCAAAAGAGCAGAAGGTCGGTGGTTCAAGGCTTGGTTGCCACATTATCTGTTGTTGTTTCCATAGCAGCAAGGTGTCTAAATGTGTAACGTAAAAAATGGGGTAACCCTGCTATAGACAAGCATACCATAATTTCAGGGGGTGGTGATACCCTTTAGTTACTTCATGCTACAGAAACCAGAGTTATCTGCCAGCTGTCGGCCACTTGCACCTTCTGTACCACATTATCTTACCTTTCCCCACTGGTACTGAGAATGATTAAATATGCAGTTGAGGGGCACCGTGCAAGGACGCCCTAATATGCTATTGAAGGGCTCTGTGTGAGAACTTCCTACTATGCCATTATTATTCAAGGGCTCTGTTCAAGAACCTCCTGATATGCAATTGACAGGCTCTGTACAAAAATGTCCTGATATATGCAATTAAAGGGCTTTGTACAAGAACATCCTAATATGCAATTGAAGGGCTCTATTCAAGAATCTACTAATGTGTGATTCAAGGTCTCTGTACAAAAATGTCCCAATAATGCAGTTTAAGGGCTTTGTACAAGAACATCCTAAAATGTAAATTATGACAAAATTGTCTTAACATGCAGTAGAAGAGCTCTGTATGGGAATGTACTAATATGTAATTAAAGGTCTCGTTGTGAGAATGTTCTAAATATATGCATCTGAATGGCTCTGGACAAGAACATGCCACTATGCAATTGAATCAATCAAAGGCTCTGTGCAAGAACGTCCTAAGATGCAGCTGAAGGGCTCCATGTGAGAATGTCTTAATATGCAGTTGAAGGGCTCTAAACAAGAATGTCCTTATATGCAATTGAAGGGTTCTGTAAGAGAACTGTATATTTCAATATTGAAGGGCTCAGTGTCCAAAAATGTCCTAGTAAATTATTTTGCAATTGAAGGGCTCTATACAAGAATGGTTTAATATGCAACTAAAGGACTCCATAATTATGAGAATGTCCTTTGTGACTTTTTCTAATTTTGCCATTGAAAATCTGGCCTTTTGGCACGTAAAAAATAGCGTTGTTGTCAAAAATTTCACCTGGTCAAGTTTTGTTTCACTTCAAGACACCTAGTAAACCCAATTTTTTAGGAAAATATTATTTTTGGCCTGAAAAGCCACTTAGTACATCTTTGCATGGAGCCCTTCAATTTATTTTACATATATAATTACATGTATGCATTAAATTATTTTATAAACAATATTATTATAATAATAATAATTAAATTATTATATTATTCTTTTTTACTAAAGGTTTGAAGTATGACAGAGTACTAGAACAGTTAAATGAATCCCTAGGAAGGTTAAAGAAAGGCTGTGTGGAGTTGTTTTACCTTCATGCACCAGATCACAATACACCCATTGAGGAAACATTGGAAGCTGTCAATCATCTCTATAAAGGTAAATATTTATTGAGGAAGTGGTACGATCAGATAAGAGAAGATAAGATAAGAGGGGCTTTTCAGTGAACAAGAACAATAAAAATATGACTAGTAAATGTAAAAATATTAATTTCTCCTAAACATATTTACATATTTACACGCTTCACTCACCGACATCCTAATTCAGTGGTACAGGAGAAGGTCAAAATGCACTAGTCTACAGTTTGCAGTACTCTCTTAAGCAAGTCCATTACACACCAATGGGTTCTGCAATTTCATTCTTTGGTTAAGTGAATATTTTTGTTTTTGTTTCAGAGGGAAAATTTAAATATTTTGGTCTCTCCAACTATGCCTCATGGGAAGTGGTAAGTCAAAAGCCAAAACTTTAATTTTCTGTTCTGAAATATATTCACTTCTGGATTCCGGCATGGAATTCACTATGCTTTCAAAGGTAAAAGGTTTAAACTTTCATGTCTTTCAGGCTGAAATCTATTACCTGTGCAAGATGAATAACTACCCATTACCAACCTTCTATCAGGGCGTGTATAATCCTGTCACCAGGTGAGAGTGAACATCAAGTGATATGTCGTCACCTGCTACCTATTAATTGTTGATTAGTTGATTGTCATTTCTTTTGATTGACCCAGTTGATTGTCAGTTGAATTGTTTTTTCTTGTTGTCGTTGTCCTTTAAAATAAATGCAAGTTAAAGTAACATTTCCTTTCAGAGATATTGAAAAAGAACTGATCCCGTGTCTGAGAAGGTTTGGAATTGCATTTTACGCATACAACCCAGTGAGTATGTCCAGGGAAAATTGATTGAATCTGGGTGTAGCATTGAGGTGTTAAATCTCTGATATTAGAAAGCAGATACCCACATGATGTTATGTTGTGAATTCTCAGATTCATTAAATTCATCAAGTTAAAACAAAAAACTAAAAATCATACCTGGCTATAAATAGCATAGATTTTGGCAATTTTTGTTTTTGTTTTTCTTGTTATTTAGTGATTTGAGAAGATACCTTGCTACATTAAATTAAGGTTACTCCGGACCTTCGCGGGTGTCCTCTTGTGTCCTCTGGGAAAAAATTCGTATGCGCGCCATTTTAAAGGAAAGCACAGCAAACTTTTTATTGTTGGAAAGCTAAATAAATGTAGATTTTGGAAAAAAATGAATTACCAGTTTTTTAAATTCCACAACAGAAAATTGCAAAAATGTCCGCAAAAATGACCATGCATCATTCAATCAAACAAATGAATTAACAGGGTACCAAAATTCGACAGATTACTGTGAAATTTGGCCTGAACATTCCTTAAATGTTGTGAAACAAAAGCGTGTTGGGAATTTTTTAAATTTGTAATATTTCACCCGTGGCGATCTTCAATGCAATGCCCATCATGTATTCTTTGCTGCTTGAACTTGATAGATTAATTAAAAAATAACCAGTCAGAATATCGAAAAATGCTGACACACTTTCAATGATTGATCCTTTGTGATTAACACTGTGCAGTTATTTTGCCAATGCGCGTGGTCATTTTCGTGGTTGTTTACGATTTTCTTTCGTGGAATTGAAGAAACCGGCAATTTACATGTATATATTTTTTCAAAATCTACATTTATTGAACTTTCCAAAGGTATGTAGTTTGCCATGTTTTCCTTTAAAATGGCGTGCATACAAATTTTTTCCCCGAGGACACCCGCGAAGGTCCGGAGTAACCTTAATGCAAATTCCAATGGACCTTAAGCTCATAGAACTGTGAGGTTCAATGCAAGTCCTTATGTAATATTGGTTTCTTGCATGTGTGCTTGCAAATACTCAGGATTTGTTTGCCATCCTAGCTTGCAGGTGGTCTGTTAACAGGCAAGCATAGATATGAGGACAGAGAAAGTGATAAGATTCAGTATGGCCGTTATGCTGGAACTGGGCCATGGACTGATGTGTAAGTTGCATTAGCCAATCCTCCCTAAGATTTTCCCAAGCTTTCCTTAAAATGCCACTGAGTGTAGAGACCTTATTCTAACTCTCTTTTAGCTTGATCAATCAGACTCTTTCATGTGGTGGAGGGGGGGGGAGGGGGGGAATTGACAGGGGGTATCTGAGCTTGCTGCTTCCCAAACTCTTAGCCTTCCTTGGTTGCTCTCGCCTCATTCATTTTTTGCTTTCATTCTTTCATTGTTTTTTCCTGGGTTCCTGCTCCCTTGCACCCCCCACCCCCGCTTCACTCTTAACTATTGCTTCAAGGCTGGGTGATACAATACCCTGGAAGAAAGATAGTCTTCTAAGGTCAAGACAGTCTGAAATGACATGGACCCTTTTTGCACTTTTCTGCAGTTACAAAAAACGATACTGGAAGAAGCCACTGTTCGATGCCATTGACAGACTTAAAGAAACATTGGATCGTATTTATGGTGAAGGAAAAGTGACTTTGGTTGATGCAACCCTTCGATGGATGTACCATCACTCTAAGATGGATGGTTCGCATGGAGGTATGTTGATACTTTTTCACCATGTACTTTGGTTACCCTCCTTCAAGCTGTAAATGGAGTTGTAAGTGAACTATCGCTATTTTTAGTTCTTCTTTCAAAGGCTTACTTATACTTATTCACTAGTCCATTGAAAACTGTAAGTTGTGTCCCGTGAAACAAAAAATACCCTTGATGTATTTTCCAGTGATGCCACACAAACTGTGAAAAGAAGGAAACAAAAACTTTGTCATTTTTAGATGCTGTTATTCTTGGAGCCTCATCTGTCAAACAGCTGGAACAGAACCTTAAGGCTACAAAACAAGGCCCCTTACATGAAGGTGGGTTTAGCATTTTTGCATACAGTGTATCATATTGTCACCCAATGAATTGTGTCGGTTTAGTATCAGTTTGGAACACTTTAGTCACCTCAGATATTCAGATTATACTTACGTGTATTGTGATGAAAAACTTGGGTGTCTCATTTTGCAAAATGCGACCTTAAACATAATGTGGGAAGATAAGTTCCTTTTGTTTTCAAAGAGCTCAAAATATATGTATATATATTTTTTGAAGTAGGAAATAAGTCAAGCTTTAAGGATATCAGGGAATTAGATTCCATTCCCTACCTCTTACCCTTTACGGTACATGAATTAAGCGGAATATTTGCATTTATTTTGTGCTCTCATTTTTCTGAAGCAATTGGCTGTATTAATGGTGTGGCCGGACGAAAGGAGTTTTTTACATAAGAAAATGAGTGATCGTTTGTTTGGACCAGAATAAAGTGGCCTTAATAATGTAAATGGTATTAAAATTAAATTTGGAAAATGGCTTGTATTAGGCACATCACATTTTAACTTTTTTTATTTTTGATTTCTTTAATGCTGTCCTCTCTGCAGATGTGGTAAAGGTATTTGAAGAGGCCTGGGAGGAAACGAAAGCCCTCTGTCCTGTATATTTTCGCTGAACCGACAAATCAGAGGCTCAGTAGGGGAACGTTCAATTGTCCAGAATTAGAATCCGTTGAATTGTCTTGAGGCACAAATTTCAATATATATGTCGTATTCTACTTTGTTCTGATCATTAGAATAACATGTATTTCTAGTTCGGAATAAAGTCGATCAAACGCACTCCATGTGTCTCTCTCAAACAATGCTGCTTCATGGTTGTTTTGCCATGACCTGTAAGCCGTGAAAAAGTAGGAATCTGTGGAACACTCGCGAAGATGACTCAAGCTTCATGGGGATAGTGTTCTCCGTTGTTTCGACCAAGCAAACAGGAATAAGTAATAAATAAAATTGTTTTATCGACTGTCTTAAGGTGTAGTCCATCAATATGTGGAATTTTCTAAAGGGCGTGGCTGTCCTGCCCCCAAGCTAATATCTTGGACCGTAACTTCCGCTACTTACTATGATTATCGGCTGCATGGTCACTACATGAGGAGCCGGTTGACCATTTCCAGTAAACCGTTTCCCACAGGTGTTTGTGTGATCGATGTCAAGTAATCAAGGCAGGGACGGTCGTTTTTGCTTGATTAATGGTTTCTGCCCGACAGTGCAGGTGTATTTGACCGAACAAGCGCTAAATATTATTCACTTTTTAGCGGTAAAAAGGAACCAAGGGAGTAGGAGTCGTGGTGAAAGATGAGTGATGGGAGGAGTAACCGAGGAGCTCCATCCCACCTTCATTCACTCCTCTTAAACTGTGTGCGTATACGTTTTCGCTAATTCAGGATGGCATACACACGAATTAATCCACTGTTCGGCCGCTGAAACACGCCCGCACTGCAGGCTGAGTATGTCCTTATAGCACTTGTGGAGGTTAGACGTGATCCTTACGGTCCGGCTTGGTCAAACGTTAGGGGTGTGACTTTGCCTGGAATGAGACTACCCTCGTACCCCGGGGATGAAGGAGGTACTCCCGCATATGTGCATATAGATATGTCCAAGGTATTGCATGAAACCGTGAAAATCTGGGCTAATCCTGGATCAACTATTGTGTTTGAGCAACTGGGCCCAGGGGTATCGGGTAAAACGTTTACATGGTCAGAAGATTACTTGTGAAGTTTCCGTTAAAGTTAAAGCGCACTAGCCGTTTCTTCCTTCACGTATTTCCATTCCGTCTCCGGAAAGAAGACACAGCCCCTGTTTCCAAGCACATCAGGGTCTACTTTTAAACTGTTCGTGTCCTTTAGGCAGTTTCTCGGCTTTCTCGCTCGATTGAGTATTGAGCAATATCGCTTGCCCTTTTATTAATCCCTTCCAAAGAAAAGCAAAGATTAAATAGCAATGAGATGCTTTATATTGCGAAAGCTTAGCTTTCAATCGCATCAACACCTTGTTTTGAGTCGATATAATAATTTAGTGTAACAAATTACTTGATCAGTAGTTTTCCAGGATCCAGCCTCGTAAGTGAATCGGAAAATAGTCCTCGTTTCTACGATAGCCCGAGCGATCCAGCCTGTTGCATTGGAAAGTTTTTGAAACTGAACTGAGTTTGAGGTCTTTAAAGGTTTGTATTTTTAACATTGTTTGAGTATATGTTAGACCTACGTTAGAGAAATGTACTTATGTAAAGTAGAAACTAGCTCGGCAATTTAAGATTAGTCAATGGCTTAAACTGCCATGCCTGGGACACAAGGTGGCTTTCTGAGCCATTTTCAGCGGAAAAATATCTTCAAACCGAACTCTAAGCTCGAATGGGAAAATGTATATTGCTCTTCAAATCTTTGGAAATGTTCATTTATATGTGAACAAAATTAAAACAACCCAAAGGCTGAAACACGTGATCTAAACTTGCGTTAACCTTCCGTGCGACTATCCTGCTAACTTCCTAAGACCGTTGCCAAAAAGCAAATTGGTCCAATTATTGAACTGATCAGGTCCTCCTACGTCGCGGAACGTATTAAACTTAAGTAATGGCCACACCTTAGGATTTGATTTCACCCACGGCCTTGTACAGTGCAGTAAACAGCACCACAGAAAAGCAGTACTGTTCAGTTTAATAGACCAATATCTTTCATCTGAAGGATCATACTTTTAGCTTGCATCCCAATGTTCACGTGATAAACAGCACTACAGGAAGGTACTGCATAGCAGCTTTCATTTACTCTTGGCTAGATTTGACACTAGAAGAAAAGTATTATAAATATTCCTCACGTCTTCGATCAGACACGTGGTAGTTTGTGCAGAGCATCTCTTCGTTGCACTTAGTTGTGGTCTCTAAGGAAGAAATTTTGTTTTAAAGACATCTTCGGTTCGTACACTGAAGTGCAAAATGATTCTTGGTATCGCTGTTTGTTAATGTTTGCATGTGCTCTGAGGGAAGTCAGTGGGGCCGTGAGGTTTAATCTTATTTTATGCATCCTTCCACCGGAATTGCGCAACCCACAGGACTGGAGCGACACAAGGTCACTCGAACGACCAAGAAGTAAACAACCTATACCTTTCTAAACAACATTTAAACCTCAACATCATTATTCATATTCCTCTTACTGGTCTCCATACATTTCATTGAGTACTGATTGGGAGGACTTGTTTAAAACTCAAGACAATTCATCTTTGGTCACAATCTGTTGAATTCTCATGTCGTACATGTCTTATAATGCACTCATATGATAAGGAGAAATTCAATGCTGATCATTGCATGTTGGAGTTTTGAAGGGTTAAAACTAAGTACCCTTAGTCATTATATTAAATGCTCTTAGAACACCACGAGGAATGCAAATGCAAGAACAAATCTTGACAGTTAAAAATTGGCCTGAGTTTTATATACATTCCATTCAACACCGTTGGACATTCTCAGTTATATTCAACGGGGGGGCGGGGAGGGGGGGGGGCTCACATATATGAGCAATATAGGTACGTGCCGCAGAATAGAGTATGGTTTTTGAGGTTGCCAGTCCTTAAATAGGGTGTCTATTTTGCCCCTTTTTGGTATTGTGATCCCGGTGTGATCCTTTGATAGGGTTCCCATGTTTGTATTAGCTAAAATCGCAGTTCGTTAACCCGAGTTTGGGGCTTAAAAAGGGCATCAATTTTAATATTTTTGATCATAAATAGGGTCGGGGTTTAAAAACCTCCGCGGCACACACCTATTCTAACTTGACGGGAATACCCTCCTCCCCCCCCCCCCCCGGGAGGGAATTCAACGTGATGAGCGCTTTTGGCCAACCTCTTGAATGATGTCGAATGATGTTAAATGGACTTGAATGGATTGCCCAAAAAACTTTTGGTCCAACGTCTCTTGTCGTTTCTTTTGCTCTCGTGAGTGAACAACAATCTGCTGGCACGTGCAACAATAGACTCGCAGTAAGTTTTGTGATATTGTAGATCTCAAAGCGATTTCATTGGTTTCCAAACTCGTTTGTTGATATCGAACAATCCTCTCCCTCCTAGCTCCGTCGTTATAAGGGCTTAAATTCCAGAAGCTGTTTGTTACGTAATCACGCACCTGTGTTTTAGGCATTTCACATCCTACTGCCGGTTTTAAGGGCACAGTCGTTCAAAGGATGGCCAAACATGTTCAACAAGTTTCATTCAACGATGTTGAACGATGTTGTAGCGAGATTAGAATTTTTTGGCCACCGCTTTCAAAATCGTTCAACAAATTTGTATTGTTTGTCTTGTATCGGTTTGCCCGAGGCCTTAGTTTATAGGGCAAAGTTCAAGATGTAAACAAGACGCCAACAAAGAACGTTTGTTGTATCAATGTTTATGTATCAAGAATGCATGACTTATAAACAATATGATCAGTTTTTACTGTATCAGTTGCCGCTTCCTTTCAATAGTAGTTTCCTTGATTTAAAAGGAGACTACTAAATGAATTGTTTTCAGTTTGGGATTAGTGCCTGTCAGCCACGAACATCGACACCACCTAAAATACTCTCTTACAGGCAATCATCTGACAGTTGTTCCAAGCTAGAGAGATCCACTCTGCACAGGTACAACCTTTCATTTTTGCATTATTTCTATGCTTTTTTAGAACGAAATAATCCAACCTAAGAAGTCATTTGTTGCGAAAATACTTACAACCCCGAAAAAACTGGCTAAATCTCGATGCTATGCTAAGTACTTCGGTAGTTCGAAAACTAAATTTACTTCTCTTAAAGACAACAATTTTTTGGAATAGCTTAGAGGACTCTGAATTTTTTGCTTGCTGCTTGTTACGCAATCGCGCTTGTCTGTTTGTTTGCTGGTTTTCGGTTAACAGGGAAAAGTCATCGGTCAAACAAATTCAACCTCGTTCAGCATTGTTGAAAACACCTTTAAAGTGTGTGGGATGCTGGTCAATCAAATTTTTTATCTCTATACATCACCTTACAACATATTAAACGCAGCAAATGTAAAGAAAAATGTTTAATATTGAAGGAGGTATACTCCCTTTAATTTTGAAAAAAGCCAAATTTACAGATGTTTGTATGGCCGCAAGAGCTGCTACCCAGTCATGCAAACGTCTTCAGTTTGAATGTTGTAACTCTCAATGTATCGTTCGAAGCCGGTATTCATCCTTTCTTGTTCAAACTCCGCAGATAACTGAATCTGATGTGTTCTTTCTAGTTACGGTGTGTGTTTGGTCTCGGACAACCGGGTGCAAATTCCATTCAACATTGTTCAACATTCTCAGTTGAATTCAGCGTGATGAACGCTTCTGGGCAACCTGTTGAATGAAGTCGAATGATGTTAAGTGGAGTTGAACATCAAACTTTAGTTCCAACGTCACCTGTCGTTTCTTTTGCTCTCGTGCGTGAACAACAATCTGCTGGCACGTGTAACCATAGACACGCGTCACATGCACGTGCACGAAACATTGTCATAACTGCCATAATTCAACATTATACACCGAAATTGAGCCAGTATATCAACTCACAGTGAGTTTTGTGATATTGTGGATCTCAAAGCGATTTCCTTGTTTACGGAATCGTTTGGTGATATTGAACAATCCTCTCCCTCCTAGCTCCGTCGTTAGAACAATCCCAAAGCTGGTTGTTACGCAATCACGCAACTGTGGTTTCGCTCGACAGAACAACGCCGCAACTGATACTATCTGATAGTTTTCCAAGCTAAAGATACCCACTCTTCAGGTACAATGTTATTTTATTTTACGTTCATTTTTGCGTTATTTCTTTGCAGAATTTTACAGTTTTTCTGTGCTTTTAATGAATTGTTTAAGTTTAGCTTTTAGAAAGAATTTTAATAGTTTAACGTAAACAACCTTTTGTAAAATACTCACTATCCCGAGAAGAGTGGCGAAATCTTGATGTTCAATTCTTTAGTAGTTCGAAAACTAAATTCACTTCTCATGCTGGTTGTTACGCAATCCCGAAAGTGTGTTTGTTTGCTGGTTTGGTAATTGGTAATTGAAAATATAATATAATTCTATTTAAACGATAGAGTTCTTCTGCTGAAGGCACTATCGTGTGATAGGTTGCCCGAGGAAATTTGATGTTCACAACATATATGAAGTTTGAACATCAAATTTCCGAGGGAACCTATCACACATAGGGCGTGAGACAGAAGGACTCTATTGTTTTTATAGAAAACGTTAAATTTTCAGCGAAAATTGCGAGTACGGGCACTGTTCTTCTATTGACAGATCCTTCTCAGATCCTTCTATTGACACTGATCCTTCTCAGTCATTGCACCAAAGCTCTGGAATGACTTGCCCATTATAATCAAACAGTGTCCCACAGCTGACTCTTTTAAATTGAGATTGAAAACTTTGCTCTTTAACAGTGTCTATAGTTAGATTAGGTAAATAACTTATTGTAAAAAGCATTGAGACTTCCATACGTTGTAAAATGCGTTTTTAAGTACCTTATTATTATTATTATTATTATTATTATTCGCTGATAGGCGCTTGCTGAGGAGAGACACTATCGCGTCACGCGATCGATTTCCACCTATGGGAGCGGGCCAAAATTTAGCGTTGTACTATATAAAAGGCTGGTAAATTGCACTGTATAGACAAAAATTGGTTTTGGAGCTGAAATAATATTCCCTTCCCGGCGAGTTGCCCCAAGGAGCAGTTGGGTTATAATTCCACTACTTCGCCGCTTGTAATGGAATCCGGAATCCGGAATCCACCATTTTTTGGCCTTTGGAATCCGGAATCAAGGGCTTTGGAATCCGGAATCCAGACTCTGGAATCCGGAATCCAGCCCGTGAAATCCGGAATCCAACCTCATCCATAACTCTGGAATCCCGGTCTGAAATGTACTGCACTGTCAGTAGTAATTTCATAAGAAATCACCACCTACTCCTCCCCTCGGCGTTCCCTACCCTGATCACCATCGCCAAAAAGTGTTTGGTCACCTTACATGTACATCAAATATGTCAACACTGTGGCTGGGTGTTTTTTCATTCCTTATTGGACCCCTGTTTCATATGTTTAAGATCATTTTTCTGACATGCCGTCTTTCTAAACTTTTACGACTTTGACCTGCCCCCCCCCCCCCCCTATCTCCTAAACGGTCAACACCGTTTCTTACTACTCCCTCTACCACATATCAAACCGCCGCTTATGTCGCTTATTTGAAAATTTGGAAAATTTAAAATCACAGGTATTTGTATGTACATTATAGAGATGCATCAGCATTAACACATGCTTTAGAAATTAAAATAAATTTTGATCTTTTGGAGAGCAAATAAACTTTCCTGTTAGATAGACAACTTCATACAGTTTTAAAATATTGGCCTTTGAAATACGAATGAAACCAGAGTTAAGAACCTTGGAATCCGGAATCACAGAAAGTTTGGAATCGGGAATCCATGGGCATGGAGTCCGGAATCCAACCGTTGGAATCCGGAATCCACGACTCCCTTGGATTCCCTTACATGGGGCGACACTACTGCCACAGAGTTGAGTTTTATCTTTTAAACACGAACTCGTGGGCGACGAAATGGAGCCAAATATTTGCGTTGCACGCATTACAGGGTACATCATCCCGACAACACCTTCTAAACTTCTGGATTATGAGAAAGGTCGTTTACTCACCAACAGAAATACTGACGCCGACACAAAGTGCTTAATAAGTATTTCATTCCTCATTTACTAGTATAGGGCCTACTTGATATAAGCTGAAATTCCAGTAGCAGGGAACCAATCAGTGTGAGGGAGATTTTTTGCGTATCCAGGGTCTGCTCTATAAATAGAACCTACATCGGGGAATTTGAGTGGTAACCGAGGTAAGAGTATTAGACCAAGAGGGAGAAAGATAACAGCTGCGCCGGTTAGACAAGTTAAAGAGAGAACTTGATTCCTACCATCAGATCAAGACAACAGCAGCACTGGACCGAGCAAATGTAAGAAAGGCAGTGGCAATAAATGAAGGCTTGTTAACCACAAACATTGGCCTTGCCCTCAGGCAACTTACAAAAACACATGCATATTAGGCTTTCTCACTGACTTTCTTTGGTTTTCTGTTTATATATTTTATGCTTTCGTACATTTTTTACATGCTTCTTTCGTCCATTTCTTTTCGTATCTTGTATGGTGGGTGAACAAAAATTGAACTGATAATGTAAAGCTTGCAACAAAACCTCGAATAGGTGATTGGCTGAGTTTGGAACCCGTGATCCTCACGACAGTTGCAGGCCATTTTACGTTCACTTTCATGGTGGTCGCTGGGATTTACGTTAGGGATTTTTTTCTTGGTAGCTAACTGTTAGATATTTTTAAAACTCGACAGTGGTCAAGTGTAAAGCTAAAAAAAAAACCAAAGTCAAGCTGCTGTAAGGTTAAACACAACTAGCACCACAGGAAAATACTACTCAAAAGCTATCCACCATCTTGGATTTGATCCAGCACAAAAGTTAGTTGAGCATATCAACAGTACCACAAGAAAGTACTTCTCACTGCCGTCATTCATTTTCGATCAGTTGAATGACCACGGCCATCCACAGAATTCTGAAAAGTCAAAAACACATTCTGTAATTGGCGTCAATTTAACGCTGGATGTGAAGTGGTTTCTAAGCAACGGTTTATGTGGGCAAGGCCTTAAGCGCAGTGGATTGCAACTCTGAGAGTTTAGTTGAACGGTTTCGGTTATTTAAATGTGCCTTAGCCCGTTTTGTGTTCATACGTCGGGTATGGGTGATTGATCAGTTGCAGGTTTTCATCCAGTTACTTGATGATTTTGTGGAAGGAAATCAGCCTGGACGATTAAGCTAAACACACATACAATTGACCGATACATTGGTCTACATGTATACCATCTCAACTCTAAAGCGGTTATATTAGGAGCAGGCTAAAAAACTCTCAATTTAATTTTGTTTACCTCATTCTACACCTAAAAGTTCCTCCTATTCCTTCTTACGCGTGTTTTCTTAGTTTTCACGCAAGTTTTGACCTTCTATGCCGCGATCAACCCTGGGTGTCAACTCTTGCAAACTAAAATTAGGCAACGCACGGAAATCTGGGTTTTCCGGTGTAAACATCGGTCAAGGGGAGAAGAGCCTTGGCAAGCAATCAAATACTTATTGTTTTCATAACAAACTTGTTTCTAAAACAGGCCACTTTAAATCTCTTAGCTAGCGTAACATGCTTAACCTTGGATTCCTTTAAAACGTACTCCGACACACAACACGCACAGTGAAGCGAGCTGGCTTTAGAAGCGTCCGAAACAAAATACTGAGTAATTTGGTTAACTGCGAGGATCTTCTTTACATTTATTTGGTCCTTTTTGTTGGATGCGTTCGCGTCTCAGAAGTTTGGGAGACACCAAGGTTCCCTGCTTGCTAGTTCTGCACGGTACGTTGCTAATGGCCAATCATGTTACCTCAAGAACGAGTGTTAATAACCAAGTTTGAGGTAATGTAGTACTGAGAGGAATGCAACTGGACAGCCTTTCTTGTCACTCAAGAGACGTTCCCTTCTTTAAGCTGTAGCTATAATTAAGTGTGGTTCTAAGGGTGTCGTCTTTATCGAGCAGTTTTAATCCGAAATCAGTAACATACAGATTTTGTTTTTGGTGTGAAAAAATGTGCAGATTTTTGCCGTATTTGAATCAAGGTTAGGATTGCAGCTCTGCCACACACCCACCACGCAGAATTCCAAGGGACTTTTCACTCCAAGTACTAGTACAATGATAGCGGAAGACGTAAATTAAGTAACGCATTTCCGTGTTTCCACAATTAACGCCTCAAGCTCATGTTTAAATTTCATGTTTCTTCTTTAAGGCAATTATTTTGCGTGGTAATCACCTGAAGAAAACTTGAAAAAAAACAACGCACTTATTTCTCTTTATTCAAATATCATACCTAATCGGGCGAGGCGCCGGATTGCCCCCCCCCCCTCCCCTTTTTGCAGGTTAGCAGTTTTTTTTTGGGGGGGGGGGGTGTTTTCTAGTTTATAATTATAAGTCCTGGGCGGGGAGGACTGAATATCAAAGTGACGGGGATGTTCGTCGTACCCTTTAGAGGATAAAATCCGTGATTTGGTAGGGTGAACATCTAAACTTACCACCCGTAGAATTATTCTATTACCGGAAAAAACATAGCAAAAAAATAACCACTTAATTATCATAATTGAAACCTCTTAGGAGGTGAAAATGGATTCAATCCACGCCCACGAAACGCGATTCTGCGATGAGCACCTTGTCACTTTTAAATGAATGCCCCCTCTCCTCCCGGAATTGTAATTGCGGCGCCAGCGAAGTCCTTGGGAAGACTGGGAACAGTTGTAAGATAGCCCAACCTCCTAGGCTTTCTGAAGGAATTCAACGGGTATTTGCTAAATAGCACTCGTTCAGCAGAATATGTCCACCCGTGAGATGGCCATCTCCAAGACTAACGATGAAATGCACTCAATACAATCCAGTTGCGGTGGAAATAAAGAAAAATATCATGCTCGGGGGAGATGATCGTCGGAATTTGTTGAAAAAAAGAAGACCTAACGGAGGCCAACGTTCTGTCAGCGGAGTTTCAATTAATTTCCACCCCTAGCAGGTACCAAATCAGTTGGCTGACAAATAGTTCCTCTCATACTTTTCGCCTAAAAGTCACTGCGATAACTCTAATGCTGGTCATTTTTAGCATGTACCCTACACCCCAAGCGGTACCGATCCACAAATTGTGCCCCTAAAATGTATTAAATGTCATGATCACCTTAATAAGGGAGTTCCTACCTGGGATAACAAGTTGTCTTAATTGCATCGACTGAAGGACGAAATATTTTCAAGAGCGCAATTTGGACATATATTTGGGTGGTTACGGGTTTCATGCCAGCAGATTAGGCAGTAAGCACGACATCTACTTTAGTGGTGGTTCACCGATGCGCTGGCAGAATTTCAAAACAAGGGATCACTGCCATTCAGTGATATTAACCGGAAGTTTGCAGTCGTCAGATCAGGTTAATTTTATTATTATTATTAAAACGGAAATGGTTATAATCACTAATGGTGCCAGGCTAACAGCTGCATTTACCCTTGGCCCTGTGCATGTATTCTGTGATAAGCAACATAGTCTTCAAATCGAAAGCAACCTCAAAAGAGCAGGGTTTTGAAAAACACCCGACACAAAGAGACTGCAAAAGATTTATTAAGAGGTCTTTTTGCTCTGTTTATCTAATAGGTACTTGCTATTTCTTCGAAGATATCCTGTTCGGTGATTCAAGAAAGAACAACAAAATGAGTGTAAAAGCTAACACCGCGTTCTGCAAAGCAACGATACTTAGCTAGCCTACTTGAAATAAACGGTGTATTAGTTACTCTAGGCCTCTTCAAGCGGAGGAATATAAAATGGAGTTTCAAAGGGGCAAATACTGCGGTCACAACCCACACCTCCATTCTCTCTTGGATTCCCTATTTTCTCCGGTTACCTTCATTGTGCTAAGCTAAGATCACTTAACGATTGTTCCTTTAACGCGGAGTGTTTTAGCAACAGTAACCGCTCATCAAGGCTAATCACGTACATAAAGACTTGCTGCTGAGTCATTGAGAATCAGGTAGAAAAAAGAATGTGAATTCAGGTCATTTTAATGCCGAATCACTTTTAAAAAGGGATTTCATGTTTTGTTGAAAGGTATATCCGCTCGTTGGGGGTTCTGTGGCTTATTTATGAGTGGGTTCACCGGAAAAATAAATGTGATCTTGCACAAAACATTTAAGTTCCAGAAATACACCGGTAGCTATTTGGCAATTTTCTTAATGGTAGTATCCTTATTTTCTCAATATATCAGTTTAAATTCCTACACTGAATAATAGCGAGGTATTTTGCGTGTGTTTTTCACGTAAATATTGATCTAGTTTACACGTTACAGTGCAGTCAGTACATGCAAACTTCATTTGTTTATATTTACGTCGCATTTCCGTTTCCCCCCACGTTCTGAGACATATTTTACGTCACGCGATCCGAGCATGTCAAGATTGTCCAATGAGGAGCAGGGATTAGCGAGCGCGTCCTAATACCAAGTGAGGTGACACGGCAATTTCGAAATTTACACACGTATTTAACACTTACTAAATAAAAATAAAAATTTTGCGATGTTCAGGAAAGTTGTCTCCAATGCTCCTAATCAGCTATTATTTGAATTGTCAAACTTAGAGATTGTTTTCCACACTGACAAAATCTTAAACTATTTTAAAAGCACTTTGATACGCGACTCAAGGTTAGAGTGAAAAGATCAAAGTGCGTGACGTAAAACGAATCCAGGAAATTCATGCTGACGAGTTAAATATGACATGGGGTTTTAAAAACTCATAAGTATTTCATGATCAAATTTTGTGACTCAAATAAATTTGTACACGATCGTGACAACACTGTAGGAGTTTTCTTCAAGTTTTTCAGCGCTTTGCCACGATTGTGAAGGATTTATCAGTCTTTTTCCACCGTCCAACAAGTTCGAGTAAGTTTACAAATTACTCCTGTCCGAACAAAGTTTCGTACAGCTGCCTATTGCATTATTTCTTTTACTTTATTTTATTTTATACTGCGTTATTTCGTATATTTTAAAAAGTTCGTAGAGAAGATTAGAGAATCTGCACTTGGAATTGTAAAAAAACCTCCCCCTGGGCTTTTTAACCAAAAAAAGATACCTCTCAGTCAACCCGGATATTTTCAACTCTATTCACTTTATTATTTTGAACAAAATTGCACCCATTTAGATATATAAAATTTTTACAAAATACGTCGATGAGCAAATGACCAAAAGTCACGATCGATATCATCGACAGTTGGTAGGTCCTCGCACGTGGCGGTATCTTTTATTATTATTTTAATGTTTTAAATAATGGTGGCAATGAAGAAACTCCAGTATAATATTTACATGCAAAACAAATTTATAAACGAATTGTTTTAATCTACTCGACCCACGCGTGGAATATTGACCCCTACTGAGTGAGCCACTGAGAAATTATCAGTCGTCTTTCCCGCCTTTAAACTCAAATCTCGTTTGCAACCAGGGTAAGTTTAACCCAGAGTTTAACCTAAAGTTGCAAGCTCTCTATTCACTAAAACATAAGGCTTGTTTCCTCTGTTCCTTTTTTTGTTTGTTTCACGAAATAGAATCTTTTCTTGACATGAAGACAAAGAAAAAGCAATTTTACGTTCCAGATTTCAACGTGTCATGTACGTGACCCCAGAATACTGAATCCTTTTCTTTTACAAGACTGCAGGATATGCGTGTGAAATTTTACTGGAGAGCTTTACAGTAGATATTTGTCTTTGAGATTTCCTCGCTGTTAGCAAATTTCTAAAAATAATCGCTTCACTGAGGTGGATATAAACATAAACGAATTCCAGTGTGTTCTTTGAGGTCTTTCAAACACACCGAGAAATGTTGACTTACTGTCTTCCTTGCAGTGCAAGAACATTGGGGTGAAAATGATATATTTTGTTCTTTTTATTTCAGTTTTGCAAATCTGTTTTTTTTTTAAAGACCTGTGCCTTACACCATTTCGATTAAAAAAAATTAATTTTAAAAACCGAGGCGTTTTTAGGGAGTCAGGCATGGAGACTGGGTAACTTCACCGCAATTTACCACCAAAACTTTTTAATCAAACATTATCTTGATAAGCTTATCTTACTCGGTAGGGGCTCACGGAAGGCTTACTGTTACGATTTTTCTCGTTGTTTTTCTTCGCATGTGTGGTCGAAATGTTCACTATATTACAGCGGAACGAAATAAAAGGCAACAGCCGAAACTGCAGAAATTCACGTCATGCACGTAACCGAAGCATAACCGCTCGCGGAAAACAAAGCGATGCATTGACACTTAATGATGAAAACCTGAGACTGTGGTACTGAAACATGAACATCAAAATGAATACCAAAATTCAATTTGCGCTCTGTAATATGTTTTTTGTTTTGTTACATGTTCAGTTTTGATTCAGTTTGCGCAATCGAGACAAGTTTTGAAAAGATAGTGAAAAGAGATTGCGGATCACGAAAATGTCGCCAAATCTTAAAATCAGCAATAGGTCTAGGAGGAAAAACCAATTGCAAGTAAAAAAACGCTTCAAATATCGATATTGCAGGTGCCGTTTTCTTATAAAATCCGGCTGCATATTCCAGGATTACTAAGGCGTATGTAATTCTCGACGCAAATTTACTTTATAAGATGATCGTTTTACTAAGACTTTTCTTAATCCTCGTCATTTGGCCATCAAAGTATTTTGCATAAGTATTTTGAACGAAAGAAGAGCAATAAATTTCACCTGCCTCCCAGTATCCATCCGCAGGGGCGCCAGGCCCTCCAGTTTTACGGAACATTGTACACTGATCAAACTTTGCGGAAAACGTTTTGTTGCTTTGTTGTAAATCCAAGGTGGTGGGCAGTGCGGCAATCTTAACAAGAATTTCTGGAAATGCTTTGCATCTGCTTTGCATCATTTTATCGCAATTTTTAACTGCACACACTCCCACGGGGACTTTGTAACATGTCGCGCAACAATTCTGCTGCAAGAGTTTCTTTTACACGAACATCGATCCTTTTAACTTAATTTAATAGCAATGCAGTGTAATTTTATTTGGAATGTATTGCCGTTCTTAAAAAAGAAAACAAGCAGCACCTTCTCTCGAATCCTCCTCCAGGGGCTAGCCGTAAGGCTGAAGACGGAGCTGCTATTTACTTACATGGAAACCCGGATAAAAATTAATACGCTAGCAGCTATAACTCCCATAGCCAACTTCGCTCACTTTCAGTGCGGGTAACCCTAGGGAAGTGTTTCCTTGAATGCCGCTGGCGAAAATAATCATTTTTGGACACTGGCTTTGCAGAGTTATAGTGGCGTCTGGATGCGATTCAAAATTTAAGTTTAGATTTCCGTTATTGTTTAGCCAAGTTCCTTGAAGTGCAGACTTCCTCGACAGAATTAACTAAATTGCGGTTGTTGTTTACGATGTTGTTCCTTGTTGTTTATAGGCTACCTCTGACTTCCTCGATTTGTTTGATCCACCAAAACGTGAATAGAATAGTTCAAAATGACTGTTCCAGGCTTAAGCTGTGAGCGTTAGACCATTTTAACTGGATTATTTACTTACTTATTAACAAAGGAAGTCCTAGTGAATGAGCAATGAAGCGTGAAAAGCTGGGAATACAAAAGCTGCACTTTGTTCATCCGCCGAACTTATTAATCCTGTACCTGATGACATCGAAGAACAACTGGGATTTTTTAATTGCAGACAGTTTTTCCCATTTGTAGGTGATTTATCAGTCCACGTATCAGCGATTATTCTGAGTAAGTCTTATCTTTTATTACAGTACTAGCAGTACTACCTTTTTGTGAAGCGCCTAGAGCAGAATTGGATAGGCGCTATATAAATTATTATTATTATTATTATTATTATTATTATTATTATTATTATTATTATCTGTTAATTAGGTTCCAGCCTAAGTTCCAGCCAGGATTTTCAGTATAACCAAGACATTCAGTTTCCTTTTCTTCAATACTGAAAAGATATTGGTTGTAGAAGAGACGAAAACGAAATGGCAAGAACCGCTTTCTACAGGACATATATAGTATATAGTGAGTACTATGTTGAACTACGATAGGTGGCATTGTTAATCCACAGACTCGTTGAAAGTTAACCACCTTGTTCCTCAAAATAAACATGCATCGCCACCGCAGAGTACTGCCCAATTGCTGTCACTTTGATGGTAACATGATAGTATCATATCCACAAACTCTAGATATTATTATTATTATTATTATTATTATTATTATTGTTATTGTTATTGTTATTGTTATTATTATTATCATCATGATTACCATCAAAGATTAAACCGATACTAGTTTTTATGGGTGTGGATAAACTAGGTGGACGCACCTAGATTTCAAAGAAACGAAATACAGTTTGCATATACTGCTTTGCCAGTGTGAGAAATGAAATTGTTTTTCTTTAAAGACCCAAGGCGCTCTTAGACTTACTGATATTACAGTATTGACCCAGCGTGCTATTTACAACTGAGCACTAAGAGACGGTCAGAGATCATCTTTCCACCTACGCACTTTTGCAATATTGAAAGCTGTCTTTCAAGACCTTTTTAAGTGTCATGACTGTAAAGCAAACTCTAAGTTGTTTTCTTTGTGTTAGATTGGTATGAAAATAGTTTGAATACCTTGACTGGCGGTTTTGCTGAAGCAGGATGAACAAGCTTGAAAGTTCAAGATTTACTGACTGGATCTCCGGGTCTCTTCATAATTTTTGCTGGGTGCTTGACAACCTCCCCAACTTCAACAAGGTTGTCTCCCCTAACAAAAGCGTGACAAAAATTGAAACTTTCACGATTCACCAGTCACAACAAGCTTGCAGCAAGCGAGTTCAAGTCCATTTGCTTTGCCATTTTATTTCTCAGTTATATCAAAGTAAAATAGCATTCTCTCGTTAATAAATTTACAATCTAAGAGATATTTACGCTTCTCGATTAGAAGCTCCATAACGTCGTATTCCAGAGCTCTAAAATATGTTTTTATTTTCTGTGTGGTCTTTCTACGACAGTTAGCGAGCGCTGACTGTGCCGTTCATCTCAGTCTGCTTATAGTTTCTATTTTCTCGTGAAATGTTGGAGAACACCAGTTTGAAGAAAATTAGACTTTGTGTACAATATAAGCAGCCGTAAAGCAAACTTCCTCGGTCAGCCAAAAGAAAATTTTTGTCAATCTAATTCTTCAAAGTAAGGCTCCTAATTCAAACAGGGCTTTCGACCAAACAAAAGGACTTGTCTAAATGCAGACATTATGGAAATGCGTTGCTTTAATACAATTTGAAAATTCAAATTCAAGCAGTCGCTGTTTTGCAGTTTCTGAAATAAAAGAGATGACCATCATATTATTTTCTTCTCCTAAGTCTATGTAGATTGGTTTTATGAAAATTTTTGACAAGCAGGAATCCAAGTAGGCTTGTCAGCTACTGAAATTTAATTTATTTGTTTGCATACGATTTCGCAAGTGTGTTGTCAAAGCTCAACCTCTTATTGGTCACTTTTGGGGGCATGTCGGAGGTGTGTCCAGGGGCGTATATCTTTCCACTCGCACATCACGGAATAATTTGCTTTTCGCCGTGGCAAAGGCAGGTGAAGGTAAAATTAGCCTTTATCGAGATTTACATCATTTAAAAGCTTTGCTGTCAGAAAACTGTCTATGCAAACAGAAATTTTAAGCAGAGAAGAGGAACTGTCGAAATGTCCGCCCGATAAAATTGCGCCTGACCTGTGACCTTTCTTGAGGGGATTGGGGCTCAACGTCTGATTCTAAGCGCTATTTCGATTGGTCAATAAATATCGCCCTATATCAATTGACCAATCAGAAGCTGTTTACTAAATATATGCTTGACAATTTGTTTGCAAGTGAAATTACTTGCCTCAGTTGCATCAGCTTGCGCTTGCATTCAGTTGGGGTAGCGGGGGGATAAAGCAGTCTAAATTTCCTTGTTTTCCACTTTAGAGGGACAATAAAAGACTGCAGAGCGTACAGATCAATAATGGCGCTTCACTTGAAGGAAGAATGGGACAACTTTGTGTTGGAACAGCTCCGAGGACCTTTCATGAAAGAGTTTGGCCGGCTGAAGACGGACGGAGAGCGATTCAAATTTTGCAAATACATTTTGAGGTAAGCTTAGGGTTAACCTTTTCGTTGCACATTCTAAGCATATTCTGCTTTTTCTTGGGTTATAAATTATAGGCTACACTTAAATCTAGCGAATTCTTGAATCGAGTAAGCAATAAGCGAAAGTCTGATAAGCTTTGACAATTTCCCGAAGCTGCAAACAAGGTCGATTTGGTCGGTCATAGAATGACCATATAACATTGAGTGGTAAAGTCTTACATCCGGATAACTGGTGTTGTTATCCTTCAGTTCTCTGTTACTGAGAATCTCTTGTTGTTTTTGCTTTCAATATGCGACTTGCGACGTTCATATTTTACAGAAATTGCAATTCAATTTAGAGAACTGTTCACCTCAACAGATAACCACAGCATTAAAATCGTGTTTGTTCAACAGGGTTTGAGTTTGAATAATCCATCTTGGAAGATCGAAGTACATCCCTAAATGTGCCTTTTCAAAGATTTCAAGTTGCTACAGTATTTCTTTGCTTTTCCTGCCCAAGCCTTGTTTTGTCAAGTTAGAAAGTACTGTACCAAAATGCTTCACAATGAAATATGCATGAACGCTTTTCTTCGCAGTTCTAAAGCTTAAATTTTGTTTACAGTGAGCTGTGACATATCGCACCCCTTTTGGCTGGAGAAACTAGAAAACAAGTAATAGCATGATTCGAGAGAATATATTTCATTTTTTGAACTCTATTTTTATCAAGACCCCTTGCAGTTATGTCGTGTCGAATCATATTTCATCGCACGTGCAGCTTTTCATGTTTTCTTCAGAAACCATCTGAGATGTTGTCAATAACTTTATTTGCTTTAGGATCTTTATTTTGAGGACCAATTACGATCTGAAATTTCAGTGGCTTCATTGGTCTTGCTTTTTGTACAGGCCTTAAATTTTTTATTAATTTTAGTGCGATCTGTCAACGTATGTCCATTTCTGAACATTCTGAAATTGCATCCTTCGATTTAGATCAAATGTTGAAATGGAAATGCCAATGACCGTAAGGCAGATATCAGGAAACCTTCGTAGGCTTGTGTTGTGAGATAAATATGAGAACATAAAACATATTGTTCTTCTTGCATAATGTGACAAGTGGAATACTCAATTTGTGAGCAACATTATATGGCTGCTGTAAATGTTTAGCAATTGAGACCCTACACTGTCTAATATCAGTACCCTGCAATACCTGACCATACCTCATGTTTGATTGCTAGGTTCTTGTTCAGAAATATTACAAAAAATTCCTAAATTAAGTTTTCATAAAATCGTCTCATAATAAATATGAAAACATTCACAAACAAAAGTACAAATTGATTTAAATAATTTTGCAAACTATTTCCCAAGTCTTTGCAAAGATTGCAGACTGCCTGTTTTTTAGTTACTTGCAACCTGTCACTTTTTCAGGGCCTGTGCTTATGGAAGCTGGTTCAATAAAATAATTTTGTAGAGTGAACATAACCATTCACAGTTTTTGTTGTCTAGCCAGTTATTTTAGAAATTCTTTGTCATGTAACTAATTGTACACAGGTTTAAGGGGAGAAAAATAATTATTCTGCACGTTAATTTTTTTTTATTTTTCAGTGAAATATGTCAAGAAGACCAAATTTTAAAGTTAATTGAGGGAGTTATTTACAAATAAACATGACTTTCCAAAAGCTTACTTACGATAATTTCTGCTTGGATATAATCAATTGCTCATCAAATAACTATGAATGAATAGGATTATGCTTTTTGTTTTTTTGTGTAGGTTGTTTTTCTGGTATTTAAATTAGCTTTTTCAATATGAAGATTTGGTGCTAGCTAGTCAGGTTGATGGATGCAGTAATAGATATCATCTGATTACTGACATTCTAGTCTGAATTTTGTTCTGATGTAGAGCAGTAAAGCAAGTGAATTACAAAAGCAGCCATTAGCCTTCGTGTATTTTTTCTGCCAGTTTGACATTCCTAATCCCTAGAATCAAGTTAGAAGTTTTAATAACTTATTACAGAGGGGTGAACATCTGTAATGCAAAAGAATATACAAACATTTTGATCAGTTTATAGTACAGTTGTATCTCTTTGTCTAAACTTCCTGAACTTTTAGTTCAGTGTTTTTTTTTCTGCATGTGTATGTGCCCTTGTTTAATTTATGATTTGTTTGTTTTCCCTTGCTCGATTTCTGATTTGTCATTCTTGACACTTGTCAAGAGTCACAAATTTGAAGGCAGACAGTAAACTCTCAGGACATTTGCATGTTATTATAATGATCTATTAAGAAATAATTCAGCATTTCTGTTGCTGTAATTTCAGAAACAGCCCCGTGGCCCAAGAAATTACTGAGCAAATACAAAAACTTCTAAATACGGGAGATAAACAGAAAGACAAGTCCACAGGGAATGTCCACGAATACCTCTGTGTTGGAGAAGAGCACTTCAGGCGTAGAGATTTCAAGAAAGCTGTGATTTGCTTCTCACTGGTAATGACTAGACTTTTGATCAGTTTTGCAGAGAAGGAGAACTGATGAAACAAGCCCTGTAAAATTGTGATATACCATTAAACACTAAAAAGTCTGTTAGTTCTAAGCCCTTTGTCTTGATCAAGCCATCAGTTTTTTTCTGGTTTCAGTAACACAAAGTGACTAGGATATTATTATTCTTGGGGTATCTTATCAAATTTATTGGGGGCAGGGTGTGTATTGGTTAGCATGTTGGAATTCAAATCTGGAGTTCAGTGGTTTGAGGCTAGGTCCCTGCCATATGTTGTTTCCTTAGACAAGTAACTTAACTCTTCACTGTCTGTCTCCACCAAGGAATATAAATGGGTACCAGCAGGCGAGGCTGTAGCAAGCCTTCCAGTTGCATGCCACAGAAACTGGGTTAAGCTAGGTTCATGTGTGACTTTACCTTACCTACATGTCTTATTGAATTAAATGTTAATCAATTAACCATAAAAAAAATGAAACATCAAAGCTTCGTTACCAAATGTCATATTAGATACGCCAGGATTTAGGTCTGGTTTCCTTTACACTACCACCCGACAGTTTCTTTACCTATGTGAAAAAAGGTCTTAAGAAATAAAATTGTCAACACAAGGATTCTGGCTAGGAAAATGGACATACATGATCTCAGTAATGTGTTGCATCTTTATCTTAACTGTAGGCCATTCAGCAAGCACTCTTGAACAACTCAGAAAACCATGATCCACTTTCCAACCAGCCAGGCAAGATGTGTGACTCAGGGTCATCAGACAGTGCTGATAACAGCAGCAGGTCTGATGGCCACACCAGCCTTGTTGCTCTTTATACCAGAAGAGCTGAGGCACTCTTCAATGCTCAGGAATACAAGGTATGCTTTAACATGTTGCATAATGACTGGACATGGTTTTGTAACAAGTTAAAAGAGTGAAATCTGTTTAACTCTTTGAGTGGTTTCCAGTAGAATATCAAAAAACCAAAACCAAATACCCAATTTGGCAAATCACAGCAGATGCTAACAACACAACAAAGCAATCAGAACTGGAAGCAAATAATATAAATGGTGCTCAGCATGCAAAAGCGTGTGCAAACAAGTCATGATTGATTTTGGTCTTGCTTCTAGTTGATTGAGAAAGTGGAATGAATTACTTTCAACACCAATTTTGTGTTGTGCATGCAACACAACCTGGACCTTATTTTGAGTAGTCGATTTCATGGAGAGAAAATAATTTCTGTGATACTAAGATATCAGGAAAGAAAAGCTTGTGTACTTTGCCATTCATTTATTTATGATCACAAGTTGTCTGATTGATATTTTTATGTGGTCTTTGAGAGCTAAGTTCTTTCCTTGTATCCTTTCATGACTTTTTCCATCTTAACAACACTCTCACACTTTGCTGTATTCACTGTATTGCCTAATTGTGCCAATTTCAACATTGTAAAATTCTTTTTGTCTAGACATGTCTGAACGACATCCAAGAAGCAACATCATTACAGTGCCCTCAGGCTATTAGCGCGAAGCTCACCAACCTTGAAAAGGCTTGTCAGAAAAAACTGGCAACAACCAATCAGTTTTTTCATGGTAAGTATTGAGATTGTAAACCTTTCTCATGTTGCAGAATCAGACAGATGTTGAGTTAATGGTTTTGAGTCAAATCTTGCAAGTCATGTATTGAGAGCAGTGCCTGTTCTGTTGTAGGTGGCAATCCTTCAAAAGATATACCTACTGTCTCAGGTGGACTTCATAGCAAGATAGCTAATGGGTCTAGTTTAATTGCAATTAACTGTACTAGCAGTCAAGGCCGATTTCTGAAGGTTGGTTTGACCTGGATATTGGTTAAGTTACTTAAAGCAGTGTTTACTGGTGATGTTCAATTGTCTCTGATAATTAAAGACTCTTCTCAATTTGCCTTGTCAGGACTTTCTCAGACTTGGAATTTTAAAATTGCCTTTTAAGCCCAGAGTTCAAGAAAATTGTGATAACATTTGGTAATAAATAATTCATACAATTTTATGTTTTTTGAACCCAAATTAAAAAGAAAACATGCATGAAAAACTTAATTAAAAGGTTGAAAACTACCATAGAAAGTGGCATTCAAGAAGTAAATTGGGAATTGTAGTTAATCATGTGCACCTGTCAACCCCATTATTTCCCATGCATGTTTATTTAGCCATGGAGACATCAACAAACTTTTGTTTTAAAACCTAGGTGTGCACTGAGATTATCAAAATTTATGTATCATTTTGAAAAGAAGAAAAATAGTAAAGGAAATTAGTTTTGATTTTGACTTTGTGTCTTACACTGTCCACTGTTATTATGGCAACACTTAGTAGCTGCTGCCTGTTCAGTAACCGTGTCCTTTGTACATGTAACTTGACAGTGGAAGATTAGAGTTCTTTACAGATCCCTCATTCTTATAAATAGAATATTATGATATAATTTCCTACTAACTATCCTTAGGCCTCTGATGATATTCGTGCTGGAGATATCCTCATATCTGAGCCTCCATATGCTGCTGTGCTTCTGCCAGAAAATGCCCTTACTCATTGCGACTTCTGTTTTCAAGCTTTAGTGGCACCATTTCCGTAAGTGAGCTTTTTTTACCCTTTTGACTATGGTAGGGAGAATTTAAATTTAATGTACATATTATAGTTAACAACCCTCTATTTGAGGCCATTTTAGGTGCTATGGCAACTAACATTTTGGCCCTGTGCGGGCTGCTATGTAAAAACCTTAGTTTTGTAAAAATCAAATTTGTAATGCCCTTCACAGTAACCTTGTTTGTTGCCTCCTTTGCAGTTGCCACCAATGCTGTGAAGTGCAGTATTGTTCTCAGTCATGCCGTGACAAAGCCTGGGCTCAATACCACAATGCTGAATGTAACCTTGGTCCACTTCTCAAAATGGTAGGTATCCTTCCTTTAGGTTGTGTAAACTTCAGGTTTTCATTGTATGTTGCTTGATGCATGTATATTTATCAAACTTGTTTTCTGTTATGTCTTTGCAGATGGACCCTACTTTCCAGTTATCACTAAGAATCCTTTTGGTTACAGGGACTGAAAACATTCTTGGTGAGTAAAATTTGTAATTAAGGTCAAACAAACTTTGTTCCTCTCGAGGGGTTGTAATGCGGCCATCCTTCCAGACTGCCAAGATTGAGATGTTAATTTTCATTTATTGTTCCTGTTTTAGATTTCTTAAAAAGGTTGTCCTCATTGTCCCCTTCATGTGAAAGTGCAAATCTTGGCAGAGTATCCGGCTGTGGCCCAGAGGGAGAATATTTGGGTAAGTGGATATCATTTTTGTCATTGTCAGATGTTACATACTATCCAAGCACAAGTACACCAATGCCTGATGAAGTCCAGCAGTAAGCGGTAGAAACATGATGATCCACATCAATTAGTGACAGTATTGTGAGACAAATGATAAACCAAAGCTGTTGTTATAAACCACGATGAACAACCACATCTTTCGTTGCAGAAGTGGAAGAGTTTCCCTGGTTCTCACTTTGAGTCCAGATAAAAGTTTACGACAAAGCAGGCAGCTGTTTGAGTTCAAGTTGATGTCAGTGCACTGCGAGAAGTTGCCCTTTAATGAAACCACTATTGTTTGTTATTTTTACGAATACATGTATGTTCAATCAAGAGAAATATGAGGGCTTTTTAATTGAGCAACAGGTCACTGTTAGAAGTGAAAGGGATGAATGTTAACTTTGAATGAAACTCATTGCTTGATCTTTACGTTTTATCAAACTGTATGTCTTGTTATCAACAGGTGATTATGGCTCAGTGTTTTCTCTGGTGACCAACACAGAGTTACAGCCTGTCAAGACCTTGATGTCCCATGCACTGGTATGTCCCTCAACTTTAAGCTGTAGTGTTTTACAGTTCAGTACAGAGAAGCACAAAAAATAAACTGAAAATTAATTAGAAATTCAAGTTGGAAAACCAGAAAGCTTCAGAAAAATGTAGGTTACACTTGAATGTTTTTAACCATGTACCATCTCTATTTTCCATTTTTTGCACATTTTCTTCAATCTTGCTTGCGAGAGTTTGGTTGTACCTGTCATTGCCTTTTTCCTGATCACCTACCTTTTTCTCATGTCTTTAGTAATTAAACTGGTTGTTTAAAGTAAAAAGAAAGATGTTTTAACTTAAAATTGCTTATACTCAGCCAATATTTAATTTCATTTAATTCTAGAATTGTGCATTGCTAGCAGAGTTTCTTCATGGTGTCATGGTTAGAGAAGATGACTTGCCCCAAAGACAATTGAGCTGTGATAACTGCACAAGAAACAGGCTATGTCAACCACATGAGCTTCAGGATGAAAAACTTAAGCAATACTATGGTGTGAACAATTTTCAAAACTTGTTTTGCTCAAGCTTAACACAAGAACTTGAAAGTGCAGAAGAAAGTGGTGCGGAGACAAGTTGTCTTTCAGCTGATGTGGTTGGCTGTTTACTCTTTCACCACTCACAACAAATGTCTTGCAATGTTCATGCAATCACAGCGATAGTATCTACTGGTGATGACAAGGCAAATTCAAAACATGCATCCAAGGATCATGTTATATCCAGAGAACAGAAGAGGATAGCTACGGCTGTTTATCCAACAGCATCTCTGCTGAATCATGCTTGTGATCCAGATGTCATAGTGAGGTGAGTGCTCACTTGGTTTAGAGTATGCACTGGATTGATGTGTTGTGATGTGTTGGTGAGTTCAGAGGTTGGTTTGTGAAAATCATAAAACATGTAAATAGTCAGGACAAATGTGGTTCTGTCATACCTGTAAAGGTTTGAATGGTAATGTGTTCACACTGGGGTCTCCCACAAACTGTTCCTGGGTTTACATTATATATGGAGAGTATCGGCTTTGGACAGCTGGGTCAGATAGCTTATGGTGTATGTTTAAAGGCTTGTCACTGCACAGAATACTACTTACTGTAATACTGTAGCTTATGCATGTACTTGTGATAAATAATGAAATATGGTATCCTTGTACTTTCAGCTTTGTTGGCGGCCATCTGGTGGTGAGAGCAACACATAACATAGCCAAAGGATCAGAGATATCTCACTGCTATGGTAAGTGAGCAAGCACTAGAAAAAAAGTCAATTTTGCTTTTAAGCTAGGCGAGCTCTGTAATGATCCGACTGTGTGTAGGTGTACCAATTCTCCCCAACCCCCCCCCCCCCCAACCCACCTGCCTCGGGTGGAAATGCAACATAGCTATAGCCAGCTTTTAAAAGGCCCCTGTATCTTTTTGCACGAGTGCCATCCTAATGTCGAACCAGACAGGTATTTGAAAATGTGGAATGTGACAGTACACTCATCTAATAGACTTTATTTGTTCTCATACAGGCCCTCATGTAAGTCGCATGGGCCGCGAGGATCGTCAAAAGCTCCTGTACAAGCAGTACTTTTTCACTTGTCAGTGTACAGCATGCAAGAGGTAAGTTTGAAGTATCTTATTTCCCTACGAAATGTTCTATGTGTTTTAGTTTTCAGATGTTTCATACGCCAGTATGGTATCTTCTTGACATTGTATTAATGTACTGCAAGAAGAACATGGACTGTATCTTTCTGGGGTAGGGTCTGAAGTCTTTAAGATATAAGCGTCTGACCGGGGATCATTTTCTCTCTTAGTGACGAGGAAATGGAGAACAAAAGGTTGTGCTTCTCAGCCTTTGCTTGTCCTAAATGCACGTTTGCCATGAAACTGTCTTCTGTGAGTGGTGGAGTGACAGGGACCTGTCAGAACCGTGAATGTAACTTGGAGAAAAGCATGCTGGAAGAGTGTAGACTAGCTCATGAGGCAGAGCTACTCTTTGTAAAGGGAGTTCGGTTGTCCGAAAGAGTTGGAATCAAGGAGGCGCTCGATGTGTTCCATGAATGTCTGCGACGGCGCAAAATGCTGCTTCACATGTATCACAAGGACTTGGCAGAGACACATGATGCCATTGCAAGGTACAGTCAAACCTCTGCTGGTAAACACCTCTCCTAAGGCCCAAATAATACGGGCAACATTTTCATGCAACTCGTCACGCGGCAAATGCTGCATTGCAAGTTGAGATTGGTGAAACAAATTTTCATACTTCCTTTTTTTAAAACTGTGTTTTCACCTTCAGCTTAAAATTTCAACTAACAAGTCATGAATAATTTTACCTAAAACGCACCTAAACCTGCCAAAAGCGATGGGGTCATATTGCCTTCATTTGTACGTGTGGGCGCCCAAAGAGACCCTGTTTAGCTGTTCCTTTTTGTACAAGGTTATCCCTCAATTGTCTTTTCTTTGTTCTCGCCGGTAGGTGCTATGCCATGACTGGAGACTTCAAAAAAGCATCACATTACTGTGCCCAGAGTTGTGAAGCAGTGGAGAAAGCTTTCGGTTCATCAAGTGTGGAATACGCTCATGAGCTTCACAAACTCTCACAACTGCTATTTAATGACAGACAGGTCAAGAAGGCGCTATCTACCATCGATAAAGCCACTAGTCTCTTAGCACGCCATTATGGCCGGAGCAATCCAGATGTGAAGGAACTTAACGAGATGAAACGCTGTCTTATAGCGGTTGAAGGTCCTGGTCGCAAAAGGAACAATAGCTCATGATGTGACAATTATAGAAAAAAAAAAGTTGCATAAGGTGTTTGTAACATAGTACGTTCTCGTCTTTTGTTTAGGGCCTCCTTTGCTTCGTGGATGTTTATGTCACTTGTGTGACTTATGCAGAAGTTTGTTCACGCACGCTACACAATTTATGTAGAAAATTGTTTACGTGCGTTACATAAACTTTACAAGAAGGCTGTTAGTTAAAAAAAGAAAAGAAAACATGAAGCAAAAGAAAAGAAAGGTTTATATATAATTTTGATACGACTTTTTTGAAGTTATCTTTTATACTAAAAGTATGGTGTACAATTTGATTGTTAATTTATAAATGTATAAACTTAAAGTTTGTCAAAGTTTATTTCATCTCCGTTAACGGAGATCGGTGATAAAGTGCGCTTAAAAAGAACTTGTTTTGTTTAAGAAACAGCAAGAACTAATAGTTTATAAAAAGAAAAATTAAGAAAGGCATTTGAGGAAATGCTTCAGAGAACAAATAGCCTACTGAAAACAACAACTTAAACTCTTATTATCCTAGACAAGACTGGGGTCCGTCCGTCGGCCACAGACTGAAGCACATAACATGGTTAACTATGGGAGGGAGACGGTTGAAAACTAAACCACTCCCTTTTCTTGTGCACGTACAAAGAAACTGGAAAATGTCTGTTAGTGTTACATGATCACCTGTTCCCATTTACAGGTCACATTATACTTCTTGTCAAGAGATCGTTTAAATAAAATTCAAAACCCATTTGTGTTTTGCTTTTGTCTTCTTTTGCCCCTCAAGATACGTTCAGAACCCCAAGGGTTGACTCTTCATGAAGTTGAGAAATCTGGGGCTTTAACCGAAATTAGTTGATATACACTAATCGGATACTCTTGTTTTGTTTTAGTTGCATATAATTTTCTCGGGCAGTGGATAAACCGACAGTGTGTGGACTTAAAGAACATCTAAGAATTCCCCATTGTCCAATCATAGACCAATGCGAAACTACTGAACGGGTTGGAAGAGAGACTGCACAACTGAAAAGGAACTCTTGTGTTTGTATTAACTCTTTAGTCCCGTCACTAAAATTTGAAAGCGTTTTCTTAGACAAGGCTTACGCAAAAATATGACCACGAGAACGAGAGCTGGCGATGGTGCATGACAGCCGCGTGATGACTGTTGATGAGCGTTGGCAGTCAAACGATCAAACTCTGAGGGCCAATGGTTAAGTCCTCGGGTCTAAATTGCGTTTTAGGAACTTGAACGATCAAGTCTGAGCGGCGTAAACGGCGCTGGCCCTTCTTGGGTCTACTTAAAACTGCAGTTTAGACATTCTGTGCTTATGCTACGCTTATACTACACAAACGTAAGAAGACCGTTAAGGTCGAAAGGCCTATGTAGTTTATTAAAATCGTAGCTGTATGGCGATACACAACTTGTTCTTTTTAGTATATTTGAAACTTTTTTTCCCAACGAATTGAACACGCCAAAGGAATACATGAACAATTTTGCTTCAATACCTGGTTTAATCGTGCTTATGCCGGATTAATTTCTAGTGAAAACAACGTACGGAGAAACCTGTCCGTTTTCATCGTGCTTTTGCCTTTATTTCGCTAGTGACAAAAGACAACCTTTAATAATGGGTCCTTACTGAGGCTGCGTTAGAGCCGAGAAGAATGCAAGGGAGATGTGAGGCAAATTTACGAGAGTGAGAATTTGAACTCTCGTGGGGATGAAAGACCGTCGTTTGCTTGCGTCACTGTTACTTTTTGGTCACCATGACAACGCTATACTACACGGAAGATCCAACCTCGTTCCCAGGGTCTTGGGTTAGTCACCGCCGCCTTGGATTGTCTGACCCAAAGACCGTGGGAACGAGGTTACGTTACGGAAGAATGTTTATAATTAATTATCAAAAGTCTTGGTCATTGATGGTCTTTTGTACTAAATTTGAACATAATTCCTGGCTATTATTGTTAAAGTAGTGGTCTAACTTAGTGGATATATTGTCTCGAGTTTGCCAAGTCAAGCATAGTGACTGAACCAGTCTTTCGCTTTTAAGTTAACTGAGCGTAACATTTGAAGTAATTAAAGGGGAATGTTGGGGATCACTTCAGAGGAAGGCTTTTAACAGCACAAATTACGATCCATTAAACCATGAAAATAACTCTTGTTCGTTGAGACTACAGATGTTTTCAACGTTAAAAATCTTCCGGTAAGGAAAAACACTGCCGGGAAATACTGCTCAAAAGCTACCATGAATGGTCGCGCTTTATGTGTTTTGCAAAGGGGTAACGATAGAATCTCGAGGAATAGTTTACTAGGAAGGTTGTGGTTGTTTGTTTTGAAGTTAACAAATAAGAAACAAGCTCTTTAGCATTTAGTGTAGTTATCACATTCAGTCAGGTGTGATGTAAAATTTGTGAAGCCCTTAAAAATTTTTAACTGTATATCTACCTGTTATTTATTTCCTAAGTTTAAAGTAGCTATCTCACCTACTAACTGCCACGGTGTAGTTTGGACATATACAGTAAAAGGCTATCTGTCCAACGTTTTAGATTTCTATATTTCGTTATTCCTTGAAATGTCCGGTAAACTTTATTCTGTCAGATTGAAAATGTGGCTGTTTACAAGTTATTTCGACACTATTGAGACACACGTATGGACCAAAATGTTTACACTTAACTCATCAGATGTGATGTGTGCATCAATCATTTGGCTATTAGTTTTTCTTTTTTCATGGCATTTGTCTTAATCGTTTCTTAATTAGCGTTTCAATTCAACAGAAAAAAATAGATTCTGACTTCTAAAGGCTGTTTCTCAGTTTGAAACTACAGTTCGTTACAATCTCTACGCCCAGTTCGAATTATCTAGCTGAATATTTTAGGAAAAGGAATCCTCCTTTAACTGAAAAGGTGGACATTTCTCTACCTTGTGGGCGGTATCGCCTACATAAGAAAACTAAGAGGGCTTGTGTTCAAAACATCTGCTTTGAAGATGAAACAAAATTTTACCACTAGGTTGAGGTCCCAGAAGGTCCCGATGTACGTCCTCATACATCCACTGACTAAGCCAAGTGAGCCATGAAAACTTTACCAAAGAAGCCAAGTAACAGGCTTATCTCTTTAAATTAACTGATCCTTAAATCGATCCCCATCGCCTACCATCGACCTGCGCTATTTCCCGGGCTAATTCGTCACCTTACATCATCACTCAGTGTTCTGCAATGTGATTGGCCAGCGCAAAGGACTTTCAATTTACTGCAGTTTATCAAGTACGCTTACAAGTACATATCCTGAGAATTTCCCTTAAAATACTCTTAAATTTGATTACAAAAAGGAAACAAGCTTATGAACTCCCAAATTCTCTGACCACCTGTTGAATCGACACCTAATCTGTCGTTCACCAAAATAGGAACGATATAAATTACATAGCTTCGAGTGTTGCTACAATCAGCTGCCAAGCCAAGTGTAACGGACCTGCGTTGAAAAGGTGTTAAGTGAAAGACTACAAAGGTTACCTATTACGTCTCCGAAGCACGTGTTTTCACGATGACAAACAAACTTGGCGAGCAGAAAAGTCTGCTTCTTTTATGATTGCATACACACATTTAAATCATCGAAAAGAAGTAGAGCTTTTTTCAGGGAAGAGGTTCGTCATTTAATTGTTATCGTCCACCAGCTGAGAGACAAAACAAACAGGTTAAAAACCAGTGCTCCAATTACTTTTGATCCATTACCGGTATGCAAAAAGTCCGCCTGTTTCGTATTGTCTCCTCTGAGTTACCTCCCTAACTGTGCTGGCCATTGAAAGATTTTTAAAGTTTGCCTCCTTTGGAATAAATCAGAGTTACAAGACACAACATGTAACAAAACATAGGTGAGTGTTGTTGTAAAGATACTTCAAGGATAGTCTTCTACTTTGATGCCATCTAGAGAGGTATCTACGGTATTATCACGGTTGCGTTTTGAGTCCGGCAAATTTGGTCTTATTAATACACACTTTAAAAAATTTGAAACATTTGCCTTTAATTGTTTTCGATGGTAATCGTTTACATTCCCATTGATATTTGAATACGAAAGCCTGTTTGGGTCGCCATATAGCGTGTTTGCTTTATCTTGTGTCGGCAACAGGTGTTACATTAGACACCATACATGTGAGCAGTCGAGCGTATTTGTCAATGTGCCAAAGAAAACTTTTTATTTAAAACTCTGGAGCGGTAACCAAAGAGCATTAGAATTTTTTATTTCAATGTTCCCGATATTTTGCATGCTAGACCTCAGGGCTTCACGGTGTCAGTGATGGGGAGTGGATAAAGCCCTGCAAAAGAGGCTGTAAAACAAGTGGAACGCTCGCTAACATTTCCATTTATGAATTCTGTACATTAACTGATCTGATCTGTTTTGGCTAAAACAGCGCTTTCCAAGAGAATGTTAATGACAAACTCAACTTTATAGATATTCTTAAAAACAACACTACTGTTTTAATTTTTCAGACATGTTTCGATGGTACATCCGTGATCATCAGTGTAACATATTTTTAAATGACCGTTGAATTTATTGCGCGCGATTACAATCAATTCGTTACATTGCGTTTACAATATTGCGTACAGAAAAGTTTAAATATATGACGTGGATGGACTTATAAGGAAAGTGTCAGGTTTATGTGTTTCACTTACTGATTAAGGTGGGGTTTCTCCCATTTTATATACATCGATTCTTTAAACTTAGTAAACTCAACTTTAAAATTCAATTAGCATTAAAATCATTCCTTGAAAGCAGAAATACGACTACTTGAATACGGGTTACTTGGATACAGGCAATCGATTTTCTGTATCTGTAAAACTTGACTACCGCGAATGAATTTCAAAAGAATCTTCCTACATTTTCCGAATTTTAATTGTATCGATTTATCAATTTTTCCATCACAGGCGATGGAGTTTCAATTATTCTCACCAGCCTGAGACTAGAATGCCTTCGGGCTGCCTTGTGCTTACAGGCAGGTATCTGGGACTCACACGTGGATTTCTAAAATGGCGCTGGACCTTGATGACCATGATTATATTGTACTCCATCAATTTGCTACAACCGTTATTTGAAGAAGAAATGCTGGTCTCCGCTGAAAGGTGAATTCTTTATTACCCGTTCCCATGCAAGCTTTCATTTGAACGGTGACACTTAAGGTTTTCTCTCACAGACTCAAACGTTTGAACCACCTTGTAAAGTATAATAAACACTGCACCAAAGAAAAGTACTGCTCGGTAGCCTTTGTTTGAATGGTCACCTTAGGATTTTATCTGCAGACTCAAAAGTTTGGCCCATCCTGTGCAGCATAATAAACAGCACCACAGGAAATTAAAGTACCGCTCGTTGGCTTTAGAGCCGTACCACACGACTCAAGGTTTTGACTCGGGGAGTGAAACAGATTAAAAAGCATCTTTTGGTGGCGATAATTTACTCAACCATAAACCAGTTTTTTATTTTGTGTACCTCCAAGAAAGAGAAAAGAAAATTGGCATTTGGACGTATTTGACGTATTTGATACATTCGGACGTATTGCGTGCCTATATTTTATAACGTTCCTGCGAGTAGACTGTTAGTTGATATCAGTAAATACTGTTGTCCTGTTTTAGAGGTTTTAAAGAACAAGGCCTCCCCACTGAAACTATTACCATCAAGCAAAAGAGGAGGCCTAAAGATGAAACACCAAATTTATTGAGCCCGCATGTCATGGAAAGCGGTTCACTGTCTCTTCGTGGGTGGTGGATGTCACACGTGAAGTGGGACGTCACTGAAATGAAACAGAGATCCAAAGCAAAACCTAGACAGGCAAGTCAATGATGAACTTTTCTATAGCAGATCGATACCTGAGAATACCGTTAATGCAAGCGGCGAATCAGGCATTCCTTTCCAAAGCAGTCGAGCTTTGGCGCGAAATCAAATTACAACTCCGCGCGTTCCTCGGAATTAAGCCCACTCCATACTTTTCCGGAAGAGGAAGAGTAGGCCTTGGAACTACTTTATTTTCAAATGTTTTTCTTGTGTTGTTTACCATCTATGAAAAAAAAAAAAAAAAGAAAAAAACGGTTGGTCCACAATTTGTCTAAAAGGGACACAAGTCTCCAGTTGGCGATTCTGTTGGAGATTGTCATGTTTCATCTATCGAAATTCACTCGGTAGGCCTGGAACTGAAGTGAGGAAAAAGTAAATGGTACGATCATTTTCCGTTCAGAATTTCCATTTGGGAATTATTGGACTACCTTTCAAGAAATTCCATTTATCTTTGGAAATTTTCCGTTTGTGCAAAACAAAACTAATTTCCGTTTACATTCCAAGCTAAATTCCCGGAATTTCGGAGTAAACAGTGAAGGACCATAGCCATTTTTCTGTTTGGGGCAAATACGGGTCTAAAAATTGATGGCGACAAAGACAAGACGGTGCGATAAAGAGCCCCAGTCAATTGTTATTACTTAGTCAGAGATAATAAGCAGATGGTTTTAATTTCTGTTGCAGGTTTTTAGCGTTGCCTGTACAGTCCACAGGATGGTGGAGACATACCAATATTTATCAGTAAGATTGGATTGTTTGACTAACAAAGGGATGATCCACACAGAGGAATGAGAGTCAAATGAGGGTCTTCAGATCCCTTCCCTTCCTAGCCTGTTCCAGGCTCTCAGATGGTTGGGACGGCATGAATATTCCCTTCCATTTTTCTGAGACGGCATAAAATATAATCCTTAGGAGACTCGCATCCCTTCCCTCCCTTGCTAACGAGGCTCGTGCATCGTGCTTGCCCTTTCTGGACCACTCAAAAATTCTGAGGTTTTAATAGTGTTTACACTATTAACTCATATCCTACCGACTTCTTTCCAAAGATGACAACTGTTGTTCAAGTGTCATGCATTCTGGCCTTTATTAGCTAACCATTTTAACTTAAGGCATGCGAACCTATATATATTCTGAATCAACACAAAATTGTCTTTCACATGACTTTAATGACTAACTTATTTGCATAAATTAATGTGGTTATATATTAACTTTTTGGAATTTTTCTCAATATTTTCCCTCTGTTTTCAAGCTTTTAAGAGCTTCTATGAACAAAAGACGGGCTGAGGTTACATCGATTTTATACATTTTTATTTCATGAGTAACCTACAGCAATTTAATTTCAATAAAAATCGAAATTAGGGATTTTGGATGGTTTGTTTGGGCAATTCTTTAAAGCTATAATTTATGCATAAATTTGCATTGGTAACATAAGTATACAAAGTTGACCTCAAACTCATCCATTGTTGACTCACACGAGCGAGAACGTATTCCTCATCAATAAACATAACATTTGAGGTTACTGTTTGGCATACCCTTGGCTTTTATTTGACTCATCTTTGTTTACATTCGATTCTGATGGCGTCTCTTGCCCATTCTTACGATATGTCGCCACAAACCCTTCCATAACGATCATTCGGATAACCGCGTAGACATTGTTGTCATCGACTTTAATTTCATCTCATTCGGAGTCGACAAAACTGCCCAATTCTTCGTCACTTTCGTCCCAAATTCGAACTTTAGCGTCTTTACCTGACATTCGATACGCCATTTTTAAATACCGAGCGATCACCGGAGCAAAATCTTTAAAAAAGTGGCCGAAATGACCTGTAAAACTTTAAATTCTTCGCTCAAACAGGATTTTGATACACTCTATTACGTTTACATGACGTCTTTCGGGTTCATTCCTCCTAGGCTTATAATCAGCCTGGAACTAGAATGACGTCAGAGGAGCCAATATATTGGCTTCTGGTAGGATATGAGTTAAACGTACAATATCTAAAATTAGGAAATAGAAAGCGTTGAAGGGAAATTTAGAAGGGAAATTTTTGAAGGGAAATTTAGAGGTTCCGAGTTCTCCAGAGAGAAATGGGGAGAATCAGTCTGTTTTCGAAGATTTGCTTTTTATGCCGGCCCTATGGGGAGCCTCTGATGATGGCATGATACTTTACACGAGCCGGAAATCTATTCTATTAATATCAAAGTTCCCGGTGCTTTTTTTACTCTAGCTTTTTTTTGTTTCATTCGCAGTTAAACAAGAGTATCCCGATAAAAGGAATCAAATTCTATGTCAGCACAGCGTCATGGAAGATGGCGCGACCTACTGTCAGTTTGCTGAGGGTTTGAAGACCATTTTTCACTACATTTCCCCACTCCTTTTAATCTGGGTTGTTTTAGGCACAAATTAAAGATCTCAATGTTTAGGAATACAAGTAGAGCTGAAATGTTGATTGTCTGGCGGAAGTAACTTGGTATCAGAGCCCGCTCGGGGGGGGGGGGGGGGGGGGGCTTCGGGCAAATCTGCTGATCAAATGCTCTCCTTCCTCGAAATGGCTTCCTTTGGACCTCTATGGAGAAGATAGCGTCTGGGTACCAATTTTAAGCTCGTACAAACCAGTATACCCTCCGCTTTTGAATCTCTTAGCAAATGCATCATTGTCTTGGGATTTTCTACTGAGGAATCACGTTTTATAATCTGGAACGTATATATTATATCATTCAAAAACTTAAATGGGGTAGCTTTGTTTTAACGTCTCCAGACCTTTAACTAGTTCGCACGCTCTCCGTGTTTCTCATAAAAGCTTAATTCCTTTGACAATCTCTTTTCCTTGTTTGTTTGTTTGTTTGTTTATTATATTTGTTTCACAGAGCTATGAAGCGTTTTATGGCGCTCGACTATTTGTGGTTCTGACAAGTGGGAAAAGAAAACTGCTCAAGTACGTTTTTTGCAGGAAATCAGAAGATAATTACTTGAGTTTTTATCAGACCATGATGTGCTTCATTATAACTCAGTTCAGTCATCACTGACAAAGGCTTTTTGACTTTATTTTATTATTATGACATTCTTAGGCTGGACTTTATGCCGGAGCCTGGAAAAGTAATGAGCAAAAAAGCTGAGTTTGTAAGTATAAAGATAAAAACTCAGCTAGGGAGCATCTTAGTGCAAGAAACAAGACTTTTAATGCTGTTTCAGAAAGTATTCGCGTTAAAGTACTCGAAGAATTTCTGGTAGTTTTTGTCTTCCAATCAGAAATGACACCAGCACTTTGAAACTTGTCACGAAAGTTTCCGATTAGTGTCCGATCTTACTGTCCAATGAGATACCGTGTGGCATGAAATTTTCGCGAATCTCGCAGATTTTCCATCGATCCGCGAAAATTTGACACCGCTAAAATAAACTTCCGCGAAAAACTCATCCGCGAAAATTTACTCCATGTGTTTAGGTCACTGTATCTCAGCTGATGTCAGTTGAGTTTACTGAGAAAAGAATATTAGGACCTTCCGCTTTACAATCGCAACATAATGAATAGCAAATGTAAAGAAGATCCTCGCAGTTATGAACGCAACTTATGCAGTTGCGAAAAGAAAGCCTGAAAACATCAGGCTTGCCAGGATTCGAACCCTAACCTCTGCGATACTGGTGCAGCACTCTAACCAATTGAGCTAACAAGCCAACTGAGAGCTGGTCATTAAATTGGTTCGTAATATACCCGGGAAAGATGAAGATGAAATTATGAATCTATGAAATTCATATATTTGAACTGCGGAATGAAGAAATAAATGTAAAGAAGATCCTCGCAGTTATTAACGCAACTTATGCAGTTGCGGGTATATTACTAACCAATTTAATGACCAGCTCCCAGTTGGCTTGTTAGCTCAATTGGTTAGAGCGCTGCACCGGTATCGCAGAGGTCAGGGTTCAAATCCCTGATGTTTTCAGGCTTTCTTTTCGCAACTGCATAAATTGCGTTAATAACTGCGAGGATCTTCTTTACATTTATTTCTTCATTCCGCAGTTCAAATATATGAATTTCATATATTCATAATTTCATCTTCATCTTTCGCGGGTATATTACGAACCAATTTAATGACCAGCTCCCAGTTGGCTTGTTAGCTCAGTTGGTTAGAGCGCTGCACCGGTATCGCAGAGGTCAGGGTTCGAATCCCGGCAAGCCTGATGTTTCCAGGCGTTCTTTTCGCAACTGCATAAGTTGCGTTAATAACTGCGAGGATCTTCTTTACATTTATTTCTTCATTCCGCAGTTCAAATATATGAATTTCATGTATTGATAATTTCATAATGAATAGTCTCTGCATTCAGTAACAACCACAGACGAGACCATCTCCTACCAAAGAGCAAAATATAGTGGACAGCGTGTTTCTTCCAGATAGCTTACAAAATCACACCCTTCGGTAGCTTTGAGTTACAAGTAGAAAAAAACAAGACAATATTATATCTCTTGTTGTTCCCTACAAGTTACGTACGTCAAATACCAGAGAGAAACTTGCAATAAATCTTTGTTCTCTGTGGTAAAGTCTGAAATCCAAATTCGCAAAAAATTTGTTCCCGCGAAACACAAAATATCGGCAATCCGCGAAAATTCCATGCCACACGGTAGCAGGAAAGTTGTTACGTAAAGGTTAGCTTGTCATCATCGAGATACGGCATATTACTAACCAACACGGCCTTATTCAATTCTTGGCTGATTCTCGGAAACAGGATACCTACTGTTAGGTTACTGAGTTGTTTCCCGATTGTAGGGCAAAGTCGCACAAGGTTCATAGGCAGCCCCGCGGCCAGATTAACCCGGTTACTGCAATAAGAAGTGACTAGGAGAATTACTACTCTCCCTGGATGGGGTGCAAGTTCATCGCAGGATACCCTTCCCCTCCCTCCCACCCCCATCCAAGATTTTGGTTAGCCATCCATAACGGTTTATTGGTACTCATTTATACTAGCTCCCTGTTGGAAAGAGACAACGTGTAGCATACATTTAACAGAACTTAAAACAACGACATTCCAGTCCAATGCGCTGGCTAGTCGCTTAACCACCGCACCTAAGCCATTGTATAAATTAAATTTTAATTTGCAGATCTCACCTCACGGTGAACAAATTACCAGTATCACCGTTATGCTGGGCTGTTTTGGATACGAGGGTTACGTCACCTTCACTGACCTTGCTGTAAGACCCATATATGGTGAGTGACGCTATATAAGATCTTAGTCGTACACTCTCCAGTGGGAGATCTGTGGGGAGAGTCCAGGGGAACCGGATCCTTCCTCTGTCCTCCTTCAAACCTGTTCTTTTCGTTTCTATTTTGTAACAATCAAATGTATTCAAAATAATAATAAAAAGGAATAACAAGAATCAAAGAAAACAGCGTAGTTTATTAGGAAAACTTTAATCTTTTCGAATATTGTAATTTTTCAAGTCATCCTCTCATTTGAATATCAGGTACAAATTGCCATTTGGACCTTTCCTGTAGAAAATTTCTGGATCTGCACCTACTTTCTGTTAATGTTGGACCTTCAATTTCACCATTTTAATTTGGTATAAATGATGCAGATTCTAAACTGATGAAGAACCCGAACAGAATTGAACCAAAGAACTTGTTAGTTCCGTGCCAAGCACCGAGTCGAAGGCCACAAGAAACGTATGGAGACTTTCTCACTGAAATCCTGTTTTCTGCTTCTTCACCTACAGTAAGTACTAACGTTTATCTTTTAACTCGTTGTTCAGCTGGAATTTTTTTTACAGGAGATATTCAGTAGAATCCTCCTTCTCCCATTGCTAATGAAAGTTGTTATTGATTCCATGAGACAAATATGAAAATTTGAGGGTCGCGCCCTCCTTTTCAAAAGTGAAAAAGAGACGGACCCTCCGAACGAGGCTACCTGACTTTGCCCCAGTTCGTAACATGGGTCCTCATTTCCCTTCACCAGCGTTCTACGAGATTGGATTTCACCCAGAGTTAACGCATGCGCGGATCTCATAACACTTTTTTAGGCCAGAATGAGCTTGTCGTTGGCTGAAAACTGATGTTTTCATCTCATTTTAGGATTCTGACGCAATCACTTTAGTGACTCAGCTAACTTTTAATAGAATATCCATGCTGAAGAAGAGTTTAAGATTTTGGAACGGTAAGAGTTAAATTGAGAAAATGCGAGAGCTTTTTATTGGCTAGTTGCCTTAGCACAGTTCGAAGTCTATTGCGGTTCATAAGTTGTAGAATATCAATAAAATGAATGAAGTTTCCGTGATAGTTACCTGATACGTACTACCATTCTAAATTGTTGTTGATACACATGAACTCCCTTGGTAGTCCTTGGCAAACTTCGAAAAGCTTTAAAAATCGTTCAAAAATTCTCGGAAAATTGCTGAAAACGTTCGCACAATATTTGGGCAATATTCTGGAAATCTCAGAAATGCTCAGAAGTATTTTGAAAATCGACAATAGACGCAATAAAAACAACAATTTTCCCCTCGTTCACCCATTTGCTAGCTCTTTTCCTTCGCTTTACAGGTCCTCTGTCAATAGTAGTCTACGTTGTTCTGGAAGACGACGATGACATTGACTTCAAAAAGTAAGATAAAACAGTTTAGAATACTGGTGAATTGCTTTTCATCAGTCAGTCCGATTGCAATAAGGGATGCAGATCACCTGTTATTATGTTACTTTGATACTTTGATGTATTTGTATTTCTTTGAAGATTAATCGACGCCTTTCGTATCACAACTTTTTGAAAACTACATTTTAAGCTATTTCATGTTGTAACTAAATTATGCCCTGTGTTTATCCGAAATTAAACGCGCGCTCTGGGGTTAGACGACGAGAAGCGGTCGGAATCAGGGTAAAGTTTGTCTTTTTGACTTTGCGCCCTGCGACACATCGTTGTCTTTCTTTATATTTAAAACGAAAGCAGGTTTGCGCTCGTCGACTGTATTCACCCTTGCATTTCAAACGAGTCTCTTTTTAGGAGAGAGGTACAGCTGGGATTACAGCCTCATATGTTCACAAAGTTTTCTACGGTGTCGGTAATCGTCATATATGGAAATAAGGTACGTGTCTTGGGCTAAACCTTCATCAACACCTTCATCTACATTGTTGCTCTGTAAAGGTTGTCCATCTCGCCAGGAGTGCTAGTGCTGGTGAATAATTTAAATATAATTAAGTTGATCAGTTTACAGTGAGGAGTGTGTGTCCTTACACAGGAAAGAAAATAAAAATGAAATTTAAAACGACAAGAAATGTGTTCCAAGGGTTTGTTCAAAGTTCTTCTGTGTTCCTGTCTGTCTCATTTCTCTGGTAATGCGTTCCAGACTCTCATTGATCTGGGCAAAAAGCTATTTTCCAGTTTTCCTTTGTACCAGGATATATGAAACACGCTTGAGATCCTGAATCTGCAGAGCAACTCTAGCCTCCTATAGCGAAGGCAAAGATAGAAGAAAATTTTTTCCTTAGTACTGGCCAAGGACCAGACCTTTTAATCTTCGCGTTCTTTGGTATTTGCTTCCAGAATGCGAAAGCCTCCTGCGCTTAGACCTCTCCACCCAAAAAGGATAGGCCCGGTTGACGGCGAGGGTGTTTCTCGGTTCAGCCTCTTGTTTTCATATTTTCTCCCCACAGATAGGTCCACAATACCCGATCAATCGGCTCAGAAACATTGCAATCAGGCAAGTATTTGATGTGGTGTTTGAAAGGCTCAGCAGTCTACAGTATTCAATTCTCAACATCATTTATTAAAATTTCTATTTTTCTTATTGGTTCGCATACTGATAGCTTATTGGCTCGATACCCTGCCTTTTGCCTTATCCGGAAAGTAAATGCTCCAAGCGCCGCGGCGTTTAAAATTTTTCCGCCGATCGTTTTGTAGAAATACATGTAAGGATAACTGGGCGGAGATTACAAGGATAACCGGGCGGAGATTGAGAAATTAGTAACATAATTATTTTACTCGCACTTGTTGAATATGAGATGATTTTAACCAAATGGGCATGTTCTTTATCTACTCATATCCAACTTGTGCTCGTGGAAAAATTGTTAAATATTCTGTTCTTTCTTTTAGAAGCGCTAAAACACAGTACATATTTCTGGTTGACGTGGATTTCGTTCCTTCAGCCGATTTAGAAATCATTGCAAGGTAAAGTAGTTTGAAACTGTCACCAAATCCACACTTGTATATAACTTCTTTCTTTTGACTGATATTTGTTATACTATCCTTACTTCAGAGATCAAATTCTCGATTACAATGAAACCAGAAATAATACAGAGGACAAGTTGGCTTTTGTTGTACCAGCTTTTGATGGCGCACGAAATATGGTTAGTTTCTAAATAAATGTCCTTTCAGTAGTTTGTCAGTCAAAGAACGACTGTCTTGGGTGATTTTTAAAAAATCAGATACGCGTGACTGTTCGTAGCATCAGCTTACCATTGTTAGAAACCTTTTATGAATAAGCAAACGTGAGCTTAGCTAACTCTGATCTCTCCAATCTCTGATAGCTTACTAGAGATCTTCCAGAGACGAAGAAGGAGTTGGTCAGCATGGTAAAAAGAAAAAAGAAACTGGCTCCATTCAGTATCCTTTGCTTTTAGAAATATTTTTCTTTTCTGAAGAGGCGCAATTTTAGTTGGTAGTAAGTTCATCGCTAATGGTGATGACGAAAGCAGACACGTGAAGGAGGCACCGGAGACCCAGCCTAGGAGCATACTCACAATGCTCGGACTACTGAGTAGACTGTGGTTGTGACGTCGGCTTGGGCAGCTCTGTGACGTCGTATGCTGCGCATGCGTGAGGAAACTTAAAAAGGGATCCTGCTTTTCTGCCCAAAGTTTATCAATAACATGTCCTCAGTAGGCTGTCATTTGGAGTTTTGGGGTTTGACTTAACCCACTAAAGAGGAACGTTACCGACTTTCACACAGCCAAAATCCAAATAATAACGTTTAAACGAGTAGTCGTAACAGCACAATAAAACAATTTAAAACTAGTCAGAACTCGACGTGACATTTAATATGGAGTTGTGTTCATCGTGGGAAAAGCTCGCGTCCTCTGTCAAGTCCCTTGCCCTCCCTATAGTTGTTGACCTTTAATTAATTAAATTAATTACAATCCAGACTGCGAAGTAAGCGTCTCCGTGTTTTTTCTGGGACGTTTGAAGCGCACGTCTCCGTGAGTAATTATGCGTAAAACCCACAAATCCTTGCCTGACAGGTTGATTTTGATCTGCTTTTACACTGTGTAACTCCTTGACCTACCTCAGGACAGATTGAGTCCCCATTATCGCACAGCTCTACCAACTACAGCAAGTGGTACCACGCCAGTGAGCCGTATGAAGTCAGCTATTACCAGGACAAATACGAACCTTATTTGATTTTAAGGTACGGTTACCAAGCTCTTCCAGAGCTTAGTTTTCGGTACAGATTTTTAGGTGTCGCCGATATACACTACAACGTGAAAGGGATAGCAATTAAATTTAAGCATTAAAAGAAGTTGCAACATTTTGGAGGAAATTCCAACACAGAAAGATACGAAAAGTTGAATCTAAGAACACAACGATTGTCTACCCAAGAATAATCTACCGTTTCTAGTTTATGAGGTCTAAGAAAGGGGTGTAGTTATTGTTCTAGAAGTATATATATGAAAGGATACCATTTCCATAAAATTAGTATATGAGAAGGTAATGGTTTAACTTTTGGGCGGAGCCAAGATTTCACTTCTACGCTGTTTCTTGTATTTTTAAAATTTTACAGTCTGTGATACTCGATCATCCTGACGATATGTGAAACATTTTCACTGCAGATTGACTCCTGAACTTCCTTCATATGACGAGAGGTTTACTGGCTACGGAATGAACAAGATATCACATGTTTTAGAGCTAGCACTGCTGAGGCAAGTTCAGATGAGAAGGAATATTTCACTTTGGCCTTGATTAGAGACATTTTGTCACTAAGATTGTATTTGTGTATCTTAACGAAATTGCCGATCAATCAGATCCGAAATTCTCTTCCAGTTCTTACCTCTCTGTGATCACTTTCCGCCATAAAACTGTGAAAATGTCTGAAAGTGTTCAACTTGTTTTAAAGGTTTCTTCAAAAAGAGGACTCATACACAAGATGTGGAAAATATGGAGAACACATCAGTTCTAGCCGAGAACAACTGGCTGTCAGTATGTAACTTGCAGTATGTCGTGTTTTTTTTTTTTTTGTAGGTACAAATTCATCGTTCTACCGGATGTTTGGATTGTCCATCGTTACCACAGACTGTCTCCTCTCTCACTGGCACATATGACGGTGAGTACACGTAGGTCACCAGTGGCTCATACGGCCATGAATCAACTGGGAGTATTTTTGTTTCTCCTTGGAACATTAACGAACTCGTAGTACCAATATACTTCCCCGCCCTTTCTGAATAGTACGCAAGTCCATCGGAGGGGGAACCCTACGTTTCCCTGTAACGGTGAATTGGTATCCTGGGCGAAGAGAGAACATGTTCCTTGGCTGATTTTCCTTGTCTAAGGAAACAACTCGAAACGATGCATCCAGAGATTAGCTTTAAACTAATGACCTGATTTCCAGATCGAGGTCCAATCGAGAAAGTCCGGCGCGCTAACCACTAGACTAACGACACCGCCACGATTATACTATATAGCAACAAACAAATGATTTACTATTGGCCCTTGTTTTAATTGTAGTTCAAATAGTGCATCCGGTGGCTAAAGTCTGTTGGCCAGGACATGTTGATTAGGGATCGTCCACTCGGGATGAAGTTACCCGCTCTTTAAACAACCAAGGCCTGAAGTGGGACCGTAACGGTTCTGCATCATAACGGTACATGCGACTATTTCATTTCATTTTTATTCTTTCAGGATCCAGACATTAGGTTCCAAAACCGACTTCAGCGTTTTGAGTTTATCAGTGATTTGTACATTAAGCACAAGATAGGACAATGCAAGGAACACAAGAAACTGGCGGCTAAAAAAGCGGGACAAGAGTTTATGAACTGAAAACTGACATGGAGTTTTCGTGAAGAATTCCCATATATAGTGACATGAATGAATTTATTCAAAGTTAGACAAACTCTAGCCTGCGAATACACCACTTTTATCGTGCATGTAATATTGCTCCCGACCGCTATGCTGGGGATCGTCAGTTTTCTATCGCAAACGTCCTTGAGACCTAAAACCTCGGTCAAACGGATTCAACACTCATTTAACATTGTTGAATGTAACCACGTTTGTTGTACGATATTGAATGAGATGGCCAAATGAATTGAACTTTGTTGTTCACACTTAATAAAAAAAAACACTTGAATCAGTTGGCATCGTTCAACAGGGTAACCAAATTGTTTAAACTAAGGCTCTAAACATGTTGAATTAAACAATGTTGAACGGTGTTGAATGGAAATCAGGAGCCATATGGCTCCTGATGGAAATGTTAAACCCGTTTGTCCGAGTTCTAAGCTGATGCAGAGGTAGTACGATTTGTTCGCCGGCTAGAAATACATATACTCTAAAAAGTACAGAGCGAGAAAGGCTACCAGTAACCTTGGGAAATGTGGACTGGCAAAAGAGAGCAGGCTCAAAGATGTTTAGAGCTTATGAAAAGGGCTCTGCCCTCATAAACGGGGCTTCATTGCTTCAACTGAGACATCTTAGGGGTTGAGGACTTGATCATATTTCTGTAGGTCTGTTGAGGAGCAGAGTGGGTGACCCCTTTGATTTCCTAAGGCAGACGAACTCAGGAGTTTTAAACACCACTGTCGATGATACAATTCTTTTTAGACGATCGCTTTCTTCAAGCGATTAAAAGGAACAGTTGACATGTTTTTTTAACTGAAAACAACTCAAAAGAATGAACAAAAATTGACTGCATCCCCCTATAGTTTTCGAAGGGTAGTTTGCAGGTAAACATGTGATGAATAAAAATATAATGGCTACAAATGCAGTGTAAGCTCATAAGAGTCATAAGACAACTCAGTTTGACGTAATCTATAGTTATCGCGGTTCTGATTGGTATAAAATAATAAGACAGGCTCAGAGTCTGTTTTTGATCAGAACATGTAAGCACAGGTGTGACGATTACATTATGTCTCCTTGACGTTTTTTTTTATAAAAGAAATGGAAAATCTTCCAAAGCCCCTGTCGTGTTTGCATTAGGGTTATGTAAGCACACGAGCCATAAAATAAGAAAGGAAAACTCTTTGCTCTCTTTGTTTCACAACATGTTTATATATTTTAATATCAAAACAGCAGAAAACATATGAGGACTCAAAACAGGATTTTAAAAATATTTAGTTAAAATCCAAAGTCGTTTCTACTGAATTCATGTAACGTGTCTCATGCACACACTTAAATTATCTGTTGCATCTGATTCTCTAAACCCACATAACCGTGTGTGCGCCATACTAATTTTAACCTATTTACAGGGGGATCCTCACCTAATACCCCTTATGGGTTCTAAGAGGATTTCTTGACGACTCTGTTTCATTAAATAAATCAACATTTATATAATGTTGTATTTGTTAAATAGCAAAATTTTAATAAATGAAAAATAAACAAACAAATAAATAAATAAAATATAAATATATTTTTTCAAAACTGACACATTTCCTTCAGAAAGCAGTTCAAGTTTTACGTACGTAAACAGGCTGGTTCCTCAGTGAGTTTGACTCTCTAAACCGATCTCTGCCTCAAAAATTGACCGATTGGTTTTATTTGTCTGTTTGTTTTTGAAAGTTTATTAAATACAGGCTAACTGCTGAGTGAACAGATTCTAAAAATAAGTCTGAGATTATATAGAGCTAAAGGCAAACAAAGACCTGAAGACGGTAGAAACATAAAGTATTAAAAAATAGGATTTTTCCTTACTCGATAAGTTGCCATGTAAACCAATAAATTTAAAATGTAAATAACCAATTAATAATAGAACCTAAGCATCCTTTTCAACGAAGATATGATTTTCTTATGATCACTAAATAGATCACATGAAAAGTAAATTTCTAAACAGTTGCTAAAGAAAAGACTTCAAGGCGCATTTACATCAGTGCACACTACAAAAAGTGGTACAGACCAAACATTTCCGACCAGTTACACATTAATTCCTTCGATGCAGTTCAAATAAAAAGAGTTTGGAACTAGTTATTTCCACTACAATTTACCGGGAATTCGGACCTAAACGAAAAAACACGGCCCCGGACCCTGCTGAGAATTTTAAACGTATACCGTACTAATTTTCCTGCGGTGTAGAAGCGTTCAAATACCCTAGACTTCATCGCTACAAAGAATTTAAATTACTGCAAAGTTAATGGCTTGGTAGATTGAACATTTGAAAGGCCTTTCTAAATAAAAGAACGTTTTACACTACGTTGTAGATTCTTTCTGTATCGGTATCAGTTGTATGTCAGGTGGTTGAGGTCGAGCTAAGCAGAGTTCCCCGTGTGACTTTTACTATGGATATCATTTTCGTCTTTGTGCATCATTTACGATAAGGATAAGGATAGGAGAAGGATAATTTATTCAATGTCAGGAACACAGGGAGTGGTTACCCAATCTCCCGAGCCAGGGGCTCATGATATACGTGTTTGACAGAACTAAAAAGGAAACTATGAAAAAAGCTAGCTAAAAAACCAAGAACAAATTAATACATATCGAGAAAGCTAGCTAAAATTCCATATATCTATACAATTTATTGATCAAATCAGTAGGTATGATTTATGTAAAAATGTATACACATTACTTAAGATTAGCAATAATTAACCTGTGAAAGTTAGTCAACAGAAAGTAAATGTGAAAGTATTACCGATTTGCCATCGACTCTATGCGGCTAGCTAGAGAGTTTATGTAGCAACACTGTCCGCGTACAAAATATTTCTTTGTAAAAATCGTCAGCTTCTTTCCTTTAGTCTCTAGCGATCTCTAACTAACTTAGCAATTTTGCTAAGCCAGTATGGCATACCAAATTTTGATCCTTTTTTTTATTTATTAAAAAAACTGTAAGACCATTTCAACGAGAGCAGAGAAGCTGATGAGCTTCCACTAGATTGGATGAGCAAGAGACTGGGGATAAGCTTATTTGCATAAACGCAAAGTTAATTGTTAAAATGATGTTTCACATTACACGGCTAAAGAACAGCAATAAAAAGATTTGTCTTATATTTTTCAGTCCAAATACTCTGATATCAGTTATTCTTTTATTACTTCAAGAAGCGAATGGCATCAATGCTTTTAAAACAGTCTTTATGTACTTAAATTTTCAACTTGTAGAACATCGTTGTAGTCGTGGCCGAGTGGTTAAGGCGATGGACTAGAAATCCATTGGGGTCTCCCCGCGTAGGTTCGAATCCTGCCGACTACGATGTAATTTTCTTTTTCTACACGGGTGAAATTTATTTTTCCTTTTTCTTGCTCTAAAACCACGAAATTTACCTCAGGAAATTTTTCCTGATTTTACTTTCAAAATTTCGCAGCATAAAGATGGCTATTCCTCCGAATATATTCCTGCAGTTGAGCATAAGGCGCCGGTGATGTAGCATGCCAGAATGCTATCATAACATGATTGACTGTGACTGGTTTCACCTGGGCTGCGTAGAACTAAACGAAGAGCCGGAGCGTGAATGGCTTTGCAAACTCTGTAGACCTCCAACAAAGCGGCTACGCAAAATGTAAGAACTCTGAACGTTTTAATACCTTGTCTAGCACTTCAAGTTTTCACAATTTATTATTATAGATTCTTTGAAATCTCCTTTCAACTTCTAATACTTTATAGTAGTTATAGTTTAAGAATGAAAGTTTTTAAAATTCGCTGTTGTTTCTCATTTCATCCTGTACGTAGCGCCGTTTTAAATACAACCACTTATAAAGATTATTCACTTATGTAAATTCTTCTCCATTGTATTCTTTAGTTTTTTCACGGGTTAGAAACGATTGTAAGAAAGCTACTAACATAAAATTACAGCAAATTTCCATTTTCTCATTTGGTCATGTAAATAGCTTTTTAAAATCTCACTGCAATTCAGTCATAGTAGAAAGTATTGTAAATTGTTTTTTAAACTTATGATTGCAAACTCACTTTATTCAGTTATAGTAGAAGGTATTGCAAGTTATTGTCAAGAAATCTTGGTTTTTAAATTCATCTATAGAGACCAGCGTTGTAGGGTCTCTTTTACACTAAGTATTAAAGATTATTTGAAACAAAATAACTGCGTCAGTATTTATATTTTGACTTTTTTGACAACTCTAAAAACATTTTGCAAAGGAATTTATCACCTTATTTAGGGGGCACGAATCTGCGAGGGGGGTCCATATCTGCTAGCGGATGAGCTCCGGGGGTCCAAATCCGCTGTGACACCGGCATTCATTTCCTCTTCAGCGGAAAACCAAGTTATTCTATGAATATAAGTCTACCGTTATATGATGACAGATCGGAAAAGGACGAGACGTGAGCAATAACTCGCGTGACGCTTGCAGTTAGTGTCACGAAAGATAAGTCAAAGGCCAGTCAAATGGGCATAACAAGACAAGGATATTTGCTTTATTTACAGCGTTTCAAGATAGTTTATTTATTTATTTATTTATTTTTTTTGTAATTTGTTTATTTTTTTATTGCAACAACACAATACAGTACTTAGGATACATTACCTACAGACACTTAACTTACAAAAAGCGTTACAGTACGTACAATACATTACTTACAGTAACTTACTAACAATACACGTCACAGTACTTACAATATATTACTTACAATGGCTTGATTACTGTACACGTTACGAAAAAATTAAATACAAAGCAAATAGTTGTTAACTAAAAGTGAAGAAGACCAACTAGATATAACAAGGTTATTTTCTACTGAGTGTTCATGACAGCTACCAACTTTTCCCATTTTTTAAAATGAGTAGTGAGTTTATTCCTCTCCCTCGCAATATGGAGTTCGATATTATAAACACGTCTTATCCTGGCAATAAAACCTCTCAATGAGGGTAAACTTCCATGACATTTCCTTACATAAATGTAATATTTACCTAATAACAGAATATGATTAATTATAAGGAAATCTTCCGTTTTTTCAAAATTCCCTAAAAACAAACCTATCTCATTTAAGGATTCTATAATGATGTTATTATCTTTCAGCCAGGACAAGACTTCTTTCCAAAATTCAGAAGACACTTTACAACGGGAGAGTAAATGTTCGATGGATTCTGGTTCTTCATTGCAAAACGTACAATTAGGGGATTGCGAAAGGCCAAAGCGAAATAATTTATCATTTGTAAAGACAATGTTGTTAAGAATTTTGTATTGAAATTCTCTCAGTTTGGAATCAAGTGTAGTACGGAAAGGGAGAGAGTAAACCTTTTCCCAGTTAATGAATGTCTCTGAGTACTTGTCTGTTAATTTTTGTTGAGCTGTCGGAGGAATTTGTTTTTTGCGCAAAAAAGAGTCGTATATCTGTTTAGAGGTGACATCAGAGATAGGGACAGAGCCACAGTTTAGTTTAATATATGGTGTGCAAGGGATGGGTTTTGTTTCATTTGTACAGACAGAAGATCTAATAATCGTTTTCCAATCCGATGGAAGGGAGTGAACGACTCCCATAATAAAGAAACGTTGTTCAGGAGAGATCGGCACATAGGGGTCTTCGTGCAAGAAAAAATTGTTATCCGTAATAAGGTCGCCCACCTTTACGATTCCTAAGTTAACTAGATCATTTCTATAGACAGACTTTTTATCAATGCAGATAAACTTATTATTCCAAATGATCTCGTTCATAATATCATTAAAAGTGACAGGCGTACTACTATTTAAACCTGACCATGCGTCAAAACATTCTTTGTAATATTTCGGGAGCTGAGTTTTTAATTTGGCGGTGTCAAAGTTGCAATGCAAAACTAGACTCCCACCAACAGGTAAAATAAAACTGTTTAAAATCGATTTCCAAGTATTTGGGTAGTCTTCTAAGAATTTTTTTAAACAAATGACACGTCTAGCACTGACCATAGACTCGATATCTAGCATCTTCAGTCCGCCTTTATCAATATCTGAAATGAGCGCACAGCGCTTAACTTTATCTTTTCCGTTCCAAATAAAGTTGTAGAAGATCGAATTAGCTTCTTTAACAAGGTCATTGGATATCGGAATTACTGATGCTCTGAACATTAACTTGGGAATTGCGAAAGTTTTAATAATTTGGATTTTGCCCAAAAGAGATAAGTTCCTCCATTTCCACATGTTGATTGATTTTTTAATAGATTTTAATGTTTGTCGGAAATTTAAGTCGTTCCTCTGTTTTTCGTCATAACCAAAATAAACTCCCAAGATCTTAATAATTTCACAAACCCTATAGTTATTAAAATCATTCTCGTGTAGAATACTATTACCAAGTGCTAAAATCTCCGTTTTTTCGTGATTCACACGCAAACCAGAGCATGATCCAAAGGATTCCAGAATAACAAAGAGGGAAGCATAAGATTCCTTATCTCGTACAAAACAGGTCATATCATCCGCAAATAAAGAAAGTTTAGTAGTTTCTCCTCCTATTTTAAATCCTTTGATTGAATCGTCGTTTCTAATCTTGATCGTTAGAGTTTCTAACGCAATGATGAAGAGATACGGTGAAAGTGGATCGCCTTGGCGGACTCCTCTGCTTAACGTGAAGGGGCCTGTTGTAAAACCATTGTTCATTACACAACTTTTTACATTTTTGTACAATGTTCGAATCCACTGAATAAAAGAAGGGCCAAAATTAAACTTGTGTAGTGTTCTTATTAAAAAATTGAGATTAAGCGTGTCAAAAGCCTTTTCAAAATCAATAGCTACTAAAATTCCGGGTAGATCCTTCTCTTTAGTATACTCCATCAAATCATCAATTGTTCTGATTGCGTCAAAAATAGATCTTCCTTTAACAAACGCGTTTTGGTTAGAGTGTATTATTTCGGGTAAAACCTTTTCCAAACGTTTTGCCAGCGTTTTAGAAGCTATCTTCGCATCAACATTAATCAAGGATATGGGGCGCCAGTTTCTAATCATCCTTTTATCCTTGCCTTTCTTTTCTATTAAGGTTATTATGGCTTGTTTCTGTGAATTCGAAAGCTCTCCAAAGTCAAAGGCGTAGTTCAGACTGTCTACTAATAGCCTTCCGAACAAGGGCCAGAATGCCAGGTAGAATTCAATTGTCAAACCGTCATTTCCGGGAGTTTTATTTTTAGGAAAGGTTCCCAACACACTGAAACATTCACTGTATCCTAATTTCCCTTCACAACTTTTCCTCGAGTCATCAGCTAATGCTGGAAATCCCGTAGAGTTATCTAAAAACATGGAGGTGGCTGAATCTGATGGGTAACTGCTACCATCGTAAAGGTCAGCATAAAATGATTCCAGCTCATCCATAATCTTTTTGGGGTTGTTTGTTAGTTTTCCATCCCTGGTAAATATTTTACGGACACTGCTCTTCTTCTTGTTTGACTTTTCTAAATTCAAGAAATATTTGTTGTTTTTTTCACCCAGCTCGTACCAGGTTGCACGAGAGCGAATAATAGCCCCTTGTGTGATGTAGTCGTACAACTGGTCGTATTCTGCTTGTAGGCATTCTAGCTCATCTAAGTTTTCTTTAGAAGGGTTGTTATCGCATTTAGTAGTGCAATCTCTTAGACTTTCTTCTAGATGCTTTACTTTTTCTCTTTTTTTACGAGCCTTGGCTTTACTATAGATGATTGTTCGCTGTCGTATTTTGTATTTAATTAGGTCCCATAGGACTCGTTTATCATTAACTTCTTTAAATTCTTCTAACCAGTTTTTGTATTCCGAGCGGAGAAGGTTACAGTACTCTTGGTCATTTATAAGAGTAGAGTTAAATTTCCAAAAACTGGGTCCCCGTTCGTTTTCATCAAGGCCGTTAATTGACAGTACAATGGCGGAGTGATCCGATTTAATTGCGGTTATTATTTCTACTGACTCAACATCTTCTTGTAAGTCGTTGCTGATTAGCCAGTAATCTAAGCGTCGTTGTATTAGCGGCGATTTTTGACGCCAAGTGAATCGCGTGTCAGTGGGATTACGGATACGCCATATATCTACTAGATCATGTTCGATAATCATATCTTCCACATATCGCACAGAATCCTTTCTCTTTTTATTTCCCCCTCGCCCATCTAGGTCTGGATCAAAAATGACATTAAAATCCCCTCCAATGACAACGGACTTGTCTTCATCTGTGACAAAAGAGGGGACTGGGGCTAGCTGTCATGGCGGTCGGTGCGTCTCTTTAACCGTCCAAGAAACTATGGCAGATTCATGACACCGGAGATTTATTTGGTACTGGTGTTGACTTGAATCAAACCCTGTTCACTTGCAAAAAACTGACTTATAATGAAAAAAGGGTTCTCAGACTTAAAAATGGCAAAAAACAAAGAAAAGAAACGTGCACGTGGGTCAAGTTTCGACTGCCGAAGAAGATATATCAGACGAAATGATCCTGGAAAAGCTGTCCAAGATTCACGAGGACATTAAAACATTAAAGGAGGAACTCAAAGGTGAAATTCAGGCAGTCAAATCAGAATTAAGCGAAGCAACGAAGTCGTTGAGCGCCGTATGGGAAGAAGTGCAATCACTTAAACAGAAAAACAAAGATTTACAAGACCAGTGCGATAGCACCACGAGAGAGAACAACAAACTAAACGAGGAGATCAGCACTCTTAAAAATCGTCTAATTAAACTGGAAGATTACTCTAGGCGAGAGAATCTTCGTTTCTACAACATTCCAGAAAATCCTGGAGAGAGCAATGAGGAATGTTCGCGTAAAGTGATGGAAGTACTAACTGAACTCGGCGCCGTTCCAGAAAACATTATGTTTCATGCTATACATCGAACAGGAAATCCAAATAATACAGCTTCCTCGAACAGCACTGTAAACAACGAAGAGTCGACAGAGTCAAGAGAAGGGGCATCACGTCCTCCACGCCCACGTCCAATTTTAGTCCGTTTCGTTTCAAGAATGAATAGCAATTGGATTTGGGAAAACAGGAAGAAGCTAATGAACAGTTCTCGCTTCTCATCGGTGTTTATTGACAAAGACCTTTCCCCGGAATCAGCAAAACAACGCGGGAAGCTCCGCGCCGCATATAAGAAAGCCAAGGAACTGGACATCGGAAAAGTATTCATAAAAGGTAAAAATTTGACAGTAAATAGTACCGTCTATTCAGTGGACAACCTACCGGACTACCTTTTGCCACAGAAAAATGTCAGTGATTAGTTAACATGCAAGCTTATTCTTAAAATTTATTAGTCTTAGTACCAATTTATGGTTTTTCTTTTCAAGAATTTTAATATTGCTAGTGTAAGATTCAGTATTCGCGTAATGATTATCATATATATTTTTTTCGCGGTTAGCTTCGTTTTGTTTGTTTAAACAACTTTGCTAAAATTTACATGTTAAAACTACTTCGCCAGTCCAAAGCGCATAAATTTACTTGCCATAGTTTGAATGTTTCTCAAAACAATAGTCCCGAGCCCCTGAGGTCGCACTAAAGGTGTGAATCTTGCGAACCTTTTTTAAAAACTACGGTAAATTTGGTTATTTCTCTTTTCTTTCTCCGGCCTTAAGATCTGTGTATAAAATGCTCCCTTTATATGTATATCGCTGCTTAGTTGCAAGGGGCATGCTTAATTGTTTAAGTTCAATTATATGTTTAATTTTATTTTACTTTCTTACTTGTGCTTTAATATTTCTTTTCATTCCCTTCACTGGTGGAGTTTTCTTTCAGTTTTCTCACATTTTTCGACCCTTTCACACTTGTTTGAACGAATGGTTATTTCCTTTATACTTTTCCCACCGGCCTATATTCCTTTCGTCCTCGCAGTATGGTGTGTAAAAATATTAATTTTAAACTTGTATCCCTAAACGTCCGAGGGATTCGCTCCTTTGAGAAGCGAAAGGCCGTATTTAATTGGCTTCACAAATCTCAGGCCGATATATGTTTTTTACAAGAGACCTATAGTTCTCCAGAAGTAGTTAACATATGGAAAAAACAATGGAAGGGCGATACCTTTTTCTCGCATGGTAGTTGTCACAGTAAAGGTACAATGATTCTCGTGAAGGAACATTTAGATTTCAAACTAATTTCGTCAAAGATTGATCCATCAGGCCGTTACATTTTTTTGGAAGTTGAGATCCAAGATTCGCCTTTCGTTCTTCTGAATATTTATGCTCCTAATAAATGTGCGGAACAATGTGTTTTTTTTAGCAAATTATCGGAAGAACTTAAAGATTTTGTTCAAGATAGTTTATAGTTCGCACACTTTTTACATTATAAGTGTCCTTGCTAACAGCATTCTTCTAGATTAACGCTGCTAGAAGCATGAATTGGAAAAAGTCCATGGTGTTCAAGAAGTGGATATTCTGACTGACTGCCAAACTAGTTAAAACTCCTAGTTTGTCAGTCAGTTCACACTCGCTGGATTGTAAGGTATCTACATGATTAAGTTGCCACACAGTAACGTTGACAACAGGAGGGGCGTCCCTAAGCATTTTGCTTTGTAACCAGACATTTTTGACATTTCGCCGTTTTTTGGGAGGCGTGGGAGGGGAAGGCAGTAGAGAGGAGAATTCGAGCTACGCTCCCCCGTATAGTCAATTTCAACTTGTTTGCAAGCTTATAAACGTCATTAGTTTACATTTAAAATGTCTAATTTTAACACAACTTTTGAAATGGGGATTATTCACCAGACTCTCGGGACTTCTTGTCTGACAGATCATTTTGTTCCGCAGTAAATAGTTTGCACGCACACTGTACTTTGCTGGGTATTTCTACAAGAAAAGTACAGCAAAATGCAAACTGCAAAATGCAAAAAAAAAAACAAAAAAAAACCGGCTCTTCACTACCAGGATGATGACGACGAAGATGACGACGATGGTGATAGTAGTAGTGGTAGTGGGGATATGGCTATGAAAAAGTAGAGACTATTAAACTGGCCATGTCTGATATGTCTTTTCAGTCGTTTTCTAAGATCATAAAGCTTGTCTTTCAGTCTTACAGTTGAGTGAAGTGATGTGCCATCTGCCAGGGAGCCCAGTACAATCTCTAACAAATTGATCATTTACTGTAACTGATGCCTTTCTGATAACGAGGTCTCAAATGATACAATAACATCACAACCAGGACCAAAATCCACAGTAATATGATCAGCACAGTGTTCAAAGAGGTAATTTTGCAAAAAAGCCAAAATATAAACAAGTAAAACAAAGTCCTGTACGAAGCAAGAAATCGCAGGCTAATCTGTGGCTGCACTTGCTTCTGTAGGGAGTGGAGTGGGGAGGCTGAAGACTGTCTTGAGGGGGTAGGGAGAGAGGCTGCCTTTAAGGTAGGTGACACAAAGCAGGCTACACTTCTAAAAAGTCTTGAAGTTGTGTAAGTTCTCTCCAAGGATTTTCCAAACTAGAAGGAGAAAAGACTCTGTCAGAATATTATACCAGGTGAGCTTCTTTCCTTGCCTTTTGCCTTCTAATGTCCCCATATTTCTACTAAACAAACACACAACCAAAAAGCAGTGCACAGTAATTCGCACATTTTATCCTCAGATTCAGAAACCCAAAACTGCATTATATGACCAAGGGTAATATCACTGCCCCAAGGAGAAGGCATGGAGTACTCTCACTCAAAAGTATAAAGCAGAAGGAGGTAAAGGACTTTGCTCCCTCCTGGAGAGTTAATTGCCTACCTTGCTGTTACAACACTTATCATGGAAGCCAAGAGTTAATTTTTGTTACAGAAAAAAGATTCATAAGTCGGCAAAGTACAATCGTTTGGATACTGAGAAGGACTACACTCATCCGGACAATCATACTTTACCAAATGATAGTATGACCCCTGGGTACAAATCATTCACAGATAAAGAGTCACAGGGTATTTAAAGTGCTACTATGATCAAAAAATCACTTTTATTTTTTCTTTGGATTTCGAAACTATGTTTGTTAAACACTCCCCAAGCGAAATTATAAGAGTTAATTTAGAGAAGAAGACCGTTAATTTTAACTGCAATTTTCCGGTTTAATGGTCCGCCATTATTACACCAGAAAGGATACAATGACGTCATACACTCAAGAGCTGTAAAATGTAGTGTGTGAACGCGGCTTACAAATTATGCAAAACACGAGTTTGAGAGTGTGAAAGCTCAAAACTCCCGTGTTGCATACTAAATAAGGCACTTTCACACACACTGCGTTCTACATCTCTTGAGTGTATGACGTCATTGTATCCTTTCTGGTGTAATAATGGCGGACCATTAAAACGGAAAATTGCAGTTTAAATTAACGGTCTTCTTCTCAAAATTAAGGCTTATAATTTCGCCTGGGGAGTGTTTAATAAACATAGTTTCGAAATCCGAAGAAAAAATAAAAGTGATTTTTTGATCATAGTAGCACTTTAAGGTTTCTAGGGCCAGAGACAAATACATTATTATCAATGGTGGGCTTAATGGCTAATATCTGGTCAAACAGCCTGGTCAAAATAAGCAATTTAGTGCTTTTGAGATTAGTATTAAGACCCAAAATTGATGTATATGCAAACTATCTCTCAGTCTGAAGACACCAATAACCTTTTCATTGAGATGTGTGGACAGTTTGTACAGTAGGCGCACCAGTGTGGGATTTTCAAAGCTACAGATTGGTCGCAATTCAGGATCACCACTGTATTTCACTTCAAATTTGCGAAGGCCATTCATCATCTAGAAAAAAAAAATTGGTAAGAATGATTTCTCTGAGCCATAATTAATCACTAGATGTACCAGGTAACTGTGGTGTACAGAAGACAGTCACAAGCTCAGTTTCTTTTTTTGCAAATTGCATTCGTATCACTAACGTGTCTTACTTCCTAACCTGTGGGCCCACAGTTAACAAAAACTATGGGTGAAATGCTTTTCTAAATGGTAAATTATGTAAAAGATATAAAATTACTGAACAAGTCCAAAAATTTCATATCAACAAGCTTAAGCTCCTTTATATTAATGTTTATATTAATTTTTACTGTGAGATTATTTCATTGGAAATTGCATAAAGACAGATTCAGAAATCCCACATACTTGATATCGGCCAAGGGGAGTGGGTACGACTCCCTCTTCAGTCTCAACATGGTCTGGTAGGGAAGTCTGGGCACCAGCTAATGACTGGTGTCTGTTTCCATGGACTGGTGAAGCAGTCTCCCACTGAATGGTCCTGTTCAATATACTGCCATCAATGGAATCTGTCTCCTAAAAATGACAGAGTTTCAAGGTATCAGGGAATTTGTTCCTCCTTGTGATTTGGCCTTATCGTGGCTCTGTTTCTGCAATTAGTCCGCCAGCAAAAACAAGAAATTTGTCAGGTGTGCTGACAAATTTCGCCGTGATTAAGTTATTACACGTCATGGGTCATGTGACAGCTTGCAGTGAAGTTTTATTATTGATGACCAGTAGAGAATTTTTTAAGCCCAATAAGAATAAATTGAAACTCAAAATCTTCTTTTCCTTTCATCCTTTTTTGTCAAGTGCAGAAAAAACACAAGCTAAAATCAAGACTTTGACCACATGTGATCTGTTACACTGTAACTTTATGTCCTGAAGAACACACAACTAACCTTGACAATTTTTGAGAGTAACTTGCTGGTCTGTTCCAAGTAAGACACAAGTTTGCCATCTTCTGCATTTCTATCAAAGTCACTTCCTTGTGATGTGTCACTCTTGAGGGCCTTCAAAAATACAGCAAAAAACCCTTCATTGTCTTCAAGGGACTGCTGTCCTGCTTGGCCCTTAGTGGAAGCCTCATCAAGTGCAGCTAACACTCGGGAGTGAAGCTCACCCATCTACAAAAACAAACATAACCACAGTCAAGCATAAATAATATTATGTTACGTTGACAACAAAATGAATGGAAGGTTATATTATTTAACGGTACGTTGGTTACATTATATTATTAAGGGCTCTAGGCAGAAACCTTATGGCCAAAAATGTTGAAAAACTAAGGTTCTGGAGGCCTAATTTCTTTCTTTCTGTGCAAAAAGGCATGACTTTCAATGAAAAAAGCCAGGAACGTCACTTGCAACATTTTTGACTCAAACTGTTTAACTTAAGAGTTCACTTTTTGTTTATCTGAAATTGAGATTTATTAGATCAGAGGTCTTTCTGAGCTGCCTTTAAAAAAGTGGTTTTCTTTAATTTAAATGAAGCAATGCACAAAATAACACTTACAAGAAACCTGTCAAGTGATATTGTGCATTCAGCACTTGACCCAAGCATGATTTTATTCTTATTATAAGATCTACCAATTTAAATCACATATAAATAAACAAATTACACTCAAACGAAGAAAACCGTGAATGCTGAAAATATTCCTGGAATGTGTGTTTAGACCAATCACGCGAGACCTTGTAACCGCAGAAAACGAATTGGTTCTCGAATTGTTTTGAAAGGCCTCAAGATTTAATCTTCATCTTTATCTTACAGGAATTGAAATTACTATTACTTTCTATCTGAGAGCCACATGCACTACGCAAGCAAAAATATGTTTGAGCGCTTTTGGACAATAAAATTTTTCGACATGGCGGCCCAACTATTAGTGGTGCCGACATTTCAAATAAAAGCAACTCAAGCGGCACTTATTTCACCTTGATGTAAAAATTGCAATGTCCTCCCTTAAAATTCGCCCAAAGCTGCTATTATTTCTGATAGCACAGCTGACTTGATTTATTTAGGCCGAAATCGTTAAATCTTGAGGTCTTTTGAAACAAATTGAGAACCAAATCCTTTCCGTGACTGAGCAACCCATTCGTTTTCTGCGGTTACAAGGTATCGCACATGATTGGTCAAAACACAATGAACATTCCAGAAATATTTTCAGTGTTCACGGTTTTCTTCGCTTGAGTGTAATTAATGCACCTCAGAATAGTATTAGTCATTAGTCAGAAAAATTACACATCCTTTTGTCTAACTCTGATGGTTCAATTCCCAGCTACTTAGAACAAATGGTTCTCATCCTCCTCCCTCTAACAAAACATGGTTGCACAAAATAACTGAAGGGGATTGGTGAAAGGGCAAAAAAGCAAAGGATACATGCTGGAGACCTGACCTTTATCGTGCCTGGAAGATGAAACAGTGACCTCAGTGAGTATGATGATCCTTCCAGTTCCATGATATGTGCTTTGATAGCTGAGCTAGGTGTGGCCAGGCTAGATTGTGGGGTGTTACGGTGATTACCAGATGTTGTTAAATAAGCATTTTCTCCTGAAACAAAAGTACAAGATAAAAAAAGGCCTCAAAACAGACTTAAAATTAAAATCTTCATTCCCACTGTTGATTTTTGTCCCACCCTACTGTACTGTCCACAGTGACTGGAAGTTGGTCTTTTGCAGTTTTTCATCCCATGTCCTGACAATGACGACAACATTACAACCCTCACACAGCCCACTGGACTCGGCCACGCTGGACTCGGCTCCATTCGACTTGCAATGTTATGCCTAAGATAATTTTAAATTTGATTTTCTAATAGTTTCCTTTGTTTCACAATAATTATGAATCACAAACTCTCCTAATCTGGAAGAAAGGAAACACAGACTAAAAAGAATTAATACACAGGAAACCTAAAAAAGTGGAGCCCTGCCTCATGGCCACTTGCCTCATTACTGTTGTCACTTCACAAGTATTTTGACTGGAACAAATGTTGACTCAGGCTTTTTTGCATGAAAAGACCATTAATCTGGCCACTTCATTAATATGACTTGTTTCCGTTGGTCTGTAACTGACCAGATTAATCGGGTTCCCCTGTACAACAAATGCACTGTTACTGGTGCAAACCTACTCAATAACAATTCAATTTACCATCTGCATTTCATTGAAAAGCTAATTCTATGCATGAAACTGAACATCAAAGGAATAATCAAGCCCAGCAATTCTAATGGATGTATAACTTTAGGTTGAAACTCTACCTCATTGTTTTATTGCAGCAGTGAAAACTACAAACACAAGTTGTTAAAAGATAACTGTACACCTTTATAAGACTTTGAACAAAAAAGCCTGTCTATGTAGTTTAGAGAAACCTGATACCAACCTTCTTCAATTATGTCTAACAGATTTGACTGAGCAAATACCTGAATAAAAATAAAGGGTAAAACACTTATAACTTATCTAACTCATAGAGCATAGAGCTAATTTACTTTAAGGATCAAGTCTCTTATAAGGTATTCCAGGACATAGAGAAAGCAATGCATAACTAGTTAATTGAAATAGTTAACCCAATTACCAAAATGAAAGAAAGAATTCTATTTTAAGGATGAATTTTACGATTATGAGAGGGCTTATGAAGATAAATTATTAAACAAAGAATTCCGTTGTTACCTTAATGACCCTAAAAAGGAGGTAAGCATCTTTAGCAGAACAAAGGTTGAAGCGACAGGCACGAGAGACAAACTCAAATAGTAATGCAGAATAGAACAGCAGGTTTTCAAAAATAAAGGATTTCCTGACAAAGAAAGAAAACATAGAAAATTTAATTAGACACAGTAAAAGGGAATTTGAGGTCCCTGACTCAAATGGCAATCTTCTCTATATAAATGACAAAATCATTACTAATTAAATAAGTTTGTAGTTGTATATGGTACAGTCAGGTTTTTTGAATGACTGCATTAGAGAGAGAGAGAGAGAGAGAGAGAGAGAGAGAGAGAGAGAGAGAGAGAGAGAGAGAGAGAGAGAGAGAGAGAGAGAGAGGTTTTTTAAATGTCTGCATTAAAGAGACAGAGATGACCTTAACTTTGATCTCTCCACTTGAGGCCAAGTGAGCCTCTGTAGTTAAAGTACTAATATTGTGTCACTCCATTGCCACTTTTACACACTTTTTGACATTTTTGATGGCTTCCATTTCTACTACTGAACAAACAAGACTAAGAACTATTAGTATGAGAAGAAGTTGCAAGTGGGAACACAAAACTTGACAACTCTACCTCTCACATTTCTTTCATTTTAATTGGCCAGTGGACATGGAAGCCATGAATGACTACAAAGGACTGTGGGGGTGTTCTGACAGCAGAAGTGTGAAAAAGTCACAAAAATGCTTGCAAAGATGGAAAGAAGAGTTGTGTCCATTGAGAGCCGATCCTTCTAAATTAAAAAGATAAGAACTTCAGCCCATGAAAATGATAATTAAAAAAAATGGTAGAAAGGAAAAAATAACTATAATAAACACGGCAGACAAGTGGCAAGACAAGTTGCAGAAGTGGGTGTATAGCCAGGCACATCCTTACAAAAGCTGTGACTGTGACAGTCATTGCAAAAAAAAAAAAAAAATTAGAAATTGATTCTAATTTTTGCAGCTGCTGAAACAATTTAAGCTGATTCAAGGTATATTATACTGTGAAACACATGGCAAGTCACACAACATATTGCATGTGCCTTTAGGTACTCACCATTCTGGACTTGCAGATTCTCTGGAGTCTTCAGCAACCCCGCTTACAACAGAACCATGAACCTTTGAATACCTCCATGGCTGGATATAGCTTAGCCAGGTCTCCATCACCTATAACAGATGATTAATTTTACAGCTTTAACACTGTTGGAGTATACAAAGGGGGCAGACTCTGCCCTTCCTTTTCTTCCACAAGATGGAAATTATTTAAACAGGGTCTGACCTTCAGTAGGCTTTTCTATTATGGATGCACAAAGTGCAGAAGACAAGATAGTATGAACAGTTACATACAAGATAAACCTGAAATTTGGTCAATTTTGACTTCAGTAACTTCAGTTGGACGGTGAGCTATCAAATTGTTTTTCTACTTTTCTTTTTTACAAACATAGCAGTAATACTTACATATCTAAAGGAGGGGTCCAGAGGCCAGTGAGAAAAACAGTGATGTAGAAAGTGATACAACTTCTTTTGAAGAAACTGAGGTATGATGACTCTATAAGATATAACAATTTGTCAGTCTATAAACTCATAAGATAAGAACAAGAGTTTCTCTGTACTATGCAGTCTCATGATTTGTTATTAAACAAGTTTTGTTTAAGTTTGTTACAATATGACACTTCCATAAACTGATGAACAAGAAAATGAAGTTTATTTTATACTAAACAATTCCTGCCTTCATGATAGTTTCCCATGTAGCCGTTACTTGGGTCACTAACAGCTACAGGGTACTAAAATACAAACTACATGTAAATGCTATTCCTTTGGTTTTAAGAACATGAATCACAGATCAGTCAATTAATGATGACGGCTTTTGCACAATTTAGAACGGCGGTTTCTTTTCCCCGTGTGTCTCTTTACTAGCTGGATTCCTGTGGAAAGTGGCTCTAAATTAGTAATACTTGTAGGAAAAGCTAAACCATTAAAATAGCTCAATTGATTTTCCCAAAAACTTTTGTCACTCTGATAAACTGAAAGAGGCAGAGAGGAAAGACCATTCCTGGCTGTTATTCAAGGATATATCAATGGTACATGTAAACAAGCGATCGAGCAAGGTTAGATTTTTTTTTGATACTTGTCTCCGAAAACAATATAGGAACTAACAAGTTCTTTGTTGCTTAAGTCTAAGGTGATGTTTCGCTAAAGAAATCTCTGCAGTTAAATCCAAATATCTCAGGCGAGGTTTGGACTTCCGAACAGATATACCCCTAAACAAGCAGTTGGGTGCCCCTGAGGATCTTGTGGGATCCTAACCCAGGATCCTGACAAGATCCTACTAAGACCTGTAGGATCTGTAAGATCCTAAATGGGATTCTGTAGGATCGATCTTAGTAGGATCCAATATTAAAGATCTTATGCAGGATCCTAAAACATTATACAGGATCCTGAGTAGGATCTTATAAAATGTGATAAGGATTATTGCCATTTAGAATTCTGAGTTGGATCACACAGAAAATCCTGTAGGATCCTGTATACATGTAGGATTTCTACCACTAACATTAATATTGTATTACCTCCTTAGTTCATCAGAGGGGTGCAGAATAGAGAGATGGTTCACATCTGGGCCCTTGGAATACACAAAGGAGTGAACATGCTTCACTAGAATCCTCACCACTCGCACATGGTCTAAAGATGGCATGAAATATTGCTGCATGTGGCAAGAAAAATAATGCAAGACAACCATCAACCAGTCTCATGCTTTAAAAGTTCCACCATCCGATTAGTACTGGTTGGTCAATCTTATATGAAAAAGTGGTGGCGTAGTGTTTTCTAATAACAACAACAACAACAATAATAATAATAATAATAATAATAATAATAATTCAGAACTTATATAGCGCATTTTCTCCCAATAATTATCATTGGGAGATTTGAAGGTTGATGGTTTAAATCAAAGGCTCCTGTGAGCTAAGTAGTCTGCATGGACAGACAGTTGCTAGAATTAAACCTCTGAATTCTCCTACAGCCCTCACATTTTCAGAGAGAATGCCGTGCATTTTATAAAATTACGTAACGTGTATCAGTTTGCGTGACTACTTGTCGAAAGGCGATCCCCAACAAAATGCCTGGGTTAAAGGTTGAATTAACCTTTTCTATTATTGCATTTGGTTGATCAAAATCTTAGCTTGTTTTCACCCTTAAATGTTTAGATTCGACGAAATTAAACCAGAGTGTAGAGTCTAGCATATTTGTCCCATCTTCATAATATTTATAATTATTTCAAATGCATGAATTGAAATAATTTGTCTGAGTTAAAGACAGTCTTTTCATAACCAATTAATTCACTACCATAGGTGTAATCTACTCTGGAAATATAACCCTCTCAAAACCAAAAGTAAAAGATAACCCCTCTCCCATGCAGACCCCCATAGGATATCATTAACAATAAAAGTTTACAGCCGATTGTCAGACTGACCAAATTTTTCGCCCCCTTCCTCTAACACGTTCCAACGCTACGTGTCTTCAGTTAACGACGAAATTTCTCTTTCCATCATCACTACTTGTTCAAACTTGATCGCCAAGGATGAGCTGTCTTGATATTTAAACAAATTCTCTTTACTACACGTAGTTCCATAAGAAATGTATGAAGAACAGTAAAGAGAATATGCATTTTCATATCTAGGCTTAAAGGGTTCAGGCTTGGTCCCTGAAGTTAGTGTTGTGTTGTCTCTATAGACAGGTAACTTAATGCAGGACTGCTTCTCTCTACCCAGGTATATAAATAGGTACAAAAGAACTGTTTACAAAACCTGATAGAATTCTGGGGGTAATGTTGGGCTGGATTATCACCCTATCTGAGGGAGTAGAAATTGCTCCATTTTTATCACATTAATTGAGAGGAATGCCTGAAAATTAGCTACAACAGCCAAACCCACATCCACTTTACAATAAATGAGGCCATGTACTACACAGTTATCTAAGCCTATTTAGTTACTGTTCTACCTGTCCATGTGAAAGAACATTGCTTGAAATGGAATCCTCTGTATTCTGATTCAACCAAAATTCAATCATAATCTGAAAGTTGGAAAATAACAATTTTTGGCTTTGAAAATTTCTTAGTGGCATAAATTAGTGATTTTTAGTGACAAGTGACAGTTATTTATCTATAAAATTAATGTTATTAACGTTTAATGATAAAACATGACCAGCTAAGACAAACACAGGTATGACATCACAGAACATTTTGGAAGATGTCTGGGAGAATTCAACAGTGCTTATAAATTTTCAAATTTTTCCAAACTCCCTGTCACATTTGCACCAGTGTTTTATTTGTCTTACTTGTAAAAAGGTTTCTGATCTCCAGATTTCCTGAGAGCCATGATCAAACAACCCATGATGCACAGTGGGTGGACTGGCTCTGCCTGATGAAGGCTTGATCAAACCTCTGAACTGATTCTGAAAGTGCTGTGATCTTGCATAGTGATTGGGATCATGCCTGGTTAAACGACAAAAAGAAAAGGCCAGAGGTTTGAAAATTGATGATGGTGACAAGATATGAAAGTCATGATTGAACAGCACAGTACATTTGCTATTAAGAAAAGTGCTAGATATCACTGCGTTCTCAGGGTCTCTCGTTGTGCCATCTTGTGAAGCAAGAGATGCTGGGGAGAAGAGAGTCCACTGGACAGTGTATTTTCTTGCGGCATGGTAAATAACATGTTGGTTGGTAACATGTACGATAACCATTCATATTCAAGTTAACCAATGAAAGAGTGAATAGATTATAATAACCTAACCCAGTCTTCTCCCTAGTTTTCAGGGCAACAGGTAAGTCAGTTTTCCAGGCCAGTAAAGCAGCTCTGTTGAAAATCCTTTTCTACGCTAGAGTGGAAGTATCATCGAAAGACCCAGAATATTGCTCACGGCACTAAGATCACACATGTCTTGAAAATGCTTCAAAACGCCAGACGTTTGCGATTCCTGTTTTAAGGAACATGTTTGACTACAGATACACATCTAGATGAAAATGCCTACAGCAACTTACGAATGTAATAACCGGCATACAGAGAAATGCTAAGAAGATAAAGCTTCAGTATCTTTCGAAGGCGCAAATGAAAAACTCAGAGGAAGAGATAAGCTTACTACTAACAGCACCTTACAAACATGCTAAGCAGCTAAAGTACAGAGAAATATCAAGGAGATAAAATTAACAGCATCTTATGGATAAACTAACTGTAACATACGGACAAACGTCAAGAACATAACAAGTCTAATATTTTTCCAGCGTTCTAACACACGAAGAAAAGTCGAGAAGATAAGAATATTAAACACTGACAAACGCACTAACGTGTAGAAAGTGTCGAACGTACTAACATACCGTCAGAGAAACGTGAAAAAGATCTAACATCTTAGGAACGTAGAATTGCACGGAGTAACGTCGAGAAGATAAGATTATTGCTATTACCAAATCTGTTGGGTATTTCTAAACCAGGCCTGAGTACATGATTTCAACCGGTAACAAATGGTGCTACAAGTGGTAAATTTTACCGGTTACCGCCTGATAAGGAGAACACTGCTAACCCCAAATTAGCATACGAAAAAAAAAACAGTCATTTCCCTAGCTGTCTCGAAAAATCCAACGTGGTATTGTTTTCACATACTGTACAATCTATAAAGATGGCAAAAGCTGGATAAGAGAGAAAACTTTCTGATTTCATGACTCATAACTCGAGCCCCAGAAACTCTGACTTGAACTGGGGCAGTTTCCCCTGCTTCACATATTACTTTTGCCCTAATTACTCTGCCCTTTGATTTCTCAAACAGTTTTCACTTTTTTGTTATTACTGACAGTTTGAGTTAATTCTTGGTTTGCAACAGTATGATAAAATGAGTTTGATTGCATGAACTAGATTCAGAAACAAGGGAGTTAAACAGTAGGTAAAAGAAATAATTAGAACAATTTCTGGCTCTATAATAGTCTTCAGAATAAAGTTAGCAGGGAAATAATTTTCATGTTGGTGTCCATTGTTAGGACACTAATGTGGTGGCCATGAAAGCCAGTACAAGAAATAAAGCACTAGATAATGTATGAAATTGATATTCCCTACATTCTCTTCAGAATTATTTAGACGACACTTTTACACTATTATTGTACTTGAAAACTGAATTAAAGTAATGCAAAAATATTAGTTTTATGACATCTTGAGAATTCCTGTGTATTGGGCTGCCACGAAATTGATCAAATTACAAAACCGTTTATTTCTAAAGTGAAGCAACATATCAACATAAAATTTGTCATGACGATTTTTCTCACTGGTATGCAGAATATATTAAAAGAAGAGCTTTGTGGCAGCCTTAGCTTACATTTTCGAATTATTATGACATCACTGACACGAAAACCGGCAATAAGATTCTACTTTGAAAAAGATTCATGTCTAAATCTTACCAAGATGTAGGAACTTTCCTTATTGAACTGACAGAGGCTTTAGTCTTCAAATTGCTTGATAAAATGGCTGATCCATCAGAGGGTAAAAAGTAGTTAAGGTAGTCCTCCAAAACAAACAAGTACAGATGGTCCTGAGTGGAGTTCATGCTGGATTCCTACAAGCATAAGGTAATGATGGGTTGTTGCAGAAAAGTATTAAACACAACAACAATAAACAACACTAACAACATCAAAATTTAGTTCACCATAAGCGCCTTAAGAAAGCTTGTATCTTTAATTAACAATAAGAGCCAGGAGCATATATTGGCAGACATGCGGCAATAAACAGCAATCCTGGCAAGAAGTACTGAATCACCTCATATCTAATGACAGCCATGTCAAACTGTGCCGGCAGCTGGCAATTTTCCTATCTACAGACAATAATTTACCGCTTGTTTCATACTGGGGTTCCCGAGGAACCTCTTAGCAGTCAGAAAGACCCAATCCTTGCTGCCTACTTCTACTGTTATGTGGCCTGTTGCTACAAATCATTTTCGGACAGGGCTGCAACAAGCAAACATGCTCCATCTTTTGGGAAAAAGTGATCATCTAATTCTTCAGGCTAAAGCATAAAATAATATGGAATTAGCTTCCAAATGATAATCAGTTTGTCAAAGTAGAGCTTAATTAGAACAATTTGGATTTCAAGTCCGTATTGACACATGCCCTTTTTCCAAAAAATCCAAGTTTATATAACCAAACCTGCATTTTCCAAGTTTAGAAAACACAACCTGCATTTTCTCTTTTTGTAAAGCAACATACAAAATTACACAATACTATAGTGGGACATCTTACCCTGTTAGTGTGTTGATGCACAATATAGTAGGCATAATGGAACATGTAGTATTCAAAGGTATCTTACAAAAGTTAAGCAACATTGAAAGTATCAAAAACACCAAAAGTTACAACTTTTTAGAAAATACAGTACAAAGGGTTGAATTGAAATTGATGTGCAAAGATCCTATAATATATCTATTCCAGCGACCTATAGACTACTGTATATTGTTGGGGATTTTGACAAAACTGCAAGAACATTTCCCCTTGGTCATCAACTTACAGAGACATCCTTTCATGGCTTCCGAGTATATAACTCTATCACCTCCAACTCTACTAGGCTTGATTACCAGCTGCTTTTTGGAGGGGCAGAAATCAAGCCTACAACTCTATTAGCTGTTTTTTTTTTTTTTTACCAGGAAGAAACCTTGAGGTGTGTCAGGAATTTTCATTATTTCTAGCCCCTGATATTAATTTCTTTTAACCCAGTTTCTTTGAAAAGGAATACTCTGATCAGTAGAGCAGCTTTCAAGGAAAAGTCAAAAAACCAAATAATCCCTTTGGCCTGGCACAATAGGTGCTAAACAACATAATGCACCAATCAAAGTAAAGTACATGTAAATACATGTATCAGATGTCAAGAGCACAACCAATTTACAACTGGTTCTGGTTTTCCTTATAACACAAGGCAAGTTTTTTAGACTAATCACAGGGTACAGTAAAGCACAAATTAGTGACACTCGATGGAAACTCTGTGTTCTATAACTTAGGAACTTCCAGTAATAATAGGACTGACTTTGGCTGGTAGTAGATTAGGTTGGTATACACACACAAACCACAGGCATCCCATTGAGAGTTTAACCATATCATGTGCAACTAGGAGTATCACTTCTCCTTCCAGGATGAGGCTACTCCATTTTAAACATTGTAAGGTTACAGACAGGACTTTGTTTGTTTGTACCCTTTTATACACAAGCCATATCTTGATCAGACGTTTAACCCAGGCACTTTTCATTAGCATTCCTGAAGAAGGTAGCAGTGAGTGAGGCTATAAGCACGAGAAACCTGTGAGTAATACATTGGCTCATATCATATATTGGTCCTAAAGTTGTAAGTGACATGCACTTTACAACAGACTTTGTTTAACATCCAGCGCAACAAACATATTTACTTTCCTCTCAGATACAAACTGCTTCACTACGTAAACAGGAAAGGCAAACAAAATTTTTACTAACTGGAAACTGCCTCAGTGTGCTGTAGGCGGCAACAGCCTGATACACCTTGGCAGGAAGAGATGATGGGAAAAAAGTTGACATGAACCATTGCGTTTCTAAGCAAGAATGGCTGTTTAGCTATCAAAAGGATACTCAGTAACACAGCATTAATAGTCTCACCAGGAGTTCTGATAGGCAATTTATCATGATATAAAACTGGAATCCTGCCTTCCGACAAAGCATTTTGTGTTGGAAACTGTACATGAAACAGAAACAATAATAATGAAAGTTTATGTTGTGCTTAAAGGTATGAGGTCACAGGTAGTGAGTCTGAGGGAGAAAGAATTCAAATATTTGTTAGCCTTGCTAAACTGGATAATGATGATGATGATGTCAAGTCTTACTGTTAAATTAATCAACTTTATTTTATGAGAGGGTACATGACAGTAGTAAGATCCTGTAGGATCTTACAAATTATGATTAGGATTTCTCCTTTTTAGGATTCTGGATAGGATAACAGAGGATCCTGTACAATCTTACCGAATCCTACAAAATCCTGTAAAAATCTGTGTAGGATTTCTACCAGGGTTGCAATCCTACCAGGGTTAAATTATAAAAGACAGTATTTTGCATAAAAAAATCCTGCTGACATAAAACAAAAGAAGGTGAAGATAAACCAAACTTACTGGAAGACAACTGATAAAAAATTCATATCTGTGTTGGTCATCAGCCTGTAGCTTGTCAATCAATTTGAAAAGTGCACCACTTGGAGACAGAAATTTCTTCACAGCAGCAAAATCTCTACTGTCACGAGACAGAGTCTTAAGACCCCAATCAGTACTGCTGGAATAGCCAAAAATGTTACTAAGGAGCTGTGGAAAGAACCCATGCAGATTCTGCAAAATAACAAAACATAATCAATGATTCAAGAAGTATAACTCTTAAAAATTTATCTCAAGGAGAAATCCTAGGAGAAGGGGGGGGGGGGGGTAAGAAGTCACAGTGAAACTATCTGCCAGTGCTAATGCAAGACTTATCATTCATATTATGGAAGTCCAATGTCAGGACATACTTTGAGGCCTTAAGTATTCATCTAAAAAATGCGAAAGTGTTTTTTGTTTTGACACTTTGCTACATGACGTAACTAGTCACGCAAGACATGAAGAAATGTATCAAACTATATCAGTTGTAGTGTTATCGTATCTTATTTTTTTCTGAAGCATCTCAGCGGTCAAGAATCCTAAATCCTTGAATCTGATTGGCTAATGACGCGCGCTCCAGCGGTCCGGATTTTCCCATCCGGACCCCAGGTATGGACCACTCCAATCCGTGAGAAAACTTGAAGTGAAATCATTTCACTCCTCCCACACAACGAAATGTTGGATTTTTTTTCTTAACATGGAACTTTTCTCTCACTTACCGTTGTAAAGTGAAAGGAAATACCAGCAATGGAATAAAAAAAGGCCTGGTTATTCTCCGAAAAAGGCGAGTATTCCTGTGTTTTTGTTGAGAAAATTTTGCTGGCTTGCCTTCTTCGAGTTGTATTTTCTTATTGACACACGCGATTTGATTAACACGGGTTAACTCCAAGTTAGTGTTTTGACCTCCGTTTCTCGTTTTAAATTTCATTATTTTCCTTGGAGATCTCTTTTTTAATCTTGTCCCATTTAGCTTCATTCAAGACAATATGATTATTAATGATTGTTAGCTAAAATAGTCAAACAAAAACCTCGCATCGCTGTGTCTTCGACAAGAACTGCTGCATGTCAACAAGCTTTTACAGTTTACTTTTCTCAAAGCGTCGATTTGCGAAAATCTTGACCAAAAACGAACAAAAATGTCTCAAATGCTAAGATATGCAGTGGAGTTTGTAGAGCGTAAGCCTTAGTTTTCACTAAAAGTCTTACTTGTTAAATAAAGATCTTTTGGTACTAAAAATAAAACCAAATTTAAATGTGTGATTTGATTTTGAAAAAGACAAAGCTTCTTTCTTTATTCTTGCTATTAGACGTTGGGGTTTGTTGTTAACGGTTATTGTTTTGTGATATAAATATTTTAAGTTCTGTTTTAATTTTAGTCTATCCTTTATCCCTACAGTTTGCTAGGGACTCTTTCTCATCAAAGCTATTAATTTCAACTAACTTTGATTGTGGGAACTAGCGCACGTAGAAGGACTGTTTACAAACAATTCTCAAACCAATTCGCCTCGTTCCACCTCCAAAAAAGCAGAAAAAATAAACACGTTATTCACCAGCCTAGGTCGGTCCGCATAGGGAAAAACTGTGCCCTCGGTCTTGAGTATGGCCCGAGGCCACAGGCCGAGGGCCGTACTCAAGACCTCGGGCACAGTTTTTCCCTATACGGACCTCCCGGCTGGTGAAAAGCACCACATTTTTAAGTATACTCATCGCATGTCTGCATGTATGCAGACCTGGTTGAGAGACAGGGTAGGGTTTCCTAAACTCCAGCAAGACACTAGCCTGCAATGCAGGCGTATTTTTTTGGTGACCGAACGCTATAGCCGCCATCTTGAATTTTAAAATAAGAGCAAGATTGGGGAGAGTAGAAAGAGCAATGATAACCAAGATTTTGGCACTCGCGTGTCCCCAAGAAAACACCTGCATTGTAGGCTAGCAAGACACCAAAATGTTTTGAAGTGCCTCTCCAAGGGAGAAATAACACACTGATCACAGGGTTGAAGACTTGGACTAACATTAACTACCTGTGTTGAAGAACCTTCTATCAACTTTTCAACCTCCTCACATCTCTGATACAGAGGTGTTTGCAAAGCTTCTCTTGTCTTGCTCTGGATAAAAGACATGGGGAGAATGTTGTCATCACCTGATTAAGGTCATATCTTATTGAAACCAATCACTCTAACCTCATCAAGTGAAGTTTGTGTTTCAAAAGGACACTTTCTCAACCATTTCTGGTTACATAATGTTCCTGGGTAGTCATCGTGCACCAAATTAGGTGAAGTCTCTCAGAATAGGTTTTTCTAATCACAGAGATCAGGTGTCTAATAATGCATCACTTAATTCCAGCAGTGCCCATACCACAGGCATTATTGGGGCATTTTCTTTTATGGGTAGTGAGTGTCAGGTATAAGTGGGGCACATTCCAATATAATTTATATGCTGTGGTTCAATTTTATCCTTGGTTCAATTTTTATTTTCCTTTGTTTTTGTGTATGGTAATGTATGATAATGAGTTAAAAACAAAGGAAAACAAAAATTGAACCAAGGAGAAAATTGAACCACAACATATACCCCAGCATACAGAATTTTGGTTTCATTCAATGACCATTAACAAAGATGTTAGGTTTGTTATTATCTCTGCTGAAGACATAAAAGAGATGACAAAACAAATGGTCACTGGAACAATACTGAGATACAACACAATACCGAGATACAACACTTCTTGTGTGTCGACCTCAAATGGTCATGCTGACTGCTCATTGTTTGACATGTCATTGACTGACTGCATCCAATCAGAATGGAGCAGTCAGCATCACCGTTTGAGGTCGGTACACGAAAATTTGCCACAGATCATTTGAACTACATATGTGTTTTATTCGGCGGCTAGCGCTTGGTGATTTGGACGGATTTTCAAACAAATGGTAGGAGAAGAATCCTTAACGTCTCAGCTTTTCTTGGAGCTCACTTTGGAAGCGGGGCGATGCGAATTTTCGGGGTGAATTTCGGCTTGGCGCTGGAGCAGTTCTGAGAAGATCTCCTCCCTTGTCTTTCTCTTATTATGCTCAGGTAAACGCCGAATGCTAAACCTTCAAAATTGCCAACATTCGCCAAAATTTGCCATTTACAAGGTTGACAAATCACAACAATTGATTATTTTTTGAAGACAAATATCAACATTGCTCCTGATATTTTGCTTTAAATACAAAGCTAGTAATTTTCCCATACAAATCCTTCAAATTTCAAACAGATTGTCTGGGCCCCCGGTGAATTAACCGTTGGCAGTGGGTAGATAAGCCCCAAAAGAAGGAAACTGACTTCTTTTTAACTGCACCTCAAGGCATTTAACAGCTCATTCGTCCACGCCAAAAAAAAAAAAAAGAGATGTCCTGGGGTATGCCTAGTGAGGGTGAAGTGGAACTGTACTACTGGAAATTACTGACAGTTGCACTTCTAAACACTAAAACACTAAAGATGGAAGGACGTGAAATGCTACTCATAATGCAGCAGTCAATTCCGGAATCTTAAATTAAACCATAAAGAACACCGCACGGGAAAACATTGCATGTAAGACTTACAAACGCGGGAAGATTTGAATCTTACGACAGGTGACATGGACCATGATGACTATAAAAGCTTCTCTCTACTATGACCACTACTTTGATTTTATGATTACTGGAGTGCAAAACAGTTAATTATAAAGACAAAGACTGCATGAAGGTTTTCCTCAGTATGTTATTAAATTCTTACCGTAAAGTCGACATTCATGGCTTCAAAATGGCGGCGTATGTGAGTTAAGGACTTTTTGTTTAGACTTACTTGAGGGATTTCCCTCACAGGCACCAAATAAGTAGGGAGAGAATGGAGGATCCAAAAAAGGAACCGCGGAAACTTGGTCATGTGATCAGAGCCAGTCCTCCCTTGCGCCCCTCCCCTCAAATACCATAACCTTGAACGCCGGACAGACTTGGTGCTTTGTGAATATTTTCCAGGTTTTTCTTTTCGAAATAACAGAAAAGGGACAAGAAACCCCACGAGAATATTCGCAAAGAGCTCTCTACACAAGCGGGCATGGCTTTTGTAAGAAAATCACATTTCCGGCATGTTTTTGGATCGGGAGCAAAGAAGGAACTGTGCTACGAGGGGTTCAATGTGTCCAAGAATTCTGTCGAATCGCCGTACTGTGCCGTTAATCCCAAATTTATTGCTATCATCGTAGCTTCGGCTGGTGGTGGTGCCTTTCTTGTTCTGCGACATGACGAGGTAAGCTGTATGTTTTTACTGCTGGCTGTAATATGCCGGTAAATCAGTGGACAGGTTGGATGAGTTTTTATGCAAATATGAGTTGATCATTGTCTTAGTATTTCGGACGGATTAATCTTATGAACCGAAAATAAATCATCAACTGATAAGAGCGGTTTCGCAAAAAACATATTTCAGTTTTCATCCCGATGAACAAGGTAATGAGGAAATTACGAAGGAGGGTGTAACCGTGAAAATGAACAAATATGTAAGTGTGTAGTACGTGACAGTTTTCAAGAATATTACATGTGTACGTTTCGTGATGACATTCGTCTGAGACATTTCCAAGTGGTTTCCGCCTATCACTTACAGTATCTATGGCGTGACATGATAAAGAAACGTTCCTGGGATGTAGCAAAATGCAATTTGATTACCTCTTGCTTTCTGGAAGTTGACAGCAACATTAATAAGTGAAATTTTCGTGCTGATTACACGAGACCAGTATGACTCAGGCCATGACAAAGCCCAGTACAGAGTGTTTACATGAGATCAGTGATTATGTTAGTCCAGTGCAAACTCAGATCGGCACGAGTTTAGATTGGTTCTTGCAAAATCTTTGTTTCCAATCACATGAGGCAGGTTGGAAAAGGTTAAACCTCAGACCTCAATGACTCTGTCCCCAGTTGCAAGAGAAGTACTAACTCTACTGGGCTGAGATTAAGTTTAAACAGAGTTCTCACTTCTTGGAAGTTTACTGACCAAACGTGCCAGTTTGCAAATCAAGCATGTTATGGATGTCTCACACCAACTGGATGCCATTGTGGAGGGAATTGCCAATCCTGAGCCCACAACTTCTTCGTAGATGACATTGCTAATATGTTACTAATACTGATCTATTTCATGTAAATCCCACACCAAAGCCATGCCAATTTCCTTTAAATTCTAACAGCAAATGTCTGTGAAAGCAAAACTTGAAAGTATGTACTACTGCATGCTCATTTCCTCGAAAAAATAACCACCCCATCTTGTGCCCAAGAAACTTCCCTTGTACTGTGTTTCTTCCCCATTGTAGGTTGGTCGTCTAGATCCTGAGCATGGACGCGTGGGTGGACACAAACAAGATGTCCTGGATGTGGCCTGGAATCCTTTTGACGACAACATGATAGCTTCCTCCTCAGAGGACACAACTGTGAAAATCTGGCAGATTCCAGATGAGGGCCTTGGCAAGACCATTTTGGAAGAGCCACTGTTAACTCTGGAGGGTTGTCACCAGCGAAAGGTACATCAGATTCTGTGGCATCCTGTGGCATCCAACATTCTTCTCAGTGCAAGTTTTGACCCTTTAATTGTTATCTGGAACTTGGAAACTGGAGAAGCTGCCGTTGAAATCGACTGTCACCCAGATCTTATATTCAGCGTTGACTGGAATACTAATGGAAGCCTTATTGCCACCACGTGCAAAGACAAGAAGATCAGAGTAATTGATGCACGGACAGGAAAAGTGACTCAGGTCAGTATGCTATTTTGTTGCTCTTGAGTAAGTTTAAAAGGAGAGGAGATTCATATGGGCATTTAAGGTGTCTGAACACAGTTTGTGCATGCTCTATGATTTGTACTGCTGACATGAGTTAGCGCATGCACAAAGCTTTAAGAAAAACAAACATGGCGGCTGTACAGCGATCATTTTATTTTGTCCAGTGAAGATTATGCAAGTGTTATTTTCTGTCTTAACAAACAAACAGTTTGTTATGTGTGAAAAGCGTTTGTTTGTCAGTGTAATAAAGGTAATACTACTGGATTGTTTGTGTGGATCAAGAACCCTGTCAAATGCAACGCATGCGCAGTTAACCAGAAAATTGGGACTGCATGGTTTAGTGGAAATGCACTGATTTCTACGGAACTGTTCATTGGAATTTTCCTTTTGTCTTTGTTAATAGTAGTTTATGAAATATGCATAGTCTATGAAATATGGGTTGAACGCCTTGAGAGATTTTATGGATTTCATCCCCTCCTTTTGTTGGACACAAAATGTTGCTCAAAAATATTTCCTTGAATTCTTAAGTCCCTTGGGGATACGGAGTTGTCATGTTTGGAATCCGACAAAGGTCACGAATCGTGCCGTGCTCTCAGTAGAGAATTTTTAAATAAAATACTCCTGATTGTCTCCTACAAAATGAATTGCAAAGCATGTCAACATTATTTAGTACACATTTGTTGCAAACTAATAGATCATTAAAAAATGCCAGCTAAAAAAATTACTTGAATGATCTTTGACGTGTTTTTGCTTGCGGTAATGTTTACCCACAGTAGGTTATTTGGCTGATATACTTCTGTGACCTTCAAAGGATGTACTAAGTCCGCCATGCTCTGTTTGAATGTATGGATTTAAACGTTTAAATTAGCAAGAAAAATAGGTGGATTGCACTAAGAGAGAGGAAATTTCAAGAACGTCTAATGTTTTATGCATTTAACGGTGAAGAAACTGCTCTTTCTAAAACATTACGTCTCTGGCTTGTTTTTGCGGGAGAAGTGTTTACTTTATGGGGTAATTGTTACTGGGGCTGGCATTCACTACAGTGAAGAGCCCGCCATGCTCTCCATAGAAAATTTAGATTTGAGAGTTAATTTCCACAAGAACACTCCAATGCGTTTTAGAAAAACGGAATTAAAAGGTTATCCATGTTATTTATGCGTTTGGACCCTAGATGAATGCTATTTCACAAACATCTGGTATTTTGACGGCGTTAAAGTTTACTCTGTGCGGGTAAAGTTTACTCGCCGGAGACGGCTTTAGAAATGCCGCGTTCTGATTGGTTAACACTGGGTAACTTTTACCCTTACCGGGTAACAATTTTTAGTGCATATTGAGATTGACAAATATACAATGTCTTCGACAAGTGTTATCCATAACTCAAGTATGCACGCTAAGGCATGATCCAATTGTTAAATATGAACGAGTCTGAGTTATTTGCTTCCAAGTAGTTTGTTCCTTGCAGAATTACCCAAATATTGGAAATCTACCTTCACATAACTAATTTTCATAAATTCTGGTTATTGCCATCTAAATCTAGACTTAGTGAAAACTTGAGGTATTTCAGTTAAGCATGTACTGGCAAATAACTAAATAATTAAAACACTTACTTGCTGGGAATTATCAACTTTTTTTAAGGAAATAAGTCATTAGCTGTGAGACTTTGTCTTGATATACCACCATATTCTTACAACTAACATTGGAGCAAATGAACATGGTTATCAGAATTAAAATTTTGATGACATGGTTGAGTTATGCTTTGCAGGAGACACAAGGACATGAAGGAGCGAAGCCGCAGAGAGTGGCATTTTGTGGGAATCTTAATTACTTGTTTACATGTGGCTTTTCAAGAATGAGTGCAAGACAGTATGCAGTTTGGAATGCGGTTAGTGTGTCTGATTTCTGTGACTTACATACCCATTTTAACATTTTAACAGATGGTAATAGCCACACATGATCACTGCATTTCTAGTCTTCAGTAATGGCAGCTAAAAGACACCTTCCACAAAAGGATGTTTGGTGATTGTCCATGACACACAGAGACACTACTTTAAGAGATACTTTTCACAGTTCCAGGTACACATGAGTGCAACATTTCTATGTGGATGAATAATTTTATTGAGTGAACAAATGAATAAATGAATGAACAAAGAAACGAATCAATGAACCATCAAACAAACAAAGGAATGAACAAACAAATGATTGAATAAATGAAAGAGCGAAAGAAAGTTAGAATGAAATTCAATTCAGTTTGCAGTGCTGGCAACTAGATTTTCAGAACCGGTCGCCAGCTTGCGACTCATGATTTGTCCAATAACCGCAAGACAACTTCTGTATTTAAATCTTTGTATAAGGAAATTATTCAGAACTGGTAGCTGGTAGATGACTCACCTTTTGTCCCCACAAAGTAATATGTGAATATTACAAGAAAATCGGTTTCACTTTCTGTACCTAAATAAAACAAAATGTGCTTCGATACTTCGATCACCGTGTTTACCAGATGCCATATTGTTTCAGTGGCTTCTTTCTGAAAAGGGATTGTGTGTGCACTAAAGCAACATGTGCTTTTCATTTGCGTGGAAAATAATGGCGGGGGATGCAAGTCTAGAGGCTTTACATGAGTTTTTACGGGTGGAAGATGAAGATTCAGCAAAAAGGTTAATCAAAAATTTACATTTATCGTCAGTTGTAAATGCAGAAAACGTAGACTTACACTGTAGCCAAACTACCGAAGGACATCCTCAGAACTAGCCTGATTCCAGACATTGTTAATGAGCCTGATCATGGACATTGCATTGCACTACAAGCAAGAGGAAATGAAAATTGTTTATGCAATTGAGAACAATGGTAGCTAGCTTTCGTAAGGCTTTGTAAGTCTTTCTCGCCCATTTTCGTTCTAAGCTATGACTTTCCTTGCATGCAAAGTAACATTTAAAATCGTGGTTTTTTATGTTAGTGATATATTGAATAAGTTGGCGACCAAAATTTATGATCTGCAACCAAACTTTTCCCATTACAGTGAAACCTGTATTAAGTGGGTTCTGATAAATTGTGAAACAATAGTTAATAGTGGTGGAGATATAAGAGGTCAAATATCTCTTATATCTCCACCATTATTAGATAATTATTTACCCACAAACTTGACATGCTTTATCACAAACCTTTCGCAACTAGTCGTTCTGGGTAGAATTACTAAATTACCAAGAAGCTTAACTCCACATTTTCTCCCTCCACTCTGGTGTATAACTGCGTACCAGTGAACCATTAAGGAAAACACAGAAAAATAATGCGGATGGGTCTAACCCTGTGATTAATCACTACCATCCCATCCAGAGGTGAATAGTAATGCTGCCAGTAGTTTTCATGCTATGGAAGCTGGGTTAAACTCCAGCAACTGTGAGCCACTATGCTCTTTAAGACTTAACCATCACCCTTTTAATATCACAAGGGAGCAAGTACTTCCAAAGGCAGCATGCAAATGTCTTTGTGTTTTCCCAAACATTGTGACCGATCAGTGTTTCTGTTTTCATCTTGTAGGATACTCTGGAAAATTTAGCATTAGAGGAGATTGACCAGTCTAATGCTGTTCTTTTCATTCACTATGATGCTGACACAAAGATGATTTACTTAGCTGGCAAGGTGAGATACGTGATGCTGAGAAATTATTTGCAATGGAAAGAAAAGTGAAGGCATGTTTACTCACAGGCAATTTTGGATGGCATTTTCCTCGGAATTTTAAGTGTGATTTCAAATTGCCTGTTTAAACTATAAACCTGTGTGGCCATATCACTGGGATTTGGTTTTAAAATGTTGTGCAGCAGCAAGAGAAGAGCACCTGATTTCCTCAGTTGATTCGTGGGATGATGGATAGAACACTTAATTATTCTGGAAGGTAATAACATTATACAGGAGTTATTCAAGATATTTTTGCTTTGATTTCCCCAAAAAATCCACCTTGTCTTAATGCTTGTTTGAATTGAAATTTGAAACAGTGAATGTGCTGACTTCATTTAACAGGGTGACAGCATCATCAGGTACTATGAGTTAGTCCCAGAAGCTCCCCATTGTCACTGGTTAACAAACTACAGTGCCAATGTCCCTCAGCGAGGAGTCTGCTTCATGCCAAAACGTGGCTGTGATGTTACTACCAATGAAGTGGCAAAGTGCTACAAACTAGTTGCAAAAGGATATTGTGAGCCAGTCAGTTTTACAGTCCCAAGAAAGGTATGACTGTGTATACATTGTTTTTGTTTTAAAGTAAACCTTTCTGAGAGTGCCATTCTCAGGCAAGACCACCCAGTTTGGGTGGGTTGGGTCTAGGGATGAAAAATAATTAATTACATGTAGTGCCAGCCCGTGTCATCTTCACAGCCTGAGTGGTCCTCATTTTGCAGATATGGAACAACTTTGAAGAAGTTGTAAAGGAACTCGGTGGTTTCTTCTCCAGTGGTGGTCATCAACAAGCTTCAAAAAATTGATGTGGCTTTGTTAACAAGGTGGCTTGATTAAAGCATTTCTTTGCACTCAGTCTGAGAAATTAATACTGGGCCACCATTTCTTTTCCATGGAATATTAGAGTCACAATTAACGTGATGGGACTAGGAATTAAAGTGATGGAATTAGTCACTAATCAGTCACTGTCAGACCCTTTGTAATGTTCCATTTTTCTGTCTAGTTTTTTCTTTTTCACCTGATTTCCTTTTTAATTATTAGATGTAACAATAATATAGTTGTAAATTAGTTTTTGTTATAATCCAGGGGAGGGCCACACACAGGTTCATCAGTTTTAACTGTAACGTGCTACCCTCCTTAAATAAAGTTTTATTTTACTCTATTTTATTTAGAGTTCCATGGTACTGAAGGGCTGTGTTTATACTTCACATCCCTTTGTTTTGACAGGGTTTTGGTTAGTTTTAGTGAACGATTTATTCGTTTTCACAACAACCTTAATTGCCATTTATTTGCAGTCAGAACTTTTTCAAGACGACCTGTTTCCTGACACGCAAGGAGACGAGCCTTCTCTGACAGCTGATGAGTGGCTTGAGGGGAAAAATGCAGATCCTAAACTGATCTCACTCAAGCCAGAAGGCTCAGGAACAGCAAAGTCTGCAAAGAAGGCCAAGAAGGGACTATCAGCACTTGGCAAGAAAGCACCTAAGAAAGCAGCGGCACAAGCTGATGAAGAGGTACACTTATAATTCACATTTAAGTACACTTATAATTCACATTTAAGTACACTTATAATTCACATTTAAGTACACTTATAATTCACATTTTAATGCACTTTCAAACAAACACATCAATAAATTCCCTAAAAACTATCTGTGTAAAGCACCTATTGGATTATGGTGCTGTGTAAGTAAAAAAAGTTCAACAGCATGGCCTGAATTTTAAAAAAATTAATGCCACGAAATCGTTTGCCTTGCCGACATACATGTTCTCATGTCTAAACATGGGCAAGTCCCCTTTCCCTGGTAAGTACCCCCAACACCCTTTCAAGCTGTCAAATTCAAGTTAGTGCCCAGGTGTTAACTAAGAAAAATAGGTGATTTATCAAGGCTGTGAAAACTATTTGAAGCAGAAGTTGAAGCATCTAACGTGGTTTCCAAACCTGTGAGTTATCAGGTGGCCCAACGTCCAGGTCTTGTGGTATTTCACAGAGAAACCTATTTTGAAAGTGAGCAACAAGAGGTTGGGGGGGGGGGGGTAAATTCTTAGGCTATTAAAATTAATGATGTCATTTTTTGGATTGTTTAGGATCTCACAGAGGTGGTAAAGCAGCTAAAACTGCAGGTAGAGGCACAAGAGAAGCGAATCAAAGCCCTCGAGGAGAAAGTGGCAAATTTGTAAACAGGCATTGTAAAGCAAGAATGAAAAGAAAAAAAAAGATGGTTCAACCTGCAACTGTTTTGGACCAATGCAGCTTTATAATGTTGTTATAGTTTTAAGGTGCTCTTTAAAGTTTATCTCATGAGCTTGAGAATTGTATTTTTCCACCATTAATTTGTATTAAATTGACTCTTTATGATGTTTTTTGAGTAGTTATTTGGTCAACATCAGATTTTTCCAAGTTACAGAAACTTGGAGAGTCATTGCTCCAAACAACTTTTAATCTCATTTTTTTTTTAAGATGAAAATCTCATGGTTTAAGAGAAATAACGTTAAATTACAGAGAAACAGCCCGGTGGTGGGGGGCTTATTTAAGGAGGCTCGCAACAGTTTTTTGGGCCTTCATGGACTGTATCTTTTGAAACCAAATTTCACATAGAACCAAAGTTCATAACATTCATAGCGTACATTGAGCTTCCTGGGTGACTCCGATTTTTTTCATGATTTTTAAATTAAACATAAAGAAGGAGAAGGGGGGGGGGATTGATGAATTTTAAAGAAAATTGGAAATTGTTAACAATTAAAGGTGAGTTAAAATTAAATTGTAAAGTTACGCAACAACAAGCTTTATTACCAAATAGAAAAAGGAAAAAAAGTTAATAGTTAACAGACGGATACCAAAACAGGGTACAAACAACCCCAAAAGCTCTTGCGTGGGGATGGCATGACCACGGCATGACCCCACCCCCGCTCATATCCTACTGCCCCACCTACCTCATAGGCACGCAGTGCGTGCAAAGCCAATGAAGTTTTGTTCTGCAATATGGTAAAATTATGAGTTTTACACCACTGCAGTGTTGTCCCACCCTAACTCCCTCAACCACGCCTCTCCCAGCCCAACAAACTTGCTGCTAATCAGCTATCAAAACCGGGTAAAGATCAGCATGATTACGTGACAGTTACTGTAGCGTGACATTAAAATTGCGCGCGAAAGCACAGAACCGATGACGATTTTTTTTCACCTTGTCGCAATTTTCCTGTTGTATAAATTACCCAAGATGATGGTTAATGCAATAGGAATTAAAACAACAAAGCCCAGAGCCTTCGAATTGTCGTTCACCCCTACCCCAGCCCCGTTAAGTAAACTGAAGTTAGCGTGACTCGACATATTAATGAGTGTGACAAAAAGCGTAAACGCTGAGTTCGCAGAATTCTGGAGTCATCCCGGTGAGTGTTAGCCTCCCACGCAGTCGTTTTTAGACCCCCCCCCCCCCCCCCCAAAAAAAAAAAAAAAACGATTGTGCGGGAGGCTTCCGGGATGGGATGGCGCCGTGGTTCCCACGTTCATATTAACATTTTTCTGTTTGCGAAATTCCAAAATATACACACATAAAAAAAAAAACGAAAACCCGCAAGAACTTCAAACCAAACCGTAGTTGCTAAAATTCTCCTACAGCTCTCACATTTTCAGTATTTCACAATATAGTGAGAAATGCCATGCGTTTTACAAAATTGCGTGACTACTTGTCGAAAGGTGATCCCCAACGAAACGCCCGGAGTTAATTGTTTCTCTCGAATGAACCTTACCATTACATTTGGTTTGTCTTAGCTTGTTTTCGCTGCTAAATGTTTTGATTCGACAAAATAAACCCAGTGTAGATTCTAGAGGTTTTGTTCCCCTCTTCTTATGACCTATATTATAAATGCGCGAATTGAAATAATTTGTCTGAGTTAAGACAGACTTTTCAAAACCACAACAAATCATTGTCATGCGTGTAATTTTACTCCGGAAATTTAAACCTCTCAGATAAGCGCGATGGAGGTATTGCAATAACCTAGCCTTGTCCCCAAGAAAACCAAAAGCAAAAGATAAACCCTCTTCCTTCCCCACACCCATAGGATATCATTTCAATAAAAGTTTACGGCGGATGACCATCGACCGACCGACCGAATATTTCGTCCCCTTGCTACAACACGTTTCAACGCCACGCATCTTCACTATTTGAAACGAAGACAAGAATGCAGGTTTACCGGTTTGAAGCCATGATCTCTCTGACAATCGGACCCAAGGCTCTATGGTTTAGCACAAGTTAATTTTATGCGCTTGAAGGCAATTCTGATGCTGCCTGGGGACCAAAAAAACCTTAACAAGGAAATAATTGACATCTCTAATTACATCAACTGATAAAACAGTCAAAGAACTCGACAAAACTTTTAATAATCTACATCCTTAGATATAACAATGCTCTACAAAAAAAAAAAAAAAAAACGCGAAAAATACGTCAAGCTGTTGAGCTTATTTACAAAATATAACAGCAAGGAATAAAAGAGTCCTCGTTTCACACAGTTCCAATAGGAAAATGCACTGATAAAATTGAAACTGAGCCACATCAAATTCACTCATTTTTGTGACAACCTGACAAGAGCTTGCAACGGAGTAAAAGTGAAATTCTTTAGCTATCGCACTAAATGATTGTTTTTTTTAAGAACCATTCTTTCATAGTGAATTGCTGGGCACAACTAAGACCTCCGGACTTTACTGAAGCCCCTTTGCGAACTCTCTCATTCAAGGCTCGACCAACAGTTGCACTTTTCGGTGACGTTAATCATCGTAGCTCAAAATATCAAACAAGTTTAGTTCATAGGTTTCAAGAGGTCACGTTTATGAGTTCTGATTGGTGGATTCAATCGGATGTACGTCAATCTAGTTGTAATTAAAAATGTACAAAGCCATAAAACCGTTTTTTTCGACCTCGAACGACTCTCAAGAGAAGCGCACGAACAGCAAATCGCTAAAACGCGAGCCGCAGTGTGCAAGCGCAACAACAACAACGACAACAACATCCAGTCTCACCCGCCTATTTCACTCTCGCTCCAAAACTTTCGCTCGAAGACCGCGCAATTCTGCTGACAAAAGCAAAAAATGTATTGTAGTCAAGTAAAAATGCAATCGTTTGTCGGGTTCCGAAGCTCAGGGTTCGCATGTTATTGAAAGCTGCAGTGAAGGAACCACTTGTGCTGTCAGTAACAACGGGGATAAAATAAGTCACAAAAGAAGCATCCCAATAATCCCACTAACATTCTTCGCCTGTCGCGTCTAAACAAACATACTTATCGTAATGATATTTCCGTAGTAAATACAACATTAGTGATCTACCACAAATTCTCTAGCCTCCTGCAAACCTTGGAGATTGTACCAAGAGTACCCCCTGGGACAAAACCTTGGTATACAGTAGAAAACTATTTGAACAACTGTTGTTGCAGCACTATCATATACAGCTACCTACTTATCCACTAACAAGAATATTGCCTTCAAAATATGAAAACACACTAGAATACAGCAGCTACTTTACTCCATAGTGCTCTATAGCTTGTGTAAAACGGCCACCTCTTCGCATTTAGTGGGCCTATAATAGGTGCAAAATGATCATGAAAAGCAAAACAAAATTTACAAATATCGTTAACGTTATAAAGCTACTTTACAAAAAATTGAAAGCAAACATGAAGTGCACTTGTTTTTTAGTGCTTGGGTGGATTGCGCAATCTCATTTGGTATGGGGACTGATGCTGCTGTTGTTGCTGCTGTTGTTGTACTTGTTGTTGTTGCAGAAGCTGAACAGCTGGGGCAGCAGTCCTCTGTCCCAGTGTTACAGTTGTCATCTGCTGAGCTTGCTGCTGCTGCTTCTGTTGCTGAACCTGTGCTGTCCCCAGTGCAACTGCAGACTGTGGCGCCATCTGACTACTGACCTGGACAGCACCTGGTACTTTTTGCTGCTGCTGTTGTTGTTGTTGTTGCTTCTGAGCTGCAAGCAGCTGAGCCTGAGCTTGCGGTGTCAAGGGCTTTGCGACACTTCCAGCTGCTGTGGCCAACTGGCCTGTCTGCGCACTTTGGATAGTGGTCTGTTGTTGTTGTTGTTGTTGTTGTTGCTGCTGCTGCTGTTGGCGTAACGCTATCTTTTGAAGCATCTGTTGTTGCTGCTGCTGTTGAATTTGCTGGCGCAACTGCATCTGCTGCTGTGGTGTCAACTGTGCCAACTGCTGTTTTGACAGGATTTGCTGTAACTGCTGCTGGGTGATCGCCTGTGGAGCTTTCTTCTGGAGTATGGCAGCAGCCTGCTGAGGGTTAATCTGTTGTCTCTGTTGTACAGTGGCTTGCTGCACAGTGCCTGGGTTAGGTATAGTGGTAGTAGCAGAAGTTCCGCCTCCCTGGTTAACCTGCCCTTGATTAGTAACCTGCTGAATTTGGAAGCGCTTAAGCTGCTGCTGTTTGATGTGTTCTACTTGTTGCTGCCTTTTTAGCTGTGCCTGCATCTGTTGCCGCTGTCTTAGTATTGCAATCTGCTGGGCAGTTAGCTTGACCCCGGGCTGTCCAACAAACTGCTGGGCTGCCACTGGAAGATTGTGACCTGTAAGAAACACCCAGTCAAAGAATATCAGAGTGGTTCTCAATCAGTGGATCAGTGAACCAACAAATTCATCAATTAAGGAATCAATGAATAAACGAATAGGGAATGAATGAAAGAATCAATCAGTCAGCCAGTCGGTCAATAGCCCATTCAGTCAGTCAAACAATCAATCAATCCGTGAATGCGCTTAGCAGTTCAGTGCCCTCACAAAATAAACAAACAGCTGATCAGAGAGTAGTTTTTTCAGTGAGTGGACCAGTGAACCAATGAACTGTGCAAATACTGAATCAATGAATCAAGGATTGAAAGAATGAGCAAGTGAATGAACAAGTCAGTCAGTCAGTCAGTCAGTCAGTCAGTCAGTCAGTCAGTCAGTCAGTCAGTCAGTCAGTCATGTCACAACTTCAGGTTACGTTTTGAGAAGAGCTGAAGCTGGGGGACAAGCAATTCGTTCAGAAAAAATTCCAAAAAAAAAAAACATACTTGCGGTAGCAACTGATGAGGTTGTGGTCTGCTGCCCAATCTGTAACAAGGAACCAAAACATTTGAAAGATGAAAAACTACTGTCTTCGGCAACTTGTCTACTACTAGGATATGAGCCAATCCCAGGGAGTGTGAATTTTCAATTTACGCAAACTTCAAGATGGCGGTCGATTAATGTTTTTTAAAAGAAGAAAGAAAACAACTGTTTAAACTAGGCTTTGGTAGATTGTGCTAGCATAATTTCTGGCATAATTCCACAGTACAAGCATATTTCTCATTGATTTTCTGAAAAAAAGCAGTGCTAGCATAATTTGCACTTTTGGCTAGTTTTGCAGCACAAAAATTGTCATTTATTGATCATGCGACCAATTTTTTTGGCCCGAGATCAGTGTTACAGGCAAATTCAAGTAACAATTAAGTGAATTTAAGTACTCAATGAAGTTTTCCACGAGGAGGCTCAAACTTTTGCCCTTTAATATACTAATTTTTACCAAAATGGCACCCCTTTCGTATACCTAGAGCAGAATTGAAACCCCTTTCTTATATCTCAAGGACAAGCTGAAACAATAGAATTTTCTGTGATCGCTACATGTTTCCTGGGTTGTCAGTCCTTCTGACTCAGTTGCTCAAAGGCTCCGAGCTTTTGTGTCTCGCGTTGTTGTTTCTGGCAAAATTTGGCACCCTTTTACACACTTAGCTTAAGCCGCCATCTCTTTCACTGCAGCACATTTTGTGACCCTTTCATAGACTTAAGTTACGATTTTCTCTACCCTTTAGTATAATGCAAACTTGGAAAAAGCACGCCTTTCGGGCGAAGCCTTCCTGTATAGCTTACTATAGGGAGTAACCCCCCCCCCCCCCCCCCCCCCGCAGCCAGTAGTTTATTAGTAGGGAACCAATCAGAGTGGCTGATTCCTCATATCAAGGGGCTGTCAACATAAAACTTTAGAGCCATCACTTATCCTTACCTGGCTGACCACAGTGGCTGATGCGGCAGGTGCTAGGCTGGTGGTAGCACCAAGTGTTACTGTAACTGATGTAGCAGTGCCTGCTGCAAGAGGGCTGCTTACTTGATGTGGCTGAGTCTGCAATACCCTTGTTGTGGATGCACTCGCAGAAGAGACATTCTGAGAAAAAGAATGTAAATTAATCCTTCCCCTTTGTGAAGTCAAACCCTTAAGTAGCACTGCCTAGATCTGGTTCTTCTGATTGGTTGAGCCTCCCAATACACTAGATACACATCTGCGTTCATACAACTTTCCTGACAGTGGATCAGGATGAAATCATCATTCAGTGTGACCTCTCAAATGGAAGCGACCGAGCAGTTCTTTCCTGTGGTACTGATCATTATGCTTTACAAGGGTAATAGCTTCTAAAGTAAGGGGCAATGTAGTAGCTGTCGTAAGGTCTTCCACGAATAGTCCGCTAAACAATAGAACAAACAAAACAAAAAAAAAAAAAGGCGTAAAAACAATAGAGCTGCTACATATAGCGGTCCAATGAAAATACAAGCTTTTGAGAGGTGCTACACTACCGAAAGTAAGACCAGTCAAGTGCAGGCTACCACTGCTAGGCGGTATTTTTCTGTGCTGTGTCTGTGGACAAAACTGTAAGCTTTGAACAAATGAAATGAAAGTTGCTGAGCACTACTTCCCTTTGGTGATATTTCATAGAAGGCACTTTGTGTATGAAATCAAATAGGAAGAACATTCACAACAAAACCTGTTGGAGCAGTGCTTTCAAGTGGTGTTACTGGTTTGTTCAGTTACTACAAGTTGAACATTTGGGCACTATTTGGGGGTTAAGCTACCTCTAAAAATCAATTGACTCATGATATTGTTCTATTACATGTACCATAAAATTAATACTGATGAATAAATGACTGTCCAAACAGAAAGAAGGTCAGGCAGTTTAAAAGGCAGTCTAGAAAATGTAACCACAAATAGAGCGGTTTTCAATTGAGTGTCGAAAGTAATTCGTGTTTTGCTTTGGTTTTGCTTTACTTCGCTCTGTGATTGGTTAAAAAATCTCGCGCCACTTTCTCGACCAATCAGGAGTAAAACTCAAACCAATCAGTCGCAACTTGCTCGCGCTCGCACGTTTTTTCCCGCGCTTGACGCCAGTAACATGTACTTGCTTCGAGTTCTGATTGGTTCATTGGATAATTTGTGTTTGTTATGATTGGCTGGGGTAATTACTTTGGTTTTGGTTTTACGACACTCATTTGAAAAGCGCTCTATAAGACAATTTCTTGTACTTACAGCTGCTTGCACTTGTACCATGGAAGTTGGTATTTTTGCTTGCATCCTTTTGTTGATTGCTGCCAGGGAGGATGATGTCATAGAGCTGAGACCTGCAGCATTACCCTTGTGTGTGTTAACCACAATACTTGAGGCACTGCCAGCTGGAACTGACTGGTGTCCACTGAGCACTATACCAGCAGCTGTCAATCAAACATGAAACACTGTGACTTGCTTGCATGAAAGTGGATTACTTTTACCACCATTCTGCTGTTTCATACCCCCTCTCCACAGAAGGTTTCTGGTTTAAACCCCCCACCCTCCACCCCACCCCACTCGAAATTCCAATTTACCTTCATACCTTCCTTTGAATAAGTTTGCCTTTTGGGTCACTCTTCCTCTGGAATTTTCAATGACCTCCCTTAGTGTAGGTAGGGATGTTTTCTGGACCTGCACATTGTAAGGACTGGGAAATACTTATTTGAGCAAAACTGTAATAAATGTTACCTGTGGTCTTCAACAAAGTTGATGCAGGACTGGTTCCTGTAGCGGCTTGGAGCACTGCAGTTTTCTGAAGTGCTGCTGCTGCCTAAAAATATTGATAATACCGTAATTCTTATTCATTTCATGCAATTTTTTAATTGTCAGTTTAGGAATTCGTTGGTCCAGTTAACAAAGTAAATGCCGTACTTCTGTGATTTAGCCAGTGCTGATTTTAAGTTTAATTTTTTTCCAACCTCACTAAAACCAGTTATAACTGTAGACAGTCAATTTTATTCAGCAATAACTTAATGTAAATGTCCAATAATCTCAACTCGGGCATTGATCTTCCCAGTTGTTTTTAATGGGGAAGGATAAGAAGTTATTACATATCTCAAAAACCAAAGGGGATGTTCATTCTAGAGGATGCTTGAAATCTTTGCTTCAATGTTGTTATAATAACATGTCTAAATGTGCACTGGAGATATCAGAGGACAGACAACACTTACACCAACAGTGTTTGAATTCAGTTGTGTGGTAGTAGTAAGTTTTTGTGCAGGAAGCTGTGTCGCAGTGCTTGGTAGCTGTTTGGCAGCAGGCTGTTGTTGGGGCAGCTGGGTTCCCTGTGGTTGCTGAAGTTGAGAAGGTGATGGAACTGGTGGATTTTGCTGTTGCTGTTGATTTTGTTGTTGTTGCTGCTGCTGCTGCTGCTGTTGTTGTTGTTGTAACTGTTCAAGACACAGAAGTGTAAGACCCAAGCAAGATTGTAAGTCCTCCCACCGTAAAGCCTACTTCAGATATATGTCATGAATGCAATAGCAAGTGCGATCAATGTTCACAGGTGATGGAGAAAGTGCAAGGAATACCATGTAGGAATATGCATTTGGAACAAATTTCCAAGAACAAAACAGAACAAGCTTTCCTTGCCCCCTGTCTACTACCTACCAGGGAAGGCTAAATTACATGTGATAAATATCTTTGCTCCCTGGATTCCTCTGAAAAGTCCTACTACTTGAGGCAGCAGCTAACAAGAAACCTGAAATGTTTACTAAAACACACAGTCATTTTCTCACCGCAGCATTCTGAGCTGCTGCTGCTGCTGCCTTTTCTCGTGCAATCCGCTCTGCCTTCATAGTAGCCAGCTGAACTGGGTTCAAAGTCTTTTCCTCAGAAATCCCACTACAAGAGATCAAAACACAGCACTGTTATTAACAACTACTGGCTTGCCAGCTACACGAAAAGTGACACCGCAAAGTAGCAGCTTTCATAAACCATAACAAAGTAAAAGTAAAATGATGCCAACTGAAAAATTGGCTCTAAGAAATCCAAGAATTTGGAGCAATGGTATCAGCTTACCGGGAGTGCCTGTTATTGCCTAATTTTGACCATTAACAGATATTTCAGACACGTGTGGTGTGGGGGGCATGGTGGTGTAGTGGTTGGCACGTTGGACTTCAGATCTAAAGGTCGGTGGTTTGAAGCCCAGTCCCTGCCATTGTGTTTTTTCCTCAGACAAGAAACTTTACCCCACATTGTCTCTCTCCACCAAGGCATATAAATGGGTACTGGCAACGTACTGCTGGGGGTAACCCTGCAGTAGACTAGCATCCCATCCAGGAGGGAGTAGCAATACTCTCAGTTGCTTCATGCTACAGAAAACCGGGTTAAGCTCATCCTGTGGGCCACCTTGGCTCGTGAGCGACAACCCCCCTACCTTAGACATGTGGGTGTTGATCTTGGAAATGTTTCTTACCTAGCTACCAACACAGCTGAGTGCTTGAAATTCTTCGTCTGGGGATCAACCAGCCTTTAAAATAAATAACAGGGATAATTTAACCGAGAAACTGGTTTATTGATTTTGTGAACATGAAAATTTATCAGTAATGCTACTGTACAACTGCCAACAACAACAACAACAATAGCGTGTTACTGAAAAGAAATACTCAGAATGGTTCCACAAGTTATGCAAGAGCAAGCAACAACCCTTATTCACAGTAAAAAATATGTTGAAACAAGTGCTAGCACAGGCACAATACATGCAAAAGACACAATGTCTTCTTTGTCCCTGCTCGTGCCACTCAAGGAAACAAGGCTATATTCTTACAAATAGGAGCTCACATTTGCTTGAGGGGTGGTTTTCTTTTCTGTGAGGTCCGTTTGACAAGTTCAAAAACAGATGAACGCACAACAGTTGGCGAGCGTCCAGCATCTTGAGCTAAAAGCTGATGTGTTTTGAATGGCCTGCCACTTGTACCCTTAACCTGAATTATAAAATAATTAACATCAAAAGTCAGTCTGTTCTACACTTTGTTGTACTGTAGCTACACTATTGTACAGTTTATTTATTATCAATTCACAGTTCCCTGGATCAAATTTGCTTCAATGCCACTCTTCATATGGCTGAATAAAGAGGAAATTGGTAGCCTTTCATGTGGTTCAAATATCAAGCCTCTGTATGGTTTATAGTGCTACTGTAGACCCCAGAACAAAAGATGAATGATTACCACACAAGATGTCAATAGCAGCACTAAACGTAAACAGAAAAGACCACATTACATGTTAGGAGGTCTATGGAGGTTTACTACACTGTTAAGTAGCACTGACAGAATGAACACTGGATTAAGTGGGCAAAGCTACAGATGCAAGAAACAAAATTCAGAAATAATGCTCAAAGGGATGTTTTATAAGTAACAAACACCGGAAAAAACGAAAAATTCATGGATAATCTGTGGGCACCAAAGCTGACAGCGCTTATAGGGAGAAAAAAAAATACAACAAGTCTGCTTACCTTGACTGGTAAGTGGTGAGACTGGGTGAAGTATGGGTGAGGGAATGACTTCAATGATCTTGTCTTTAGTTTCTTCAAGTTCTCCTCCACACTTGGCTAACAATTCCAGAAATAACCGTTTTAAAAGGATATCACACGAAAGTTGGGTGACTGAGTTAATCACAGGCTTCCAGAAAAACAAGAAAGGAATTATGCACAGTGTGTGGTCAAGTAGCACACCAGCAATAAACACTGGTGATTGCTAGACAGAACAGATAACCTGCTTTTTGTTGTTCACGTACATTCTACTACACAGTTGTATGCAAATCATATTTTACTAAAATTGTTCCAGATAAATGAAACAAATGACACAACTCACGATGTGGTTCAACATCTTCCTCCTATCTGAACATTCAACATGGAATGATACATTTGTTGAACAGCAACTGTCATTTTGAGCTCTCATTGGCTTTAGGCAAACTATAAAAAAAATCCTTACCAAAGGAATTTTGCCTTCCTCCCTTGGAATGATCATGCTCATGTAACGATCACGGCACTGAAAACAATAAGGAAAACGAATCATCACAGTGACCATTTCTCACACACTAGAAGAGCCTGGTGAAAATCTTATTCCAGTTTGGAGTTAACTGTTAGTGATCAAGTTAAGGTTGGGGGTCCAAAAAGTGTTTTTTAAATGTTTTGCAGTATACAGTATATATAGCAGTATACAGGAAAGCCCTGGTCCACATGCTTTCTTAGGGAACATAAAAGTACAGTAAGCAGCTCAATACAAAGCAAAAAAGAAAGAATGGTATGAAAGGCAGCAAAATTGCCGGCCTCTAGCACATTTTGAGAAGGCAAATAACCTTACAAAATCCCTTGGTGTGACCTGTGTTAGACTGCACTGTAACTAAGTATTGCTAGAGCACATTGCATGCAGTGTAACAGTTATTTTTTGACAAAAACATCCACTCTGAATACCTCAAATGCCAAGGTTTCTGTATTCAGAGTACTAGTAAATACCACAATAAGAACCTCTAGAATGTCTTTCCTCTCTGATTTCCATCAAGATGTTGTCTTTTCCAGGCAACTGAGGGAAGCGAAATGTAAGTTTTACCTGGCGAGGTGATCGGAATGTCCTGCTAGTGAGGTTGACGATGTCACATACAATATCCCAATTTGGTGTCTGGCTTGGGACATTCACAGCAAGATCCACTGGCAACTCTTGCAGTGAGTTTACAGCCTAAAATTAACATATTACCAAAACAATAAGTATCAGAAATTTTACTACTATAAATTGACAAATCTTATAATAAGGACTCCAAGTGATAAACAGAAGGTAAAAGTTATTAGAAAAGTGATGCTAGATAAAATTAATACCTGCAGTAAAGCCCAATCTTCATGGATCAACCATTCTGGAATACCAGCCCCCTGTGGATAAATGTTTTTTCTCGTTTAAAACAACACCAGATCTTGTAATCTAATCAAAAGGTTTAAGCAAAAGCAAAACACGTCTAATAAGCTTACTCAAGTTGTGAAATTTATGTGGTTCTATTTGTCAGTCTGCAGATGAACCAATACTGATCTCTCTCTTTCTTACAAGTCTATAAGTTTTACACCCAAACTAAGAAACCCATGAACACTGAAAATATTTCTGGAATGTTCAATGAGTTTTGACCAATCATGTGTGAGACCTTGCAACCACAGAAAACAGGCGGGTTTCTCAGTCACGGAACGGATTTGGTTCTCAAGATGTTTCGAAAGACCTTCATTTGATCTTAACTTACCAGAATTTAAATTGTTATTTCCTTCTATCTGAGAGCCACAAGCACTATGGGAGTGAAAAATGTGAGTGGTTTTTGGTTTGTTGCGGCTGCATTGTAGCAACGGCCGCAGATTGTCGATACTGCTGTTCATTATTGGGCAGTTCCAGAAAATATCCATACCATATCAGGGACGGCCTTTCGGAATTCCGAGGGTAAGGGGGGGTTCTTTGAACTGGAAACCCGAAGGCACGGGGGGATACTTACGATTGGAATTCCGAAGGCATGGGGGAGTTTCTAGATCCGTGATTTCCACAGGAGACAGACAAGAGTGTATTCCTTGAAAAAGCTACTTTTATGGACTTTTAAAATCATTTCGCAAATAAAGCATGAACTGACGACACTGCTGACTACCGCGGAAGCAGGATACAAGACAAGCGTCGATCGATCAGACATGTGTTCATGTTCATTTGCAGAAGAAAACCGACAAAATGTGCATTGTACATCAAGCTCCAGAGGCCTTAACGTTGATGAATTTCTTATCAGATTAATAAAATATGAAAAATCTATGTTTCTTACTGCCTGTACATTTCTTGCACTCCCGTCGCATGAACGACGAACACTCACGTTTTGGCCCATTAAGAGACTGGACAACTCTTTTTTTTTGATGCCGTTTAATTCCAGAAATGCTACACATTTTGTATATCTTTGAAGGCAGTTTCTGTATAAATACATCCAAAAGATTTTTTGAATTTTTGTAGGACTTCAATATTTCCACAATACATGCATTTTGACCAAGGACGCCATTTTTGAAGCTCGTGGGATTGGGAGCGACTGCTGACCCCGATGGCTCAAATTCAAGGTGGCGGAAACGAAAATACACTCAATCGTAATATCTTCCGAGTGTACGTACACACATACATCACATGATATTCTTATTTAAATGTTCTGTACCAGTTTGGGGCAATGTAAAGCTAATGTAGGTTGCATCTGTTGAACAGCGGTAAGGAGAAAACTTTTAATTTTTTTTTATAATTTTCGCTCCAGAATTTCCAGAGTCATAATGACTCCCTCTATAACCAGCTGTACTGAACAGAAGTAGAGTCATTTGAAATAATTTTCTGTAAAATAAGCCAAATTGGGCATATTAGCGAACCCTGCAGGTAATTCCGAAGGGGTTTGACAAAAAATGGAAAATCCGAACGGGAGGGGAGGGGGGTTTACGATTATGGAAATCCAAGGGCATGGTGGGATAATGCATTTTGGAAATTCTGAAGGCAGGGGGGAGTTAAAATGTGGAAGCCGTCCGTGGTATGGTATGGATATTTTCTGGAATTGTCCATTCTTCAACAGCCTGGTGTACCGTTGCTATATTTGAAAATGAGTCATTTTCAAAATCTGCAACTAGACATTGTATGATGCAAGTCCAGCTTGAAGGCATGGATGATTCAGCCTAAATAAATTGAGTCAGCTGTGCTATCAATGGGCGCATCTGGAGGGCGAACACTGCAGTTTTTACATCAAGGTGAAATAACTGCTGCTGGAATTGCTTTTATTTGAAATGTTGGAAACGCAGATCATTGCGTCAGCTTGTTGAAAAATTTAGTCTCCAAAAGCGCTCAAACCTATTTCCACTTGCATAGTGCATGTGGCTCTCAGAGAGAAAGGAATAGCAATTTCAATTCCTGTAAGATAAAGATGAAGATTAAACCTTGATGTCTTTCGAAACAAATGGAGAACCAACTTGATTCCCTGACTGAGAAACCCATTCATTTTCTGCGGTTACAAAGCTCTCTCATGTGATTGGTTAAAACACACATTCCAGGAATATTTTCAGTGTTCATGGTTTTCTTAAGCTGCGGCTACACGAGCGATTTTTTGCTTGCGATGGTGATGCGATTTTTTTAAAAATAGTTGCGTCGCCAGCACGCAGTGAAAATCGCATGTGTAGCCACCCTTGCACAGGTGATGCGGCAGATGAAAAAATCGCAGAAAAAACCGCGAGAAATTCAATGAGTTGAATTTTTAGTGACAAAATCACGGTCTTTGTCAGAGGGTGGCTACACATGCGATTTTCACTGCGTGCTCGCGACGCAACAATTTCAAAAAAATCGCATCACCATCGCAAGCAAAAAATCGCCCATGTAGCTGTGGCTTAAGTTTGAGTGTAACTTGAAAATCTTAGCTGTACTTAATGCCCTTACCAGTGGTGCTCTTCATAAGGCTTTACAATGTGGTTCTGACTTTTGAGTCTGTGGATAAACTCCCAAACTGTGCCCATTCAAATGAAAGCTATAATTGTACTGTACTTGCTGTGGTACTGTTTATTATGCTGTGAAAGATGGTTCTAACTTTTGAGTCTGGATGAATTTCCAAAGTGTGACAATTCAAATGGAAGCTGTTGAATTGCACTTTCTGTGGTACTGTTTATTATGCCGGGCAAGGTGGTGTTAACTTTTGAGTCAATAGATGAAATCCTAAAGAGTGACTACTCAAATGAATGCTATTGAGCACTACTTAACACTGGGGCGATTTATTTTTATTTACCTTACTCATAACCTGTCCTTTATTTACACAAACCTGGGAGTAGTCTGTCTGTTTGACGATACTGGGAACCACTTGCTGTTTCATCTGCTTCATCTTCGACTTTTTACTCAAGGAGTTACGACGTCCTCTGGCAAACGGATCAAATCCATTCCTGTCAAATACTGATGTGGGGCGGCTGACACGATCTCTGTATGTCAAAGAAAATGGCAACAGGTCAAGCATATTGCACACTTGTAAAATGGTAAAAGCTACTTTGACTGGCTATTCTGTAGTAAATTCCCCTCCACCCTACCATCTATGTATAGTTGGTGTGTCAGACATGTGAGATCTAAAGGTTGATGGGCAAAGCCCTTTCTCCCTAAGGAAGACACTACTCCAGTGCCTCTCTCTACCCAAGGTATTAAATGGCTACTGGAAAGTCCAACACAGTGGTGGAGTATCCTACAGTTGACCAGGATCCCTTCTTGTCTTCATCAGGGATCCAGATGACTTCTAGTGTTCTTCAACAAAATCTATCAATCATTTCTAACTGTTCTTGGGCAACATACTTGGTTTTGCCTCTGTCCACTCAGGTGTATAAAGTTAACAAGGACTGGCAAACAAAATGCTGGCAGTAGCACTGTGATAGATTAGCACCCTACCTGGCAGATAGTTTTTAAACTCTAGAAATATTTTTACAGTGCGACTACTTGGACTGGGCCACTTGGAAGAAAATTGACCAATGACAGCCTTAATTGAGAAGAAAAGAAGCCAACGTTTTTTCATAAGCTGACCAATAACATTGAAGGATCTAGACAATACATCTCCAAATAAATTCGAAAGTCTAATTCTGCGGACCTCTCAGGAAATAGTCTAATTTTTTCATTGGTTGGCTTCAGTGGTGATGTTTGAACGTTGTCAAACGGTGCGGTGTTGACTCAATGTGATTGGAAATATCTTGCGGATTGTTTGTACGCAGTACGTAAGCTATAAGCTAACGGTAAATGTAAATGTTTCCAAAATGGCTTTTGTCCAGAAAATACAAGTGAGACTGAATCGAGAGGGCGGCATATACAGCAATAGTCGGCAACATTCCTAGCTATTACGAGATTACATTTCAGACTTGCATCACAAAAAGCAGTTAGTGAACAAGGAGATTTGGGAACCTCTGTTTATCATTGAACGATTAAAGCAGGCAAATGTCGAAACTTATTTTTATATCTCTGTTTGTTTATATTTATATACTCGCTGCGCTGAGCGAACGCTTCTCAGAATTGAGCAAGTTTGTTGCATTACCGAATTTCTTTTCAAAAAAGGTTTCTTCTACAAACATACTCAGGCACTAGCTGTACTGCTGAAGCGAAAGTATTGTTTAAGGTTTGTTTATGGGCAAAAATTTTGCTATCACTTACGAATTCGACTTCTAAATGTTCTGCTCAAAATCTAGGATCGAAAGTAACAATCGTAGACGTGGCAGTTTCCCGAGAGGTCATGATCAGAGGTCACGGTTTCAAATTTTTTTGAACACGTATTGTCTGGATGCTTCAACGTTATTGGTTGTTTACGAAAATACTTTGCTATCTTTTGTTCTCAATTAGCATTGTGATTGGTCAATTTTCTTCCCAGTGGCCTGGTCCGAGTAGTCACACTGTAAATACAATTCTCAAACTAGGGTTGAATGTTAAAATGAAGTTTATCCAGGTTTGAGAAAACTGTTGCCTGAATTAATTTTATCTGAGGTCAGCCTGATTAGCACAGCAGTTTTTATAGACTCAAAAGTAGACAAGAACTTTGTAGTCGGTGGCTTGCTCAAATCATAATAATAATACAATTTGGTGCCACCCAGACATGGTTTTTGGGCTTTCAGGTTACAGAAAGTAGGAGTTAATTCCTACTGGTGACTCACTTATCGCTCAAAATTCAGATTTAAAATAGAGAACTCACTTGGCAGCTCCCTGCAGTTGATCTCTGAAGTAAACAACAGACTTGTAGACAGTTCTTTTTCCTTTTTGATGTGGCTTGGTCAAATGCAGAGGTGGAAGGCGACTAGGTGCCATGGGCGTGCTCTCATACAAGTACCCCAGATCGGGATCTACATAAACCTCATCTTGTCCATCTCGCGGAGGAGTGGGTGGAGTCCAAATCTACAACAGTAGATTGGCATGGATTTAACTAACATACTCATCACAATAAAGGTTCATAGCTGTAAATCTCTCTTCCATTTCCAGTTCTGTTTGCTAGTCTTTATTACTAAGACTAAGCTGATCTTCCTCATTCCTGCTGACTTTTCCCTTTTGACAAGTTTGATGATGTTCATAAAAACAAAGCTGTTATCATTATGTTGTGATTTGTGTCATCTTCATGTGAATAAAACTGAAATAGGCCAAATTTCGAAACAAAGGCAAAAACAACTATTTATCAACTGGATGGTGTTTCCTTGTTTCTGCACATACATCCTGTGCATCTCAGGATGGTCCAAGAAAGTTGGGTTCCAAATAAGGATGGTACCTACTAATACAAAGGTATTTTTGCACAGTTTGACTACATGCAAATAGCAGATCTTAGCAAGGGCTGTTGGAATCAAAAAGAAAATTGGGAGTAACCAAACATTTTTCGGAGAAAACAAGGCTTAAATATTGAAAGAAAATGCCATACATTGTTTTGTATTTTAAAGGTTTTTGGAATAATGGTTGCTTAACTATCTCTGAAAAATGTGTGGCTACCCACAATTTTCTTTTCGGATTCCAATAGCCCTTGCTGCTTTCCTGCATAATCATACATGAAAACTGTGCAAAAAGACTCCTTAAGACACAGCAGCACATTGTGTGAAATGCAAGCTCATGCTGTTACCTTGTTCGCAAAGTTCTAGATATCGTTATCCAACTCAACTGTCCAAATACCACACCACCCAGCTACAAAGTCACACTAGTATATACCAAACCAGTGGACAGTGTTTTATGGGCGCTCTGACTGGCTACTCAACAAACTTGGGATAGCTAACAGTTACTCACTGAAGTGGAGGTGAGTAATTGTTAAATATTCACATAGTTATTTGCACAGCTTTTTTGCTACTTGACACAGAAGGTCAAGTTTGATAATATCTCTCATTTTATTCGACATTTTTATTATAATAATTATGTTATATATATTAATGTACTCAATTGTTTGCATTTTGACTCATAAAGATATACAGCAATTCCACACACCAAAACATTTTAGGTAATTAAAAAATAAAATAAAAACTAACCGGCATTTCTTCACCAGTAACATCATTTACATACACCTGAAGAGAAAAGAATGAACTTTTGGACTACTCATACAAGTATACAAGTAGAAAAATGCACCAGAGTGATAGGGACACAAAGCTTGCTGTTTTCAACAACACTGGTTTGCAAAAGTATCAGTGCAAACTATCACTCAGAGCAGGGGAATACACGACCCAATAAATGATCATAAACAGCAAAGTGACTGTTTTTCTGCATTAATTAATGGATTCAGTTACACCACTACTATGCACGTATAGTCCCACCTGAAACTATCTGTGCATAAGACCGTGGTAAAACCTTGACGACTGCCTTAGTTTTCCACGAATTCACTGTGGTGGGAAGAAAACTGGTGTAACACCTCTACGCAATGCTGGAAGAATTCACTGCAGCATTAAAAGGATCGTTGCAAAAAGTAGAACTGACTTCTACTTCTTGCAATGATTGCAGCATCAAGAAAGTTGTGAGACATGTTTATTTCAGGGTACGTTACACTGGGCACTTTTCCTGCAACTTTTATCGCACCCCCAACATTGCGAGACAAGTTGCAAGAAAGATTGCCTAGTGTAATAGTGCTTTTACTCTCGCTTGCTGTGGTTTTGCTTTACTACACAGTGTTTGGTTAAAAAAAAAATCTTGCACCACTTTCTCAACCAACCAGAAATTAGACCAAAACCAGTGATTGTGACTTGCTCCCGCACATCTTCCCGCACTTGATGCTAATTACAGGGTTCGTACCCTTTTTCACAAACAATTTTCCAGGACTTTTCCAGGACTTTTTCAGGACTCAAATACATTTTTCCAGGGTTCCCAAATCCACAATAATTGAAGCAATAAACCCTTACGAAATAGAAATCCAACAATAACCCGCAGAAAATTGTTTTTAAAGAAAACGTTATTACGAGAGTTTATAGATTTCCAGGACTTTCCAGGACCTGCATTAATTTTCCAGGACTTTCCAGTCCTGGAAAATGCCACAATAAAATTCCAGGACTTTCCAGGATTTCCATGACCTGTACGAACCCTGTAATTCATTTTATTTGCTTCGAGATCTGATTGGTTCATTGTGTTGTTTTCGCCAGTTGTGATTGGCTCGAGCAATAATTTGGTTTTGGTTTGATGAACTCAAATGGAAACCACTCTACGATAACACTCACCTAAGACTTTTAAAAGTTGTCACAGGTAATAGAAACATCACCGCTCAATTGACCAAACAGACCAACAGGCTGAGCCTTAACATACCACAAAAGCTCTTTTGACCCCACAGGGGATATCTAATTTCAGGTCTTAGCAAGGGGGAGTCAATATCCACCACACTTTAAAGATTTCCCTCACTTGGTTGAACACACTCAACGAACTACTGATAAATCTCTTTGCAACCCAAGGGGAGGCTCTGAATGGCTGTTCAGCAAGTCTAGCTCCAAAGTGCCTTGAAATGCCTGTCATTTTTAAACCTTCTCTTGATTGCTTGGATGGCATAGGCTAGCATTGCGGGAAAGTCAAATAGCTAAATGTGCCCCCTCCCTTTTTGCTCTTGTAACTGGAAATCAAAAGAGAGAAAGCTGTCAAGCCCAAGCAACAGAAGGATGTTAAGTTGTGAGCGGTTCAAGTTAATAAACCCAAGTCTTGAAGTATACAGTGACTGCCAGAGAAAGGAAAAGAGAATACTATAACAATAGAAGACATGTTTGAGCTTGGAAGGATTGGTTTTTGTTAAAATGGTTACTGCCGCACAGCTAAACAAGAATGATAATTATAACAGTGCTCACAATAGCCATAAAAATTAATAGGAGGTTTAGAGTTAAAATAATGAAAAATATGAAATGGATAAGGCATATGCAACATGGCAAGCAAGCATAATGGCAGAAGGATAAACACAAACTAGCTATGGTAGCCAAATCACCATCATGACACATCATTTTCTTCTGGTAGTTTGACCAGCAAATGTTTGCATTTTCACAAGTTCAAGACAACTTTGGACACCAACAATATTCACAGTTGGCAATGCTAACGCTGGACAGCCATCCAAAACTACTGGCAAACTCAAAACCAACAGGCGCACAAGTGTGGCAGCTTGTTAGTTAAGAAACACATCTAAAGCCAGTTAACAATCAAGAGAAGATGCAAGAATGACACAAGCAAAATTACTTTTCAACCATTATTTATTTTGAAGTTCTTGAGCACTTTTTAAAACAAAAGTGCCAAAATCACATTTTCCAGCTCATTTGAGCCCATTCCCTTTTTACAGTCATTTCATTGCAACAACAATTATTTCAACAAATGCTTTTCATAAATAACAGGCCACGATGCTCTTCGTCTTAAATTTCATACAAAATCTTATGCGCAATTTCACGTTGATTAAGCAAACGCCCCAAACCACCTACAAGTAACTTTAATTTTTCCTTTCAAAAAAAAAAAAATGACAGTGTACCCTTTAAACTTCTCAAACTTTGGTTTCACTTTCTCAAATTTGGGAAGTAACAGAACTAACATGCGCAAGTGATCAGTTTTTAATAACCAAGGCGGAAAGGAAAGTGATTCTTTACTTCACCCAGAAAAAAAATTATTTTTAAGAGTAGCAGAAGCTATATTTCATCAGGAAGCTTAGTTCTTCTTGTTATTCGTTTAGAGCTGCTACAGCTGCTGCTTCTACTACTAGCTCTTGAAGAAGCACGACTGGTGCTGCGACTGTTCCTGACAGCCACTGGAGCCTCCTTACTTGGTAACCAGGGATCATCAACCCTTTTTGTTTCTTTTGAAGTTGATGATTTTTTACTTGAGCACCTACTGTTCGGTCTAGATCTATGTTTTGACTTTTTATTCTTTTTAACCTGAAAGGCTTCCTCGCGTGAGTAGGTGTACAATATCTCATCCTCCTCTTCAGCAGCCCGCTTCTCTTCTTCTTTTTTCAAAGCTTGAAGGTGACTGAGCTCCCAGTCCTTCTTAGCCAATTCAACTTCATCCTGTAAACATGCAAAATAAGCTATTAAATCAAATATCAGGAACTTCAATGAGCAGCTATTTCCAGTTGACCTCTTAAGAGACAACTCATCTGTTTCCTTTAGCGACTGTACTGAAGAGGTCTGACTGAACAAGCATAAGTCTAACCATCACAGAACAGTGTGGGTGTTGTTTGATAATTATGGTCAAACTGTCAGAGCTCCACACCAGTCACCTTTAAACCACTTGGCTGGACAACTTGCCACCCTATATTATTTAACTAAGCAACTCTTAAAGAGGGAAAATGGACTAGATTCCTGAGAAAACTTATTTCAGACAATACATATTCTTAGCTTTCAAAGCAAGTACTTTTCTAAAGTGGGCACAAAACTTGAGCGAGGATGTGAAATTAAAATCTACCAACCTGGGAAGAAATCAAACAAGGCTTTTCTTTTACCTGGCAACAAATGTTTACATTTCTAAATGTATCTGTCTCCTTCATGGGGACTTTAGAAAAACAGACAACTTTTCCAAAGCTTGTATGAAGGAAATTTTTTTAATATTGCTGAGGTCATGACCCAAACAAAGATCCCAAACCTTGTCAGGCATTGGAAACTCAGCTAAGCCAACCAAATCAAAGTTACAACTGTTTTACCCACCTTGGCTGCTTTTATTTGCTCCAATGTGATGTAGGCACCAGAGGATTCAAGGAAACGAATGGCAAATCTTTCAACAGGAGTCATCTTAAAGACAAAACAAATTAGGAGAGCTGACAGTGTTGTAAATCAGCACAATTTCTTTAGCAGTATAACTATTAAAACAAATTATACTGGGCACTCGAATGATTGGGCCAGTACAAAGGTCTTTACCCAAGAGAACCACTTACTGTCACACAAAATCTTTGAGGCTGCCTAAACAGCACCAGCCGGCCAAGAAACAGGACCAGGGCTACCACATCCCCTCGATCTACAGAGCGATCTTGCAGCCTCGTCACCAAAATGAGGCAGCACATCAGTAATCATGTCATTTGCAAAGGGACTTGAATGAGTTCCAAAGGCTACAACAGCTTTCCTACCAAATTTAGAGGGATTTAAGAGAGAAGACTACATTATTACCTGGCTTTCCAAAGCAGACAGCTCTTCTTCTACTTTTGATTTCTCTTCCTAACAAAACAACAACAGAAATTGTATCAGTTCATATGACAAAATATTAATAGATCAGAAAAAAATTAAATTACAAACAATAAATATTATTATCAGACTACAGTGGAACCTCGATTTAACGAAGTGCCAGGGGACTGGGGAAATTGGTTTGTTATATCGAGGGTTCGTTACATCGAGGTTCTTTTCCATATGTTACACTATTACTGGGCTGAAAAATATTGTTCGTTATACCAAGGACTTCGTTATATAGAGGTTCGTTAAATCGACGTTCCACTATACAAGGTATGTAAATGATAAAAAGCACAAAGACTGTTCAAGACAGTTTTACGAGAGAAAGTTGCTAAAGAGTTGCAAGGGTCCAAATCTTCAGATGCAAATACTATTGATTTTAATTTGTTTAAGATGGGTGCCTAGCCTTGATATACATGGCAACTATCCCTGCAGTTCCTTTCCTTATTGTCACCTTGAAAAGTTTCCTACTCACTTTTCCAGATCCATCTTCACTCAGAGGGATTCCCTCATCAAATTCCGCTAACTCAGCAGCTTGTTCTGCTTTAGCCCGAGCAGCAGCACAGGCATCCTGCTCATCTTCTGCTTTGAACAATGCCTGCAGGTGTCATAAAAGAATGAAAAGCTTAAACAATGTAAAACAATGACACCACAGATTTAGCTCCATAAAAAGTGTTCGCACCCAGTGATTTGGCATTTTTTCTTGCCTGGTCTTGTAGGTAATGGGGCACTGCTCTCGCACGCCACTTATCTTGTTTTGCTACATACTGCAACAAAACATTTTCAGTGGGCTGCAGATTCCACATGTTCACTCAAACTGTGCACTCAGTGCTTCAGTCAATAAACAAAAATTAATGGTAACCACCAGTCCCTTTAACTGCTTATTTTGTTCCTTTTGCGGGCCACTCTGATGGTCTCACCGAAATGAGAAACTCAGAACTTCTGCTATATATATAGCAGGGTCATTCAATGTTGCACATCACTGTATTTGAGAACTCATTATGTGCTGACACCAAATTGAACATGTAAGTAAAAGAATGGGGGTTGGTATTATGTTTCCAAAGATCATGGCAATTGACTGTGGTCTGTACACAAACATGTTTCATACCTGTTCCAGTAAGGTCTGAGACATCTTACCACCTGCAGGTTTTTCTGTACTAGCTTCTGCGCTATCAGCAGTGCTGGCGGTCTGTGGTTCATCTTGTGATTCCTCCTCCATCTCTGTTTCTTCAACTGGCACAGGCTTAGACACACTTGGTTGAGTGTTAGTAGCTTCTGGCTCAATTGTGAAGAGATCCCTTAGTGTCCCCTGTGAAGTTAAAATAATGCAAACACATAAATATTCAACAAAGTGATATATAATAGGCCATGCAATTTATCAGACTTTCATTTTGATCAGACATTTTACAAAACTGGGAAGAACTCTGCTATATCAGACTTAAAAGAAAAAACACAATCCACTGGTGTATATGCAAGGTTTGCAGTACACTAAAGGTTTATTGCAAATCACATAGCTAGCTCCTAGTTTAATCAAGTCATGACAGCCTTTCACAATGAGGAAAAGACAGCAATTATCATTTGCTAACAAGATCTTCACAACAAAAGCTGAGTCATTCCGGTGTATAGACACCATAGAGGGTGATCTTTGCCAATGTAATAGTTTACACATTGTATGTGAAGAAGATTAAGAAACAGATATTATAAAAGGAAAGGGCATAAAACATTAATTCTAGTTATTGTGCCACATTTGAAAGGAAATGGATCAAAACTTGCTTGAAATGAAGCATTCAGTACATGTAGTTACAACATTAAAACCCATTTGTACAGATGGGTAGCAATCCCAGCCACAGACATACAAACAACTGTAAATTTGGCATTTTTCAAGAGGAATCACCTCTTTCAATGTTCAACGATTGCTGAATGGCAAAATCGCTTACAAGTTATCTGTAACATTGCAATGCAATTATAACTTTATCCTGAAGAGAAGATTGTGGCAAGGGAAATACATACCACTCTTCACCGACACTGAGGTGAATAATTGTTAACTGTCCTATTTCCTGGTATACCGTATTTACTTGATTAAATACCACGGCATTTATTAAATTTTTAGCGTTTCTGATGCGGCGTTTATTCGAGGGTGGCATTTATTTCAAAATCACATTTCTTAAATCACTGACAATAATTACGGTAAATCATTCGTAAATACTATGTAAAACAGAAACATGTTTAAAGTTCCAATGTCTTGCTTTTTTGCTGAGATAGAATCATAATTGTCTGGCTTGTGATATGTACAACGTTCATGTGTGGATTACCAAGTTTTACCATTCTTGTTATTTTTTTTCTTATAATCCTTGAATAAACGCCACATTCTTCTGATTGGGTGCAGCGTTTATTCGAGAGGGGCATTTATTGGTAATTTTGCTTCCACCTGTGGCATTTAATCGAGGGCAGCATTTATTCGAGGGCGGCGTTTAATCGAGTAAATACGGTAACTGAATACTCTTACCTGTTTGAAATATGCAGTGGTGAAATTGCCTCCCTCAATAGCAATGTCACCCAACATTCTTTTTTGATGAGCCTTTTTCAAGATATTTTCCTCCACCGTGCGCTCACTGATCAGTCTGTAAATGTGGACATCTCTTGTCTGACCAATGCGGTGACATCTGTCTTGTGCCTGGGCATCCATTGTGGGGTTCCAGTCACTGTCATAGAATATGACTGTGTCGGCTCCTGTTAAGTTCACTCCAAGGCCACCACTACGTGTGGAGAGGATGAAGCAGAAGATACGGGAATCTGCATTAAATCGCTCCATCAACACCTGAAGCAAGGAATGGAAATGTATTATGCAAACAACAAAATATCAGCTATGCAAAAAAAAAAAAAAGAAAGGAGACGTTTACTTGAAAGATTTCACGTTAACATGTTTATCAGCAAATTAACATCAGTTAAACACAAATTTGCCATGGTAATCAAATGAATGGACATGTAGTCTGACAGTAAGCAGAGTTGTTCACTTGTTTCACACCTGCCTGCTAATCAGACAAATAAAACATTCCTCTTCTTCCATATGAAATCCAACAAGCAACCAAGATTGTGCTTTTGAATATAACTGTATCTTTATGGAAGTAAGTAAAGCATGCCCTAAAACTTGGGCAGATTCACAGCACAAGTTACCTGTCTTTGCTCTACCCTTGTGGTTCCATCCAGTCTCAGGTATATGTATCCATGGTAATTAAGGAAGCTTTCCAACACATCAAGCATCTTGGTCATTTGAGTGAAGATAAGCGCCCTTCAAAAAAGCAAAAGCAAGCAATAAGGTGTCAGGAATCATGACAGGTAGCAGAGATAACCAAGATACTAGAAGCTAACAACCGAGGAAATTATCACGAGCATTTGACATGAAATCAGGACAAACGATGCAGTTAGTTGAGACATGACCGGTGACAGAGCTCAAGCACCAGCAACCTTCACATGAAAATCCTATTCCATGCTTGCTGCCACTGCAAGAGGTTCATCAGTTGCCCTATGAATGCCAGAACATACAGGGACCAAGAAACCTCTTGCAGGGTAGTGGTTGCTGACTGGATAAAAAAAAGAATCACAGCTTGACCTTACCTGTGCTTTTCAGCCTTTAGTCTTCTCAGGAGGAGATCAAGAGTTTGCAGCTTACCTACATTAAAAATAAGGCCAAAAAGGTTTTCCTTTAGGATATTTATGAAAACTGCCTCAGACTACAGTTGAACCATTAAAGCTACATCATCTACTTTGGTCGTACTTTTGCATGAATGGAAACCAGGGTTCGTACCCTTTTAACAGTTTAAAATTCCAGGACTTTCCATGACCTTTTCCAGGACCTTTTAACATTTTCCATGACCTAAATTTAGCCTTTTGTTTACAAAAAAAGGTGAAGTGGATCCAGTTTGACTCATTAATTTTCTCTTTTTGCGATTTTCATTCACAGAAAAAGCAACTGCTAAATCTATTTTGTACAAGACCCTTGTAAACCTTCATTTTCCATGACTTTCCAAGACCAGTGCTTAATTTCCATGACTTTCCAGGCCTGGAAAATCAAATTCTAAAATTCCATGACTTTCCAGGTTTTCCATGACCCGTACGAACCCTGGGAAACCTATAAATAATAGCTCAGGTTTGACAAAAATGAATTTACTACTAAACTGAAACTGAAACTATTGGCTCCAGATGCCCAGGATCATGGAAATGGATTGCAGGGACAAATTTGAAGTTCCTCCCATGTATCTAGGGAAAATCAAGAATAACGTAGCAGGGCTCGAGACTAATGGTAGCCGACTAGTCATAGACTACTAGAAATTCCGTTTTGGCTAGTAAGTTTTGCGCTTTCACTAGCCATTTTGGCAAGTGAGAATTACAAAGCACTAAAGCACTGGATGGAAACCAAACTAAATATTGCTTCTGATGATCGGATCCCAAAAGCAAATTTGAGTGAGCAGAAACTAAAACTTATTTCGTAAAAGGATATCATAATGTTCGTATGATACTTGTTTTGTCCTCTCAACGTTTTTCCCTACTAATTCTTGTCTCAGATGGCAACGTTTTCCCCGTCATTTCTACTGTTTGAACTAAATTAGCCTTCTTCAGAACGTTTCACCATACGTTTCCTTGAAAGGTCCATTAGTCCGTTTATATGATATTTGTCTACACGTTAGTAGGTTCACACAATTCTTTAGTCTTCTGTTATCGTCTTTTTCCATTAATTGCTACGTTCCTACAATAGTTTCTCTTCCCAGCGTTTCTCCGTATGTAAGTAGTTTCGTTGATTTGTTAGTCTAGCCTTCTCAGTGTTTCTTTGTACTTTAGCACATTCGCACGACATTGTTCTGCTTTTCTTAAGGTTTTCAGTGTGTTACTACACTCGTGCGATAAGTCAACACTGCTTAGCGTTTCTCTGTACGTTAGTATGTTCATACGGTATTAGTCAAGTGTCTTCTCAACGTTTATCCGTACGTTAAAGCGATTTTAGTTGTCTCATTTACGATTCTCCGTAATTTATTGTCTCACTCTAACAGTGCAGTTTGTCCATTCGGCATTCTTCCGTACGTCACACCATTCTTACGGAATAAGTTATGTCTAATAACCCGGCGTTTCTCCGTAAGTAAGTGGTTGCATATTTTTTTAGTCTCTCTTCCGTACGTGAGTTGAGTGCTGTATCAGTTTTGTCTTTGTAACGTTTCTCCGTACCTTACAACGTTCGTACAATGTTAGTCTTGTCTTCTTAACGTTTCTCCATACAACGACGTGCTCACATAAGGTTAACTGTTTGAGATACTTGTCATGATCTGACCGAAACGGAAAAGAGAGGCGTGAACTACATCGCGCCTGGGAATTTGCCCTGAAGTCACACAGTACTTTGTATTTCGCATGTGAGGATCTTTAACCGTTGGAAAGAATAGTCAACATTTATTTTTTTTCACTCTTGAGATTACAGAGAGGCATATTTACAGTTAACTCGGCTAAAAATTAGACCCACTGAACACAGTATGGGATTATGCAAAAAAGTCTGGCTAGCAAAAATTTATTTTGGCTAGTGAAATCAAGCCTCTTACTAGCCACTTGGCTACTAAGCTGAAAAGTAAGTCTCGAGCCCTGACGTAGTATGGTTTGCTCTCCCTTAAAGAGTTCACTTGATTTCTTCCTCAAGGTTATCAAGGGGCATTTTGCATCTAAATCTTAATTTAAGATGGATTCCGCTCAACGTTCGAGCAATAAGTGCAAAAAATATTTTCTAAAAATCTACTCATAGCATGGTAACATTTTCAATTCTATTTGAAACATCTCACTTTAATTCACTTCTCCAAGTGACCCCATGATGAAATTCTCAAGCATTGTCAAGAAAATTAATGTCACATCTTGTAAAAATATGCTAAAAATGGGCACCATTTTCTTTTGAACTGACATGAAGCGTCTTTTTAATTGAAATATGGATAACTTCAAATTCAGTTTTCTCTTGCGGGGTCAGCCTGGGAGCAAAAATATCAATAAATTCTTCTTATGTGTTCTCAAAATGTGACTGTGCTTCAAGTATTTTTTGGTAACTTAATTTTTGCAGCTGCTGCTCGAACATTGAGTGGAAATCATCTTAAGCACTGGTTTTTAAAACCAAACACAACAAAATCATCATGACATAGTCCCTTCAACTAATCTGTGTGCTTACCACAATCATACTGAATGAGTCTCACTTCAGGGAACTGCATCTTCATGCCTCTGGCTATAGGATGCATAAAAGTTGTCCTGGGCGTCAACTCGTGATGAAGCTTCTCTTCAAGGTGTTGTACATTTGCTAAGTAGGATGGAGGGGTATGTGAAGTATGCAATTTGATAGCAGGGACTTCCACAGTTGGGACTGCAAACACAAACCTTTAAAATACAACAAGAAAAAAGTTCAACCCTATGACTCCAAGGTGTGGTTAACATAAGAATTGCAAAATAATTCACTTTGTAAACACTACACAATAACAGACACTGCTGAAATGAACTGCTCAATGCTTTTTACACATCAGGTCTCATCCAGAGACTCAAAATGTATTACTAGATAGCTTTCATTGGAATGGTGAAACTCAAAGGTTTTCTCCACAGTCCAAAAAATTTACAGCCAAAGTTAAATTGACTTAAGGTCTGAATATTGTCAAAGTGAAAGAGGCAAACACAAGATAAACTACAGTTGAGTTTTACCAACATTTGCAGGGAAAACCAGTGGAGTTGTATGCATCTGTCAACAGCTCAGAACTTCAGCAATATCAAGGTCATTCAAAAACACGGACCATGAAGTTGAGAACTCATCATGTGCTGTTATATGCTGTTGCCAGAGATGCTAAGAAATAATTTCCACCTCCAGGTGAGATAACATTTGAGAGTGCAAGAGAGCCAGTGAGAGTGCATGATACCTAAAGGCCGAATGACAGCGAGAGTTTGAACTTCCATTGATTCCAATAAAACATTGGATTGCATGAGACTCACAAAGAGCAAACGAGAGTATCGGGCCAGCTAGGAACAACATCTTCAACTCTCATCAACTCTCACCATCATTTGGCCTTTATTATTTTTTTTTATCATTGTTCAGTCTACCTTGCAAAGATTTCCTTTAGTTCAATCACCCTCTCCTCTGGAGTCTTAACCACACTTGTCAGACACTCTGAACGGCTGACAGTATTCCACACATTAACCACAGACACAGCTTTCACAAGGTCCAATCCATAAACTGGCTGGGCTTGACAGTGACGACTGTTTACTTCTGTGATACGCACTAGCTTCTGTTTCCTTTCTTTAGATCTCTTTTCCACAAGACTCTCCTATAAAGTCAGAAGTATGCCAGTTATTATTAGGTAATTGGGTTAAAAACGTAAAAAGCCCTGCTACCTTTTAGCTGCTGTCAGCTCAGAACTTCAGCTGTTATCACAATAATGGTCAACAACACGGACCAGAAGTTGAACTCATCATTTGCTGACAAGAAATAAGTAGACATTAAAGGCTAACTCGCAAAAGACTTACACTAATTTTCTATCAAATGAACATCATGTTAATGCCACCAATTAAACATAAATCACATACCAAATAGAACGGTGAATCTTTGTTGACGTGCGAGACTGCTGGAACAGGGACTGAAGGTTTGTTTTCAAGAGCAATTCTCTTGCTCGGTGACACAGAGACAGCCTTTGTTTCTGGATGTGAAAGTCTATTTACTACAGCATCCTGAACAGCTTGTCCCACAGGTGCTTGAGCTTGTGATACTGGAAAGCGAGCACTGCCAGAAACAAACTGACGTGAATCTACAGCAGCATTGCTCACAGCAGGAGCAGGCCAAGATGGATGTGCTGGCACTGGCTGACGCTGTGCATCAAACCCTGCCGCGTGTCCTGGATAGGGAGGAGGTGGTGCCCTTCCATATCCAGCCATGAGTAACCTAGATGCTGGGTAGTTACCAGGAACTCCAGAGCTGTGTCGTGTTGAGTAGCCATGTTGTCCCTCTGGCGTTCCTGGCTGTGGTCGTCCCGCTACTGTTCCCACGTAGCTTGGGCGTGGGTACCCAGTTAAGTCCTGAGACCAGCCAGGAGGTGCACTGTAGGGTAGATTCCCTGGAGTATAAGCACCAGGCATCCTGTGTTGTGGGTGTGCAGGGTACGGAGGAGGTGGGACTGATGGTATGTGCTGCCCAGAGGCATGAACACTATTGGAAATGTCTGTCTTTATGCCCATTAATGGTGTCACAGGGTAACCAGATAGTGAAATTCTTCTTGGTTTCACTGGTGGAACCAGACGCCTGCTTGGTTCAGGGTACGAGTCTACTTCAACAATCATTTGTGAAGGCGTTTGCAGTGACTGTGTGCGATAAGCTGCATAGCTTGTAACTGTCCTTTCAATGTCAGATATACACAAGTTCAAGTAGCCAAAACTGACTTGTTTTAGAGGGTCATAATCCATAGCTCTGAGCACTAACGAAGCAGTGTAAAACACTATGCCTTCCATGTAGAAGGGTGAAACTGTTGGCCTGGGTTCAAACAGGTCTGGATGGTTGCACACCTGAGGAGAAATACCAATTTTTGCTACATCAGGACATTAAACTCAATGCACATGCTGCAGAGAATATTATTATAGAAAGAGGTAATAATGTATTTTGATGAAGACTTGTTTCAATTTACATTTCCAACAAAGTGACACACATTCTTCACCAAGGCAGAACAGCGTAAATGAAGAGTAATGCTTTTTGAAAAACAAACATGACCACATGAAAGAAAAGTTCAATATCATTCACACAAATGGTCACAATGGAAAATTCAATCCATAAAATAAAAAAAACACAACATTTTATAAGACTCAAAGCTTTATGCAACTGCCTTTCCCCAGACGGCCAGAGGTTTCAATGATTTTTTGCTTTCTTAATGAAGGGATAAAATACAAGGCCTAAGATACCTTTCTGAGCTGCATGAGAATATTGATGACACTGAGGAAGTGTCCTGATTCCAAGGTTTCCTTTGTCCTGAAACAAAACAATGATGTCTCAAAACTAGCTCTTCTAATTCATAGAAGCATTTCTAAACACTGCACTACATGTCATTTGTAAACTGTGATTATTTACTTGTAGCTACCGACAGGAACCACTGACACATCATGGAAAAGTGTCAATGGGTTTTATAGCAGCTTTTTGTCTTGGCCAGTGACTGCAAAACCAAATGGTTACAAGATCAACCTTGGACAAAAAAAGCAGCTGGCCCAGCAGAAATTTAAAGGCTAAAATTGATGGACATTTATGGGATGTGAGCAATATGTTTACAACATTTACGGCAAATTCACAGTTTATAGCAGTTGCTCAATTTTGGAGTGGGCACGTCTTGTGAAGGCACTTCATGTAGGCCCACATAAGAGAATTGGCACCTCTGAAGTACTGATCCCTTGAAAGTGAGAGAGACTCATTAGAGCTTTCATGGTGTATTACTCACTTGGCTTTGGACATAAAGTCATCATAAAGATAACGCTGCCTCTTTGACAGGCGGCACCACACCAAGTGTTCATACTTTTTAGGCATTTGAGTTTCAACCTCTAGTTTTAGTCTCCTCAAGAGAAATGGTCTGAGAACCTGTGAAAATAAACATAACATCTTTTTAAAATTAAATTACATCAACATTACTACCAACAATAGAATTGCAGTGTGTATTGTTAATGTAGCTCTCGACAGGAACCACTGAATGTCTGTAATACAAGCACATATCAGTGGGTTTTAAAAGAGTTTCTTATTCTTGGCCCTGTGAAATTACCACACAGTAATAACAACTATGCGATATTGGATTGAGAGGCCATAGTGATAATCAGGACAGATAGCCAAGAGACCACCTCTTAATATGTGCTCTTAATAATTTATATGCCCTTTGTATGTGCTTGCAGCTAGTTAATTTGTCCATATCCTTAGAAGGCAAGGCAACCTTGCCCTAGCTGCTCTACTGTTACCAAGCTTTTTGGGAGGGTTGGTTACACGTGATTGAAAAACCATTGTTGTGTAAAAAGTATAAATGATGCTACATAATGGAAGCACAGCCAAACTTGTTACTCAGTTCTGTTTATTGCTATTCAAGATATTTCAATTCCTAGAAAGGTTTTGGACCATATTAAGGCTTCTAGTGTGCAGAGTGTCTGAGAATAGAAGCACGTTTTCCCACTCCCCAGAAAACCACTGGGTTGTATCGTTCATGTTTTTCCAGTTGGATGTATACATTTATAACTGCAGACACCACTCCACCGTTACCCTCCCAGTCAAAGCATATCACTGTTGACAAGTATTAGTAGCTCTGAAGACTTGCCTTATGAAGTCTCTTGATGAGCCCCTCATTGTATTCTCTACTGCCTTCAATCATGCCAGAAAGAGGGTTAGAAAACCACTCTTTGAAGTCTTTGTGTGACTGGAAGACATGCGGCATTAGGAAGTGCATCAAAGACCACAGTTCCATCAAGCTGTTCTGTAAGGGAGTTCCCGTAAGAAGGAGTCGGCAGTGGCTGTTGAAGTTTAGCAGGTACTGCCACCTTTGGGACTTAAAGTTCTTGATGTTTTGGGCCTGCAAGTACAATACAGATTAAAAATGGTCACTATAAAGCAGCTGGCAAAAAAACAATATCAACTTAACACATCACTTCATAATCAAGGTGGCATCAAGTTAAATTATACACTAAATTTTACTTGCCTCATCAAGAATGAAATACTTCCACTTCTTTCTTCTAAAAGCCTGGTGATCTTGAATAACAAGCTTGTATGACGTGATGCAAACATGAAATGCATTTGGTTTGGTCCAGCCCTGTTAAAATCAACAGAGTTGAAATGGGAAGTGCAATGGAAATATATACCACAGCCACCAGACAGGAATGAGATCCCGGAATAGCAAGGTCGTCAGTGATTTCCAGCTTACTAATCAGACATCTTTTTGTGGCAGCAAACAGTTGTCTGTTTTCTTGTTTTCTGACAGGAAACACAATCAACAAATCCTGAAACAAAACCGAGGCACTTACCTGTCTCTTTGCTTTTCTTTCCTTTTGACTGCCATAATAGGTGAGGATTTTGAATCCTGGACACCATCTCTTGAACTCCAGCTCCCAATTCAACATCACAGATGTGGGTACTACAACAAGATGAGGGCCCCAAATGCCTTTCTCGCAAGCAAGGTGAGCAAGCAGTGCTATCGTTTGAATAGTCTTACCAAGCCCCATCTCGTCTGCCAGTATGCCATTCAGGTGTTTCTCGTGCATGGTTACTAACCAGTCTAGACCAATCAGCTGATATTCACGCAGAATACCACGTAGAAGGAAGGGAACTTTGGTCTTAATCTGCATAGAGAGGGACACCATTAAAATGTTAGAACAGAACAAATTTGTCGACCCTTCTCTTCAAACAAAAAACTTATCATTTTTATCACTACCTCTGAGAGTGCCAAACAAACAATTTTGGAAATTTCTTAACTTACCACTTGGGGCAGACTGACAAAAATCAACAGCATTACAAGAAAAAAACTGTTCAACAACTTTTATTTGAATCGACTCCACTTAACTAGAATTTATCCACAGAATCAAACCAGTCAGAACCACAGATAATATGACTCAAGGCCTGATTGCCTTGGGAAGGCTAAGGGCAAAATCAGCACTTGCTACTTACTTCAGTAGTTTCCAGAGTGAACCCTCGAGGTTGTAGGCTCTGTGCTGTTGCTGCTGCATCTGTCAATTCTTGGTCTGGATCAGAATCTGCACTCTGTAAACAAATGTACCAAGAAAAAACTTAACGTCAATTCAGGTAAACAAAATTCCCTGCATTGAGTCAGACCTAAACTAAAAGAAATCTCTCAAGCCAATATTTAGCAAGGATACTGCAATGCACTATACTCTCCAAGTATAGGCCAAGGTGGCACATATGGCTCGGGCCTAATCCAGTTTCTGTGGCCTGACGGAACTAGAAGTATTACTACTAGCTATAGCCCCTATGTGGTATTCTAGAGCAACAAAGGGTCCTCCCCAGCATACTTTGGCCAGTAAGAAATTACACACCTGGGGAGAGAGAGATAATGCAGAGCAAAGTTTCTCTCTAAGGAAACAACACCTCAAAGCAGAGAACAACAAAGCCTTGAATCACCAACCCTCTGGTCAAAAGGCTGCTGATGCACTAAACACCACACCTGAGGCCACCTCCACTTTCAATATGTATCCCCTCTGGGGACCTGATGGGAGGTTTATCCACCCACCAGGGATATTACAGGGATTTTTTCTTTCGGCTGAAAGCCATAACCACTTTACAATAAGCTACATGATGGCAGCTGTAGGTAGTTTTGGTAAAATTCAGCCATTATGAAACATTCTGAAATGGACTAGCATCGTGGGGCAAAACAAGAAATAGCAATGATTTTATTCTAATCACTTCATATAGAATCAGAGATAATCTCTGGTCTCACGGGTTTTAGTGGCTATGATAGGAATGCACATGGACACACCTGTGATTCACTGGCTTTCTCGTGGTCTGGTTGTGCAAGATACTCCAATCCCTCCTCGTCACTCATCTCTGCAAACAAACAGAAGCATAAGACACCACCAAGTGTTGTAAATCATAGAGGATACTAAACACCTACCTTCAGCTGAGGATTCTTGCGAGCTCTCTTCATCACTCTGCAAATCTGTTGACTCATTTTCAGCAGTGCCATACATTTTCATCAGTTCTTCAATTGGCATTTCACCTAAAGATACAAAATTTGATAAAATAACATTTTACCCTCTCATCAACCAGCTACAAAAAGAATTCATACCTAATGAATTGACTGCGTCATCCAGTTAAAGAGATAGTTGCCAATCATTTAATCTTATATACGCTAAAATGATTCATTGCTTTACCAAAGGGGTAATGCCATGTAGCTACCGACAGGAACCACAAACGAGTGAGTTACAACAGTTTATGGGTTTTATAGCAGCTTGTTTTTATCTGGGCCATATGTTGCAAAACCTAAGGTTAAGGGAGGAACCCTTAGGGAACATGCTGATGGCCACTAACCAAAAATGTAGCAAGTGCTAAGGAATATTAGGCTCACCTTCTTTCTGAAGGTTATCAATCTCATTTTTGTGGTCTGATTCTCCCTCCAGCTTCTCTTCTTCTTCCAGTGTCTGTTCATCATCCTCTTCCGTTCCTCCTGTCACCACAAATTCATCATCTGCTTCCACTGACTCACCTTCTGCACTGACTTTCCTACAAGGGTCAGAGTCAACAAGCTTGAGATTAGGACACATCAAAGCAGTTGTTTCACAGCAGTGTTTTAGCTAGGTGTAAACAACAGGGCATTATGCCCTGCGGCTTCCTTTTTATGCAAATTCGAAGACTTTATGCAAATTGAAGTCCGTTTTATGTATTGCTAATGTATTTAAAAGTCGTGCCAAGGTAACTTTTACCTTGTCGGTTGATTTTGCTGCGTACAATCTCAGAGAAAACTGTTGAGACACTTCAGAATGAATGAGAAGTTTGACCATGAAAATCACTTTCCACAACAATTCTTAGCCACCAAAAACCCTGATGAATCCTCAGTCCTTTCAAACAACATTCAATGAGTGGAGGGGGAAGGAAAGCATTTCTGCCATCTTGTGGGTGTTTCCTTACAGGGAAATTGAGAAATACACGCACTAATTGCCTTTGTCTCAACTAGTTCTGTCTAGTTCTGTTGAAGATTGTGGCAAGTATAGTTGTTATACTTTACTGAACCTTCTTCCCTGCAATGGATGAAACTTCCTGTTCATGAAATTCACAGTTCCCCTGCTTTTTTTAATGCTAAGGAAGAAACCACAGCAGTTTTGACTCTTGGTTTACCCTACTGCTGAATCACGAGAAAGGCACACATTTAAGTGTCTTAAGAATGGCTTTTTTCTACAGCTATTTATGGAAAAGGCACCTAAGATTTCAAATATTATAGGGAACATGTCTTTGTGATAGGCGCTTTATAGTTTCTAATTTACAGGACACCTACCGAGTCTGCATAGACTTCTTTTTTTTCTTGGACTCCTGTTCTTCATCATTATTGCCCTCGACATCCACTTCAATGTCACTGTTGTCACTTTCTTTGCTGTTGAAAATAGGAATTAAAACATAAATACAGATAACACCAACTTACAAAATCCTACCATACCTTGAAGTAAGACTCAAAATCGTAAACTAAAAATTATCCACTGATGGTTTGAACCCAGGAGTCATGCATTAAGTCAGCGAAGTATGTTCATCTGGGTGACTGACGTTTCAACAGCCTGAGCAGAAGTCATCAGTCAAAATTATTTCTGGAATGCTTTCACCTCACAGTGGAAAACCAGTCAGATGAAAGATTAACCCATTAATGTCCGTGTGTTTTTGATTGCTTCTCTAAATTAGCAGTTGGTAATAAACAACCCCATGTGCAGTACAAAAGGACAATTTATAGGCTCAAAAAAACAACACTCACTTGATCTAGAATAGTTAAATTCTCTAACTTTTGAATAAAATACACCAGTTGTCAATTAAGAATTAACCAAAAATACAATCTCAAAGTCAAAATTTTGAAAATTTATGCAAGAGATTTCACATGTTTTCTCGCGCGTGAAATCAAACCACAACAGAGGATTTGTGTCTGTTTAGGTCAGATTACTATTTTTCAAAATTTCATGAATGAAGATTCACAGAAGAGGAGACAGTAAGCTTTCCTAAATAAAACATTTGTTAATACATGCCTTTATTCGTTTCTGAAAACCAAACGCGTTTAATTCTTTCTTCAAGGGAGGCTATGCGCAAGTGATTTTGCTTGATCTGCAAGTTATTTTGAAGAACATTTTCTGATGTCAACTGTGCATGTTTTTCAAAACTTTTACGAAAAGTTTAAGGAATACGAAGAATCTCTCAATTAAAAAGCTATTTAGGTACAAATTGCAATCAAATGTGTAATTTACTTTACTGTAGACTCATAGAAGTGCCAGAGCATTTCCCAGAAAGTCCACAGAGCTCTCGAAAAATCTTTGGAGATAAAAGATTGTCCTTCACTTTAACAAAATGGCAGTTCGTCCTCGAAAGATGTTTTCTTTGCTCTAAAAGCTCTAAATTCCATCGCTTAACTTGTTGAGTGTTCCTTAGAGCTTCTTCTTTCAATTTTTAAGCTTCAAAAGGTGATCCTTCCTTCCGAGAGTGAGATATTGCCATCTTGAAAATTCACACATGAAGAGCACAGCAGCTATTTTGAATGAAATGTGATCTTCTCGCAGAGTGACAAGAAGTCTTCCCTTCTAGGACCCCCCTCAAGCCTTCAAATATACGTGCAGTCAGTGGATTTCTATTGGTCGAATGTTCCCAAAGACAACTAGGACAAAAAAAAACACCAAAAAAGCCTTTCTAGGGGAGGCTAGGACCAAAAGCAAACACGGGCAAAATCAAGGCAGGCTCAGGCCAGCACGGACGTTAATGGGTTAATCAGAGGCAAGAAGTAATGGCAATCATCCATGTAATACGATGTCCCATCTGATCCTTTGCAGAAAATTGACATGTGAAAGCTAAATTTAAGCGTTCACACTTTTAGATTTACATAGCTAACTTTTTTTAACTTCTTGGTAATGCTACAGTGGTTATAATAACCTGGTTACAGGCCAACCAGATAGAACACAAAAACTGCCAGTAAGTGTCAGGCCTTGCGCACGGTGTTGGTTACCACGCGTGTAACATTTTGAGTGACATTAGAAAAATCTCATTTCTCACTTCAGATAAATTCACACTTTAAAGAAAAGTTGTAAAAAGTAGTATTTAGTTAAGGTGCATCCCATAGATAAAGTTATCTTCCATGTAGCTCACGGGAAAATCAAGATATCATAACGAAGAAAACAGGGTTGGAAATAATTGTTCTTTCAGAAAAAAACGAACTTCGCTTAATTGGCTTTCTTGTCTCCTATCAGAGGAAATATACAAAGATAATGAGAAAACTTAAATGCACATTTTTTATTCTCGCTTTATTGATTCAGTTTTCTCCGTGTGCGTTCAAGGTAGCAAAGAAAAAACGCCGAATACAATGTCACTTGGATTTACCTCGAAAAATCTTGTCTTAAAGGTGAATTTCGTGCCATTTCGTGCCCGTTCCGATCGTGCCCCACATGACTTTTATCGTTCCCCTTATCGTTCCCTAATTAGCATATCGAGCCTTGATCGTTCCTTGATCGTTTCTTGATTCTTCCTCGATCGTTCTTCATTAGTATCGTTCTGGAACGATGTGGACAATTTATGTCTGCCTTTAGGTTGCTCGGGCCATCATCAAATCGCGGATCATCATCCGAACGACTGATAAGCCGTACACTTGCCAGTAGAACAATTACAAAAGCGATCGTAAGCTTGAAATCACGTCTTCATAAATTTCTTCGATTTTTTCGCTCGAATGCAATACTGTAAGTCGCAGCAAAGGGTTTTCAGCCCCTTTTCACGGGATATCACCGAGAAAGTGTGTAGTGTTTTGCATACCGTGCGGCGTTCATTGAAAGGTCAATTTCACGCGTCATGCAAATTTAATGCGCTTTAACTTCGGACTATATTCGCTATTTCTTAAAAATCCTTTTACAGTTGTCATTGACTTTGTGTTTTAATATGAGCTTCATTCACTAATTCAGTTTTATTCGAATGATAAAGTGTGGGAGGTTCGATTTGCTCGCTCGCGCAATTTATTTCCCGGGTTTGTTTTGAGACTCATAGTATGCAAATTCAGTCCACTGTGAAGTAAAGATAATCCCAGGAAAAACGTTTGACATTTTACTCTTTCTAACATCATAACCATTTCTAACAATTATCTTTCTAACATCATAACCTTCGATTTTAAGTATAAGTTACATTCAACAGTTTCGCTTTTGACAACAGGTTTGAGTCTGGCGAACGCAATTTCAATTCTGCATATTTTTATTAGCTTCGTTGTTTACGTCGCCATGCGGTATGCAAATTATCCAAACCTCGGCACCAAAAATTAACTGCGAAATTAGTGAATTAAATTACAGAGAGAAAACGATGAGTCGTGATCTGTAATAGATTTTTTTTATTTCACTAGCTTGTTCTGCCATGAAGGTAGTATTTCACCACAACTACGTGCACGCGATGGTTGCGCGAAAAGAACGAGCACGGAAAAAGCACTGTCAAAGGAACGATGAAAAGGCACGAAATACAAGGAAATGGCAAGGCATGATCTGTATAGGAATGGGAACGATAAGGAACGAAAAGAGGAACGGTTGAGCAACATAGGAACAGTCCAGGGCACGAATGGCACGATTTGTGGAGGCGCTGCACAAAAGGCACGAAAGGGCACGACTCACTTGTTTGTTACGCCGGAAGTAGGAATTTTTTAGGTTTCTCAGTTTTGTATTTTCTGAAACTACTCACTGTTCAATTAAATATGCTTCTAGCTGGCAAAAAATAAGAGTTTGTTCTTTGAACAAACATCAAGGAGCAAGCCACGAAAACAGGAGGTTTCTACAGCTATCAAAATGGAGTAAAACAAACGCCAGTACGGAAAAAATCGAGTGATAGGCAACACTGTGCGCAAGGCCGTCACTCTTTTCAATCTGAGTATTGAGAAAACCATTAAGTTATTATATAGCTACCGTAAGGAACCACGAACATGTGAGTCACAAAAGTTAATGGGTTTTATAGCAGCTTTTTGATCTGGGCCGAGAAATGCAAAACCTAAGATTCACAGAGGAATTCTTAAGGAATGTGCAACTGGCCATTCAAACTTCCAAATGCAGGTTTTTATTTGGACATTGAACAACGTATTATATTCTCATATTTTTTTTAAAAAAGATCCGAAGCTCTTATACAGTACCGCTCAAAAGTAAGTTACCACCCTCTCGCGACGAGAGTCTCGTCTCGAGAGATGAGAGTCTTGTCTCGAGAGACGAGTCTCGTCTTGCGAGAGGCTGAAGAATACTGTAAGTACCAATGCTTGCCGTTCTCGCGAGATAAAGACATCTGTTGTGAAGTTACGGACGCATTGTCGTGAAGCGAGTTGAATTCACCGAGTTCCTTCTATCGGAAGCCCATCGATCGCAGAAGTGATCGAAAACTAAATCACGGCAAATTTATAAAAAGTCATAACTCCGGTTTTAAAAGGCCTATAAAGATGATTTAAACGGGAAAACACTCCGCATTTAGAGGTACAATTTGTAATAAGGATTATGCATCGAGTATTTCTCAGTACCATATTGCGAGCGAATGATCATTAGCCTCTGATTTATAAGTCATAACGCCAGTTTTAAAATGCCTACAGAAAGGCCTATAAAGATGATTGAAACGGGGAAACACTCTGCATTTAGAGGCACAATTTGTAATAAGGATTACACGATGCGTCGAGTATTTCTCAGTACCGTATTGCGAGCGAATGATATTTTTTTTAGTAAACATTAGCCGCTGATGAGCGCGTCAGTAGTGAGTCACTCAGGTGAGAAGGAATATAAATCCGAAGACTTTGAATAGAAAGCAACGTAATGTTTGCAAAAATATTTCCATTCATTACACTGAAGTCGAAATCAAATCAATCTTCGCACAAAACGAGACAAAAACCGAAGAAAAGTCTGTGATCTTAAAGGTAATTCGAGACGTCAGCACAAATACACCGTATGCAAATTTAGCATGATTTGCATGAATGACATTCTGTAACGCAATGAGTAGTTCTCAAAGACAGCAAATTGCCTTCTTAGCTGCGTTGAAAGGCGATGGTGTTGCTTAAAATATATTTCTATGCTACTTCTTCAAGTATTCCTGTTTTGCTGGGAAATTAAAGTGGTAAAGATGCAAAGATCTTGGCGAGTTCATCCACGAGACCATCTATCGGCCGTGATCTCCTGCACGTGGTTCCAATGAACTTGTAATGTATTAAAGTCTTGTTTTGAGAAGAGTTCGCGCTGTTTGCCGTAATTTTAGCATTGGACTTGCTGTTTCTATTTCTTGAATGGAATAAAACACTGAATTGAGTGAGTTGAGCCTGTATCACCTCATCAGACATGGTTGAAATGATTGTTTACGTTTTGTTTGTTTATCGGGCGTCAGAAAGTTGGCGGACATTTCATTGGATTTGATGTAAATTTTCTTCGATATTTCCCAACTTCGAAAATTCGAAGAAGCAATTTTCGATTCGATTTTTCGCTTGCCTTGGCGAACTGTCGCCGAATTTTCATTCAACTGTCGCACGAACGCTGCAAAATAATGATCGAAAGTTCAGCGATATTTCGAAGAGAACAAAGCGAAATTCGTTCTCATTACTGTACTTGTGCACAGGACTGTAGTCGGCTTCTCGCGAGACAATTTGCTTGTAATTTATTCCAAAATTGCCGCTTCAGTGAATCTCTCGAGACGAGACTCTCGTCTCACGAGACGAGACTCTCGTCTCGAGAGAAATGAGACGAGACTGGTAACTTACTTTTGAGCGGTACTGTAAAAGTGAACAGAGGCCCTGGCACCCTTCTAGCTTATACCCTGAGTGAGTCCCCTACCAGTTAGATGGAGAAAACAATAATAGCAAGAGTACCTTGGTTGTATGGGTGAGAGAAACAATGGCACATCCTTTTTCCAGTAACTATGAAAACTATATTAAAATTACAGTATCCCACCTTGAGGCGTCACTTTCATCCCCATCTGATAATTCTTCGTCACTATCCTCGGAACCACTTTCTTCGCTCCTGTCTTCCAGCATTTCTGGTGGAAGGTTCTCCAAAAGTTCTTCCAGGGGAATTTCACTTTCTTGTTGTAGCAGCTCCAACTCTTTCTCTCTGGATACAGATTCTTCTTGAGCTTCTTCAACATCGATTGTTTCCTCATTATCAACTTCCTCAGCAGGTTCAAAGTCACTGTCACCACCTAAAAATTGCATCTAAACTGTCATTTCTAAATTTCCTTCATAACTGATCAAATGCAATACCTAGCCAGGGCAACTAAATGCAGGGTTGTCACTTTTTTGAAGCAACTGGGAAATATACTGACCCTTTTGTCTCAGATAAGACACTTTACTTCACATTACCTCTGTCCACCCAGATGTATAAATGAGCATCCAGACTTGGAAATATTTAACAGAGATGGCATTAACAACTTTAAGTGGAAAAATGTGCAAGCAAATTGCAGAGGCAGGCTTTATTTACTCCATGTTCCTCAGAGAAAACCGATTGAGAACATTACCAGAAAGGATGAAGTCAAGTATGCAGCTATTTACGCCATCTATGAATACAGTTTCCTCTAAAAATAAGTAAGATGAGTGCCCACCTAACTCTTGCTTGATGATTGTTTCATAATGTGCTCAGTTTTGAAAAGAAAATTTTCATTCTTCTTGATTATCTGGACTCTCAATTATCCAGACTACCGTATTTACCCGCGGATAGGCCGCAACTTTTTTTCAGAAAAATGGGACCAGAGTTAGGGGTGCGGCTTATACGCGGGTGCAAGCATGTTGACACCTAATTAATATGCAAGCAATCTCAAAGTTTTACGCTAAATTGACATTTTAATGTTCGCTTCAATTTCTTCCTTACATACAGCTCATACAACTAAATACTAAGTCCATATCTTTGAAGAATCTTGGTCCTTTCTGCAGCAATGAGCGCATCAAGTTTTTTCACATTTCTTTTTCGAAGAAGTCCATAACAGCTTGCATGGAATAGCCATTCCTCCTCGCGGGCCTTTAGAGTGCTTCCTTTTCCCGGTAACCTGGCAGGAAATTTCACCACCGTTCTCAATAAAATAAGCCGCAATTCTGCTGAATTCCATTGGTAAATGCCCGACAATTTTCTTTCTATCAATGCCAAGTTCTTCAAAAACAGCCACTGCAAACTTGTCGTCTTCATCTGGCACTTCTGGACCAGTCGATACGAAATCGCCGATTTGGGGTTTCCAGCTGCTGACATAAATGTTATATTTTCTTATTTCGCCGTCCATTTCGTAAGTGTAAGTAGCCCCTCCATTCATTTCTGCTCATAAATAGCCAAACTGTGGCTTCGATAGTGAAGGAAAAGTTCTTCTCATTCGATTCAGATTGTTGCGACGTGACAGATGGCACGCCAATTCGGATGTGCTTGTTGGTATGTGTAACCATAGTAACACAGTAACATATATCTTTTTGTCCAATGATAGAGCATCAAATTTCATCAAAACCCCATGTTTACGTTATGTGAAAGTAAAATCTAAAATCATTTCCGTCAAATCATGAAACCAACAGGTTCTTCCAGGGTATCGTATACAGCATGCTTCAAACCTACCGTTGTCACTTACGCTTTAGAGAAAGGAAATCGAGCTGCAGCACGCCACTTTCAAGTAGATGAGAAGAACGTTCGAAGGTGGCGATCACAACAAGAAACATTGAAAGGTCTTCGTCGTGACCAGAGATCGGCACGCTATTGCCCAGCAAAATTTCCGGAATTGGAGAAAGAACTGAAGGAATGGATTGACAACAAGAGAAAGGCTGGTATTGGAATTTCCACCACACTTATTCGCCTGAAGGCAAAATCGATGGCAAAAGCGAGAAATATTGCTGAGAGTGAGTTTAAAGCTTTGGTACATTGGTGTCACCGCTTCATGGACCGAAATGACTTGTCAATTCGCCGAAGAACTGCCTGTGAACTTTGAGGAGAAACTTGTGAAGTTTCAAGCTTTTATCATTGCGGAACGAAAGAAGTACCAATATGACCTCTCGCTGATCGGAAACGCAGATCAAACCCCGTTTACTTTTGACATGCCTGCATATTCTATGGTGGACTCAAAAGGAACAAAATCAGTGTCGATCATGACAACTGGTCACAAAAAAGATCGCTTTACAGTAATGCTAGCCTGCCTTGGAGACGGAACAAAGCTTCCCCCTATGTTGTGTTTAAGCGCAAAACTCTGCCAAAGCATTTCGTGCTGCCACGGGGTATGCATTGTCATGTTCAAGCCAAAGGGAGGATGGATGAATCCCTTGTGAAAGACTGGCTGAATTCTGTCTGGTCCAAAGTTGGCAGACTTCTACGAAGAAGAAATCTCCTTGTGTGGGACTCCTTTAGAGCTCACTTAAGTGACCATGTTAAGCGGGTTTTAAAAAATTCATGCACAGATGTAGCCGTAATACCGGGCGGGATGACAAGTCTTTTACAACCCCTAGACGTCGGTGTGAACAAGCCGTTCAAAGACAACCTAAGACAATACTGGAACAAGTGGATGCTCGATGGAAACCACACATTCACACCAGCAGGCCGCATTCGAAAACCTGACCTCCACCAGATTTGTCAGTGGATTTTAGACAGCTGGAATTCCATTTCCCCAGACACCATCAAACGTTCATTTCTTAAATGCTGCATCACAAACACGCTTTGGTACACAATACGACATTCTTTGGGAAGAAATGGACGAGTCTGATCCCTTTGCTGACGATGATGAAGTTGAGTCAATTGTAGACGACGAAGGTGAACTGTTCTATGCTGGTGAAGACGAGGTTTCTGTCTTAGAAGTAGACAAACGCGAATACCGTGACATTTTTGGTGAAAGTGACATTGATGAAAGCGACTTCAGTGGATTTTAATTTGATCGGACTATTATGCAAACATATGAAAACCTTATTGTGCATTATTATGGCTTTCCATTGCATGGTTGATTACAGGATATAAAATAATAAGCTTGTATTTTGTTTAGTTATTCTGACAGATATAAAACACATGGTCAGTTACGATAACTTGTTTACGATCTTTTACAAAAGTTTTTTAATTGATACGCGTGTTATGCTAATTTATTCATAGGCAGAAATGTTAAAATTACATGTAAATAGTTTTACTTGCCTGTCCTTATTAAGTGTAAAAAGAGCTTAGAAAGAATTTTTTCTCTACACAACACAGTGTATATAAAATGTTAGGGAAAGAAGTTTCAATTTATTGTTTGAATATTTTCGCGTTCATGTAGGTAGTTAATAATAACCTTTACTCTATACGCATCAGCGGTTGTCGATTTCAAAGTTTGCTTTGCTTGTAGTTTCAGCTTGATTTTGTTCTCGTTCTTTTTGTTCTAATTCCACCCTTATAAAATTTAAAATTTTCTTTTGGTAATGGGTTTTATTATGGTAACTACTCGACCTCTGGTCGCAATTCACTAATTTTTTTTCCACCAAAATGAATTGAAAGTTTAGGATGCGGCCTATCCACGGGTAAATACGGTATTTTCTTACTGTCCCACTGAGTCCAGGTAATCAAGGTTTCACTGTACCAGGAATTAACCATTGGCCAAATGTGGGGCCATTAGGCTTGCATAACACTACGTACCTTCAGGTCGAGAGGACACAGGTGATGATGCTCTAGTGGATACTACAGAGGCAGGACCACTGGAGGGTGCCACAGCAAGGCTCTCTGCTAACCATGAGGAATACTTCTCTGTTTGATCCACAATGAAGTTCAACTGTAAATCAAGAGCTTTCTTTCTGTTCTCCTCCAGTCTGCTTTGAACCTTGTATTGTACCACCTATCAAAGGTAAAACAGGGATGCTTACCTGTTGTATTGAAAAACCACTGAGAAATCACGCATGAAAATTCAATGCAGTATTAGTACGCATCAGTCTTAAGTTTAACCCTGTTATGTAAAATAAAACAACCTTTTCAACAGAAGACCAGAACTGCTTGATTTCCTTTGCAATGCTTGCTGCGATTTTCCTTAGACGAACTGATTCTTCCTTTTCTGCTTTCACTTCCTTGCTTTTTTGCTCCTGGTGGTATTTCAGAACAGCTCTGGATATCTGCAAAAGTGATAGATCATTCCACAGTTATGCACACCTCCAAAATAGCCTCTCTTCTCTAGATCTCCTCAGACAGAAAGCAACACCTCCAACACCTACCTTCTTACAAATACCTCTCTTCCATCTTCTCTCCTGTGCAAAGTCAGTAGCTAACCATTGCATTTCCTCAAGGAGATAGTCCCAATGTGCTTTACACCTTGATGATTCTTGAACTTTAGGAAGACGACTCAAAGACCACATGCCTTCCTTACGTAGTTCAGCAACTCTCTTAAGCACTTCAGCCTCTTTCTTAGCTTCAACTGCAATATCTTCTTGAGAGCTAAATGAATGTTCAAGCACTGATGTTAATGATTGTCCTCTGGTATTTACCATTGACCTTGCTCCATGAGGAAGCACAGTGGGTCCATTAACAACTGCCTGACTTTGCATTCCAGGCTGAGCTGTACTGACACCAGGCACATGGTTGTTGGGTACTGGGACAGCTGCAGTGTCACTTCCAAAATGACTGCTCCCATGGCCAGCTGGTACATGCATCTCAAGTGGAGGATTTGGCAAAGAAATTGATCTAGAAAATGGGGGAACAGTGTTAACCACACCAGATCCTGGAACTGGTTGATTTCCAGTAAATGGAGAAACATTTGGTGCAATTCCATCAGAAATTTGTGATTTATAACTAGGATTTGTATTAAAATTGCCAGGCATTGGCTTTCGTGGATCAAGACCAGCTTGCTCGTAAACTTGCCTTTGTAATGCAGTGTAGTTAGCAGCACCAGCATTGCTTGCATCAGTCTGTTGTTGAGGCCACATAAAGCTCTGAGGTAACCTAGAAGACGGCGAGACGGTAATTGTGGAAAGTGTAGGATTTGTACCAGAAACATCATCTAAGCGATTTGAGTTTAGAAATGCAAGAAACTGTGAACTGGGCCTTTTCTTCCAGATCAAAAAATCTACCATATTCCCTCCAGTTTGAAGAAAATACAATTCTTGTAGCTTCTCTCGAAAATTAGCTTTTAAAGTTTCAAGTTCTCCATTATAATATCCAATCACAAGCTGACGCAATTTCTCTGCATCAGATAAATCAGATGATAGTCCAACAGATTTATCTCCTCTGTTAGCAATACCATTATTCCTGCCAACATTCATAGGGCCATGAGGATTTAAAGGATTCGTTGTAGGCTGATTTCGACCAGGTGAGAGCTGATTTGGAAATAATGTTGGACTTTGTAATGGTGGGGTCCTGCGAGGCGGGTTATATCCAAGATGATGAATTGTACCACCTGGAGAAGGTCCTCCGCCACTGTAAACAAACTGTGAATAGTTTGGATCTGCAGGACTTAACTGAGATACATCAGGCATTCCAGGATAAAATTCAGGAGTTTTTAAGCCAGAGCCTCTAGGACTTACAGAGCCTGGTCCACGAGAAAGGGTGTATGTTACACTACTAGGCGTTGCACAGGATGGTGTGGAAGGTGGAGCCGAGGGAGAAGGTGCCGGTGATACATACATAGGGGAAGATGACTGATAATGTGATGGCGAGACAACAGAATGAGGAAAAGGTGACCGTGGAGACATGTCTCCTGCAGATCCCACAGGTTGACTGAAACTTCGTTGGAAGCCATGGTGAGGGTAGTTCAAGCTTCTATGAGGGCTAACAGGTTGGACTGACCGGGTTGGACTTGGAGATGTACTCACACCATGAGGTCCCAGATATTGAAACGAGTTTTGCGAGTATGGTGAAGTGGGTACATTGTCTCCGACGTCCAGTGGCCTGGCTACTTTAATGTCATTACTGTGATGTCTTTCCGCGTCATGAGATGGTGTTCTGCGAACTCTTCTTCGAGGAGTTTCATCGTGATATTGCGACGATTCGCTAGTTCGTCGCATCACTTCAACTCCGTTAAGTGCTTGTTTGACATAATATTCCTATTCCGTGACAGAGACGTCGAAAGCATCCTGCAAGAGGAAATATCATTTTCTGTCAATTTCATACAAGGCAGAGCATGCGCGATTTTGCCGCCATTTTGTTTTTCACAACGGACAGCAGGGTTTACTACATCCACAAAATTAGTACACTGAATCAAGCCATCCACCCTAAATTTACTTACACAATCATCCACTGGTAAACTTTTTGTATTCTCCTGTAGTTTTTGAAGTGTATTTCGAAGTTTTTCGTTGCAAAAAGTGTAGAATTTATCTTCACAAGCCCCACAAAAATTCCCCAAGAAACGCCAGCTTTGATATGCGCTTGGCCACCAGACCACCCTAGAGCATCATGGGAATGTCACTATCATAAAAGAGGCGCGGTGCCTCAGCAGGACGCGCCAAAGATGGGAAATAAATAAAAAACACCAAGAAAACATTATAATACTTATACAGCAAAGGTAACGTAAAATTCTTTTGTTCCAGTTAAGAAGTAACGATGACTGGAAAGAAATATTTTTTTTTCGAACGCTTTTACATATGGTAATGCGTTATGGATTGAAATAAACCGAAGCTGTCACGCACCGGTGTCACAAAAGTACTTTCACACCAGACCGAGGCTGCCTCTCAGTGGCGCGAAAGATGAAACAAGATGGATGCCCGTCGTAAGTCATCTCTTTTTATACCTTTTATAATACAAAAATAAACTATAAATCTGCTTAGCACAATGAGACGTTCTGCAGCTCCATCGGTTAGAGCTGCGAAGAAAATGAAATTTTGTACTCCGTTTCTTGCTGAAAGGAAGGCAGATGTGGAGACAAGTTCGCTTGCTGATACAAATCAGGTGAGACACGAGTACTATAGGTCTAGCTAGATATACGATAAGATACCCGGTAGATATAGATCCAGTAGATTGATTTTAATATAATAGATTCTTGTGAATCAGGGGTGTTTATTTGCAAAACAAAAGTGATTAATTAACATTACCCTTTAAAACCAAGCTATGGTCCTCCCAGGTGTTATGTTTTCCCTGATTTTCAGACCATTTAGCAGAAGCTTTCAATGCCTTGGACCTAATGTTTGCCTAAGAAAAAAAAACAGAAAAAAAAAAGAAAGAGAGGGAATAAATTTATTGCTCCCGGGCTAAAATTTGATAGTGGTGATGTTTGGTGTTCCTCAGGGTTCCTTGTTGGGGCCTCTATTATTTGTGATACACATAAACGATTTGCCTCAATGTTTACTTCACTCGTCGATTAGCATGTATGCGGATGACACTGTTATCTATTATTCTGGATCTGAGGTCAACAACATTAGGGAAAATTTACAAGAAGACCTCAACCGTGTTGAGCAGTGGTTGGTGGACAGTAAGCTAATACTAAATCAGAGCAAAACCAAAGGGTTACTCTTTGGAACAAGACAATTGCTGCAAACCACCTCAGACTTTGTCCTGCAGATTCAAGGCAAGGACATAGAGAGAGTGACAAAGTTCAATTACCTTGGGACTATGCTCGATGAACAGCTTCACTGGAAAGAGCATATAGACACTACTTGTAACAAAGTTAATAAGCGTCTGGGACTTCTTGCACGGATACGATCTTGCCTCACTCTTAAAGCAGCAAAGTGTGTCTACAATACCCTTATTGACCCAATCTTAAGTTATACTGACACTGCTTGGGGTGAACTGTCTGTTGGCTCCAGCAAAAGTCTACAGCGGCTGCAAAACCGTGCTGCCCGTATCATTCTTAAGCGTGACTCTTCTAGAGATACTTTTAATGTTTTAGGGTGGGCTGACTTAGAAACAAACCGTAAAATACACAAATGTGTTTTAGTTTATAAATGTCTGCATAACTTAGTTCCTCAGTATTTAAGTAACTATTTCATTAGGAACTACAATGTACATGGCTACAACACTCGAAGGAAGGCTGACCTCCATCTACCTAAACCCAAGCTTAGCCTTGGCAAGCATACTTTTAGATTTCCTGGCTCAGCCCTTTTTAACTCACTACCTTTAAAAATCCAACAAGCTGCATCTCTCTCCTCTTTTAAAAATCTTGTTAAAGCCCACTTTTTTTCATAGCACCTAATTTACGATATTTATCTTTTTTATATACCAGTTCATGCTTGTAATTCGTTTTAGTTTTTAAACTCTTTTTATATAACTATTTTAATTACTAAACATTAGCTTTTAACTCTATTTTTATAACTATTTTAAACAATTAGATATTTTATATTTTTAGATATTGTATTTAGCAGGGCCCCTCTGGAGACCAGCCACTGTGCTGAATGGGCCACCCTGTATAAATAAAGTTTTACCTTACCTTACCTTACCTTTGGTGCTATCTAGGAGATAAGGGTGCATAGTGCTTCTGGTTGGTCAAAATAACTTTTCAAATCATGGAGAGTTAGAGGTAATACCGAGATTTTCATAGCATGATGTATGTATGTCAATATGGAATGATAAAAGTTGAATGTGCCTTCAGGTGTTATTTTTACACAAAAATCATGTGTTTATATATATGCATAAAAATATGCTGGGATGCAGATAAAATAAACATAGGCACGCATTGCGTGCTTGACCTATATTAAAATGACAAGTCTTATCCTCGCTTATTTGCGATTTTTAAGACATACTCTGTGGACAAAACAACACGCGATTATTCTTGCAAATACTTCCCCCCTCCACTATAGCACCTGAGTGCATAAAGCCCAGTTCAGACGCTGCACCTCCCATGTGTCGTACCAAGTAGTTCGTAGTTTTTTGGCAGTTGTATGGTGTCCAAATGAGTTTTTTCGACAGATTTCAATTAGGCAAGCCAAAATCTCAGGGTACGGCAAAGTTTGCCACTTATACGACCTAGGAGCGAAAATGTATTTGGTACGTACGGCCCACGAGAGGTACGGCGTCTGAACTGGTCTAAAATAGCTTTTTCGTTTACTCAGCAATACCCTTGGAATGCAAAACAACATCCCACTAAAAACCCAGTTGGACCAAAATTGGAGATAGAGCAACCATCGCGCTAGTAGGCTACAGGCTAAAAAGTCCAACTGACACTAGAACAAAACGACTGCATAAAAACTTCAAATTAAATTTAAAACTGAAACCTCAGTTAAGGTCAGCTAATGATTGTCTGCATATTACTGAAGAATATAAATCGAGCTCACAACAAGATGTGAAAGAAACAAGTGTAGTAGATAACAATTTGAGGAGAGGACAGTCATTGCGGTCATGTTAAAACGTAGCCTGCAGACTGTGCACACTGCAGACCATGCAGACTATGCAGACTGGTATTTTGTTTTCTTTAGTAAACTGTGATTTGTTGTACTTTTTGGGACTTTTCACTTTTTGTCGTGTTAAGATGACATGGCCAGCAGCTTGCCGAGTTCTCCAAAAAATGCCCCGCTGTAAGGAATTCTCGAACAATTTCGACAGAAAGATTCGCACCTTCTGGGAGTATTTCATATTCCTTTGCCAGACGATTCAAAAGTACATTTTGGTTTTGCAGTTAACGAAGTTTCCGAGCTTGAGCGTACCGTGAACTCGCTATGTTACCGTATACATTACAGGTTTAAAAACCTACAGACACGCTTGAACAAGCTAATCTATGCAAATTGCTATCTTAAACATGTCGCTAAAAAATTTCAAAAACCATATGTTCCCGTATATGATAAAACCAAGAAAGAAATCATTTCTATGTTGGCTGGAAAATCTGTGGGTATGACTGATATAAATCATGGACACAACATCGTAAACTAAAACTAAACTGCATTTTGGGAAGAGAAAACAGGTTTAAAAACCTGCTGAGACGCTCGAATATACAGGCTAATTTATGCAAATTGCAATCTTATAAACACGTTGCTATAAATTTCAAATTACCAAACAAAGCTGTTTCAAACACCTTGCAAAGTACAGTCAAAATTATCCGTTTCAAGCACAGATACAATCTTTTCAACCAACATCTTGCTAAAAGATACATAACCAAAACAGCTGTTTCATGACACAAATCATAAAAGAACAAATTAAATTACAGTTTCTCGTCAACAACTCTATTTTTGGAACGATGTTAATTGTTTTTGTCAAGTACTCACGTTCCACTGTTGGCCAAATTACCATCAATTCCACCACACCAAGCCTTTACTGAAAATATAATATTCGAGAGGAAAAAGTAGAAAAGCACATTTGCACTGATCGTTTCCGTCCCCATATGTACATTCGACATGGCCGGTAAGCTTAACCTTGTCTGACCTTCAACTTCAGTAAGCGGATTCTAACCAGCTCTTTCATTGGTAGAATGTACTCTTAGCTTAGTAGCCTCAAGCTGATTTGTGCCACATAGTGCCACATAAATTCCTCCAGGGGTGTACTCCCATGTGAAAGGTACCTGGATGCACGTCGTCTCGCGTTCTCCGTCTGTTTTAGCATAGCTTTAAATTAAATTTTCCGCCGAGCATTCCTGCCCGTCTCACATGAGATTTCCCCCCGGATCAAAAATACATACATACATACCTACCTACCTACCTACCTACCTACCTACCTACCTACCTACCCACCCACCCACCCACCCACCCACCCACCCACATACATACATACATACATACATACATACATACATACATACATACATACATACATACATACATACATACATACATACATACATACATACATACATACATACATACATACATACATACATACATACATACATACATACATACATACATACATACATACATACATACATACATACATACATACATACATACATACATACATACATACATACATACATACATACATACATACATACATACATACATACATACATACATACATACATACATACATACATACATACATACATACATACATACATACATACATACATACATACATACATACATACATACATACATACATACATACATACATACATACATACATACATACATACATACATACATACATACATACATACATACATACATACATACATACATACATACATACATACATACATACATACATACATACATACATACATACATACATACATACATACATACATACATACATACATACATACATACATACATACATACATACATACATACATACATACATACATACATACATACATACATACATACATACATACATACATACATACATACATACATACATACATACATACATACATACATACATACATACATACATACATACATACATACATACATACATACATACATACATACATACATACATACATACATACATACATACATACATACATGCAAACAAACATAGAAAGCGAAAAACTTCACACTGGCTAAGACCCTATGTTTTCAACATAGGTCAAAAATGAAATAAAATGAATTTCAGGTCAAAATGATTTCAAACTGGTTTGATTTGTATTTTCCTTTGTTTCAGTTTGATGATAATGACTATAAAACAAAGGAAATACAAATCAAACTAGTTTGAAATCATTTTGACCTGAAATTCATTTTAACCTACAACACAGACACACGCCGAGGATAAATTTCTTTCCACTCATTGACTTGAGTTATGAAAATACATGTATGCAAAGAAGAAACAGTAAAAATCTTGTATAACAACCTCGATGAGCCACTACAGTGGACCCTTCTTTTTTATTTTCAAACACGCCTTGCCACAAATTGCATTTTTAGAAGTAACAGCTTCTACCATGTATTTCTTACAGGAGAGTTGTTTACAGTTGAAACGACTGAAGAGTCCCTCAGACAGCAAGAACAAACTTGAAGTTACTAGAAGTCATACAATTCCAACCAATCTTGAATGTGAAGTGTCAGCTGAAGGGAAATTACCAAATGCTGCCAGTACCACTTTTGCACCTCCTAAAATTTCTAAAACAGTACCTTTCAAATCTCCTCTTCAATGCAAGTCCACTGATAAGAATTTTTTGGGTAAGCTGTTTCCTTGCATAATTTAGCTACATTGTTGTGTGCAGTGAAACTGTACCTTTGACTGCCCATCATTATGGATCATTATTTTACCAATGATCACATTAACCCATTGTGTTGTTCTTGAAAACTTTGATACCCCCCCCCCCCCTGCCACAGAAGGTTTTCAATTTAAACCCCCATCCCTACCCCTCCTCTGGAAATTCCAATTTAGTTTCATACTTTCCTTAAAAAAAATTTTTTCAGACCCCCTCCCCTCTGAATTTCTTATGACTTTACTTGGGGTGGGTATGGATATTTTCTGGAACTGCATTAAACCTAGATTATAGTGTTACTATCAAAGGGTTATATCATACTTAAATATATAAATGTGGCTAGGGAATTATTCTGTCAAATATATCCACTAAAATATCGCTAACATCTTGTGTTGGTTTCTTCCAGCTACTTCTGAGGAAAAAGAAAACTCATGTTGCTACTTCAATGTTGTTTGGTAGGTTGCACACATTTCTTTAAAACTTTGCAAAAGCTACTGCCAGGTTTTGTTCTCATTATTTGTCTCATTCAATCAAATATCATTTTGTTACTGTGTTTTAGGGGAAAGATGTCAAAGAAAAAGGTATAATTTTTATACTCTTATTTTCTCTTCCTTAGATATATCATGTACTTTAAGTCATATCTTAATTTTGGGTCGTTAGTTGTCCCTGTAAGAATTTCATCCGGTGACATCTCTAGTCAGGAAATCAATCAATCAATCAATCAATCAATCAATCAATCAATCACTCAGTCAATCAATCTTTATTCACTCCCTGGGAAGCATTTCAGATTCAAAACACCAGGATTATTGGAAAGATCAACTGAACGAACAATGGTGCAACACACAGCAACAAGATTTGTTAACCTAGTGCACTTTACAGCCTTGGTCTCAGACTCAGAACTGGGGACTTAAAAGAAAATTGTCTTTTTACTCATTATTTTGTCTTTGAGGCTCCTTCTCAATTTTTTTCTTTATGTCAATGTTTCAGGGTTGTGTCACTTGACAAATAAATTGACCCCAACAGGCTTTTAGTTTTTAGCATTGCATAATATGCACACTGATTTTTTTATCTTTCGTCCCTATCAATTTTAGCACAAAAAGTGGGAAGGAGATGGTAAGTGTTGTTTCTGTTTATATTACGTACTTTTGACACTGGTGAAACAGTCACCAAAATGTGTGTAATTTACCCACTTTCCTGCCCTTTAAATTTTCTGTCCTGTTTGATAGCATGAACACTTCAAATTTCAAATCTAAACTAATAAATATGTGCCCTGAAAAACAGAAACTGAAAGAGAAAATGTGGATCAATAGCTATCAATTGCAACCCACAACAAATTGACCTGTTGAGAAGTCTAATGAAACTTGGAAAGCTGATCTTCAATCACTTTATTTCTTTCCCACATCAGTGATTGATTCATTACTTATTTTGCTCATCCTTCTTTTCTTCTAGGGATACTAGTAACAAAGGGCCGAACAGCATCTTTGAAAGATTTAGAGGGAAAAGAGTGAGTTATATTTTGGTCAAAAATCACATTTTCATCGTTATGCTGGCCAGGGAGCAAAATCATTACTTGGAAGTTTGTATTTCTGAAATGACTTACTGCACTAACTAAATACCAGTCAATTTAACCTGATGTGTATTACTGACATTTCATCCAAAATGTTGATTTATTGCCAAAAAAGTGATTATTGATAAATATCTTTTCAGAATTGCTAGGAGTAGTGGTTATAAGTCCACTGAGCTGGAATCTCTTCAGGAAGGGAGCACACTGTGCATTGGTGGAAAAGAAATAGAGGTAAGCAGTGTTTTTCAGTTGGGAAACTATGTTAGCAGGGCCTGGATGAAAATTACTCTGTGTTATTCTAGTTTACCTTGTCTAAATAAAGTGTTGCTGTTGCTGTTGTTGTTGTTGTTGTTCAGTTTGTCATGATTGCATAGTCTACAGCTGTACCATCGGTCTCTCCCTTTCTGCTCTGGGATAGTCAAGCAAAAAGAGCATGTGAGGAAGCGTGAAAATTGCCTGCTGTGTGGAAACATGATGCATGCCCAATGAGCTGCTAGTGTAGTTCCCTGCTTACTACACATGCACATCATGTTTCCAAGTGGTGGGAGATTATCATGCTCTCTTGTGTGTTCTTCTTGCGCGATTATCACTGTGCAGAAAGAGAGACTGTTCTTAGTCTATGATTGTGAGAATTCAAGAAAAAATCTGATCCCCTGATGGTAGACAAACTTGTAAACATTCAGGCACTGATCAGATGCCATAATGCTGACCTTCAGGGAGATGCCAGGTTCAGTTGTTGTCAGGAGAAATGCACATCTGTAAACTCCATAACATAAGTGACAGCTGTGGTCTCCTAAAAAGTTCTGTTGTTGTCTAATGATTTGAATGCTTGAGTAGTAGATAAAGAATATCAAACCAGTCATTATCAGTTCTCATGATTCACTGACCCATTACCGCTAGTGGCCAGAAACAGTAGCTTAGATAGAAGATTTTAGATATCAAAACCCATCCCCAGGAAATTTATAAGGCATTTACTGTTATCTGTTTTAGCAGTCATCTTGGAAATTCTTTGGCTGTACAATGTTGAAAAGCTTGAAATATTTTTGTGACTTCTAAAAAGATGTTATGCAGCATTTACGGTTCATAGTAGTATATGCAGTTGTGCAAGGAACAGACCCCTGAAGTTACCCCAGGATAATGACCAAAAATGTGGGTATCCTGTGGACTGACTCCCTCTTAACCCTTTCACTCGCAAGAGTGCCTTAAATCAAAATTCAAGACCAATCCCAAATTTTATTTTGAAAAATACTTAAATATAAATAGTACCATGTGAAAGTACTGCTGAAGAGCTTTCATTTGAATGGTCACACCATACGTTTTCATCCACAGTCTCAAAAGTTAGAATCACTTTAATGTCTCCATAACTGACTCTGGGAGTGAAAGGGTTAAGTGATAGCCTCTTATGAGCGACCACTTTGGCTTGACATTTTGTGCAGTTGCTTACAGGAGGTTTAACTTTATTCCATTGAAAGCTTTGCTGCCTAGTTTGCTTCTCTTTTTTAGGATTTCGTTTTTGGTCTGACTGTATTTTTGTAATTTATTCTGTAATTATGTTTTGCTCTTATGTTACATGAACGTGATAACTTGTTTTTTGTTTTTATTTTTTAAAATTATTCTTACTCAAGGTGTTAGCTGCATTCCACCGTAACCTGCGATCAGGCTCTATATTTGTTGCTCGGTGAAACATTCAGGCGGGAGGGGCGAAACGAAAAATATTTTAGCGAGCGACCAACGTAAGAGAATATGAGAGCGCTGCTAAAATTCGGCCTGGTCGCAGGTTATTCCACCATGGCAGCTATGTTTCACAGGATTTCAAATAAGAATATTGAGCGTCTAAGACATCGTCACTTCTCGTGTATTGTTTTAATAAAATAAGAGAATATCTAGATAATCTCTCTCTACCGTATGATTTAATTCCAAGTTACTATTGCCGGTTTCTGCTACATGTAGCTTTGCGTATGCACAGTTTAAGATTTGCAAGTATGCTGATTTCCATTGAGGTATACCAAATTCAATTCCCGTTGGTCCATAAGGACTGACCACTACTTGATTATAAGAGTTCCTCTATATTATTTATTTTATTATTTTAGGTGATAGGCTCTATCCGTGCAGAGGACTATCTCAGCGGAAAGTGTTTTCAGCAATCAGTAGTCTCATCGCCATCATTAAAGGCAGTTTCTAGATTACCGTCTAAACAAACAGGTATGGACTATGACGACTATGTCCAACGTTCTTTATATAGGCCTTTTTAGTAAACAAGTGAAATTAATCATCAACACCAAGCTACTCAATACACTGAATTTGCCGCCTTCTTTCTTAATAGCGTGTGACCAGATCTTCTATTTTACCCTTAGATAGTCGAGCACGTGAGCGAAAGAACGCGGGGGTTTTTGCGTCACTATCTTTGTCTACCTTCTTTCTGTTTTAATTTTCGTTCAAGTAAGAGTTATACCACTTCACCCACAGTTTTGGCTTACAGATTAGTAGTGTTTACTATTAAAGAAATGACAGTAGTGGTAAAGGTTTTTGACAGTTCCTACCCGGCCCCTGGCACGTGCTGCCCGTGAAGTCACGCCCATTTGGAACGGGTCACGCAATTCCTGACCTCGTTCGCATCTAAGGGACAATCGCCTTTCTTTCTTCGAGGAGTTCTCTGCACTCTTTCCCGGGGTATCGAATCGAACAAAATCGAACGAATTTGTCATCGAACTCAATCGAACGAAATCGGACGAAACTCGAACAATTAAATTCGATGTTGTTCGGTCATCGAACGAAATCGAACTGGTAATTTTTTTGTGAGTTCGATTTCCGAACCAAATCGAACGAAATCGAAATTTAGCCTTCGATTAAGTTCGGAAATCGAACTTGTAGCAAAAATTCAAAATAAAGAATTTCAAACCTAATGAACGAGTAAAAATTTCTTGTTTATTCCTTAAATGGTTTTGGAATAAGTGACTGGACACGGTATCGTATAATCTTTGTCTTTTAGTTGATCCTAAAGAAACAATACATAATATTCGAGCAATCTAATACGCAGTAAGCCATTCGTAAAAATTGTATGCGGGAACGAAATATATAGATACTCAAATCCAACCGTTAAACAACATATCAACATAAACAACGTTATCCAGGCAAAATATTTCTGTATAGCAAGGTAAAAAACCACTAATGACGCATTTAATTCCCCAATTACTAAATCAAATCGAGCAGATATGGTGATCGATTTTACGTCGTATCACAATATAATCTGAATCGAGCAAGCTCGCTTAGGTATCGTTCAGCGACAGAACTAAATCGAACCTCATCGAACTTAATCGAACGTTCGATTTGGTTCGATTAGCATTTATTTTTTGTGAGTTCGATTTCGTTCGATGACCGAACAACATCGAATTTAATCGTTCGATTGAGTTCGAAAACCGAACGTTCGATTTGATACCCCGGGACTCTTTGCGGCGTGAAAACAAAGTTGTGCACACAAATCAAAACTGAGAGAATCGGTCGTGGTCATCTTGCCATTCTCCTTCACTGGCACTAATCGTATTTCCCTCAATCGTTTCCATATAGCCTATCTTGAAACGGTGGTCAATCAGGAATACCGCTATTCTTTTGGAGCATTTCCCGTAAGAGGAAACTAACCCGTGGTTCTAACCACAAATAAATGCTTTCTTTGTAACTTCCAGTAAGGAACGGTGAAGAGTCACATGTACACACAGTGTAAGGTGGACCTATTTTCTGGGTTTTGACTAGATAGGAGAAGCTACCTAAAAATTGGTGTTACACTTTCTGATCGATAAAATTACAGACAGAAAGTCAACATGATTCTACAAAGCCTTTATTAATTTTGATTTACAGTTAATCCGCGCGTCGAAAAAAAAAAAAACTTTAAAAAACAGTTTTACGGACGAAATGTTATATGTTTTGACCTCTGAAGTGCATTAATACTTGCTTACACTCCGTTTATCAACACAAGTCTGAAAAGGATACTTGTTTTTGCTGATGAGGTCGTACAAGGTCACCCTGATATACGTATCCTGCAGAGACTTATCCCTTGAACCAAGAATTGGACGGCGACATTTTAGACTTGTACGGACCAGGTTACTGGGTTATCACGTTCAAGCTCAATAAACTTATGTCCCTATGTTAATTTTCATTTACTGATTAGCGGAACAAAGATCTTTAGAATTCATTTTCTGTTCAAGCATTTCCATCTAACTAAAGCTATTCGATAAATGTTCAATACAGTCGCATATGTTTTAGGGTCTCATCTAGGTCTGTGGACTGAAGAATCTCCTCCAAATCTTTCTGATTTTTCTCGTCTACTTGTTTTCTCTTGGCGATCCAGTCATCCTTGGCCGCGAAACCACGGTCAATCATCAACAGTTGAAGCCAGTCGTAATCTGAAAGAGCTTTAATGTTCACTCCTTTCTCCACCAACTTCCTCAAACCTATCGCGTTGTCTTCAGCCACCTTGTGCACGCGGACGTGAATATTATGAAGATGGGCGAATCTTATAGACACGCATACTCCCTCGTTTTGCGCGAGCCACTCACAGAGCTTATCCGCGCAGTCACCACTGGGTGAGAAGTTACTCAAAAGCTGCAATTCCTTTAAACCCGTCAGCTGGCTTCCATCGAGGTCTTCGATCGATTTCTTGTAGGCGTGTGATGCAGCGCTCTTGAACACTTTCCGTGACAGAATCTTATTGTCTTTTCCTCTAGCAACAGCAAGCACTACAGCTTCAGATGGCCAAAAACCGCCGGGTACACCAGATTTTAACACGGCGGTTAGGTCGAAGTCGTCCGGAGTTGGACTGTTAGGCACAGAATTGGAGTTAGCCATATTGAAAGTGAAAGCTTTTGAATTCAGCTGTGAATTCAATGCGTGAGTCGGTTTACAACGTTTTCGGCGTGGCGAAGTAATTTTGCCCTGTGCTGTCATTAACATGTCAACCAAGCACGCTGGGACCTATTGTCTGGGTCAATATAAATATTTCTTCAAGCACTTTCCTCTCAGATTTCCTTGTAGAAAGAGGTCAGGAAGGGTTAAGGGTGCCATTTTTGTTGGCTATAAACAGATTAACAAAGCGTAACGAAGCCTGTTTCAAGGCGCTGGGATAGCTAGACATTAAAAGTATAAATGTCCTGAAAAGTCCAAGTTTTGAACTGCCCGGGCTCGAAATAGCAAGGCTTTCTAAAACAGTTTTAAGGGTCTTTTTCAAGTTTCGTGCGCGAAAATTTTGTGACGTAAAAAATGACTGTCACTCGATTCAATCAATTATACAAAATCTAAGTGTCACGAAATATCGCTTGTTCAAATTCTTCAATACATATATCATGTAATAAAAGAATGAGGTCGTCAAGGAATTTCTTAGACAGTTATAAACGCGGAATAGGCGAAATGCTTTTCTGACCAGGGTAAACGCGCAAAAATAGCACATGGCAAATAAGAAAACGGAGAGAATAGGCGAATTCTTCTTAGAAGACGAGAAGCCTCTTTCAGAGAAGGAAATCTGTCTAACCCTTAAACAGTCTAATATGGTTTTAAAGCCGCTTGAACCGTCTAAAAATCAGGACTGAAATAATTTAGTAGTCTATTTCCTTTCTTGCAAACTAAAATCTGTCCCTTTTCACGACGTGTAATATTATTTCTGGCGTTTTTTCGTCTACCAGGACCATTGGGCTTCTCGTTAGACTTTCCCTTTTAAATGACAGGGAAACGGGCGGAAAAATGTTAGAAAAGACATTCAATGATGATTGTCTAATACGGCTAATGTTGTAGATAAAATCTAAATAATAACAACAACGCGGCTTGCGCCAAATGCAGACGACGCAATGGATCAATCATAACTTGAAGAAAAAGCATTCAACTCGGCCAGGCATGGGAAATCCTGTAACTACCAGAACCAAGCGTGAGAAAGCACGCACCTGCTACTTAGTGCGTTCATGCAACGGTGCCAAGCGCAGGAAAAACACGGAACTAGTGCGAAGTGCAAACGTGCAACTTATCCGAGGCGCGGAGGGAACTTGCAACTGATGCGAAGCGACAAAGCATGCAACTGGTACCAGTCAAGGGCTGGTGCCCTGTGCAAGAATAGCATGCAACTGGTACCAGTCAAGGGCTGGTGCCCTGTGCAAGAATAGCATGCAACGGGTGCTAAGCTGCGCAAGAAAACGTGTGCAACTTTCAAGTCACCAATGTTATGGCTTTGCTCGGCTTTGTCCTGATTGGTTAAAAACAAACTTACGTGTTTGCCGCATCTTATTGTTTTAAGCATGGAAATTGGACTAGCTGTTTTAACCAACGTGTTTGATTACTTTCAAATGTTAGTTGAAAATCCCTCTGATTTGTCAGACATCTTCAGCTACTGACTGTTGCTTTCTGCGTAGGATTACTCAAGCCTTTCGTTTGTAATGCGAAGAGAGACAAGACAGTAGAAACTCGGAGAGTAGTGACACCACGCCATGACGTCAACGCCCCTGGAGCCCTGGTCATGCCTCGACCCAGTGCTACTCATCAGGTACACGCTTTAATTAATGCATTGCGGAGAACTGTAATATAGTTGCTCTTCAAGTCTTGATAACTTATTCAGGACAATCTGTCGGTTAATTGTTTAATTTGGCTGTTAGCCGGTTCGGTTTTTTTTTCTTTGTGCCTGTTTTCATTCAAAATGCCTGCTGTTTATGGGAAAATTTTACAGGTAGTCTCAGGGCATGCTGTTATCAGGAGGTGGGACTCGGCACAAAACGAGGAGCCTTGTACCGCTGATGGTACGATTTCATTGTTTTCTAGAAATTTTGAATGTAAAAAAATGTCTATCAGTTTTCTCCCCCAACAAATATTGGGTCTGCACGGAAGTAATTGTTTTCTCGTTTACAAAACGGTTCAGTTTATATGGTAAAGGAACAATTCGACGTCAGTTTTTTATCTGCTGACAGTGATACCAGAAAATATTGGCTCACTGTCACAGTTGACAAATACTTTTAAGGAGAACACTTTTGTGCAGTACGTCAGGGAAAAGTCTAAAACTTAATCCGGGGTCTAGAGCGTGAAGCAATCAGAAGCTTTACTAACCCGTCCCCCGTCCAACTCCTACCCCTCCCCCCTGCCTTCGTCTGGGATTCAGAGCAGGATTTCCCCCTACCCCCTTCATTTTGTTATGTCTCCGTTATGGTTCACCGGTGCTGATTTACTCACCCTGGGGAGTGACACAAGTTTCTAATCTATGGTAACAACATGTCGGCCTGCAGAGACCACACTTGAAACACCGACCGTTAGATCGAAAGTTCGAAGACGTCATTTACAAAACTTAGGCAGTTGCGAAACGAAAAGCTAAAAAAATGGGCTTCAACGGGATTCCATGGCCCTTCGATTACCGGTGTAGTGCTCCACTAACTGAGCTATCAAACCCGCTGGGAGCTGGCGATTCAGCTCACAGTTGGTTCATACCTTATTTCCTCGAATAAGCGCCCACGCTCTAATAACCGCCCTCCCCCGAATAAGCGCCCACCCCCTAGGCCATAATATCAAACAAGCGCCCCCCCTCGAATAAGCGCCCCCTAATAGATCAACAGAAATAAGACGATCATTGACGAGGATGACATCGAGGATGATGAAATAGTCGATATTTTATAAACATGCATACCGATACATCTGTGTGTAAAGTGTATACAATAAGACTACGGTTGATTACCAACCACTGTTTTAACAACAAAAGACATAAATATTGACGTTATGTTTGATTACCAACCACTGTTTTAACAACAAAAGACATAAATATTGACGTTATGTTTACGTGGATAATGTTGTAGTTTTTGTTTTCTATTAAAGATTTAGCCAAAATAAAGTTACAGTTCGTTGAAAGGAAAACGTAATAAGCGCCCCCCTCGATTAAGAGCCCTCCTTCCAATAAGCGCCCCTCCTTTTAGCCGAAATTTTAAAGAAGCGCCCGGGCGCTTATTCGAGGAAATACGGTATATCTCACTTCCTTCTATTCATCTTGCACGGGTATTTTACGAACTCATATATTGACCATCTCCCAGTTCGCTTAATTGCTCAGCTGGCAGAGCATTGCACCAGTATTCGCAGGGTCATGGGTTTGAATCCCGTTCAAGCCTGGATGTTTTCAGGCTTTCTTTTCGCAACTGCTTAAGTTGCGTACATAAATGCGTGAGTCTTCCAGGTATTAAACCTTGCACCCGCAGTTCACAAACATGATACTTCAGACATTTCACTTCCACCGAGAGTCCAAAGCTCTAATCACTAGAACACCCCGCTAGACATCGATACACAGGCTACGGTCAGCATAACACATTTTTTGGTATTCCAAATTTAGTTGGAGCACAATCGAGATGGGCTGGAAATAGTGGACGTGTCAGTGGACCCACACTTGTCGCAGCACCTGAGGCCCCATCAGAGAGAAGGTGTAGTGTTCCTGTATGAGTGTGTCATGGGGCTGAGGAATTTTAACGGAAATGGCGCCATTCTTGCGTGAGTATACTGTTAAAAAACATTCAGTGTTTTAAACTATGGCGACAATTAGCCATCTATCAAGCTGACACTGAAGCCGAAGTTATTTGCTGTTGATTGTTTGGAAACCAAAATACTGAACACCAAGAAGATCACTGCGATCAAAGAATAGCAGAACTTACTAAACAATGACAGTAAAAATAAAAGAAAAAAGCAACAAGAACAAAACTTCTGACATACCCAGCTAATCACGAAAACAAATCACGGTCTTGAATTTAAAGGGTGTCACAAGCGACTGCGTGAGTAAATGTTTGTGTGTTTCAAAACTTAGGAAACTACATTGCGTGTAGTTGGGATTCTCTTGAATTTACACCAACGTGTATATATAGTCTTCAGCTAGAAGTGCGTCGAGCTTAAAGCTTGATTGAAATGGCGGGAAACGGTTTTATCTCGCACTTCAATTGCTTGCTTCCTGAATCTCAGAGAATTCGTCTTGACTGGCAGCGCCATTTACTTGGAACAAGTATACGAAGCAGCAAGTTGGCGTTAGAAAACATGCGCGTTACAAGAAAAGTTTGCCTTTTCAAATTTGGACCAGTATTTTACCTACATGTCTTGCAATTTTTTGAAATAAAAAAAAATTGTGACCAATCACAATACAACTGATGCTCAATTAAGTTATTTTTTTCACGCCATGTGTCACGCTAAATGCATTCGGCGGTAGTTACAATTTCAAGAATTACTTTTTTCTGTTTTTTTTTCCTTATGTTTAGAGACGACATGGGACTTGGCAAGACCCTTCAATGCATTTCTTTGATATGGTAGGCAAAATCATTTGTTTAACTCTTTATTCAGATTTAATCTACAATATAAACGTATTCATAACATATCATAATGAAACCTACATAATGAAATCAAAGTAACAATAACATTTTTATCAAACTAGTGAAAAAAAAATGATGTTAAGGTGGCTAGACGCGGTTTTTCACTAATCATACCCACTCTCTTTGAACAGGAAATACAAAGATACCTCAAACGGAACAGGAAATCGAGTTTGTACCTATTTGTAGGGTATAGATTGAAGTTTAAGAAAAGTGGGTTTTTTTCGAGATCGACGTAGCCATAGCAACACGGTGACGTCATTGCAATTTTTGCCTTTCCTTAATTTGTAGGAAATCCAGACATTCGTTTTTAAAGCTATTTATTGTTCACTTGTAGTTCATATAATTGTCTTCAGTTGTACCGATTTTAAACAATTTTTATGAGAGTGTTTTCGAGAAATAATTGATTGAAGTTTTTAGCTGCTGCTAACAACCGACTCATAAACAATTCTTTTCGCGTTCACATTATTGGAAATCGGATGAAGCGATTTCTTTCATCAATTCGTGCAGGATAGCTGAAATCTCTAGAACAATTTAAGGTCAAAGTTTTCTTTCCATGTCAGGATAAATGTCAGTTTGAGGAACGGGAAAAGAATTGTTTTTGATTGAGCCACCTTAAACCGTACAAGTAAAATCCGAAGATCCTTGTAGTGCCCCTCTATCGGTCATGTGTACTGCTGTACGATATGGCGCTAATCTCATGCACCGGCTGCCCTTCTGCCTCAAAAGCCTGACTCCTCTGCGTTGCCAGATAGATCTATACCCTACAAATAGGTATAACTCGATTTCCTGTTTCGTTGGAGACATCTCTGTACTTCGTGTTCAAAGAGAGTAGGTATGGTAGGTGAAAAACCGGGTCTAGCCACCTTAAACCGTACAAGTAAAATCCGAAGATCCTTGTAGTGCTCCTATATCGGTCATGTGTACTGCTGTACGATGTGGCGCTAATCTCATGCACCGGCTGCCCTTCTGCCTCAAAAGCCTGACTCCTCTGCGTTGCCAGCTAGTTTCGTACCGTGACTGCCGAACACTGGAACCATTCCACTAAAGCTTGCCGAAACTGTTTCAAATTTAACAGCTCCAGCGACTCTCAAAGGGAACTTTGTTACACGTTTAAAATTTCAGAAATGATAGCTGTCTTGCTCGTTTGTACGTGTTACACGATATAGTCGGTTTGATGTAAATCGCGACATGTTGACCGCCTACTGCTGGTTTGTATCAGGGCGACTGGTTGCGTCGAAATGTGGTGATTCACATCAATGTGATTTTGTCGTGTGACAAACGATAAAGGAAGCTATTAGTATATTTAGCCACGATGAACAGCAACCACATCTTTCAGGACAAAGTTTTGTAAAACGATTTTCAAGTCAGTTGTGTTTATCTTTAGGACACTTCACAAACAGGGAATGTACGGAGGACTTCCTGCGCTCAAGAGAACACTCATTATTACTCCTGGTAGTCTAGTCAAGGTATCCACTCATTTCCTGTACAGTTAGTGTTTGCACCTTTCATTTTCTATCAAGGTCATGGAACGAACGCAAGGCGAAAGAATCGCAAGCGAAACGATTATCATCACACGAATTTCTAAGCTCAGACAGGGAAGCCGAAAGGTACACAAGCTTCTCAAGATTATCTAAACTTTTAAGTTTTGTTTTTGTTTGTTTTGTTATTTTCGTTTTTGTTGTTTTGTCGGAGATCATAAAGCATTAAACGTGCGTTGGTCAGGTATTTGATGTTTCCTATGAGGTTTGACTCGTGAGAAGCGGCCAGAAATTTGAACGGCCATCTAAAAATCATAGCGCATCTTTTTTAATTCATAACTTAGAACTCTGGCCGATTCTGTTGACTGTTAGCTACGAAGTAATCGAAAAGGAAACACGAGACTTCTGCCCGTCACCATGTTTTCCCTTGTGTAATTTCTTTCTGTGGCCTCGTTTTCAGAACTGGAGCTGCGAATTCCGCAAGTGGCTTGGTAACGAACGGCTAAAGGTTTACACTGTTACCTCGGAGAAAAGAGTCAAGGTGACATCATTAATGATACCGTAAAGTTAGACTACTCGCTTAGGGATAGTTCAGCGAGAAGAACACGTTTCGTTTCCCAGCCCCGTGCGTCGTGTTCTCGCGCGCACTCGCGTGTCCTTCTCGCTCTGTCCCTGGTCGGAATCTACTGTTCAGTTGCTCCACGTTGTGCTGTAAAGTAGGTGGAATGGAGCTTAACTACACACGAGAAATAGAGCCATCTTCATAAATATGACCAGTTTTACCTTGCCCGTTGTTGGCCGGTTCAATGCCGGTTCCGCTGCTGCAAGTAAAATACTTGTGCAACCAATGACTGTTGAGTTTGTCGAGGATTTCTCCAGTAATGCTGCATATTTTTCAACAATTAAAAAAAACTTGAATATATGATGTATTATTTCGATTATCATTTGCTGAATGGGTCTCATTTTTGCTTAGGAGTTTATGAACAGCCCTCTTTACCCAGTCATGATCATCAGCTATGAGATGTTTTTGCGGTCAGTAGAGGAGATAAGGAATATCAAGTTTGGACTCGTTATATGCGACGAAGCACACCGCTTGAAAAACACTACAATAAAAACTGCCACGGTGAGCTTAATGTTATTTTTATTACATACACCTACCCCCCATTCCCTCTGACAGGTTATAGAGTTCTTTCACAAAACTTGCAAATTGAGCTTGTTAGCGAAACGTGGCACGCTCTGTTGTTGGAGGGGATGGGAAAGCGCCTGTTTTACTCTTACAGAGATCATCAGTTTTGTTTGTTTGGTTATGTTTTTCTTGTTGTATGGTAAAAGACCCTTCAAAAGCAAAAGCGATCAAGTAAAAAGTCTTCATAAACCAATGCATAAAATATTGTCCATATTTCACTGTACAGATGATTTGTGGGCTCAAAACCAAACGGAGGATTCTTCTCACGGGAACACCAGTGCAGGTTGGTCCACAATTTCGTGTTATTTTGTGTTCCCGTTGTCCATCGCGCCGTCTGTTAAATGAATAAAATTAAAAAATAATGTTAATAAAAAATAAACTAGAATTGCATTGGAAATCCAGAGGGTGGCTTTTCTATCCACTCTGTCCAATTCGAATTGGAAATGATTTAGAAATATTGGTTTTCAAATTGAAGTTCGTTTGATTGTAAAAATATACCGCTGTCTCAACCGCTTCACTTACGTCCATCACGAATTGGGGAACAGAATTTTAGACGACCTTTCATGAAACATTCAAAAAATTAGAGATCCTAGTAAATGCAAGTCACAACTTTGTGCATGTTATAATCCATTTCCATTCGCGTGCGTAAGACTCTCGTTTCTTATAGGCTCCTGACTTATGAAGAGTATTTATATTAAATAAATGTAAAGAAGATCCTCGCAGTTATTAACGCAACTTATGCAGTTGCGAAAAGAAAGCCTGAAAAAATCAGGCTTGCCGGGATTCGAACCCTGACCTCTGCGATACCGGTGCAGCGCTCTAACCAACTGAGCTAACAAGCCAACTGGGAGCTGGTCATTAAATTGGTTCGTAATATACCCGGGAAAGATGAAGATGAAATTATGAATAAGTTGCGTTAATAACTGCGAGGATCTTCTTTACATTTATTTCTTCATTCCGCAGTTCAAATATATGAATTTCATATATTCATAATTTCAGTATTTATATTGTAAAAAAGAAACACAGTTCATCAAAAGTTTCCTATGCTGATAGAAGTGGGTGTTGTTGTTGTTGTTGTTGTGAGCTACACCTGACAGAACGCCTTGTTTAATGCGTGTGAGGTTTTCCCGTGATTTGAGGTTTTCGCATGTTTTCGAAGATTTCTTCTCATTGACACACTGAGTTTGATTTTTATTTGCTTACAGAATGATCTCATGGAATTTCATTCACTCATCGACGTCTGTAATCCAGGAATCCTTGGTAAGTTGATCCTCGTAAAATCTCAAGCGTAGTTTTGACGAGCGACCAAAACTCAAGCGAAAGCACGAGAATTTGAGTCAAGTGAAAATCTATGGACACGAACGTAAGGAGAAGTGAACTATTTTTCTCTGCGTAGCTTGTGAACAGACTGCTTTATGGGAAAGTGCAGCCTAGTACCCAGGCGTTCTCCTCCTGATCACTCGACTCGACTTGGTGCGAAATGTCGTGACGTCACCGAATGAAGTCGAGGTATGCCATTCGGTGACGTCATGAAATTTCGCGCCAAGTCGTGTGAGCGAGAAAAGAACGCCTGGGTACTAGGCTGGGGAAAGTGTTTCATCAGGAGGCAACTGCCAGCGGTGCACTCTAGTAGCTTCTTTCTTTGGCTTGATTTTCACTTAAATGCTTAGGAAAATGTTTAACAGATATCCACCTACCTTTCAAGTTTGTGACCGGCCGCACTCTACCTCGGTGATTTCGTTTTTGCCTGATTACCCACAGGAGCCTGTTGACAGGCTGTTCACTGTGAAATAAAGGCCCTTTGTATTTTTGCTTTGGCTTGCGTTGGTTATGTGAACCAATCTCAGTGGTAGAAACGAACAAAACTGTTTGAGAAAGAAGTAGGCATAAAGACATTTTTTGTTTTTGTTTTTGATGAAGAGCTAACGTTCGAAACGTCAATTTTTGAATTTCCTCAGTAGTGTACGGATGTACGGTGGCCAATTTACCTTATCAACTCAGTTGATAAATCCAAATGTTTGTGTTTCACTTCCTCACCGACGCGGCACCTCAGTTTTTTTAGAAACTAAGCCATTTGTTCACTTATGAGAAGTAGGCGTTCAACTTTCTCTCCCTCTTTAGGTACGCAATCTTCATTTCGCCGTTTATACGAAGAGCCTATCGTCCGCGGACAACAACCTGATGCCACCGGTGAAGGAAAACTGCTTGGTCAAACAAGAGCTGCCGAGGTAACCTGAATAGCTTCATGGTGTTAAATGAAACCACATTATCCTAAAAACTTTTTTCCGGGAACGAAAGCCATATCGGGTAGGCCTATAGTCCACACATAAAATGCTGATTTGGACACGATTTTTGTGCCGAAATGCCGTTGCGAACATATGTCGCAACGTTAAAAATGTTGATTCAAACTTTGAGTCAGCTGAAGCTCTTCTAATTTTCATTCTGTCGATAAAACCCCAGCTGAAATACAGGCATTTTTTACTCTTGCAAACAGCTCAACAGGTTGACGAGTATGTTCTTTTTGAGACGGACGTCAGAAGTGAACAGCCGGTACCTCCCTCCGAAAGGTATAAATACTTTCCATTTCCTTAAATGAAAGCTACTGAGCAGTACTTTCCTGTGCTGCTATTTATTGTGCTGAGCAAGTGCCTCGGACTTTTGAGTCTCTGGAATAAATTTGACCATTCAAACGAAAACTACTGAGCAGTACGATTTTGTCGTGCTGTTTATTATCCTGCACAAGGTCCGTCGTCAGTGGCTGAAATCCTAACGTGTGGTTTATCAAATGTTAGCTACTGAGTAGTAGAATCTTGTGGTGTTGTTTACTATGCTGTGCAAGGTGCCTCTGTCTTTTGAGTCAGTTTGAAAAACTCAAGTGCAACGGTACACACTTGTTGTTACAGACATAGAAATAAACTTTATTTAACACGGTTAAATGATCACTACATAGCTTAAAGATGGGGAAGAATACTCGAATACTATGATGATTAATATGATTGCTGTGTGGGAATCCAATACATAAGATATACGGTTTATTTTTCTTTTGAGCCGCCCAAGAAGAGCCCCAGCCATTGATAAGAGCAGCCATCGCGCAAGGTTAACATTCTTTTTGCTCACTTTCTTACAGTGGAGTCTGTGGTGTTCTGTCGGCCCAGTCTCCTGCAGCTTTCTCTGTACCGCCATCTTCTGATGTCACGTGTTGTGAGGTCATGTCTGACGTCATATTCCTTAGGAGGCTCCCGTCATCTGGTGTGTATAGGCGCGCTAAAGAAGCTTTGTAACGACCCAAGCCTCATTTACTCGCAATGCCAAGAAGCAAAGGAGGTGTCTGACAGCTGGGATATCGAAGAGGTAACTTGCACTCATCGACATGTTGTTCAGTTTTAGAAAAACCGTAATTTTGATTACATAACCACTTTGTGAAATGTCATTTTGATTTATTTGGCAACGTAAGTAAGTAAGTAAAACTTTATTTAAACACGGAAAATCATCAGTTAATTAAGCTTAATCAAGTAAATAACTAAAACTAATTACAACTGCTTTACATGATTGCCGTGTGGGAATCCGATAGTGCTTAACGACCGGGGACACTGAAGGCCATGACAGAGTATGCATTCGACTTCCAAATTTTAAGCCCTCACTGGTTGGTAATTCTTCTACAACACATTTTTGCCCGGTACACGTTCACACTCAGCAGTTGCCGTAATCTGTATGTGTACTGGGGCAACAGGCGTCCCTATACATGAAGTACTTAACCCCCGCTACCGATCAGTAGTGAAGGATGCTCTAGTAATGTTATTGCTGTGACAAGTGATCTAAAGCATCCGCCCTTGGTTAAAAATTTGCCCTCGTACTTTAACTCACACTTTCACTCCCGAAATAAAGGTCCTTAGTAGACAGTCTAGACGTGCACAGTGGTAAACCTCGCGTTCGTCTGCCCTTGCGCTTGACGATCTTATGTGAAAAAAGAATGTCTGTAAACAGACGAAGTGGTTTACGTGAATCTCATTGGCTCAATCACCAGTTTCTATCCATTCATAGATAAAGATCTCGAGCGCTATGTTCTTGGAAATTTTTTTTGTTTCCTTTTTTTCCCGAAATACGACCTAAATATCTTCGTTTTCCCTCCTAGCTTTCTACTGGACGAACGATAGTCGATTCGGCTGCGACTTGTCGACTTCTCACTCATAGAATACTCTATTTATACAACTTTATTTAATTAATAAATCAAAATAAATTTTACAATATATTTCCCTTCATACCCCAGTCATACACTTAGTATAGTACTGCATTTCCGAACTACAAGTCTAACGGTGTAAAATCCCTTGAGGGAAAGAAACGTTTCTTTTTAAATATGAACTACAAACAATTAATGGCAAATTTTTTAAGTGGGCGCTATAGTTGCCAGTAGTAATAACGATTCTCGATTTTAAAAAAATAAAAAGCACTGTATAAGGTATAATGTTTTCTTAACTGCGTAATGTTTTCTCAACTCGATTCACTGAATCTTTCCTCGCACAGCTTCATTCGAAGTCGCTTGCCTTATTAAAAACAAAACCACGAAAATTTTTGTAATTCGAATAAGGGCATTGATGTCCACTGTACATACACTACGCCATAAATATGTACTAAGGACGACGCACCAGTTTTGTGTGAGAGTCTTCAGTTTAACAACAACAACAAGAAAAATCTACACAACATCAGCAGCTTTAGAAAGCTGGTGTGGCCTTTTTGGGTTGTTGTTTTATTGTTTTTTTTTTTTAAATTGTGTTTTGTTTTTTGTTTGTTTGTTTTTGTTTGTTTTGCTTCACGTTCTTTCGTTTTTCATCTTCGTTACCTCTCGAACCGCTTGTAAACGGCTTGGAATGAGTGCCTACAGCGCAAGGTTCTTGTGCGAGTTTTCTTCTGTCTCTTGTTTGTGGCTTGGAGTGAGTGTATTCACAAATTGTCCACGCGAGACACGTGTGCTGAACATGCAGGTTCGTGTGCACGTTTTTCTTCTGTCTCTTACTTGACCCCAGGGCAGGACGTGTGTTCTCCTCAGAGAGGAACGACTCTGTTTTGCTTCCATTGAAGCCACCTGCGTGTCTGTCGGCTTAGGTCTTTGTTTGACTCTTCTCCTTTGTAGAAACGGCCGATACTCAGATCATTCAAACTCTGCTGTGACACAGCTGAAGATGACCTTGAACTTGCAGAGCTGCTGCTAGAACTGCTATCCTTGAGATCCTCCACATTTACTCCAAATATTCTTGCAAAATACTCGTCAGTTGCTACAAGGTCAGGAGCAGCGTTAGCACCGTGGGATTTTGCGTTTTTCTTGATTGATTTTTTGATCTTCTTTATGAAAGATATTTTGTAAGCGTAGTCTTGTTCTTCTCTGCTCAGCTGTTTCTTCGGCTTCTTTTTTGGTTCTTTCTTTAAGCTCTCCTCCGCGTGTTTCTCTTTATGTTTGAGTTTCTTCACATACACCTGCAGCCATTGTGAGGGACTTGGTAGTGGCGCTGAAAACTTGGTTCTCCTGTGGATCACAGATGAACCTGCCAGGTCACTGGCCAAGTTGCTGGACTTGCGGTCATTGTAAGCCTGTCGCTGCAACTGGGTCTCGTTGTTGGAAGATAGAGAACTGCGCTGCTCCACTTCTGCCCGCTCACCGTCTTGCACATCATTTTGCTTCGCAAATCCACGATTCTTGTCCGGCCTTGATGCCCCGCCTAACTTCAAATATTCCACGTGTGTATGGGGATCATCGCTGTTGTTTCCCGAAAGAAACTGTTTTTCCTCTGTCAACGTCTCATCAGCGTCTTCGATGTCTATTACTTCTAAACTCGAACACACCTTCGCTGTAGCTCCGACGGCTTGTTTAAATTCGGCTTGAGAATTCCATGAAGCTGTAGGTGAAGGACACCTGATGTGGATCTCAATCACCGGAGTTTCCTCGATTTCGTCGCTTCTCTCTATTCTTCCTTGTTTCTTGATTTTTCTTGTTCTTCTTCTCCCTGTCTTCTCGATCTTGCTTTCTTTCTCGCTCATCTCTGTTTTCTCGATTTTCCTTGGTTTCTCGCTCGTCGCCTCTGTTTTCTCAGTTTTCTTTCTTTGCTCGATCTTCTCCGGCATCTCGATTTTTCTAACGTTCTCGATTTTGCCATTTGCACAGATCACTGAACTGCAGCTCCCCATGATTACTTTTCTCCTACTTCACAGGAAAAAGTTTTTGTTCGCGTGATTGTAACGTGAAGTTTACTAACTTGACGTGGACATGATAAGTTTCATGTGCGCGCGCAAGTAGGCAAGCGAAATTTATTCAGATATGATTGATTCACTTCTCTCTGAGAGTATCTACCTTTCCTTCCAATCATCATTTTCTTGCATTTAATGGGGAAGGAAAATTTGAGACATGTCCGACTGCGCGCTGGCTTGCGGTTTTTCTCGATGCGCGAAATGAAGGCCCGCGGTTATTTAAAACGCACGAAAGCGAGGCTTGCAGTAATTTCAAACACGCAAGAACGAGGTTCGTGGTTTTTGCAGACGCACTACAGGACTCAAAAACGGCTGATTGGGAGGTTCATAGTGCTTGCGAATGCCCGAAATGGTGGCCGTGGGTACTGCGAATGCGCAAAAACAAGGTTCGTCGTTATTGTGAATGCGCACAAACGTGGCCCGCGGTGATTCTTAATGCACGGAAAAGATTAAACGATTTTAAAATGTCAATGAAAGGTTCTCAAAACCCCGTTATAGTTTATATTTTTAGACTTTTCTTACCAAAAAGGCGATATTGTTTATTCCCTCTTTTGCAGGAGGCGTCCCTGTATGAAGGTCTTGACCGTTCCTTTCCCGAGGATTACAACCCAGACAGCTTCAGTACAGACCACTCAGGGAAATTGCAAGTTCTTAGTCACATACTGGCCAACATGCATTGCACAGGAGAGAGAGTGGTGCTTGTGTCACACTACACTCAGGTTAGATGTCCACTGTGAATGGAATAAACAGCGTTCATGTTAATTCACTTCCCTGGTACAAGTACAAGTTATATAACCAGTAGTTTTATAGTCTTGAAAAGCACTGTTTGTGGTGACAGTGTCTGACGTTTCCACAACCTGTGCGGAAGTCATCATCAGAGTCAGCGGCTCTCAATGTCTATCTTTTACTAAATGACCACAACAGGCAGTCTACTAGATTTTTCAGTAAAACTAACTTACCTTATAACACAGTGTTTTTTGTCTATATTCTCTCTATGCAGACTGGACGCGATTGTTGTGCCTTGTGCTATGCTATAATGACATGTTGGAGAGCCAGAGAACCGTCTAGTTTTTATGCAAATAACTGTACATTTATGTAAATTTTAATATTCAAAATTTTCAATTTTGTAAGTTTTATCCAGTGTGAACATAGTGTCTTTCGAAGTTGCGAAAACATTTCTTCTTACTGGTTTCTTTTCTTCCTTGCTCAATAGACGCTTGATTTACTTCAAAGGCTCTGCGAAAACAAAGGCTATGACTTCTTGAGACTTGATGGTAAAACGCCGACTGGCAAACGACAGTCACTGGTGGATCGGTTCAATGACAAGTACTGTAAAATATGTAAGTTTGTTACCTTAAATCCACTTCCCCTGCGCTACACACCCTTTCCCTTTCCCCCCAGTCATAGGCCATCTTTCTCCTCGGTTATCCGCTCTTTCCCCAGAGTCCACTGAGATAGGCCCTCCTCCTCCCCTTTTGTTGTCATCCCTTTCCCCACGGTAAGTGCCTCCTACCTCCCCGGCTATAGACCTTGCCCCTGGCTATTTACTCCCCCCCCCCTACGATTATACTCCTTTCTCCTGCCCACCACTGTTATGATCCCTTCTTCTGCGCGTTAGAGAACCTCATCCTTCTCCCTTTTTTAAGCCCCCCTCCCCCCCCCCCCCGCCACCCTGTTCAACCCAACGGTCATAAGCTGTCCCTGCTAACAGAGTAAACTAACTGTTTGTCACTGTTTTCTGTTCGTAGTTGTATTTCTGTTGAGTTCTAAAGCTGGTGGAGTGGGCTTAAACTTGATTGGTGCTTCCAAGCTTATACTCTTCGATATTGACTGGAATCCAGCAAATGATATACAGGTACGGATAAACATCACCAAGGGTGCTGTGATATGCATATTCGGCACATTACATACAAAAGCTTTGTTCTTTATTACGTGGAAGTATAGAAGTATATATCCTCGGGGGGGGGGGGGTGGGGGGTGCAGGAGATTAGCTGGTACTAGTTGACGCTAACTGGTATCTTAGATCTTGCTGGAGTGCGCGGCGAAGCTAACGTTATCCCAAGAATGTGCACACTTCTCGCCATCGCATTTTTCTTTTGGTCAAAACAAGTTTTCCTGTAAATGACGTCTTAAGTAATTTATTCAATCGAGAACGGCATTAATATTGTGTTGTGTATTTACAGGCCATGGCAAGAGTGTGGAGAGATGGACAAAAGAAGACAGTTCATATTTATCGTCTTCTGACAACGGTGATTTTCGTGTTTTCTTTTTTGATTCAGACATCCGATAATTGTTTGTTAAGCTAATAAGAATGGCAATTATAAATTAATGTTAGCCAAATATTTCGTAAAAAAATACCATGTACAACAAGAAGCCAATGGAATATAGTAGAAATTCAAAACACGAGCCTCCCATTGTGAAATTTACCAAGTTTTTTTATCTACTCTCATCCTCACACTCGTTAGTTATCTTCACTTGATGATAGATACCAGTTATTTTGTGAGTGCTGTTTTGCAAAATGAAACTAATTGTTGGGCGTGTTCCCTATGCCCTAGATATGTTTTCATCTTTTCGAAATCACAGACTACGAGCAGTGCCTTTCTCTCTCAGAAATATATTAAGCGAAAAGCAAGACACGCAAGCGAACATGAAAATCTCCTGGCGTGCGGGCATGCGGAAACTCGACGAAACGTCTCTCCACTACGTTTCTGAATGCCAGTCAATTCGCCAGTATGCACACTCCCTCAGTGGAGTGAACTTGTCCAGACTTTTTCAAATAATTTGTGTGTTTGACGTTATAAATGATGTTGACTCAATGGTTTGAGAAAGTTTGCATCTCAGCTAATTGATTTCCATGCGTTAATTTTCCGTGCGGAGGTTGATTTTCGAGCACGATCGCGTGCCTCTTCGCTCTTTACTATTCCTGAGCCGAGAAAAAGAGGGCTACCAAGGTCTACTAGATAATGCTTAATTTTAAACTAGATAAAACTCCTCAAACACCATATGTTTGGATGACTTAGGGAACCATAGAAGAGAAGATTTACCAGCGCCAAACTGCCAAGCAAGGTCTAAGTGGAACAGTAGCCGATGCTAAAGAGACGGTGAAAATTGAGTTCTCTCGGGAGGAGCTGAAAGTAAGCACTGTAACGTCTTGTATAAATGCTAAAGCTTTTAATTTTTCATTCTAGAGTAAGATAAAGGTTAAGTGTTGTGTCCATTCCAGCAAATGGAATAAGCCAGTTGGCTCATTAAGGCCGGTGCTTGGATCCGGTTTCTGTAGCATGAAGCGAACAGAAGCAGTACTCCCCCTTGGAGGGGATGTTAATCCATCGCTGGGCTACCCCACCCCAAGCCTTTCCCAATGGTCCGCTAAGAGATGGGCAATAGGGACAATGTGGAGTGAAGTTCGTTGTTTAAGGAAACAACACAACATGATGCAAAGATAAGGCCTTAAGTCACTGAGCCTCCGACCTTTCAATCGCAAGTCCGATGAGCAGACGTTGGACTTTTGTCTCCTCGCCATGAATGCAGGAAGTACAAAATTGCTGATCAAACCCGTGACACATTTTAGTGGACCTTTATTAGCGTACACTTTCCCACACCTAGAGGATGTCCCCTTAATACCGGCTTGACTGCATTTTTATCAATAAATGTTTTGTTACAATCCTGCAGGACTTGTTCACGCTCCATGAAAACAGTTTGTGCTTGACACACGATCTCCTACAGTGTACATGTATGGCGTCTGAGGTGAGCACTTTTTTCGTAATATATTTAACGTTACCAGGCTGTTTTATTTTTACAATACAAACCCAATTCATAGTCAACTAAGAAACTGACAATGGAAAATAGAGAATTTAACTAAAGCTCCGCATTTGTAGTTTCCATAGATCTCTACTGTCCTCAGTTACCTTCTGCTTTTTCACCTGCGTTGCTTAGTCTCGTTTTCTTTCGTACATGAATAAAGACAATTTCATGCTTTGAATGCAGCATTGCAATGTTTTGTTTGTAATATTGTATTTTAATGAATATGTTGAATCAAGAAATGATTAAAATTATTGGGATCGAAAAACCATGTAACTTGGAGAGCCCTCAGTAGGGGAAGTTCATGGGGTTTTTGTTCCGTTATAAGCTTTCACCGGAAGTTGTTCTCCTGTCCAGGAAAAAAACGGGAGATTTACCCGCCGATTTTTCTTCTGTAAACGATCTGTAAAAGCTTTCAGTGCTACTTCGAACTCCTTTCCTCGTTGCCACGTGTCTACATAGAAGGCACGTGCTGAACTGTATTTTGATGGCTTTTCTAGGATGACAGTGACGAGGAATGTCAGTCAGAGCCAGCAGCGAATCAGCAGCCAAGCAGAAATGTGACCAGGCCCTGTCAGCTGGGATTTGACAACAACAGCAGTAATCAAGTATGTGAATCGAAACTCAGCATAGGCGCGAAAAAGCGCACATTTTAGGTACACGCCTCCGTGTTGTGGGGTAGTGGAATAAGATGCGATTTGCCGTTTTTTAAAGCCATTCCTAGGCACAAATTTGTGCGTTATGAACTGTGCTTCTACCGTTTTCTGTAGATGAAATTCTGACGTTTCAAATGAAAGCTTTGGAGCAGTGCTTTCTTGTTTTGTTATTCATTTTTCAGATTTTCACAAGTAAGTAAAAATTTTGGAGTCCGTTTTCGTCAAATATGTACTTGCCACTCTTAAGAGGAAAGGGTTAACTTGGAGTACCACTTTCGCTAATACTGCCACAGCTACGTTACTCTTAATTATACGGGTCGGGCTAATATCGATGGCCTAGGCCAAAGTAATCGTAAATTCTGATGGGACACGAAGTGTCGCTTCTTCCTTCTGCAAATTATTGCGATGGTAATTGTTTGAAACGTTACTTTTCAGAAAAATCTGTCGATAGCCGAGCTGATGGACTGGCAGCACTGTCCATGTCCTAGTGCGTCCTGCTCAGACTTTGAGGTAAACAATGTGTTATTTTTTTCGCTCCTTGATGTGTCCACGTTGCATGAGCTTTTATCAATAACTGATCGTAGGGTTCAGCTAATTAAACTCAGAGCATACCGATAAATCAGGGTCATTTTCATAAGCCGCGGCTACACGAGCGATTTTTTGCTTTCGATGGTGAGGCGATTTTTTTTGAAATTGTCGCGTTACGAGCGCGCGGCGAAAATCGCAGGTGTAGCCACCTTCTGACAAAGACCGTGATTTTGTCGCAAAGAATTCAACTCATTGAATTTCTCGCGATTTTTTTTTTCTGCGATTTTTTCATCTGTCGCATCACCTGTGCGAGGGTGGCTACACATGTGATTTTCACCGCGCCCTGGCGACGCGACAATTTTCAAAAAAATCGCATCACCATCGCAAGCAAAAAATCGCTCGGGTAGCCGCGGCTTTAGTCACATGCAATCTCCTGTATTTTGATATAGGAGTGAGAATTTCTGAATTGTGATTGTATAACAAAGCGTAGCAATTGTAGCGGTCATACTATCATTAATGGTAGTTGTCACTAATTTTCATTCCTTTTCGATCGGAGATTTTCAGAATGAAACTTGAGAAATTTAACGAATTCTATGAGCCCAAACAATACCAAGTTTATGAACTGAAATGAAAATGGCATTTGTGTCGTGCAACTGGCTGAAAATAGATGAGAGTTGCTTTCAGCTCTTCAAAACGAAACTTTAAGCTGTTGTGTTCGATATTGGCGGATGATACCAGCTCCACTTAGCGAGCTTGGAACTTTTCCCATACAACACGCGTGTGTTAACAAACATAGATCGATCTTTTTTTAGAGTTTTGTACCAGCTAGCAGGAAAATGCAAACAACCTAAATAAACTAAATCTGAAAACGGATATTGACTCATCGAAGCGCACCCTAAATATCACTAGGTGTAACACTACAACTCACACCATTACCAATACAATCTCTCTCAGGACGATGCTGTAAAGGAAGCTGGCAATACAGTGTCATTTGTTTTCAGAACAAAGACGTTTGGACAAGACACAGCACAGCAAAGATTGTGACGAAACATGGTCTAGATAGTTTACTTGAAATTTAATATTTTACAGAGGTCAAATTTGTATTACATTTGAGGATTCAACGAAGGTTTATCGAATCTGAATTTGAGTTTCAGTGAATAAATGAACTCAGGAGAATGCATGCTCTTGACAAGTTATAGCAGCTTTGTCAGCATTTATCTTTTTGGTTGTTTTATAAACATGAACTGTCCCACTGACGAAACCCAGACCTGTTTTGCGCTCAAATCACATGCGCCCTCTTCTCACTGCAACAAAATTGCGACCTCTGAAATCGCCGTGAGATCGCGGTGTCGCAGGAAAATAACCGGTGGTTAATACAGGCAATTGAATTTGCAAAATTCGCCTGTGTAAGCAGTCCTTTAAGGGAAAGTGCATTACAATAAGCCTGTTTCAGTAAACTCTATCCTGGATTAGCGCTGTTTGGCTTTCGTAGAAACTAATTCGGCCCCGGGTTTATGTGGAGAGCAGAATTACGGCGCTGTGAAACGTGTTTGTCGTTATTTGACCAAACAAACAAGTAAATACTCGGTATTAATTGTTATAATTATTCGCTGAAGAAAACATTAGTTATAAACACGAAAGTGTCACAGGAAAGAACTCGTCGCGAATCAGTCTTCGGTTTCATTCCGTTCAAACAAATTTGCGGACATCGTTGCATCCGATCATTTATGCGAATTGGCGTTCTGCGTTCTGGAACATGGCTCTTCGTTAGCTGGACCTGCTACAGGCACTTCTGACCTTGCGGCCCGTCTGATAAAATTACGTGCTTCATGAGCTGGAAAACCTGTGTCCAGCCACCAAATCCAACAACCTAACTCGTGGAATATATTAAGAAAACTCTAATAACGTTCTGACGAAACGTTCGATGGAGTCAGAAATGAAAAGTTCCATTTCGTAGTGAAATGACACTCGAGTGTTCCACTCAAAATAAATGACCACTCAAGAGCTTATCATACAACAGTTTGCAACACTGTTTTGACCTGTTCTTGGTTGCCGCCCTGTCAAGCGGGAAACCAAACAAGAAGAGACAGGCCGTACTCCATTGGTGCCGCTCTGACAAGTTAGAGTCAAGTAATGTGAAAGCTTGAGGGCTGGAGCGCTGGTGGGCTGACCTTCATACGCCCTTTTCTTCTGATGTAATATTTGCAAATCTCAAGTGGTCAAATGTTGTGCGTTTTTCATGAGAGGTCGATTTGTGGGACGCACTTTGTCTAAAGGGCGCGTCCTGAACCATGAAGATCTCAAAACAAGCTCTGGCATGTTGTATTCTTGGATTGCTGGCCGTTGTCTCTGCATTTGAAGGTAAAGTGCAAAGTTAATAAGTTTTCTTCTATTCCAACTTGGGTAGTTTTAAAAAACGAACAGCACCACATCAAAGTAGTGCTTAACAGTTTTAATTTGGATGGTCACACTTAACGATTTTATCCACCAGCGACTTATATGTTAGCCGGAACCAGCTTATGAATCAAGGTTCTGTTGACCCTAGTAGTGGGAGAGTTAATTTTCTCTTCCCACTGTTCAGTTTTGTCTGGGGTAACACCCTATTCAAGAAAATCTTGAAAGCCATAAAAAATGGGTGGCTTTTATTAGTCTTGCTCAGTAAACCGATGAAATATATTTGACAGTACGTGTAGATCCATATTTCTCGTTTAATCCCAAAACCGCTTTGCTCCCTGTTTGATTCTTTTGCTTTCCTTTTTTGTCTTTAATTTGTAACTATATTTTTGTTTCTATCGTTACCCCTCAATGTCTGCGTTTGTGGGAAAAAATCTTACGTTTTGTCTTCTTCTCTTGCATGGCTGACTCAGTAATGTATGTTATGATTGTCACCTGTAACAGTGAAACTCGCATTTTTATTGTCTTGTTCCTTTTATCATTCACTGAGCAAATTGAACGACAGTTATTCTTAAAAAGTTATCCTTAAAAAGCACGAATAAACACTAACCAGCCTTTTAGAAGTCAATAACAAAAATATTATTTGCAGCTGGTGTTTATACTCTTTCGTTTGTTTATTTACATTTTTTTACGAATCTTACATGCGAACAAGCTTTGTTAGTATTTCTCTTTACTCTTTAAAGAGTCGCTCGCAAAAATACTTCTCACTGTTTGTTTGTTTTTTATTTGGAAATGACAGAATAGTTTAGCAAGCGAAACGAAAATAGATCCTGATAGCCGTGATTATTTAACCATAATTACCCAATCTTTTCTTGTGGAACGCCCCTTTTCGCCCCCTTTTCAATCTGGTTACTTCTTGTTTTCTTTAACGTTATATCTATTTATACACATTACGAATTTGTCTTTACTAAATTTAAGGTCAATGTCATCGTTTATAATGCCAGGAATCGTCTTCTGTGAGTTGCTGAATATTAAAAGCCGCAGTTTTCAAATGTCAGTTGCATAGTGGCGAAGCCGCTCTGTAAGCGCTTGAGACCGCGAGGAGAGTGGGAAAGAGGTGTTCTCTCTACCACGCTCCCCGCGGCGTCTCCCGCTTGATCGTGTTCTTCAGCGGCAAAAATAAAAAAGCACAACACCCCTAAGTTAAATTTTGGATGCCGGATTGCATTAAAAAAACAAAATACTAAACGTGATCTAATTCGTTTAAAGCCATTTATTCTGTGGATGCATAAAACTTAGACTGCGAGCAGTCTCTCTTTCGTTCTAAAATCCCTGCCGGAGGAGCGGCGAGAAAGCGAGTGCGATATTCGAGCTGCTAGCCGCGAGTAGCGTAGCGTAGCAAGTAGCCCTCGTGGCATTGCCCTTCGTCCAGCACGGATTTTAGAGCAAAAGAGAGACTGCTCGCAATCTACATAAAACTGTTCTGTTCTGGTTTTCACAAAGCTTAGAGGCTGCACTCGCGGAAGTTTGGGAGAATTTGAAACAGACAGATTTTTGATGATTTTTTATGATTATGTTATAGGGCTCCAAAACGAGATCCTGAGCTGAACAGTAAATGATTTCCCATCTGCTCTCCCTTCGTCGATTTGAAGTTAAAATGAGAATACAGGTCTGGAGTGTTTAAAAACTCCTGTGACCTGGCCAAACTGAGAAACTGTCTCTGAAACATCCCTTTCGGAAGCAAATGCGCCTCTCGAAAGCATGAATTTTTTTCAATTATATTAAGTCGAAAACATTCTGACTTCCCAGTCGCAAATGTTACTTAGTTCCAAAAGCCCATGGAAGAGAATAACGTAGAATAAACAAATGTTTCCTAGTTTAGCCAGGCGCTTAAGCTCTCATGAACATACTTCTTTCAGTTTTTTTTTTTTCATCCACTTTACAATCACTCGCCTTCGGCTCTTTCACAGGCGGCACTAGTTTTGGTTGTCGCCCTTGCGTTATCACATCTATACACACACTAAAAAAATTCCATTTCTTAAATATTAAATAAATTATTGTGTCTTTCCACAGATGAAGATGATGATAATCCAGATGTAGAAGCTGATGAGGCGGCTGATGCTGCTGCTTCAAACTCACGCTCCACAGTTCCCTCACAAGGACCCTGGGTTGACCGCATCTTGGGTACGTGAACGTTGATCATGACTGAACAGTATCAATTGTTAAGCCGGAAGAGGGTGGGTCGGGAGGAAGGCCGGTCAGATGTGGGGCAGTTGGTATAGTTTGCCGCTGCGAAGGACTGGAATGATCTACCGAAAGAGTTAAGAGAACTGAGTACAATCTCTAGTTTTAAAACCAAGGTTTTTAAGTATTTCTCGGAATTAGATCAAAAGCAACATGTTTGTACTGTTGGATTGCATTTTCTTTTCTTTGCATCTCTGTTTTCTTGCACATAATATAGTTATATATTATATTAGGTTACCTCGATTTTACAGTTAATATCGATGTATATTATACGATTTTTTTATGTATAATCAACTTTTACATGTTTTATACTTTTGTATTTTTATATGTATTTTGGTTATTTATGTTGCTGATCACCGGTTTATACCAGCTGTTCCTCTGTGTTCAGCTGATCGGTTTTTTTATCAGGATAAATAAAGAAATTGTATTTTTTCCTGTACAAACAAGGGGCTAAGCTTCTAAAGAAAGTATGGTGCTGCGTCAGTGGGGAAGTGAAAAACAAAATTTTGGATTTATCAACTGAGTTGATAAGGTAAACTGGCCACCGTAAAGAGATTGAAAACTGACGTTTCGTGCGTTAGCCCTTTGTGGATTCGCTCTGACGAAGGGCTAACGCTCGAAACATCAGCTTTCAATCTCTTTACGTTGGCCAATTTACCTTATACACTCAGTTGATAAATCCAAAATTTTGTATTTTTCCCTGTACTTGAGCGATATGAATCATTCAAGGTGCGTGTTTGTGAGGGTGTGTGTGTGTGTGGAGGGGGGGGGGGAGGGGGCGAATGGTTTACTTTGTAGGTCCTCAGGGTGGGGAAGTCCTTTTCACGGAATTCAAATTCCCGCGCGGTGAAATGTGTAACACGAGTAGACGCGTCGAACAATGGGAAATGCTGTCGAAACTCGAGCTAAGGAGAAGTGTTCGTACAGGGTTGTAGAGTTCTACCAGACTTTCACAAGTGTTACCATAACTTGTGGAGATCGGAAAAGGACGTTTTCCATTTCTCATTATTGTTTATTTTTCATAGAGGTATGATAATTTGTTTTTTAGCCAGTCAGAGCGCACGTAGTGCTCTGATTGTTAGAAAAATGAACCAAAAAAACAGTTAAAATAAGTTTTAAAAAAGGGAAAACATCTCTATATGATCTTGTTGTAAACTTCTAGTTCTATGTATCGCGTCTATCGTAGGTCTCATACATTCCAAGAACTTTCGCGATGTCTACAAGAAGTACCTGGATAACGTGAAACAGGGAGAGTCCGCTGACACGGCCACTGGGGAACTATCGAGGCGCAACTTAGCCCCAGGCCCCGTGAGACAGGTGTATGTGAAGGACGGAAAGAGTAACAAGCGTCACCACCATCACCAGCATCATCACCATCGCCATCATCATGATCAGCATAAACAAAAGTCAAGTAAGAGGGTGTTAACTTGATACCGGAGCGACTTTCATTGTACCCTGCTAACAGAGGTTTTTCATCCATTACAGCTGCGACCAGACTACAAAACACAAAGCACAAAAAGATGAATAACCTCTGTTAGCAGGGTAGTTTCATTCCGGTGTAAGGTGAAAACTTTAGACCGCGTTTATGGTAGTGTGAGTTTTATTCTAGCTGACGAAACTATTAAGACAAAAAGGCATATGAAGAAACAGTCGTTGCGAGTTTTCATAATACCGGTAAGAGTCCTCGTACCGCAATGAGAATCTTGATCCGGTACAGCTGCCGTATGAAATCGACCTGATATGAATCTTAACAATATGAAATTTTGTGCAGGTCCCGTGTTATAGAATACATAACCACAAAACGCGTTTTAGAAACATTTTCGTCCACATGTATGCCATTTATTTTCGCTGTCCACACTCTAACGATCGAAAACGCTACTCTGAAGCGTTTGTTTTCTTTATTGAAATATCCGTTTTCCATCGTTTACTCCAGGCAAAAGACCAAATAATGTAAAAAATCTACGTTTGTGTCCGATTTTTACGGACACGTTAACAGGAAAATCGCTGCCGGTTTTAAAAAAAATCACTGTAAACGGCACTAGTTAGACTTGCTTTAAGTGCAAGTCGTCCGTTTTTGTCTCAGCAATGAGGGTCGTTTAGTTGCTCTTAGAAGAAATGTTTGGATTGGACAAGTGGAAAATTGCCAAAATTTGACAAGTGAAAATTGCGCGGAATTTGCGATTTGTAGGGTTTAAATGCGAAGTGCATGCAAATGGCTGCGAAACGACCGCAGAACCAGCTGCGGTCGTGATTTTAGAACCCCTGACGAAACAACGGTTAGATTTTATCAATTGGTGAAAAGATTGAAACTATGGATAGATTGGCTATAATCCAAGGCCAGTAACTTGCAGACAGAATAGGGATTCTCCAAATGAAAATAAGTGACTGAGCAAGGCAAGGCACTTATTTCTCCTTTGCTCCCTTCCAGAGGTGAAGAAATGGGTGAACGTGAAAATTGTAAACCAAGTTGGTTCACGCGTTAAAATAAAAGCCGACAAGATCCTGCCTAGCGCTGTACTGAGTAGCGGCGAAATCTTCGTCTACCATAGGCTGCTAAACGGAACTGACCGAAAGGCTACGGTCACTCTTAAAGCAATCGACGAGTATACGGACAAACCGCTGACTATAAACGGAGAACACAAGTTCACTGTAACGCCAACTACTTATGATGACACGCAAGAGGCTTATGTGTCTCGAGAAGGTGAGCGTAGAATGTTGCTTCACAAACGAACTGGGAAGCAGTTAACTATACCAGGATTCGATTCGAGTACCCAATTTCTGCTTCGGCAGAGACTCGGCATAAGTACAGCATCAGTGAATTCAAGGAATTCATTGTTTGGTTTTTGCTTTATTCCAAACTGAATTTTCGCTAATTCACAAGGTTTTCTTTTCTCGACTTTGTTTTAATACGTGGCCTTAAAAGTCCTTGCAGGTTTACGTCCTTTATTTTTTAAAAACTAATTTTTTAAAACGCCCTGATGTTCAAAAACTCCATTTAAAGGTTTATTGATTAGGTTTGAATTTAAGTTGTTAAGGTTGCTTAGGGCTTGTTATTACTTATTTAGCGATTATTCCTAGACGAGATTTAGCAATTAAATTCAGTGAACGAACATTATTTTTAAAGTTTTTTAAACAAACTTAGCGGGTACTTACTTCTGATCACTTTATGATCGAAAGTCTCTAAGCATGAAAGTCTTGAGTTCAAGCTCTGTAAGTAAAATTTTGAGTTGCGGTGAAAAGCTTGCACGATGTACATGCGCTCTCACACGACAAACTAAAGTACACAAACTGGTGTTGCCAAACTCAAGTTGTCTTGTGAATGTCGAAACAATAGTTAGCAAACTGTTTGCGAAATTAGAACACGTCTCGTTTCTTTACCATAACTCTTGAATTTCAGGCATTGCTTTGATAGTGTAAAAGCATTTAAAGTTGTGGGGCGTTTTCTGTCAAAACACGAGTTTTCCAACTTTTTTTGTTTGTCAACATAAGTTTGTGCGAGTGGTACATGTGCAGTTTTTCTGGAGTAATTAACAGAGCACAGTCTCACAACTTTACGATATATCGTAGTCTTTGATAGCGACATTTTTATGCTGATGCCGCTGTATCTGTATTCTCGTTAACTGTAGACTCAAGAGGTGGTATCCTGCATGCGAGAAACGGCCACATTGTCAAGAGTTTAGGCAAGTGCTTCATGTTTTTGTCACTAAATTGTCTACGGTTTGCCGACACACGGAAACTGGTGCGACTGACTTAGGGAATTTAAACGCTCAACCAACTGAACACTTGTCTTGCTATGAACAATGTATAGCTTAGTTAAAGGACTTAACAAATGACAGCAATTATCCAAGGCAAGTGGCTTAAGAACCGCGACCACAAGCTTTGATTCAACTATTTGTTTGCGTACGCGTATGTCGAAGTGGCAACGCTTGGACTGCAAAGGACTGAACTAGTAACATAAACAACAAACAATAGAGTAACGACAAAACTATATCTAATTTAATGACACCGTGGTTCGTTGACGGAAGGACTGGTTATGAAACTTTGTATAGCAATTTATGTTGGAAGAACAGATTTTTGTTTTATCTTTATCGGTCAGTTGCTGAAACGGTATTAAAAAACGATTTTTCTCTACCAAAAACCAACAAAAAGCTGTAACAAAGGGAGTTCATAACCAGTTGTCCTATATCGACCACGATGAGACTTTTGTTTTGTTTTGTTTTGAGTGACGGAAATTCCTGCAGCCTTCCCCTTTCTCAAACTCTGTTTTATACACCCTCTTGCGAAAATCCATTTCCCTCAAAAAGCCTTTTAGCCTTTCTTTCTTGAACCTTTGATAAATGTTGCGCTCTATTTCAGGCCTTTATCGTAAACACCATCATCTTTTTTCAGGCCATAAGGACAGAAATATATCTGATGCTTTTCAGACCAGCAAAAGAAAAATCCATTTCAGTCCAAAATGCTCAAACTCTTTACTCAGTTTCAGACACAAACAGCTGAAAACTTTACCCATTGGATCCGCACATATCTTTCTAGCCTATATAAAGGAGTATTATCATCTCTTCTCTTTGGGACAGTTATTTACAACTGGCTATTTCAAACGCAACCTTTCTTGACCAGTTTTGCGTTTACCTCTGCTTCATCACAGCTTAATGTGTTGATTATAATGGGCCACCTCTTAGTCTACTCTTTACGTCCGATGTTTGTTCCTTAGGAAGTGGCAACAGGTGGTTCTATGTGAAACTTATAAACCACGCGGGGGGTCAAGCAAGGATCGTTCCGGATCAGATCCTCCCGGCCACCACACTTGGCGTAGATGAATCTCAAGTTGAGTACGCGCGCTTAGAGCCTGGGGACGAGTACAAGAGAATTGTACTGAGAGCAGTAGATGTAAAGAACGAAGAACCGCTCAAGCTGAATGGAGAGTTCACCCTGGCCCTCAGGCCCGATGACGCGGGTGATGTCGCTAGAGTAAAGATTACTCGAGGAGGTACACTTAACGTTGTCAAACCTGTATTTGTCCCTACAGTGTCATGCAAAAATGACCAAATTCAACAATAAACAGAGCCACAGGGAAGTACTGATCAATAGTTTTCGTTCTTTGAATGGTCACACATCAGGTTTTCATCGACAGGCTCAAAAGTTAGAACCACCTAGTACAGAAAATAAACCGCAGTAGCACAATAAAGTACTCCTCAACAGCTTTCACTTGAATAGTCACACTTAACGATTTCATGCACAAACGCAAGATGTAGAACACCTTATCCCCTACTCCGGCCTTCGTCAATGAGCGCCTGCTACTCAGGTTACGGAATTGAGTGAAAAGGACACTGGCCCGCCGTTACCAAACCTGTGTAAACGAACTCTCGTCCAGCTCGAAGCCTATTTGCCAAATCTTTTCTGTCTTCTTAAACCAATTTGCCTATTTTTTCTTTTTTCTACTTTGACCAGCTACAATTTATGCCAAATGCGATAACTTTGTTCCTATGGAGGGAGAGGCGTTTGAATACCAGATATCAACAGATGATACTAAGAGCTGGTTTGACTCTGTTAGGACGTGCAAGGTAAATCAGTATACTGAAGCTTACAAAGTTGCATTCAAAAACAATCAGCCCCATAGAAAAATACTGCTAGTCAGACTTCAGGATTTCATTCACAGACTTCAAACTAACAGCCATCTTGTACAGTATTATGAACACTGAATACCACAGGAATGTATTGCTCAGTAGCTTTCATTTGAATGGTCACACTTTAGGCTTTCATCCACAGATTTAAAGGAACAATCCACCTTACACAGTGTAATAAACAGTACTACAGGAAAGTACTGCTTAACGCTTATTATTGGAAAGACACACTTTAGACCGATTTCATCTTGGAACCACCTAGCAGAGCAAAAAACAAACAAACAAACACTGAAACAAACAAAAAGCACATAACACGCCTTTGAGTTTTTACACCTTAGGATCTTATGCACAAAGTTGGAAGTTAAACTCTTAACAGGCTTATAGATATCTCGTAAGCTTTAACCATAAAGGAATAGGGTTAATTGATGCACCAGAAAATTGATGGAACGTTGAATTGCCCTTACAGCTCTGCAATGCTGAACTCCTGAGCGTCCACACACGAGAAGAAAACGACTTCCTCACGAAGCAGTTGCGCAAGTCCTCAGATGTGAACAAACTGTGGATTGGAATGTCTTACAAAGAACAGAAACGAATGTGGTCCTGGATCGACGGGTCACGCTACAGGTACATATCACAACCTAAGTTCACCTGTCATTGACTCAGTCTGTGTAGCTCGGAGGTAAGGGGACCCTCAGGTTTTGGTTGGTGAGGGAGTCGGGGTGGTGGCTAAAGAGCCTCAAACCTTACCCTGTTTCAAACCAAAATATGTGAATTTCATACGTTATCTTAGACCTAACGACAAAAACCTTGCCAACTCTTGAGGCCAACACGAGAAAGATCTTTACCCTATTTCAGAACAGTGAGAAACAAATACTGACCCAGTTTTAAGCCTGAATGTTCAAAAGACGTACCTTCTGTCAAATCAAGCGGTTCAAAAATAATACCCCTTAAAGGCCACACATACCTCAGTATTAAGTTTGCACGAGGGAGTACCCCCATTTCTTTTGACGCTGTAGACTCCGAGCAGATCCTATTTTTTTCTAGAAGTGGCCGCTAGTTGGCAGAGGGGAGAGTTCAGGGGTATTAAAAGGATCTGCTCGTTCTCGTGCTATCTTGTTTAGATTTTCAAACTTTCATAGGTAATAATTATTTTCATATTTCAATAATCTAGAATTGGTGTAATAGCTTTCTTTTTAGGTTTAGTAAGACAATCAAGACATTGTAAATCAGTTAACTGTCGATACTCTGCTCCATCATTGCCATCATTGTCATCATCGTCATTGTCGTCGTCGTCGTCGTCGTCGTTATCATCATCGTCTAATGGACTACTGTGTTTTCTGTAGATACCAGAACTGGAAGGAAGGTCAGCACTATGACGGCAAAGACGAGCAATGTGGTATAATGTACCAGCAGTATGACTGGGGAAAATGGGATGACGACAACTGTTACAAACCACTCGGTTACATCTGCAAAAGACGTGGGTATTGCCACGGTGGAACTTTATGTTAGTTTATAGTACAACGCTAAATTTTGACGTTCTCCCATTGGTCGAAATCAATCCCGTGACGCGATACTGTCTCTCCTCAGTGGTCGCCTATCAGCGCATAGTGCCCGTTTTGGCAATTTTTGCTCAAAATTTAGCGTTGTACAATAAAAACAATAGAGTCCTTCTGTCTCAGGCCCTATGTGTGATAGGTTCCCTCGGAAATTTGATGTTCAACATTCATATAAGGTCAAGATCAAGAGATCAAGGGATCAAGATAAGGGAAGGTCAAATTTCCTCGGGCCACCTATCACACGATAGTGCATTCGACAGAATAACTCTGTTGTCTAAGTAGTGCATGAATCAAGTGAATAAATGAAGTACGTTTTCAGTAATCACTATCAAATAGGTGCAGCGATGGCGCAGTGGTGACTGATATACCTACGCTTGCCATCAGTGCACATGTCATGAGTACGAATCACGAACTCAGCACCATATATGTAAGTCGAGTCTGTTGTTGGCATGCTCAGCTCTTTCTTTGCTCCGCGGGTCTAGTCCTGTCTCCTTGAAAGCTTTTCACCCGACAAAAATTCCGAAAAAAACTTGTTCCGGAATTGAATTCAACGGAAATTTCCCGGAAAAGTTTTCCGAAAATTCAGGAAATCGTTGCGTTACCGAGATGCGAACAACTCAACCGAAAAATTCGGAAATTCCGTAAAGGAAATCGAACGGAACATGAATTTTTGGAGAGAAAATTTGGAAAATTTGAGTATACCTCGCGAAGTTGTCGTCTTTTCCCAGAAATTCCGTTAAGACCGAAAATTTTTCTTTCTTTTGCCGCCAGAAAGTTATTGGAGTTTCAAAGCGGAATTTTGTGTCGAGTGGAAAGCGCCCCGGTTTTCCTTGCTATAGAGAAAACAACATTCCCCAACTCAATTTGATCTTAGTGTGCAGGACCTGAATGAATCAAAACCACCTGCGGGCGATCGAAGCGCGAATCACTCGCGTACACTATCAGAATGCAAGTTGTCAAACCAACTGTACACTAGCCCGCTTAACAGACTTTCAGACAGCTTTTAATGTGACGACAATCCGACAACGAGTCGTTTGCAAATCGAAGGCGCTGTTGGGAGTCTATGAGATTATAAATGCTGCGGTATGTATTAACTCTTTCTTGATCTTATGGCGTGTTCTTTATCTATGCCTAATGTTCACAGATCGAACAAGAAATGAAGATCAATCGAAGAACAGCACAGATTCGTCAAAAGAGAAGAGAGGTGAGGCGTGATTACCGTGACGGCCCGCGTTGCTCCAACAAATCAATTTAATCCAGGTTTAGCATCAACCTTGGATTCAGTTTTATACTTGTAAACTAGGATTTTTTTTCTCCGGCAATTCGTTCAAGTCCTTTAAAGTTCGTTTTTATCTTAAGCGGACATAAATTGTAAACTAACCTTCGCACTGAAAAACGCTTTTAAATAGAAACGTTGATTAAGTCAGATTTAACGTTCGGAATAGCGGTTTGTCGACATTTAAACGTCCGAACCCATGACCGTACTATAACCTTACTCAATCCTTTTAACTTAGCTTTTCCATAGTAACTCTCTCTCCTGACTGTAACCTTTCTTAAGTATGTTATACTGATTAACAACAAATAAAGATACAAGTGTGCAAGGTATAACAAGCGTTCTTATTGGTATATGTACAAAACTCTCTCCCTCCCTCCTTCCTTCGTAAGGTACAAACTCTTTCTTAAAGGTATAAACTAACGGGAATCTAATTGTTTATCAACATGCACTTAACGCTTTTTAATGGGAATATATATTTTGATGACCATTTCACTACATAACTGTAGTTGCCAGTTAAAGCTGTACGCATTGACTCTAGCGGTCAACGAACACGCCAACAAAAACCTCTACATGTAAAGCATTTATGTAACCCATTTCAAAGTTTTCTTTGCTCCTGTGTTCTGTGCAATTAGGTTCCCACGTCACTTAAGAAGACGAGAAAGTCGTCTAAAGAAAATCCGTCTGAAAGAAACCCGTCCAATGTGAGCCGTCTAGAACTCAACCTCTATAAACTGAATATGCACAAAAAACTGTTAAACGCGATATTCCGTCTTGGTTTACCGTCTAATGTAAATTCTAGTTTCCATCTTCGGCTACTGTGTGATCTAAATTTGCCGTCTAAGCGACAAGAAAAATGGACGGAAAATTTATTCGTGAATCAATCCTTCATTAGATTCATTGAGATTTTCGTTTTCAGTGATTCCCGTCTAAGACGGTTTTTACGTCTCCAATAATTTCATCTAATGTCAGCCGTCTTTTCGTCCCTTAGCCTGATTTCAATCTCTGAATGAACATATCTATTAAATTACACCCAGTTGATTATATGTAAGACTCTGAGGGGAAGAATAGCTATCCTTACTATTCAGGAAAAAATGTTTTCTCTGAACTGGTCATCCTTTAAAGCAGAGGTGTCCAATGTGAATTTCATCAGGTATGTAGACTTCATAGAGAGAAAGTGGAAACTTAGCATTTGTCGGCCTCTTATATTTTCTTCTCATTTTCTCTCGCCTCTTCTGCCACGTCTGTACTGCTCGTTCCCATGCCTTCTCTCGCTGTCCTGTTGCAGGGTGCCCAAACATTTTACCAGAATGCCCTTCCCTATGCAGGATCGTTAAGATTGCTGGATCATGTCCTCAATGTAACTGCGCACCACTTGTCAAAGGTTTGTTTGGGTTTTATGCTATCGAAACGACTAAATTTAACGAACGAAAAGTTCAACAATTGTATGTTCCAATAAAAATATGGTTGAAGAGTCTAATGTATTACATATACATATATCTTATTATCCACTCCCCTCAGGGATGTTCAGGGATAATTTACAACACTGTGTGGGGGACTTTGCCAGACTGCTTGTGGTGCAGTTTACAATTAATGAAGTAGAGTTATGAATGCCTCCTAATGTGAATGTGAATATGTTGCTGTAGTTAAGTGAGACAGAGAGAACTGTTTAGTTAGTGAGAGGTTCGTGTAATCAAGTTTCTCCTGTATTTCTTTGTTTATCTCTACTCGTTTGCTATGCTGTTTGACTGCCTTGTGTTTTCTCCAGCCATATCTGAGATGCCAACTTCCTAGCCAATAAGCAACTATCAAAAAGGATAATAATAATCGGTTCCAAGCGCGAGAAAGGCGTCTAAGCCGAAGCACAACTAGTTTTGGCTTTGCTCCCAACTGCTCCCGTTGAAATTAAGAAAAGGATTGACAGATTAAAGAACAATACATAACCATTTGCATCGTTGAGCCGAACGGAAAGCTAAAGTAACATGCAAATACAACCATTGGAAAGCCATTCATGTCTGTGCTCAAAATCTTGACTTTGTGAAAGCCAGTGACTGAAACTTCTAAAGGATATGAAATGAGTTTTTTGGCTTATGCGCGTTTTCGCCTGTTCATTTAATATCCCTGACAAAAGAGAGACTGTCGTCTTCTTTGGTTCAGATCACAGTTAAGATAACAAGCTCTTTTTCTTATCCGCCAGTACCGAAGTCCATGGAGTTCTGGCTAGCATTACCCTTAGACCATGTGAAATTTTTGTCATTTCTTTCCTTGCGGTCCAGAGAGAAACTAAGTATGGAAGTGCGCGTGAAAATATAAATGGCCAGCCAGAAAGTCCACTCACGCAAAGAGTCTAATGAAGTCTTGTTTCCACCCAAGAATAGCTTCCTTCTCGATCCGAGATCGGGGGTGGAGATCGGGTTAGCTTGAAAGCAAAGACAGACTGCTCATTCTATAGATATTGACTGGTGTAATTTTCTCTCACCAGGCTACGATACCATGAGCATGAAAGAACGAGCCAGAGTACGCAGCTTGTTCTCAGACGCCAACCGTCAAATGCACGAAGCCAGGCGCGCGCAGATCGCGAGACTGGAGCAGGCGCAATCCATGCGGCGCTTCAGGATCATGCAGGAGGCAGGCCGATTAATGGCTGAGTCACGCGGTCTTCAGCAGTTAGCCGAGCAAGAGGGCATTCCACTGAATCTGCCGTTCCAACACACTGCCCTCCGTAGGCATCAGATTCCGAATTCGGAGAAAAGCACCACTGAAATAAATAGTTCTAGAAACTTGGCCAGGGAGATTGTTAGCATGATCAGCGATATCGAGAAAGCTGAAAAAGAGGGAAAAAGTAGTTAACTGAACCAGTCAGCCCCACGGAGTCTGTGGGATACTTGATCAAGTTTTGAGTAGAATGCTTGATCACGTTTTACGCAAAGTACATTGAATGCCATTGCTCACTGAATTGATAGACTGAGACTTACTTATCTGGCGATGGTCACGTGAAGCGGTTGAGATCACTTCTTTTGATTGTTACATGACAGTATTAAGGCACTGGCTTGACACACGTGTACATAAAACCCTAAAACATACAGTCGCTTACTCGGGTGGAAAATCCAGCTGCTAAATTCATGGTTTTGGGGCCCAGAAATAAAGTTATTAAACCTAATAACCCAACGCTCCTTCACCTTATTTCTTATCTTGTCCCGGTCCAAGAAATATTCCGGATTCGATTTCCTGCACTTGAACAAGAGAACGTGCTTTGCTGGTGTTCGAAACAACTTAACAGGAAGGAGAGAAGAAGAAAACCAAGTAAAAAAGAAATTGATACAGGGAAACCTATTTTATTGAAGGGGGTATGACATTTTGTAACTCAAAAAGATAAGATTTGTATGGAGATAATAAAGTTTTACGTTAGTGTTGTCTTCTCCTAAAAGCAAGGTAATTAAGCGTTTCCTCTGCTTACTGAATGGTCGTGTAGAGAGCTCAAACCAATTTCTTTCTCATCAGTACTCACCCACTTGACTGACTGACGACTATTGGATGGATTCACTGACTAAGTAACTGATGACTGACTGAATCATTGACAGAATGACTCTATGACTGACTCTCTGGCTGGCTGCCTGTTTGGCAAACTATATTTTTCTGTCCCAAGAGGTCACACGTCAGGACCCCATGAGCTCCTGCTCACGTCAATCCCGTTTCCTCTCACCGTGGCGGGGGAGGGGGGGGGGGGGGTTATGGAAGGCTGGCATTTCAGACTGAAAGAATGCCCCCAGGTATGAGCCCGTCGAAAGAATGCCCCCGTACATGCGCCCCTTTTTGCTGTCCCATCGGCCTTGCATTTGGTTTTATGTTTTATTCAATATCGCCGATCCTGATCTACACCAAGATCCGGCTTCACTTCGCTGCTGTGGCTGTTTGTCCAAGTTGTCCTCGCATTATGAAAGAGTTATCTAGAATCCGCCTGCTATCTCGTATTCATATGTCTTGAATGGCCAAAAGAAGAAAAGTAAAAGTTTATTTCACTCTATTTCATTTCATTTTATTTTATTTTATTTTATTTTAAAATCTTTATTTTCTGTTGATCCTCATTATCTCCTGTTGTAGATTCGGTAGACCTCTGATCGAGGGGGGCATTGGGGCCTATCAGAAACCGGAAAACCGGCCAAAAATTCCCCCAAAACCGAAACACCGGAAGAAAAATCGCTGAAAACCGAAAAATCGCTGAGAATAATGATAAACCGAAAATTCGTAATTTTAAATCCCTCAACCCTTGATACAACAGCAAAATATTGGCCTTATGGACCATTCAGTGCCCCTGTTATACTGCTTGCAGCGCGGATTTAATGCGCATTATCCCGAAGGAAATTTTTGCAATGTTCAACCAAAGCAATCGCTTTATCCATTGTCTTCGTCTCGTATGAAGGTGAAACCTTTTTAATGAACTCAGAAAGCTTCGCACAATGCGCCAACTGCTTGCAAGATCTTTGCACAATTATCCACCTTACTCAGTATTTTAATACTGATCATTTGCGCTTGATGACTCGAAACTGACCGCGAATCCCGTTGATGGCTCACAACTTGATCACAGGCATTGACGTGCCGGCCGACGTTACCCAGAACGGTCCAAAACGGAGTGACCGAGGTGAGATGAAGAGGCCTAGGAACTAGAAGACAAGCGAATAACAAAAACCCAATAACTTCTTTTTTTGTTCATAAAAATCGAAACCCGAATGTCAAAAGGCAAAAACCGAAAACCGCAGTGGATACCAAAACCGGTGATTTTTAGTGCAAAAACCGAAAAACCGATCTCGAAAGTGACCAAAACCGCGAAACCGAAAAACCCAATACCACCCTCCTGAGCTGATCTGGGTCCGGTTTTTCGACCTGGTATTCAAATTTAACCAAGGTCCCCGTTTCTCTTATTCAAAAGTGTTTTCACAGCAAATTCAGGTAATTTTTTGAAAGCAACCATAGTCAGAATGTAGGGCAAAAAGGATTTGCCGAAATCCGCATAATGGTAACCTCTGCGTAATAAAGTTTCCCCACTCTACCCTAGCAAGGGGAAAAGAGTTGGGAAAAGAGTTGACTTTGGCGCCGACGACAGATTCACGACGGCAAGTTTCGCGCACGTGTTAAGCCGTGCGGTCGGTAGGGGGACGAAAGGGTTAATCTGCAGAGGTAACGTAGCAACTCTTTCATTTTAAAACACTTTTATTAAGGACTGCTAACGTTTGGAAAGTTAGTTCGTCAACGGTTTCGTCGAAGGATCCATGATGCCGTGTTATGCCGGCTTACTCATCTCCTAAATGCTGTAAAACCTCATCAAACCAGTTCAAGATATATAGTGTAGTACACTGCACCATTTTAGCCTATTATCTTCATTGATCGTGCTCGATGCCTAGTTTATTTTGTTTTTAAGTAACTTCAAAGGAAAACGAAAGTCTCTATCTGCTGTAATCAAAGCGATAAAAGCAACTTTAGAATACCCGGCCACTTATAACCATATCTATCAATGCTTTGAAGAACGAGGTACATGAAAACAAAACAATTGCTAGTCAGTGACATTCAAATAAGTGGCCGGGTATTCTAACTCCAGCCGTTTAGTGCGCCCGCGAAAAATGAATAACCGGATTCCGTCAAACGGCTGGAAATCGAGCCTATTCAAAGCTCAGCTATAAAATTTCTTACAAAAGTCCTGATATTACACCTTGCAATTGCTTATTGAACAGGTTCAGTTTCAAGAATTCGAAAATACTGTTCTGAATATTCAGAAATGTTCTGCAAATTATTTAGCTTATCATAAGCTTCAGTGAAGATATAGTCTGACTATGCTGTAGCTGGTATTGCAATTTCAACACTGCTGCTCAACAACAAATGTTTCGGTAGTACTTTAATAGCGGTGGTGACCCTGATTAGGTGAGACCATTGCAGTGAAAAATCAGTCCTCTGCAACAGCGGGGCATTAAACAAATTATGCATGTTTTTGTTTGGATGAATATCAGTGTGTAAAATTGTGTTGGACTAGTCTAGGTCATTTGAGACTTGGAATTATGAAACAATCCCATGAGAGATTGAGAGGTGAGGGTCTGGATGCCTTGACTGGGGGACTGGGGTGGTTGCAAGGAAATTTTTTATACGAACCCCTTTAAGTTACCAGGATCTAGTTTTGTGAGTTCACATTTGACGTTCATTTTCACCTGTGAGAGCCTGACCAGTTCTTTCCAACAAGTTAGTATTTCTTTTCATGTTATTGTACACTCTTGGGACCAAGTTTTGTTGCCGTTCTAGGATGTTGTTTGGAAAGTTAAAATTATGTGTGTGGGAACATTACTGAGTGCCTTCTTAGTCTGTTTACTGGAAGTATCAACTGGCAGACATTCAACCATGTATGTTGTATTTTTAGGATTCTGTGAAGGATCAAGTTGGTTTGCTGTCATGGCTGAGTTGGAGTTGAAAACTGATGGCGACTCACCTGAACCAAAGAAACCAATGGTTACTCCAAAGATTGGAACACACAATGGAACTTTCCACTGTGATGAGGCCTTGGCTTGCTTCATGCTGAAACAACTACCGGAATACAAATATGCTGATATTGTACGGACAAGAAATCCAGAGGAATTGTCAAAATGCGATGTTGTAGTTGATGTTGGAGGTGTTTATGATGCTGACAAACATCGATATGACCACCATCAGCGGTATGTCATTGAGGCTTCTACTGCAGATGCTGCAGTCTACTCTGCTGTGTCAGTCAAGAACAGATCCTTGAAAACCCAGGCGCTGATACAGATATGCCGAGTGAGGGAAAGTCAAAATGGGTGGGGAAAACATTTGACTTTCCTTCATTCCAACTATCTCCTCCTGGGTCTTTGAGTAATCTTCTATGACATTGCACAATAAAACCCTGTTGCTTTGCAGTGGTGGGGGGGGGGGGGGTTGGGGATATAGTGGAGGCTAGATCATGTTTCAGGAAAGTTGAAATAGTCATTTCACTCTTCTAAGTTTTGTTCATCATCTATCATAATGTGTTCCTTGGTGGCTACAAAATCACAATTTGCAACAAATTAAAACCATATTTATTCTCATTTCACGTGGGTTATAAAAAACGAAACCACAAATTATGGTTTATGGCTACGAAGTGAATCAGGAAAAGAGCCATTTCACTTGTCATACCAAACAAATAGATTATGTCAATCACCACTCACAAGAGGTTGTATGAAGGTTGATATTTCATGGATGCTGTCATTCCACGGAAAGAGTCTGCATCAGTGATATGATTGTACAAGGACTTCCATTTGTACAAGAGTTAACATAACGTTAAGGTTTCACTGTAATTTCTTGACTTTGTCCTTCCTTTCTGTTAGGAACTTTACTGGATGTATGAAGACACTTTGCCCAGACAAACCTTGGGTGACAAAACTCAGCAGTGCTGGTCTTGTTTACCTTCACTTTGGACACAAAGTGATCTCTCAAATCTTAACGACCAAAGACGATGATGATGTGACCAATAAAATATATGATAAAGTATATGAAAACTTCATTCAGGAAATTGATGCTATTGACAATGGGATCAGTCAGAGTGACAATGAACCACGGTGAGACAGGAAGTGGGTGTTTACTAATATTTTTGTAGAGCTGGATAGAAACAGGAGCAGGGTGTCTACTCCTCCATAAAGGAGGAGCAGTGCTATAGTACTCTTAATTCCATTCATATCACACAAACTGGAGCTAGTATGCCCACTGTTAATGTGAACTGGTTTTTTTCCTATAAATTATTGAGATGAATTGCTAGCCTAACCAGTTTCACTGCTTATTCAATTCTAGGTACAGCATCACCACAAATTTGAGTTCTAGAGTATCTCACCTCAATCCACGTTGGAATGATCCAAATCCCGATCCTGAGGTTTGTTTGTTTCAGTGTAGTCAATGTACAAGTAATTCAGGGCTGCCATTGTTAGGGGAAAGTGGGAAAAACATATGTTTTTCAAGGTTAGGAAAAAATCAGAAAATTTGACTAATTCTATCGCAAAGTCAATGAATATATCCAGTAATTTTATTATTACCTTGCCACTAGGTTTAGTAGAGCCTTTTTAATTTTGGTAAGGTTGTTGTGTTTCAAAAAATATCTAAGTAAGAAACTATTATGTCTTTATCATTGTTATTTTGTTTTGTGGCTTGCATGACCCTTCAAGGATTCATCATGCATCCATGAAAACTGAATTGTGGTCACTAAAAAGTCAGGGCAGAGTTGGGGAATTTGTTTGTTCCTGATGGGTGGCAACCCTGGACAGTTCTCTCAAAGTCCAGCACATTGCATTTAGTGTTATTTTGTTTCTTAACTTTAATCCCACAGAAACAATTTCATAAGGCGATGAATTTAGTTGGTGAAGAGTTTTTGGATAGAATTTGTTTTTACCGTGACTCGTGGCTTCCAGCAAGAAGTTTGGTGAAAGAAGCAATTTGCAAAAGAAAAGAGGTTAGTTTAGCAGTGTTCTTAACTTACTTTGACATTGAATTTTATAACTGAAGGGCAAAGCCTTTGGGTATACACAAGGTTTTTTCTATTTATAGCTAGATAAATATTTATTTCTGTGTAATGAATTGAAACTAAATTAATGTGTGGCAAATACTTTAAATAAGCTACAGTAAGTGGTTAGTTCACTGCATTCTTAGTACTCCTCAAGTATAAAGTTCATTCCCTGAAAGTGACAATGATCTCCTTTTTTGCTTCATCTCCAAGATTGATCCAAGTGGTGAGATTGTGGAGTTTGAAGGAGGTGGTTTTCCTTGGAAGGAACACTTATGTGAGCTGGAGAAGGACTTGAGCATTGAAGTGCCAATCAAGTTCGTTATATATACAGACCAGAACAACAAGTGGAGAGTCCAGGTAACGTGAATTGACTTTGTGGGTTAATTAATGCCTTCAGTTAAAGGTGTAATGGATGAAAAAGTAAAAGACAAAGCAGATGGGGGGAGGGTGTGCGGGTATGAAGGTGTGGGTTTGGAGGGGGCATCTGCATCCCTCTGCTGTGACTAAGTGTTGAAAGTGTGAGAGAGTAATTGGGGGGGAGATATGTTATTTTTATTTAAGTCTTTTAATGGCCCCAAGTAAGTTTTTTAAATGACTTGGAGAATATTAGGGGAGATTTAAATCAGGTTTTTTTTGGGTATGATTTGATAGATCCTGCTTTGAAAACTATAGGGAAAGTGCACAGCTGCGTGAGTGGCTTGATAACTGGGTGTATGCTAACAGGGGGCAGTTTCAAGACAATTCCTGGTAGAAATTCCATACAGGATCTTATAGGATCCTGCAAAATCACACAAGACCTAAATGGCAATAACCCTGGTCATGTTTTATAGGACTCTACTCAGGATGCTGTAAAATCGTTCTCTTTCAGGATCCTGCACAAAGTCCTACAGGAACCTGTAGGATCCTACAGGATCTTAATAGGATTCTATAAATCCCATGGTATATCCTGTATAGGATTTCTATCAGGGGTGATCGCTTATACTGTTTGTACTTAATGAAACAATGTATTTTTTCCTTCTAGTGTGTTCCTGTCCGTCCTGATTCTTTCGAAAACAGGTAATTTCATGCCAGTTAGCTAGGTAGAATTTTTAATATTTTATAGCACTTCTACATGTGTTAGGTGGTATAAATCAAGGACTTCTCATTTTAAAACCTTTTTGACAAAGTCTTATAGGTAAATTGTTAAGATTATTGGAGTCTCTCGACTATCATTTACTGTTAGAATGGTTGCCTTAAATTAAACCTCCACCCAATTGGGATTTCCAATTTAGCTTCATACTTTCCTTAAAACTGTTGGCTCTTGGGTCCCCCCTCCTCTCACCTCCCTTGGAATTTCCAGTGGCATTAATTGCAACTGGGGTGGGTACATGGATGTTGTCTACGACTCCAAAATTTGTGCCATACAGCAGTTTTCATTTGAGTGCTGTAAAACCAAAACCAAAGCTACCATGTGCACTCAGGCCAATCACATAATTTATCAAAAGCTTACAACACAACAAACCAGTCAGAACACAAAGTAAATGGAAATGGAAAAATGTATGATTTAATTGAAAAATTTTTAATCGAATGAGAAAGTGGTGCAAAGTAAAGAGCATAGTAAGACAAAACCAAAGCAGACATGGATTTCTTTTGACATGCAATTGAAAACTACTAGATACATACCAGTAAATTATGCACTAACCTGCAAGTACGGAAAGTGAATTATCATTTCCAGAATGACAACTTTGTGATGCAAAACAGTGATGTCTAAGCCACCAAGTAACATTACTTTTCACTTAACAGCATTTTGTTTTGTGTCCTCAGACTCAGCTTATTGGAAGAATGGTGCGGAGTAAGAGATGAAGCCCTTAGTACACTGAGTGGAATAAAGGGATGTGTATTTGTTCATGCAAGTGGTTTCATTGGAGGCAATGAAACACGTGCAGGGGCTCTTAATATGGCCAGAAAAACATTGCAGCACAGAGACAGTTTGGCTAATAAGGCTAATGGAAAGTTGCACTGATCCAGAACTAATACAGATCGACCACAGAGGGACATAAATACCGGTAGCTAAGGACGGAACCAATTTCTGCAGAGAACATTTAATTTATATTATTTTTATTTACTGTACTTTTTGTAAAAATGTGTGCAACAATATTTATTTACAAGAAAACACAGACATTCTGGAGAAAAATAGATCAATGTTGCAACCTTAAATGTGCTTATTAGGTTCACTTTGTTTTGTTCACACTGATCAATGTTCACGACTCCAGACTGTTGGTATCCCAAGGAAGGTATGGTGAATCCCCTTTGATCTAGCCTGTTCCAGGCGTTCATATAGTGAAGCACGAGCAAAAAATATAGCGAGTGAAAGAGCGGGAAAAAAGGAGGGAGACTACCTTCTATCTGGCCACTGTTCAGTGGGCCACAAAATTTTGACTGTATTAACGGAGTAACCAGATTGAAGGGTTTTATAACATAAGAAAGTGACTGAGTGAACATTTATTTGGGTCAAAATAACGTTGCCTTAAAAAGAAGCTCACCACGTTTAATGGAGAGGGGGCAGAGGGGTCTAAAATTCATGCTTCCCATGTTCTTAAATCCCGGTTCTTATCCAATTTTGTGGGTTACCATCCCTTTGCCCTTTTTCATTCCAAAAGATTATTTAGTGTTGTTTATTTTTTCCCTATTTCTCCTGCTTCCCATCCTCTCTTTGCCTGCTTCCCATTCACTTTCTCCCACCTTTTCTCCTTGGTTCCTGCCCCCTGTTCTCTCCCTCATTAAGCATAAGGGTGTAAGGGTAAGGGCGTGGCCACAAGGCAGTTTCCACTGTACTCCATTTTAAAAGTGATGAGGTGTGAATGAAGCCATAATTTAATGCTTCACAATTAGATTTGCTGGTAAACAGCATTGCTGTCTTTAATTATGCCAGCGTACAACCACACTGATGCAATTTTTCAGACAATGGATTGGCAAGCCGACATGTGTAGGCTGGAACAGATTGATGCAAACCAGTCCAAAAATGCCCCCCAGTCCCACAAGGAGTTAAACACATATAGCATCACAGTCAGCATTTAAAAAAGTTTATTGTTGACCACAATTTTCTAATAACATATTCTATCAACAAGACACTTGTTTTGCTGACTGTTTTTATTTAATTTATAATCATAGCTTTTAATTTATAGCAAATGCTAAAAATATAACGTGTAATATTTTTAAATGTCTTCAATTCTTATAATTAACATTACCACTGATGTATACAATGGTCTATTAGAACATTTGTCTAACCGCTAAAAACAACCTTTTCATACCTATTAAATATGCATCACCATCAAGCTAATATATAAAATAATATCACACATGCTGTAATAATTGTCTATTGTTAAATAAACAGTGCTACATAAATAATGTTAAAAAGCCAGTGTAAATGAATGCAAGGATAAAATGGGTTTAAAATTGTTTTTCAAAAGTCTTAGAGTGATTTTACTTAACCCATGAAATACAATAAACTGTTAGGGACTATTACACACTAATCCCAAATTGTTTTCTTTTGTTCTCTTTTGACTATTTGACACTAATTGTTAAAATAATATTGTTTCATGGGTTGAGTAAAATTACCTGTTGTATGACTAATTTTATATCTACTCACAAAAGCTGCATCTTATCCAGGGCAGCTCTGTCAAAGTTTTTTTAGAAGAATGCAGTACAACAAATGTAGAACACAGTAAGAGCTGGGTCCCCTAGCCAGCTAGGGTAGTCCAATTTAGAATAAGCGACAAATAACTGATTCACCGGCTTCCTGCACATTTTGACAGGGCTACAAGAAAGAGCCTAGCCTGTTCCAGGATCTCAGATAGTACGGATGGCACGAAAATTTAAAAGGGACAGCAAAAATAACTAACAGCAAAAATTAACTGTATCCTGTGTATTCTGATAAAATAATTTTATCTTAGCATCTCTCCCCAGCTCCAGGTGCTTTTCGTGCTTGTTTTCTCAGTTGACTCTCTCCCCACTATCTTGGAATCTGGAACAGGCTAGAATGAGCCAAAAAAGCCAAATTATGCAGTAATTTGCATAAAATAGAATTTGCCTGTTTTGGCTTCTTGACAAGACCTTGCATTACTTAATCAAATTCTAGAAAGAACTGTCATGGAGAGAACTTGCATATTATCAGAACATTAAATAATGCATAATGTAAATACATACTGCCTAATAAAAATTCAAACCTTTTTTTATTTTTTATTTTTATACAATATTTTCCATGCTGATTTCTTGGATGTGTTATGTTACTTGATGATAAAATGTAAAAATTTTATATACACTAAAATGGTCATGGTCTGACCCATCAAATGAGAATGAGGTTCAAGACAACTTTTGAACGTGCATGAGAATTGGAGGCCAAAATGAAAATCTTAGTGAAAATCTGAGTAGATTCGATCTCTTGGAGAGTACATGAGAGTTTCAGGTCAAATAAAATATTAAACAATGGCAAAGTCCAAAATCGGGACTCTGGTATAAGAGGTCTGACTTAGAGTGTAGAGAGCTGTCTGTTAAGAGGGAATCTTCTCTAACCTCTTTGGTGCCAACTGATTTCCAATTTTCTCATTAAATCCTTGTTTTCTATGATAAAACTGTAAAATATCATGTACCTTCTTACTGTCTGGGAGGGCTGAAAAAGAAATTATTTGACTAAAAGTCATAGCATGTGAATTTAGCATACCAAGGCCCCTATGCAATGACTGAAGGTAAGAATATTGCATAGTTTTAAACCTATATTATTGCTGAGTTTGCAGTTAGCTTATTGTTAGCGAAAATTATTTAACCCAACAGACTATTACAAGGACAATTGTTTTGGATATTTAAGCACACTATCAGTCATGGCCCCACAATATGGATCAGACACAGCTTGAAGGTTTTGTGTCAAATGATTTGCTAGCAATTTGATATTGTTGCCAGGTTTAAAATCCCTCATGGCTGTGTAAATAGCTTTGAAAAAGACCTGTTTATCATTGTGATACACTCCCCTGTTTCCATGGATCACTGAAATCCCCTTGTCTTTTGCTGCACCACAGTTGTTTCCATACATGCAGTGGTCAGGGCGATAGTTCCAGTCACAAGTGTACACATACAGCAACCCTGAAGGATAAACTTAGAGTTAGAACAGTCTTCAATTGCATGCTGACTGCAATTTCATTTGCCAAGTAGTTTACCTTACTTTGCTACGTGATCGGTTAAAAAATCATCTGCCCCTTTCTTGACAAATCAGAAGTAAAACCAAAACCAGTCAAAACTTGGTCACATGTTCTCTCGTACTTGGTGCTGGTTACACATATTTGCTTCGAGCCTTGAGCAGACTGTCACATCAAAATTATTTATTTTTCAATAGGGAATTTGAACTGAGGGCTAAGTTTTCAAAAATTTAAAATTTTGAAATGGCCCAATATTTTGAGTAACCCATGAGAATCTTACTAACTCTATTTTTAAATCAGAAGATTGCACAACACTGCCCATGCTGAATGACTGCCAGACAACATAAAAGCTTATTTGTTTACTTTATTCAGAAACAAACAAAACCAAACCACGTTTATTACATTAAAACTTCATTACCCGGGTGATGATGAAAGACAATATTCAACAAGTCTTGGTCACCCCAAGTTATGCTGAGTTTGTACTTGTGATAAGCTTCTATGATCTTTTCCGTCCAACCAAATGCTCGCATTCGGGTCAAGTTCATGAGCATAACACCAGAGTTCATTCCATTTTTTCCAACAAATGGATGACGTGCAAATCTGGGATACCATGATAGTGATGACTCCTCCCCCTCTGGTGTCATAGAGGCAAGCTGTGAGCTGTCAAAATGTTTAAAGTGATTCCATATATCTTCCACTGGTCTCAGCATGAGAACATCTGTGTCCAGGTAAAGGACACTGTCAATTGGACCTAGGACATCCTAGAAATAGATAAAAAATACAATCTGGAATCTGTCACTTAAATGAAATGTATTTGGTGGTATCAATTGTCATATCAACAGGGTTTTCTCGTCACGTTCCTCAACAGCTCTGAAGCCAAAATCAGCATGTTGTCCGATCTTCCAAGTGGAGAAAGGCTCAGGCTTCAGGGCCTTAAAGCAAGGGCAAAGATTTGGGTGATCCAGGGGTCAAGGTCAGACCTTTCCCTCTTTTGTTTCCCATGACCTTGAGAATTCATTCCACTCCCCACTCTCTTTTCTCCTGTTTCCTGTAGACCTCCCATCACCAAAGATCGGAGTGCAGTTTTTTTTAATCCCAGGTCCTATACACCTTATCAGTTCCAAAATGGCGGAAATATGTACTCATTTGTCGAATTGTTAATTGGCCCTTGTTCCCTCGATCTCATCAGCAGAACTCAAAGGAGTATTTGGCTTAAAACGAGGCAACAAGGGCCAATTAACATGGAGACAAAAGAATAATGTATTTTCTGCCATTTTGGAATAAGGTGTTTACTTAGATTAATTACATTTTTCAGCCTGAGGACTATAGATTCTATGGATTCATTTTTGTCAGAAAACTGGCAAAAGTAATATGTACTCACTAAAAGAAATAGTCTCTGTGCTGCACATGGCTTAAAAAGCCGCTTCCATTCATCTGCATTTTCTCCAGAAGGAAAGTGCAGAGAGTAAAGTTTGAACATAACCTGTCCAGATTGAACTGTTTTCCAGTCATTGAAAATGCTCTTTAGATTATCATGGAGTTGATCCTCTGCAACAACATGAAACTGTATAGTCCTATTAGTGAATAATGTGGTGGACTTGAGCATAGTCGTTGCTTCTATTGTTCGCTCTCCACACACCACAGCACCAACATGAATGGTAGGTTGGGAAGTTAACATCCTACAAAGTAAAATTTTAACTGTGAGCACATTGGAACAATGTCTTGCTTCCATACTGGATTCTCCAATATCCCATGACCATTTGCCCAAAATATTATTAAAAACATTGCTGATGGAAATAATATTATATTGCCTATGTCGTCACTACTGACAAGGTTGAATTCTTCTTCTGGGAACATACTGATACTAGTTCTAGGGGCTTAGAGAAATGAAAAGAAATTTGACCACAAAATATTTCAACATTAAACTGCAGCATCTTTTGTCAGTCACGTGCTTTCAATTACTTTAGATGATCTTCATGATCGAGAAACATTCTGTAGTCAAATTTCTTTTTCATTGCTCTAAGTCCATAGAATTCATATTTATTTTGTATGCTACTACTTTCTGATAAGGAATGACAAGATGGGGTATTCTGTCTGAAAGCAGGGAAATCAATATTTTTGCCTTGAACAGGGTTGTGGTTGGAGGGAAACAGGGGTGACAGCCAGTCATCATCCTACCTTGTGCTTCTTAGGAACTCACTGCCTGCATGGCATCTAGGATATCCACAGAACTTTCATGTTTACACTTTTGGCAGGGTCTGGAAGGGTATTCTCGGGATCCGGGATTTGGCCAAAATGCGGTGCGGGATTCAGGAAAATGTAAAATATCTTGACAGGATTCAGGATTTGACTGCTTCCAGGGAAGCGGGATTCGCTAAAATTTGGGCATGGGATGTCAAATTTTTTTGCTTGTCTCTCGGGAATTCAGGAAATCGTCGCCACCCAAGTAAACGTTCTAGTGGCAAATGCAAATCAACCAGGTGAGTGCAAAATATCAATTGAAGGGGCCAATTTACATCTTAAATTTATTAGCTTTTGCAGAAATTAGTGATTTTTAATGTATCTTTGGCAAAGAAAAACCGGGATTCGGGATAGCGATGAAAAAAGTGCGGGATGCAGGATTCTGGGGAAAAAGGAGCAGGAATGCAGGATCAGGACCCCCCCTTCCAGACCCTGTTTTGGCTGACTTTCAGTCAGTAGGCAGGAAAATAGACCATCAAATTAAAATCTCCTTTTCATTTTTGTTAAAGATAATAGAGTGATTTACAAACCCGATTCTAATATGCTAATAAGAATGATTACATGCCAGTGTGAAGAACAATAAGAAGACCACGCACCAAAGTTAAACTATTGTTTCAAATTTCAAATTATGTACGTGTTGGTGTGTGATATCTGGATGCTTTGCAAGGACAACAGACAATGGTAACAAAGAAATTTGAACAACATTTTAATATTAATATATAAGAAACTTATAGGGAAATGATCTTTCTTAACAGTTCTGATGTTGTGGGGAAACATTATGTTTACACAAATTATGCTAAGAATAATAGAGTAAAATATGTACACATAATACAGTACTAGACATGTGCATGACTGTCATTTGCCAGTAGGCATACAAAGCTGGGACAGTTTTCCATGTCATTCAAGGTCTAAAACTTTGGAACGAAGTTAACAGTAAATCACAGCTGTTCTTATTCAAAAAAATTCTGAAAAGACAACTGTTCTCTGATGGTGACACTGGGGGTGGTGGCGATGGTGGTAGGTGATCTCTTTTATCTTCACTTTCTTCTTTATCACTTCTTCATGACATGTTATTATGATTAATGAATTATCAAAGTGCGTATTACTTTAAATATATAATATACATGAAAATAAAATTTTAAATATTTTAACAGGACATTTGCTAACGTCCTACATTGTATAAATACAATATGTTAATTACCAGACAGGGGTCTATATCTTTACAGCTATTCTGCTTTCTGTAGTCTCCTCATCACACTTGTATTGCAATAACAATGTATATTCTTTGCGATTTTAAAATTATGCTTAAGTTGTCTAAGCTTAAGCTTAAATATGTGTTGGAAGTGAGAAAGTTGAAAGTTGAATGTATACCTCTTCACTCGTTTCTGTGCATCTTACAATTTAACTTACCTTTTAGTCACTCTGTGTTTGATCTGTTTTGTTGCTGCTTTTGGTTCTTTACTCAGTGGAGAGTTTTCCTCGACAAGCTTAACAAATCCATTAACTGTGTTGGCTGCAGCAATCGAACCCCGTGTTGCTTTGACAACGTTAGCATCTTTTGCAGGTATTTCTTGTTCCTTTACGTACAAAGTCAGTAACATAAATTCTACGATAACCACTACTACTAAAACTACACCTAACGAAATTACTACCCTGGAAAAAATTTTAAAAGCCATTTGTATGTAACATGCAAAATACAAAAACTTCAATCAAAGTAAATAACTAGTAAATAAAACATTTTAGGAAAAGCTTGGTAGCCACTCATCCTTAGTAGCCACTCCTTGTGCAAGTTTCGTTTACGCTTCACATGGAGTCGTGATGGTTCCGCCATAAGTGGTTGATTTTCACGAAAAATCACCCCAAGGTAAGCCTAATTTGCCCCTTAAAGGAAACAAATCAACACGTGATGGCTTCTTTCATTGATCTTTGTGCTTAGGTTTGGCAAAAGATCGCGAAAGTTAAAAAAAAGTTTTCGATGCTTATGCAAATTGAGCAACATGTAGGACGCATGAAAGTGATTTCGATTTTTCGCACGTGGTAAGTGCTTCATGTCCGCTGTTTAATCTGCCTACACATTTATAGGAGCTCTAGATTGAAGATTTTGTGAACCTGAAAGTGGAAGATAATGGTTAAACTAAGTGTTGTTGGTGATGCGTCAACCTGCGTCAATAAATCTTCAACCACCTCGTGGAATTTCTGAGGCTGTGAGCGCCAAAATTATGCAGAATTTACGAGGGTTTATCGCTTGAAGGTTTGAAGGTTGAAAGCTTGTAGCCTCCAAAGAGTCCACTTCATATCTTGCTTTTGTTTCTGAGTGCCAGCTATGTTGAAAAAACTGGTGAGTCCATTGCATCAAAATAATGTTTTTCTCCTTTCTTTCTTAGATGCAGAAGGAAGGATTAACTATCGAGACAGCAGACTACCTCACCTCACTCCTGCAGAGGTATGAAGAGACAGAAGGTGGACTCCCTGCTGATGCTATTCTACCCCCCATACCAGTACCAAGAGATGATCCAGGTCCTCCTAAGCCTGCCAAGTTCTTGGTACCTGCAGTCATTCTGTGGGATCCTTTAAACCAAGTTCCAAACTTGACAGAGTTAGCTTGTCCGCATGAAATCCATGAAACTGAAGTCTGTGTGCTGCGAGTACACACAAGTAGCAAGACTAACTATGGAAGATGGAAGGCTGCTCGTGGCACTCAAGATGTCCCTCGTGTTCTCTACTGCTGTGATGGAAGTACATTGTTGGTGAGCCGCTTGTACACCTGCAAGAAAGGCCACAAGATAATTTCCCATGATCCACGAGTCATTGAGCACATACCATCATCTTACCAAGTTCCATTTTTCCTATTGCACAGAACTGGCTTCACACATGAGCTGGCAAACTGGGTCCACTCGTGTGTGTTTGCTGGTATGACCTTTCATGAGATTGAAGAGGTATTAATTCAGAGGCACCGTGATGCATATGAAGACCGCAAAAGCAAGTTCAATGCAGAAGTCAAGGCATATCTAGAAAAAAATCCAGGTACCGATCCTTCAGAAATTCAGAAATTTCCTGAATTCAAGACTTCGCAAGTGCCATCTCTGGAAACCATCATGTCAAGCATAGTGCACATGTTTGAAGGAAATGAGCAGTTCTACATACAGAGAATGAGTGAGTGGCCTGCCAAATACATTACTGCAGGATACTACTTCAAGGTAGCCACTACAATTGGTGAAAAATTGGACAGTGGAAAATGGACTACTCACTTTAAGAACATTTACACGGTGATGAATGAGAAAGGCCAAGTCATAGCTTGGAAGTTTAGCAAAGAGAAAGATCTGAATGAGGTGAAAGATATCTTGGTGGGATTGCAGATGCGTTTTCAGAAGCAAGGAAGACAGCTGGAGATGATTCTTGTGCCAGAGTGTTGTGAAAGTAGAGACCAGTTTCAGGCAATCTTTGGCTCTGAAGTTCCTGTCAAGTTTGAACTGTCCAAAGCTATCCACAGAGTTGTAAGGAAGATCCCAGCAAAGAAAAGAGAAGACAACCAGCTGACCAAAGCTTGTGTTCGTGACTTTGCCCTGTCCTTACGTTATCCATCTGACAGGGGAGACATCCGCCAGCAAGAAACACCTTCATCAGATGTCGTCACTGAGAACCTTGATGCCTTTGTGACTGGCTGGAAAGATATCATTGAAGGAACAGAGAGAGTGTTAACTCTGGCAGCACAGAGACAGATTGTGCAATTAAGAAGCCATATAGAATTAGGATGTCTGTCAGAAATCCCTGTGTCTTCAGGAAGCGAAACTGTTGCAGAGCTGGAAAACATTTTAAAGCCAGTCTTGGAGAGGAAGTTTCTGAATGCTGACATGGCCTTGGCCCTTATATCTACACTCCTGTATGTGTGGAATGAGAGGAAAGCCAATCAGTTGCCTATTGGTGCCCTTGTCAGACCTATCGCAAAGTACCGGGGAACTCTGGAGGTCAGTGGCTTTACACCAAGTGCTGAGAGATTTGGGATCGTCAAGACAGAAGATGAGGAATCAAATGATTTCCTTTCTTCTGCCAGTTACTCCTTTGATGTTCTAGCTTTGCAGTGTTTGATACTGGATGCATTTGATGGGCACAAAGAAGCCAATGTACAGCCAAGTGGCAATGAAAGCAGTCTTAGCCAAACAGCTCTCAAGAAAGTCATTGCGAGAGCATCAAATTTGATGTCAGTGTGGGAGCTTCTCAAGACACAGGCTGTGCAAGAAGTGTCGATCAACCCTCGTCTGATGCACCTAATGGCTTGCTCATTGATCCTCTTCAGTCGGAATGAGTGTGCGATTGATGACAGGTCGAACCATGAAGAAAGGCTCAATGAGGTGCTGCGTTATTATCAGCTGATGGTCTTCTCTGAGAAGAAGGACACTACAGAAGCAGATGGATTCTTCACAGCAGTCAGCTCTGGCCTCAACTCCATTTTGCGAAGCGACTTGCCTGAAACTGAATCAGTTAAGCAGCACCTTGCCTCCATTGGATATCACACAGATGAAGGGAGCAGTCTGGATGAGAATGTTTCTGTGCTACGGCAGTTGATCAGTGACGAGTGGCTGGCAAGTGAAGAAGAGTACAGCAAACTTCTGGTGTCACATATGATCAACTTTGCAGAAGAAGCACAAGCATTTAGAAACAGAGGATACTTCAAAGGTCAGAATCATTCTGCAGTTTCTTAGTGATAAATTAATATTAAAATTTAAGTTGACTTTAACTTGACTGTTTCCTGATGACAGTCACCTGTGATCATCATACATTTCTGTAATTGTAAGTTATTCTGGGAATTTGAGTCACACGTGAGTTCTTAGTAGGCAACATTGCCAAGTTGGCTAAAAGCTCCTGTTTGACAAGACTTAACGAAACAACTGTTTTACTATAAAAATGTGTGATTTCAAATGTACTGATAAGTGCTGGAAGAGTTGTCCCAGGCAAGTCTCAAAATAAAATAGAACATGGAGGTCTGTGTTTTGCCTAGAGCACCAAAGAATTCAGCAAAGAAACACCAACAAATTCCCGTGCCACAGCTAAGTATAGTCAGGCCACAGCTATTGCAGCATTATAGGCATGTTTTATACATGTAAAGATGTCATATTGCATGAAAAAGTTGTAAGGATTGGTTAACACAGTCATTAAGCAGTGTTCAGTGCTAGCTTTTTGCCATACTAGGGGAAGGTACGTCTTTTATTGGGGGGGGGGGGCTTCGGAGGGGAGGGTCATCAGTAAAATTTTCCCAAATTGGGGAGAGCCGAACCTGTTTTGTTTGCAGCCGGGGGAGGGTCACACTTTTTCCAGCAAGGAAAAAATTACTCCATGTCGCTTCTATTAAAGTCGACTCTTTTATTTGTTAACAAACATGTGAAATCTTTGAAAAACTAAAAGTTGTATGTACAAGCAAAGCTACTAGCCAAGATCAATCCAAATGTATTTACGGATGTCGAAAAATTATATTAGAAAACTATCTTCCCCCAACTAACATAATCGTCTCTCTCAACCCGTGCCCGCTTCAGGGTTCTGGTATAAAATCAGTCTCCGGTGACGATTCATTACTTAAGCTACTCAAGCTTGAACCGACAACTCAACCTACCACATCACTTTGCGAGTCAGTTTCGACCTCAGAAAGTGATCGGGTCACTTGTCACACATTTCTTAATGGGGGCTGCCGAAGTTGTTGACGCTCCACTGAGAACTGTGTAGCAAGCTGTCAATGTGCGCTTTGATCATTGCGACCCTTTCAGCTTTCTTCCCTTTGAAGGTGATGTTGTGATGGGAAAAGTACACTAATAGCTCGTTCATCCTCAAGGACGACAGCTTATTGGAGTTGTACGGTCCAACCCAGTCAATTTCAATGTACTCCTGGTCAGCCGTTCCATTCGCTCCCTTTCAGTCTCCTCTTTCTTCTTCTCTTTGCGCATTTTATCTGGGCAAGTTCCTCATTTACTCTGCCACAAGCTTTTCAGGGACAATGTACTTATCTGAAAACTCTCTAATAGCCTCACTGTCCCCACTGACTAGTTTACTTTCCTCAAACAATCGCTTAATCTGAGCATGAGGCTGGAAGTTGTCTGGCTCACGGCCATCGGTGGGGGTTTCACTCCAAGAGAGTTAATGGACATTTGGTAGCTTGCTATAGTCGGGATATGGTTGTCTAGTTGGAAGTGAACTTGTGATTTATTGTTTTCAAAGCCTTCGCGAACTTCCCACTGGCGCTTTCTTTCAGGAACGAAACAGCGGCCGAAAGCATTCCTTGTAGGGACAAGTGGTCCAAAAGGACAGGTAGAATTTTGGCACAATACTATTGGAGAATTCAGTATAGTTGCCCTTTGGGTTTGGGAACCACCCTAGGTCTTCATCTTTCCACTTCTCTGGACTTGCACTGCCACTTTTTCCTGCACCCGATTTGCCGTCTTCTTGATGCTTCTAAACAGAGTCAGATGAGGAGCGGGCATCCTTTTTAGAACGGCGAGTCGGCCAACTGCCACACTAGCCATAAGTTGCTCCATCTGACCTCATGAAATCATCGCATTCACCACAAGCACATTTCCCTCTTTCGATTCCTCGTATATCCTTGCCCATCTTCAAGTTTTCACTGTACAGTCACACACCACGCGATTAGCCACTTTGTGCGCAGATGGAGCGACCAGAACGTGGTTATATGAGTAACACTTCCGGTTTGTTATTTTCAACTTTTGGGTATTTTTGTCTTGAAGGAACTGTTGAAATAGGTGGGGGGGGGGGGGGGGAGGGAGGAGGGTCAGGTGTTTTTGTGTGGGTGTTTGTGAAGGGTCATGCATTAATCCATTCCAGGAAGTGGGAGGGCCACAACTTTTTTCACCAAAAATTTCTAAAATAGCCTGCCCCCATCCCCCCAATTAAAAATGTACCTTCCCTAGGCAGTGCACTAAAGGATTCAGCAGTCACTCACCAAGAAATTCATGTGCCAGAGGCTAAGGTTACTGTAACAGTTACATGTACATGTTAAAATGATCATTATTTTTTTTTGTAGCTGAAATGTCCAATCTCCTGCCAATTGCAGCAGCCAAGGTTTTGCGAGTGCCTATCATCATCTTCACCTCCCTTCAGCATTTTCCCATTGTCCCTGTGGTGCCATCAGATGCCATCATTATTGGATCTTGCGTTCATGTTGCTTACAATGCCGCAGGTTTTGGAGGTTTCTATGATGTTGGTACATATGTTTCCAGTACTGTTGTTCTTCCAAAGATTATGACAGATCCCTTGGCAAGGCGCAGAGATAGCAGGAAACGATACAGAGAGAAGATGGCATTGATAAAGGCAGATCAACCTCTGAAGAAGAGAGGAAAGAAACCAAAATCAGATGGTACTCAGGAAGAGAGCCAAAGGGATGATGACACACAAGTAGATGCTGACGATTCTGTTGTTTCAAAACAAGATGATTCTTTACTGGATTCATCATCAGCAGATGTAGTGGAACAAGACACATCCTTAGATGCAACAGAACAGGAACCAGAAGGAGGGGATACATCACTGGATGCATCTGCAGTTGTGAATGATACTGATGAAGGAGTAGAAGCAGCAGCAAACCTCATTGAAATGGCTTACAGTGAGGCAGGAGTGAATGAAAGCACCTTGGAAGATGCCATTGTTGAAAGTCCTATAAAAATTGCAATTGTACCAGGAACTGAACCAGAGGTAGAGGAGGATCAGACAACCTTGCACACCAATGAGTTGCTGATATCTCAAGAAGGTGCAGCTGCTACTGAAGAAGATGTTGCAACCCCCACTGTAGCAGAGGATGTGATCAATCAGTCAATCAATGGTGAAGATATATCCCAGGAAGCAGATGTTGAGGGAGTGGCCACCACTGAACCTGGTTCAGCTGGACATGGTAAATCCCTGGCTGAACCCTTCACACCTGGAAGAAAACCTGGTTTGCTTGATAGTGAAACACTCGTGACGTTCCAGGAGGGTGTGAACATCCAGAAGCAGACCTTTTCCTGCAGCTGTGGCAGAGGAAGTGGCAAGAACCAGAAGCGCACCCAGTTCTGCTTGACCCTGGAGGGTGGCTACCTCACGCGTTGTGCCTGTTATAGGAATGCATCTGGTTGCTCTCACAGATGCCGCTGTTACCTTTGCTGCAATCCCTATGGGACAGCTCAAGCAGCAAGGGCTACCAAGCCAGCTCGCCAGGTCCGCCGTTTCAGACCTAGACACAAAGTGCAAGTGATCAAGAGTCGTTTAACTGGTTTTACCCTCACACCTTCACCAAAACTTGAAGCACAGAGCTCAAAAGGAATGGAACTTGACAACTTGGCATTCGAATGTCTCATTGCCGCTATGAGCCATGCTGGTCTGGAATTGACTCCAGAGAAGATCTCTTCAGAGTATGCCAGTCTTTGTATCCTTGCTAAGGATGAAGGGGGAATTCTTGGGAACTTTTTACAATCCAAAGGACTGGCAGAGGTTACCCAGCAGCTGGAGGTTGTACAGAAAAATATCCGAACATTTGAGAACTTGTACAAGAAACAAACTGAACTGAACTGGTTTCAAGGGATGGAGGTGGTGTTTTCAACTGAAGTGGTTGTGTCTTCATAAATGTTTATTTTCAGGGGCACGAATTATTTCTTGAAATTCTCACTAACTTTCTGGGTCTAATAAGCTGTTGTTGTTTCGAATCTTTTTTATAGTTTGGTGTAATTGAGGGGCTGAGAGCATAACCATCTTATGTCAAATTTTGGGCGGTTTTATTATTATTATTTTTTGGTTGAAACTGCTTCAATTTTTGCATGGGACCTTCAGTTCACTCAAAGAACACTGCCCAAAGTTTTTTCCTTTGCTTTGCACATCTTTTGGATGATGCAGATGTGCAGCCATTTGCTGCTCCCTTTGAACTTACTCTACTTGGCACAAGTCAGAGGAAAAAACTTTGGGCAGTGTTCTTTGCATGAACTGAAGGCCCCATGCAAAAATTGAAGCAGTCTGGAGCAAAAAGATAAAACCACCTAAAATTTGCCAGACAGTTATGCTTTCAGCCTTTCAATTATAAGTGCAAACTTGCCACTGTTTTCCATTGAAAAATGCAAATTTAAGAAAGTAGCTTTCAGAATAAATAAAACAGTTGAGTCTCTGTTGAAGAATATTGTTCACATACATTTTTCGGGCCTGCAAAGATATCAAGAGTTTCAAGAAATGGGCCAAGGTGACAAGTCCAGATAATCTGACCTCACCGTGGTGAGAGCTAAAACACCACAGAGTTATGCAATCTTAAAAGGCTATTGAAGGTTGCTGTCTGTGTTTTAAAAACTACTAAAATGAAACCTACTTGTCGTGAGCTTTGTTGTGTTGATGGTGACTTTCATATTAGTGCATTTAAGTCCAAGGCACATTGAAGGAGTCTTTTTTGCAGTAGAAATCTTACTGGACAGTTTTTGTTGATGTTGGAGGTTCCTGACGTTTAAACTTTGCATTAATCTTGCAGACATTCATTTCCTCCACCATAACTCTACATTGTTAGAAAATGAGAACTAGAAGTTCTCATTTGTTGTTTGCAACTAGAACTAGAAGTTCATTGTTGTTTGCAATGCTTTGAGTGTTGTTGTGGTTGTGATTGTTGTTATTGTTTTTTACATATTTCCAAACATAATACTTGACAGGTTCAGTGGAAAAAAGGTATAACAGTCTGTTATGGTCTGGTATATAAAACCCAAACTGCTCCAATTGAGCTCCAGTTTGGCACACAGGCTGTTAATCCTGTGAGAAAAATAGACCTGATGCCTGGTTGATTTCTTTTGTTTTTAGTAAAAGCAGAGTACAATAGAAATCATTCCTGCTTTGCTTGAGTAGTAGTAACTGTGTCAATTTTGTATGTCGTATGTGGTTGTGTGTAATGCTGTAAGTTAAGTTGTTATATTTACTAAAAAGTTATTTTAAGAAAGTTCAAGAGAAGAGTTAAAGAGAAAGTAATAGGCCAATTCTTTTAATTTAGGTTCTCGGATCAACAAATAAACATGGAACTATTTTTTTTCCATAAAATCAGCCTGTGTGCCAAATCAGAGCTAAATTGAAGCAATTTGGATATCAAGGCCAGGTCATAGCCCTTTTTCCACTAAGCCCCTCAATAAGAAGCTTAAGTTAAAGATGAAAATGCAATCTTCATAGAACTTTATAATCCCAATGATCTTTCCCTATTTCCTCCAGGCAGTCTCTTTTCTATGATGAATGGTTCAGCAAAAAGTGAAACATCAACACCCTTGAAAATTGCCTGCATGCATTGTGGGTCTCCACATAGCAGGTAGATTGTACGTGTGTTTACGTCTTTCTTCTCGCTAACTTTAAAAAAAGGAGGGACTGGTTGGAAGTCAAATTTTTTTTATATGCATGACAAGAGTTAAATGTAAGTTGTAAGTTTTTGGAGACAAAAGTTTATGCTGAATCTACTTGTCCTCACAAACATTCACTGCACCATTACAGTATGTTACTATAACTATGATTTAAGTGATCTCTTGAATAAGCTTCTTACATAGATATAGGCATGAAATGACATTCTTGTGAATTAAGGCTTTCAAGGAAATGTTTGTACATTGACAGCTTTCCTGACATTTTTGCTTGATTTGGTTTTATAAAAACCCATTCATTATACATTCAAGCTTCAAAAGTATCAGTTTAATCCACAATAAATGGGTCTTTTATCCATTCCAGTTGCAAAGTATTGTTATCTGTATTTACACTGAGTGGTCAAGTGCAGGAAGTGGATTGCATGACTCACTGAAAAATGAAGGGAAATTTGCATGTGTGACACAATCCCACTTCCACCTTCCTCGACCCTGGAGTTACCACCCTTATGAAGACTGTGCACCCAACAATTAAGTAACAAAATATGAAGATAACATATATCTTACTACAACAACGGTTACCTAATCTTTACCTAATCTAAGTTATTTTCAGTCTCCTCTCGGAATTCTGATGACCATAAATTGAATGGAGATTCTTTTTTACAGACAGATTTTCATTAAACAATACACTGCAGATCAGAAAAACATTGACACTATGAAATTTAACTGTGCTGTCCAGTAAAGGAACAAACCCTGAGGAAAATCACCAAAGTTACTGATAGCCATTTATTTATCACCTTGCATCTGATTAGTTTTGCAACAAAACACAAAATCATCCCAGAAATAGAGTGATTTTACTTAAACCGTGAAATAGATACGAAACTATTACGCACTATTATACACTACAGTATATTCCCTTGTTTCCTTTTGTTCAACTTTGACTATTAGAAAATTGTTGTTAGATGGCTTAAGGAAAATCACTCTTACTAATTCAGTGTTTGTTCCTCTTATCTCACTGTAAAGATTGATAGGAACCCTTGCATCATAAATTTATGGTCCTCTGAATACAATAAAAAATTCAGATGGGTCAAGCAACCTTGGCTCAAGAGTGAATGGAATTTCAAAAAAACACAAGGCTCCCTGTGCTAGGTCAAAAAAGTGTGATTTGCCAGGTTTTGCAATTTGATTACTGTCTACCAACAACAGTCGTTTGAATTTTTTAATATTTTCCTCATCTTTTCTCTTTGCTTCCAGCTGAAATGAATCTTTTCAAAGCATTAAAGTGTAACAAAGGTGATGTGTTCTGGTATCCGAAGAATGTAAAAAAGCTCTTGGCAAAGAGAAACAAGAAAGCTCAGTGGGCATTACAACTAGGCCATTAGACTACAAAAAAAAAAAAGATAACACAAGTCAAGCAAAGTAGCACCTCTTTTGAAACATAAATATGGCAAAATTCAATATAAGTTCTCTTGGAAGGAATGCTTGACCTGATGAATCCTACAACGACTTAAAAAAAAACAATGGTCTGGCTGTCCAAAGTGATAGTTTGGTTTAGAATTGTCCCATGATCCCAGAAGTGGAAAAGGTGGTCCAAAGTTACTTTAAGACATGTTTATTCCAAGACAAAAAGGAGCATCTGTAAAGTTTTTGGATAGTCTCATGCCACCTCATGAAACAATATTATCAACCATTGAAAGCTGTACAATTCATATTTGTAACTCCATAGCATAAGTATGAATTTTGAAATCCTTAAAAGTAATGTCTATACATATCGCTCCATATCTTGGTGATAATCAATATCCTGTTCCCTCGTTGGTTTATATATTTTTCCTGCTTCAGTTTTCATTCATACATGTCACGTAACTTCACTGCCAAAACAGGATGCTGGCGGCCATGGCTACACAACAAACTGCAACATAAGGACTTTTTCTTTCACCTGTAGAAACAAAAAGTAAATGTTAATGAAGCCTGGTACATGGTACTATTCTTCTACCCAGGGGGGGGGGGGGGGGGGGGGCTCTAAGTAATGGTAATTGGACTGAGTAGAGTATACAATTCAGGGAGTAATCGGGCAAGTAATTTAAAATTGGCTGACCGTGTAGCATGAGGACGATTTGAAATTACAAGCACGATTACCCCTGAATTGTAAAACATGAGGTCCAGTTACCAATTAATCGTATCTGTAACAAAATGCGAGATTAGAAAATCTACATGCCCTTTGGGGATATATTTTTAATTATCAGTTTTGCAAGCGGTGGAGAAACAGCTATAAAAAGAACCCATTTCAGTGCACCTGATTGATGCGTGCAGCATAGTTGTCTGATTACAGCTATCCACTTTCAAAAAGTTCAAACTGGACAGCTGTAATATTTGGAAACCCACGTGATCACCCTCCAATTACGTATCAAATAGGCACGCGGAGAACCAGTCACAGTCAAGCATTTTGTTATAGATATGATTGGCAGTATTAAAACAAATGTTTCAAAATAAGCTAGCACAAACAAGTTGAGACAAACCCTACACATAGCATTGTCAAGTTGTTGTTTAAGCTGAACATAATTCCAAGTAAGAAGACTGAATGAAGTCACTCCAATGAATCTTTTTGTTCACACTTCTACACTCTACTTGCATTGTAATTTCCTAATTATAATTTGAAGTTGAACATTGTTCTGTGAGGTTGTTTATCATTAAGTGAATAAGGAAAAGTTATGAGGGATCCTCTAACTGGAATAAGTGGGCTATACGGGGAGGCTCTGCCCGAAAGGGGTGCCTTTTTTAAGTTTGCAGTATATGAAAGGGTTGGGAAAATTGCCACTTGAGTATATGAAAGGGTCAAAATCAGCTGCAAAGTAGAAGAAATGGTGACTAAAGCGAAGTATATCAAAGGCAGGGCTCGAGACTAACGGTAGCCAGCTAGTCACAGGCTAGTAAAACTTCCGTTTTGGCTAGCAGGTTTTGCGCTTTCACTAGCCATTTTGGCTAGTGAAATTTTCAAAGCACTAAAGTACCGGATGGAAACCAAACTAAATATTGCTTCTGATGATCCGCTCCCAAAAGCAAATTGAGTGAACGGAAACTAAAATTTATTCCGTAAAAGGACATCATAATGTTTGTATGGTACGTGTTTTGTCGTCTCAACGTTTCTCCCTACTTACTAAATGTTGTCTCAGTTGGCAACGTTTCTCTCGCGTTCTCAACGTTTCTCCGTACGCCGTTAGCACGTTCGCACTTTACTGATCTTGTTTTCCCAAGGTTTCCAGTGTATTATTGCATTCGTACGATAAGTCTACACTTCGTAGCGTTTCTCTGTACATTAGTATGTTCATGCGGTATTAGTCTTGTCTTCTCAACGTTTATCCATACGTTCGTGCAATATTAGTTGTCTTCCCTACGTTTCTGCGTAATTTATTGTCCTACCGTACACAAATAGTCTTGTCCGATCGGCGTTCTTAAATTCCGTACGTTACCGTTCTTACGGAATTAGTTTTGTCTAATGAAATTTCTCCGTAAGTTGGTAGTTGCTTATTTTGTTATCCTCAGTGTCTCCTCAACGTGTCTCTGTACCTTGGTACATTGGCAGTGTTTCTCCCTACTGTATTTACAACCAACGTGCTCGATATGACTCCTCAACGTTTCTCCGTCATGTACCTTAGTATGTTCGATATGACTCCTCAACGTTTCTCCGTACCTTAGTAAGTTCAAATCTTATTAGCTTTGTGTGTTTAACGTTTCTCCGTTCATAATTTACTAGTCTTCTCTTGCAGACATTTTTCCGTTAGTGAATTGAGTGCTGTATCAGTCTTGTCTTTCTCCGTACCTTACAACGTTCGTACAATGTTAGTCTCTTCTTCCCAACTTTTCTCCGCACGATGACAAGCTCGTATAAGGTTAACTTTTCTAGATATTGGTCATGATAACCAAAACGGAAAAGAGAGGCGTGAATAATATCGTACCTACGAATTTGCCCTGAACGCACGAATACTTTGTATTCGTGTGAGGATCTTTAACCGTTGGAAAGAATGGTCAACATTATAGTTCTTCACTCTAGAGATTACAGAGTACTTAACTCGGCTAAAAATTATACATATTGAACACAGTGCGAGATTATGCAAAAACAAGTCTGGCTAGTGAAAATGTATTTTGGCTAGTGAAATCAAGCCTCTCACCAGCCACTAGGCTACTAGGCTGCAAAGTTAGTCTCGAGCCCTGAAAGGGTGCCGCATTTTGGTAGAAATGATTATGCAACTGAATCAGAACAACTGAAAACCTGGGAAAAATGTGGCAATAACAGGAATTTCTATTGTTTTGGCTTCTCCTTGAGGTATAAGAAAGTGGTGCAATTTTGCTCTAGGTATATGAAAGGGGTACCATTTTGGTAAAACTTAAAACCAATTGCAAGGCTGATCGGACAGCTAAGAAGGGTAATAATTTTATTGCCCAATATTTCGGTGAGACAAAACTCACCTTCATCAGGGGCTGTAAAAGCTAAGTAAAAATCGAATGAAACAGTTACAAGATTTAAAATGATTAAAATGAAAAGATTAAATATGATTGGTTGACAAACATAGAAAACGGAAACGTGACTAACAGCTTTTTATAAAATAGAAATAGATTAAGTTTCATCTCGTCTGTTTATTCCATGGGGTTCAACATTGCTGATCCTGATCTACACCAAGATCCGGCTTCACCTCGCTACTGTTTGTCCAAGTGGTCCTTGCATCGAGTTACCTGATTTGGTAAAACTTAGTATAATAAAGGGTAAGGGTTTGAATCTCCGGGTGGAGCCTCCCCTTACAAAAATTTATTGAGTAGCCCCCCCCCCCCCCGCCCTTGGGCTTATAAGCAGGAGGGGAGGGGTCCTACACCTGATATTTTACAGGAGTTTGTAGAAATGCATGACAAAGTAAATACAAACTTACCTATTCTAGCTGCTTTCCAAAATATTCCCAATAAACTACAGAAAACGGGAAAAAATAGAGTCTCAGACACATAACAGGAATACAGTCTCCTCTACTCACCCCAACCCCCACCCCCCGCCTCTCGGGCAGCTTACTCGTGCCCAGTACTCACGTAGCCGGTAGTCTTCAAAGGCAATCCTGGCGTACAAATCGAAAAGTTTTGACCTTCAATATTACCTACCACAACAGAGTAACTTCATTTTAGCTTAATACATGAAAGAGAAAGCGACTAAATTTTCAACCGCATAGATCGCACACTATTCTTTTCCACGTCATCACGTATGATATGGCGAACTGAATAACTTATCTTGTGTGGTAATATCGAAATCAAACACTCTAAGAATCACTACATTTGTTGGCTCTTACCCGTGTTTATTTTTGTCCAAGAGAGCTGGGTAAATCGATCTGATGTAGGCACATGTACAGATTAACAAAAGCACCACTGTTAACAAACTTTGGAAGTTGAAGATGGCAGACTGTTGAGGAAACAGAGTAAATTAAAACGATCAGAATGAACAAATATGTACACAGACTGTTGAATGAAACAATCGCCTGAGATTTGCTGAAAAAATTAAGCGGCTTACCATCGTTGTCTGCAAAAACTTCACACGTATTCAATTAGCACAACTCACCCTTATCAACTTCGAGATTTTCATTCCTATTACACAAACAATCTTTGCATGTTGTTAATTATCCGCTGCTCAATAGTAACGCTTTCTGTTATCGGCGGGTTTTGGGGGAGGGGAGGGTTGGTTGGTCTTTGCCCTGGTTGAACCATCCAGGGAAGCGATGGATAGATTACGTTTACAGAAAAATACTGTAGTGGAAAAGGGAGAGAGGGTTACCTGGGGAGAAACCATATTTCTTCATTCCCACAATTTGAATGCCTAAACTACAGGGCGTTCAAATGCTCGGCATTCAATTTAGCATTTTGATTTTAAGGTGGCTCATCTGGATTTTTCCGAGGCACACCATCCCAACTTGGAACGGCTAATACTTTACTGTCTGAGCTCGGTGGGGCAAGCTGCTTCACACATTTACTAGAGACTGAACGAGCTTGTCAAAAAATAGGTTTGATTGACATCGATGTTACCATAGCAACGAAACAATGACGTCATGATTTTTGTATATTTTAAACAATTTTCTCGACATCTAGACCTAAACTTTTAAAACGACCTATTGTCTTCTATAGTCTAGGTGTAGATCTTCAAGACTGCAAAGAGCGTTTTCGAAAAAAATCGGGTTGAATTTTTTTCCAGTAAAAAATTGCAGATTTACGTTATTTTCTATTGTTTCATCGGTACCAGTGTTATCCTGACAGAATGAAACAATGTTTTCACCGCATGTCATAGCTGTAGCATGGAGCTACTTTTCCTGAAGGTTTTATCGGTTTGCTTCACTAGACTTCAAATGATGTAATCAGAAGTAATGTCTTAACTATCCTCATTTTACCCAGAGAAGCAACGTCTTTGTTGAGGAAGCTTTTATTCGAAAACTAGTCGATGAATTTTCTTTTAAATCTTATGATCTCAAGTCTGACAGGTATTGAACTATCCCTGTAAATTTTACGCTCATTGAATCATTTTAAGGGCGCGAAATACAAATAAAATTTTAATTGCCGCGCCATTTGTTATTTTCAGGAGTTTCTCTTTTCTGTATTCTACGTATTTGTGTGCTTTGGAATCAACAAGTTTGCCATGCCTGCTTGCTACGCTTCGCTGGTGCCAGAGGTATCGTGAAAAGTCTGTTTTCAATACAATGACAATGAAAGCCTTATGTTAATTGCCATTGTACTAAGAACAGAACAGAGGAGGAGTAGGTAAAAAATGAGTGGCGGAAGGCGTAACAGGTCATTATTTAAATTTCAAGAGCTTGTATAAAATAGCCATGACAACACTGTCACATAGGTAATTTGTACAAGGCTAGATTACTACAATGGCCTTACAGCACGGCATATAATTCATTATAGGGTTTACCAAACATAGTCTCCTGTAATGTCCTTATGTACCCTTGATGGTAAAAAGACTATATGGGAGACTGTTTGGTGGCCCTAACATGAATTATATGCCCACTACAACATCTAGCTAGGTGTCATGGTCTAAAATACTAGTAGATAAATGAACTCTCGGGGGCGTGGGGGGGGGGGGGTCTGATATTGGGGATCACTTGAACTTTTTGAGCTTTGTTGGGGGAGGGCTATAAGACAATTCAACTGTCAACTCAACTTTTTACCCTCCCTTATTGTTGATATATTACATAATGACTGGTCCAAATGGTGTTGGAAATGCCATTTCTTTATGGTGCAATTTTATTGCAACTACCGAAATCTTTCAACTTCTTGTTTCCTCATGCAAATAAGGGTTATTGTTACTAAAACCTGGGTTAAGGAAAAAAACAAAATGAATTCTAGTAGATGCTGCCAGTAAGAATGTGACACAATTCAATGTGAAAAATAGCTTGTATTCCAAATATCAAATTATCAGAGGCAACAAAAAACACATTTAAAGTTCACAAAAGTGAGTTTATTTATTTCTTTGAACTGGCTGACAGAGTGGATATTTAAATATTAAATACTATATCCTGATGACATCAACACTTTAGTGATTTCACCATACATAACTCTGTTTCATGAAAAGGCATAAAAACAACTTTAAATGTCACAGTGACTTGTTTACCAAACAAAAATAGTACAATGTAGTACATTGTCCAGAGTACATATCAGTATATCAGCCAATAAGATTTTTGCTTAGTTAGAACCAAACAGCTTCACCTAAAAGTTATGGCAATGTCTCTGACTGGGCAGCAGTATTATATAGCTCGAACAAATTGAAAATAAACTGCATATAGTGTACTACCATACCAGATTGTTGTTTAGCCTAAGAAGTTTCACCAAACAATTACACTGAATACCAATGGCCCTCACCGGATAACATCCTTGATAGTAAATGGTTCTAAATTCCAAAGAATTTCAAAATGATTTAAAATAAGTAAACTAGGGTAGGCTCTTTGTCACAGGTCTAAGAAAATTATCTATTTTTTTCACCTGTAATAATTATTATCGCCTCACTTCAGCAGTCTCTCTCAGGAGTAAGCAACTGCGGGAGATGCTGTAATTACTTTAAAAAAAAAAAGAAAATTGATAACGAAACTTTCCAAATTAGAACTCTACATTTGAGATTGTAGGTAACATAGCTCTATCCTTCCTGGAGGTACACCTTGAGTGAAAACTGCCAACGTTTTTTGAGCATACATGCAAAAGACACATTCTGACAAATCTACAGATCAGAAATTATTGATCAAAAGTCTGTTGTTGACATGAAAAAACTTGTGCCTTATTTCTGGCCACCGATTGTAGTACATGCTTTTGAATTTCTCCACACTTCAAAAATAGCTGCTTCTTCAATTAATATTTTAATTTCACCTGTATAGGGAAATGAAAGATGAGAATGTGATAAGTGGCTGTACTTTTTAATCTTAGGCCCTCCCTGTTTCCCTGCTCTAACTCCATTTACATTCATTTTGCTTTTCTGTGAAATCATGACCTACAGTAACAACTCATAAGTTGGTGAAGTATGATTGTCCGGGTGAGTGTAGCCCTGAGAAGGACTGTTTGAGGTGATATTGACTGACGTTCCAACAATCTAGTGGAAATCATCATCACAGTCATCATCATCTGATGATGACTTCCACTCAGGTTGTCAAAACGTCAGTCAATGTCACCACAAACAGTCCTTCTGAGGACTACATTCACCGACTTATGATATGAATCCTGGGTTCAAACCATTTACAGAGTAATGACTCAATTTAGGGCCCTCCCTCCAACACACCCCTCTCTAGTAAGCACTCCCCTTAGAATGGGGGTTTGTCAATAAGTTCCCCCTCTCCCATTAGTGTCCCATATCAATAAGAGCCCCTCTACTGAAAGCATGTCAACTGCATAACAGCCCGTTTTGCTATAAGCAGCCCAGTAGATAGTGACATTGAACCCATGGATGAAGTGACTACTCTGCGGCTGCAATTTTACTATTTGTACGGTTTTTAAAGATCTGGTATTTCTCATTGGGTGTTCCCAAAGTAAAATAAGTGCCATGGGCAGTAAATAAAGTCATTATCAATGGTAGATTTTTTAATCTTGATTTTTTTGCTCCAGTTGACTCCCAGAAACTCGAACCCTTGGTAACTTGAACTTCCTGCTAACTTTTTAAGAATTTTACCCTTGATAACTCAAACTCACAATAACTCAAAACTTTTTATGACTTCCCTTGAAGGTTTCAGTTATTGGGAGTCAACTGTTTTACTTAAGCCAAACTGTTAGTCATTCCAACTTGTGGGTAAAGTGGTAAGATAAATTCCTAGTATTAAAGTGTTCTGATAAATTATGCAAATTGTACAATTTGATGTGATTTGACATCAGTCATGCAAAATCATACCATTGCACAATATCACAAAGACCTCAGCATAATGTACAGCATCACAGGAAGGTACTGCTAGATAGCTTTCACTTAAGTAGTCACAATTTAGGTTATCACCCACAGACCCAAAAATTGAAGCCAAATAAATACAAACCAATGTCTGTCTCTGGGATTGAAAGTGAAAGAAGGGAGTTAAAACATTGAAGTCATGTCCAAAACTACAATAATCTAAATTATCTAAATAACAATCCCTATTACCTTATGTACTGCCTTGACTTGACTGGCTGTCTGCTCTGTCTTTTGACTTAACATATTCATTTTCATCTCTGGGTTTAGCTCCACCAAATATTGCCATCTGTTGAACGCTGGATGCCACTTCATTTACAGGATCTTTTACTGTACGTGGCTGAAGTTTTAATTTTGGTCTGGCCTTTAGTTCCTCTGTTGGTAATAATGATAAAATTTATTGAAAAGTGACACATCCTGTAACAGTATTAAACTTCTAGAGACATAACAAGACCTGGATTAAATATCTTTAAACTTTTTGAGTCTTAGATTTGTACATGCAGTTTGGTTCTTTTACACTTAGTTAAGAGGTTGGAGGTATAGTTGAATCTCTTGTAAGCAGCCACTCTCAGGATCAGGAAAAAACAGTACCTAACAGGAGCTGGTTCCCCACAGTGTTCAAGAGAAATATAAAGGCATGTTTCACTAAAAACTAACTTAAACAGGATTTCACAAACGTGTTCCTTTTAAAGGTGATGATCCGAGTCAATGACATACAGTGAACACCGTAAAGAAATTTAAATGCTGACATTTCATGAATTAACTCTTCATGAGAGCAAAATAACCCCCTTCGCCCTTCGCCCTTCGCCCTTCACTGTCACGAAGGGCTAACACTCAAAAACTCAGCTTTTGAATTTCTTTAGGTGGCAAATTGACCCTGTCAACTTAGTTGATAAAACCAAATTTTTGTGTTTCACTTCCCTGCCAATGCAGCACCACAGTTTCTTTAGAAACTACCCCTTTATTCATTTGTTATAAGAATGGTTGCTTATCAAGTCAACTCCTGTTGTTTCTCACCTGCTGAAGGCTCTTTGAACTCCTCTTGTCGTGGTGGACCTCTTCTCTCACCTCCTCCATATCCACCTCTACCTCCACCTCCACCTCCACCTCCACCTCCATACCGTCCCCCTCTTCTTCCTCCTTCATCTCTGCCACCCCAACCATCTTCACGGCCACCCCAGCTTCCACCACCACCACCACCACCACCACCACTGCCCCAGCTTCCACCACTTCCTCCTCTGTTGCCCCAGTTTCCACCTCCTATCAAGGTAATGAGATTTCCAAAGTTAGAAAGATTTCAAACCTGACTCAATTTTCTTGCTTCAAACAATTAAGAAAGCGGAAGTTTTAAAATATGACTGTAGGATACAAATTTACCTTGGCCTCCATATCTTCCTTCTCTATCACCATATCCACCTAAATGAACAAATCAATCAAAAGAATAGTAAGTGATTGGGTAAGCGAGTGAACAACTATAATAAGTGAGTGGGTGGGGGAGTGGGTAAGTGAATGAGTAACTAAGGAGCTAACCCTTTCCAACCCAGGGCAATGTCCATGTGTGATATATCACTTGGAAGATTTTGATGAGCGTAATTAAGAAAACCATATCAAACTAAGTTAATACCATCACTGTTTAGCTCATTTCCCTCTTGTGCAACCCTTTAAGCTTGGTGTCCACTGTGACATGATGATCATAATCATAGTGTCAATTATTAACATAACCTTGTAAGGATCAGAACTGCTCAAAGGATTCCATTGGCCAGAATACATTGGATCATTTGCATTGTTATGATTATGATTACATGTAAGAATTACGATTATGATCTTTACCTCACAAGTGAGAACCAAGTTTAAGGGGGCACTTCCTTGCCAACCACTGAAGACTTTATTCTTCCACAGATTCAAATGGGTATAAATAAAGAAATGTTCTGTGCATTATCAGTGACAAATTCCATGCAATTATATGCATAATGAAATGGGTGATAAGTACTGTGGAATCAATAAAGCTGGTAGAAGCTGGTCAGTACCATTGGGTGTTCCCTCTGTCCTCTAAAGCTAGATGTGGTGAAAGTTTGAAACCAAGAAGATTGAGCTGCGAGTAGCACAGGCATTTTTTACTGTTATTTTGCAGAATTTATTCATTTCCACTCATGCATAGGATCATGGGATGACTGCTTGCAGTCTAGGTCCTTCAGCAACAAGATTGATGTTGCAAACATCCCACACAGCTACCAGAAGTACCATGTTACTCTTAAAGTACATTTTGACATCATCAGGTCAAGCCAAAGACATCTAAACAAAGTACTTTCCTTTACACAGTGATGAACAAAATTGTGTCCACAAAGAAAATTCAAGACTGCTGGTTGCCAACTGAGATGTCCAGGATATCAATGTTCTCATTACTTCAGGTCACGATTGAATTTTAATTCTGGGTTTCCCTGAGCGTTTAGGCAACGATCAATCTTTGCACTTTCTACCTTGAGAATGCCCTCCTCGGCCTCTTCCTCCACCCCTGCCACCTCCGCGGCCACCTTCTCGTTTGCCTTCAGCTACATCGACTCTTAGTGTTCTTCCCTGCTTTCCAATCAACTATTTTAATAAGAAAGAAATAACAAACTGATTACAATGAGCAAAACAATTGCACATAAATGACTGCAAAATTTCTCCTCCTGGGCAATATCTGTGCTTTTCCAGACCTTTTAATAATGTAATTGGACATAATATGAAGTTGATCTCGCATTTGCCACATTAAAAATTTTGCACCCAAGACACAGTCCATATGAATGTTTGCACTCTGCACTGCAGAGGGCAAACACAACCAACATAACAAATTTTGACAAGGATTCAAACCCACCACTTCACCATGACCCTGCTCCTGTTCTTGTGTTTATTTACAAGTGATTACGATATCCTGGGTTTGAACTTTTCCAAACTTGTTCTCCAGAGGACTGTTTGACAAGGGACACACAAAATGGTCTAAGAAAGTATGTGTTTTCCCATATCCTGTTTGATGGTGGAGTCTTCTGTTGTAAAGTAAAGGTAGATCCATGCTGCAAATTCTATACCACATGATGAAGCAACTAGGAGAATTGCTACTCCCTGGAATGCTTGTCCATTAACAGTGTGGAGCAAAGTTACTTGTCTAAAAATAATGACACACTGGACAACGTCCAGAATCACCAAACTTCAGATCAAAAGAGTGACACATAAACACGTGGGGCACCCGAGCCCCAAGTACCAAATTCCTGGCGATCTCTGCTTGCAACAAGAGAATTGGAGACCCCAGAGAGAACCGGTTTACAAACTAACTGGCCTAACATGAACTTAATGGCTGAGCCTGGACTGACACGTTTAGCCGCAGCCCTGATGAAAGGATATGCATGTAAATATAATGCATCTACTTACTGCACCATCATAATTTAGTGCTTCTCTGAGTGAATCAGCCTCTTCAAATTCAACATAACAGAATCCTGTAAATAGGAAGTTGAATAACACAATTTAAAACACCTGCCTTAGTTTTCCACTTGTCTGCAAATGATGTCTCAACAAGTCAGACATGGAAAGAATGCTTTCTGCTCATCTTGTTTAAAACTTAAATCACACATTTTCACTGTTTTTAGGGCTATAATATTCACCTTTAAATTTATCTGTTTCCTTGTCTCTAACCAGACGAATGCTTCTGATGTTATCCTGAAAAAGAGATTGCTATATTTTATTTATCATCATTAACAACATCAGACTACACAACAGAGTTGTCTTCTGCTTCCGCTTTGCCTAATATCCAATTTGACGCATAAAAAAGGAAGAAAAACACCAAACAACACATTCTTGGCAGGTGGTGGTTAGAAGGGATGACCTGAAAGGACCTTCTTCCGGTCAGCAGTTGCTGCAAGTGACAACATGGTCCTTTGGGTTTGGTGCACCGCAGGCTCAAGAAGTACTTCTGAGTCATCCCTTTTAGCCAAAACCTTCTTGGTAAGGGAAACTCAAGCTCGGTTCCAGGACTAACCGGTTGTTTCTTTTTCCCGCATCTGACAGACAGCAACAAAAAGTCAAAATTGAACAAAGTGTTCACAGTTTTTTCAGTCACACAACAACAGTTCAGCAAAAACAACGTTATGAAGACACTTCAAACGAATAATAAAATTTCCCAGAGGTCTACAATGGCAAAACAATGAGGCAGACAAATTTAATGGATTCATTCACCTTGGAATGAAATTGATCCATGTAAGCTGTCATGCACGCATTTCACGGCTTCAGAAGAATCACCTCAAGTGGTTGCTATCGGACAATGGAAAATTTTTAAAGACGGACGGACAACTTTGAATGGGGTCGAAATATGGTTGAACTACTCTTGAGAACTCATTAAAATAATCTCATTCAACAAAACCGTTTGAACCGCTGACTGTACGTTGCTCAATGATTCAATTCGGTGGTTCGCTAAAGATTAGACCTTCTGCGCAGGAAAGGCACACGAAACACAACTCTTTTCGCAAAGGACATCTGTGATGTTGACGAATCAAATAACCGCACAGCTTCATATAAACAAAGAAACAAGAAGCGCATGGTTATTAAAATCACGAGTGTTGATCGCTTACTATTACCTAGGTTTTTATATGGTTTTTCAATCGCAACAAACAAACCTTAATATCTGTGAAGATCGCATCCAGGTCTCCCTGGACTGTGTCCGGAGGTAGTCCGCCTACAAATGCAGTAAAAGGTGGTTCTGTTGGAAACGGTTTAGGACCACGATCGCGATACCCACGATCACCCCCACCGCCACCTCCACCACGCCGTCTTCCACCGCCGTATGACCCGCCATAATCCCTAAAAGATCGATATGCAGCTATTTTATCTCTTCAGTAAGGTCAAGAACTGGTAAATAATTGCACTGATTCGTTACCTTGGTGCATCGCCGAAATTATCGTAGAATCCGCCAGACCATCCACTGTTGCTTCTCCCCTCGAAGTCGTCCGCCATGTTGGCTGAACAGAATACAGACCATAATTGTTTTAACAACACAATGAAGCGAGACTGCAGAACTTTAAACCAGCGGTAACACAAAAAATGTGGTTTGGTGCAAGTAATTCCACTGAAATATCGACCAACTCAATTCAATATGGCCGCCATGGAAAGTGTAGAAACAAAGTCACAAGGTATCTGTCGAGAAACTTTCTGACGTGGTTTGTCGAATGATCCATTTTTTTTATCGGCTAAACCTTAGAATACCTGTCCACCTATTTTTATCACGTAATTGTATGCTATTGAATAGCATTTTTTTCTTTTATTTTCATGTGGCTCGTTCTTCAAATACGTAAGCTTAATTAAATAAGTGGCCGGGTATTTTTATCCACAAAAAGACTAAAATCTTTTCTCTCATTTGATTTTCATGGTCAGAAACAGAAGACCGGGCGCGTATGAGGTTTCAAGTTGAGCTGGAGTTTGTTCAGTGTCTGGCCAATCCTCATTACTTAAATTGTAAGATTATGTCCGCATTATTTCTTTTATTGGTGGTTTGTCACCAGTCCCTGGAGATACGTGGCAGCCATGTTGATGGACAGAACAAAAGGAAGCTAATGACAAACCTTTTGTTTATGTCCACCAAGATGGCAGCGATGACGTAACGTAAAAACCATCTAAAGTTATGTTCTGACTGCAGTATGTTAGTATTCATTATCTTGTGGTGCACTTGTTGTCGGCTTCCCTGAGGTGGGGGGGGGGGGGGACTCCAGGCTATATGTGGGGGAATTGGGGACTTTGTGGGAACTTTGCAACAAATATGAGTAACTATGATGGGGGAAATGTGGAATATGATGCCCCAACGCCCGGGCTTTGCTTCTTGCAAGGCGAGAGGAGGTTGGGAGCAAGTTGTGTTTTCGCGAGAAGATTCGAACAAGATTGCAGGTGAGAACGACAAGGTGTGTGTTAAAATCCATCGCTTATTTTTTTCTGTGCACGAAATAGACCATCCGTCAAATATCTCTATGAACAGAACAGTAGAACAACTAACGGAGAATTCAAGAGAGAGAAAAGAACGGTTCAACTATTAAAAGAACTTAAATGAGGCACCTAAGTTTTTCGTGAAGTAAAGTCTGTTGTGTTTAGAGACATGCAGCAAATGAGCGATGATCCATATTATGTTCTTTATTATCATTTGCCTATACATATTAAACTAGACAGTTGTAGTGGGATAGGTTTAGAAAAAACTTGTGGACTATTCAGGGCAAAAACATAAACTTTGAATTTTTCATCAGAATGTTTCTTTTCTCAAGCATTGGATAACTGTTCAAGAACTGAAATGAATTGCATCTTCAAGTCTTGGTTGTTTGGCTTCCCCCTAAAATACTGGGGACTTTGTTAGAAAAAAATCCCCTACCGGTGGGGAAATACAAGAACTTTGAAATGGACAATTAGCAAAGTCCCCATATCAGCCCAGGGTCCCCCCCTCAAGGAAGCCGATGACAAGTGCATAATGATCTTAAAATTAACATTAACCAATGAAATTTTAACTGAATGTTAACCGAATCAAATTTAATTTTAATGGAAGCTTCCATAAAACTTGGAGAAAGGTTTCCTAATTCTGAATGACATAAAAGTAATATACATATATTTATATATTGATATAAGAAGAATGTTAGTAAGTTGGGTTGACCTATGTTGATGCAGCTTTCGGGCAATCAGAGTGGGCTGTTTAATTCATTTCCAGATTAATAACTCACTTTCATATCTGTTTTGATTAAATGCAGTTCTTGCCCAAAGAGGGTACTTCAAAGAGCAGTCATTCATAAATTACCTGAAATATCTGCTATACTGGAAAAAACCAGAGTATGCCAAGTTCTTAAAGTAAGTAGTCATTTAATGACATCCATCTCACCCTTAGCTGTTGTAAAGCATACTATAATTTGAACATGTTATACATGTAGAAAAATGTGCTGTATAATTATGTTGTAACTTAATTTTATCCTTGGTTCAATTTTTATTTTCTTTTGTTTCATATTCCTTATCATATATTAACATACACAAGAACAAAGGAAAGTAAAAGTTGAACGAAGAATGAAACTGAACTGAAACATAATACATTACAATTACCATAAGGATTCAAAACTAATCTTTTGACATATTGCATTTTCTCCCAGATATCCTCAGTGCCTACATTTTCTTGAGCTTCTCCAATATGAACATTTTCGTCGAGAACTTGTCAACCCTGCCTGTGCAAAATTCATTGATGAGCAGCAAATTCTTCACTGGCAGTATTACTCCAGAAGAAGAATGAGGATGAACTTACCAAAACCAGTATCCTCAGGTTCTGCTGCTGAGGCTGAACCATCTGATCGATGACATCTGTGGTTAACTTGTTTAGACTGTTCATAACAGAACAAGTACTTTAAAGGCCTATTCCTGGCTTTCAGTCATAAAAAAGACTATATTTTTGCCTTCATTATGGAAGGCAGCATTCAGACTGCATGCCCACTCCCTGGCAGGAAACTGTAGGTTATAATTTCATATCACAGGTGCCTAAGTTCTAGTCTGTAAACAGACTTTCTTAGGGAGGAATAGGCAGCAAAGAAAATTGGCAAGCATGGGCAAGGGAGAGAAATGAAGAGGTAAAGCCTTTTGACCCTCTGACACTGTCGTTCCATGATAGTGGACGATTCTGGTTTAACTGACATCTGTCAGAGAACAACTTGTAGAATTGTAGATCTAGGCACTCTCCAAAATAGTGTTAGAGGCAGAGCCTGATTCAGTGTTGGGTGTTGCTGTAGTAAGGGTGTTGCTGTAGTACAAGTTTCCAACCTCAGTTTTCAACAAGCGTACAAGAAGTTCTACTATAGAGAGAATACAACTCAACTCAGCACAAATGCAACTTAACAGGTCTTTCAGTTATCAAGGGTGTTGTAAAGTAAACATGCTTCGAAGTCTTGTGAAAAAAAAGTAATTTATTATTATCTCAACAAAATAGTGTTAAATGTTTTCCAGTAAAGGTTGTTACAACAAATGAATGTTGAGTTCTTTTTCAGTTGTCCTTTCCTCGTAGAAACCTTAAGATTGGAGTAGGAGTTGAAGATTGATTGCAGCTACAACTTTTTAATGAAGAAATGCCTGTGGTCATCTGCCATTGACTACTTCTGTTGAAAAACATCGAAACATGAAAAAAACATAAAACCAAACACGTTTGCACACTACCTGCACTTAAGGTGGCCGAACACAGTTTTCTTGTACCTTTGCATTAATAAATTCATCGTTATTCTCAAACCACTGGCAGTTGGGCAGCCAAAATTGGCAAGATGCAAGTTCAACGAAAAAAGATTATAATTATCTTGATATGTTTTATTGGACAGAATGCCGTTGCCATGGCAATGCAGCTGGTAATAAACTGGCATTAAATAATGGGTTTGATTTATTTTCAAAAAATCCAGTTGTTAGATTTTTTCCATCATTTGTCTCTAGAAAACTCAGAGCAATACTCGCCTATTGACACTGGTCTCGTGAAATTTTGACAGAGAGATCTTCTGTAATTCTGTGTTTTGCATTTTAACGTTTTCTGAACATTTCCTCTGTCAGATTTCAATTTCTGTTTGCAGGCAAGTTACACGTGTTCTGAACCATTATTTTACCGAATTTCATTAAATTCTAACAAGCAGTTCCGTAGAAATCAGTGCATTTCCACTAAACCATGCAGTCACAATTTTCTGGTTGACTGCGCATGTGTTGCAATTGAGAGGGTTCTCGATCTTTCTCGATCAATACAAACAATCCAAGAAAGGCAGGGTGTTTTGCAATAGTACTACCTTTAATACATTGAAAAACAAACGTTTTCACACACAACAAACTGTGTGCTCGTTAAGACGGAAAAGAAAAAACTGCCTCCAAATTCTTCACTGAACAAAATGAAATGATCGTTGTACAGGCGCCATGTTTGTTTTTCTTAAAGCTGTCAGCTTTGTGCGCGCGCTGATTCACGTCAGCAGTACAAATCGTAGAGCGCGCGCAAACTGTGTTCAGACACCCTAAGAAATGAGTAATGGACTGAGAGCAAAAGCATGGCAGAAATGACAATTCCCATGATGTCGATTCAGGCCCAGGCCCCTGATCATGTTCATAATGGTGAATTAACAAAAACCTCTCCTGAATGAGAACCTGGTCATGATCCCAGGGATGTTAACTTGCATGGCCACAATGAGAGCATAAGGCAGTAAGAAGAAGCCTCACCCCAGCCCAAAGGGTTGCTCCCCTCCCCCTCCCCACCTGACCATGCAGGCTACAAGGATGTTGTAACCACAGGGAGCCCACACAATCTGTTGTGTAACCGTTTGTAATATAATATCACAAACGGTTAAGCAAATTTTATGGTAAATGTATGGGATTTATGGTGAGTTCCATACTCAAGTTGGCTGTAGAGACAGTCAACAGCGAACTCAAAATCCTTCAAAATGGCTTCAAACATCACTTCTGAGGCTTAAGGATGATAAAATAGGTGAGGTCATTTGACATATATTTAGCAATATGTCGCTATAGTATGAAACTTAGGGTAGATCCCATACATTCACTATAAAATTGGCATAACCATTTGTGATATTATATTACAAACAGTTACACAAACAGATTGTGTAGGCCGCCTGTGGTAGTGACCACAAACTGTGTCACAGAGTTACCATACTCTTTTTGCATGGTGTGCTGTGCATTTGTAAGGATGTATTGTTTCATCAAACTAGCAAAACTGAAGCTGGAAACTGGGGCTTAAAAACTAATGAAAATGAAATAAAAACGTTCACAATTACCTCCACGTTATTTTCCATTGCTTCTTATGTTTACTTTGGGGATTTGAAGCTTGCGAATACAATATTTTCAAATGAATGGTCCAACTCATTCAAAAAGTAGAGAAAAAATGTTCTCCTTTGCTGTGTTTTGAGCGAGTTTGAAAAATTTTTTTTGGAAAATATTGCATTTGCAAGCTAACCTGTGATCAGGCTCTATTTTCGTTTCGCTCAGTGAAACATTCAGGCGGAAGAGAACACCTGATCGCAGGTTATTTGCAAGCTTCCCATAATTGCCAAAGTAAATACATAAAAACAAGGAAAACAAGTTACATGGAAGTGAATCTGAGAGTTTCAATTATTTCCACTTTCTTCAGCTTTAAAAGCCCTAAGTCTCACCTTTAGTTTTGCTGGTTTGATAAACCGATCCAGTCATTAAAATGCACAACACACCAAACAAACAAGGGATGATAAGCGTGTGGTGAAGACCTTGCTTCTTTCCATATCAATAACATTTCACAAGGGAATAAATTAACAATAGTGTCATAGCTTCATGTTTTATTTAAAAATCCAACAATGTAAAACCAATACTTCAATAAAGGTAATTAGACAAAACTATGATGTGTCTAAATAATAATTGTCTATTTAACAAAGCAGGTTGCCTTTGTATGAGAGACACTTATTACAAAGTTGGTCACTTAAACAAATTCTACTGCTTCCAACACAGTAATAACAGTTGTAGTTTTGAGAACTTAGCTCTAAAAAATAACGTCATTTGCTTGTCCTGGTTCTCTAACTCCAAATTTAAATAGCATTTTCATCACAGTAACTGTACAATACAAATTAATGGTGCTAAAATATTTCTAAACTTAGGCCTCCAAAAGCTACTTTCCCCTGTTCTTTCTGTATCATAAGCAAACTCTAAATTTTCATCCTGGATCATCTTACCGAAACCAAAATGCCCCTTAAAGCCATTTTCCCACCAATAAGTATATCGTGAGTTGCTTCTCACTTGATAATCCTATGCCCTATCACAAGTCATGCTGGGAGAAATTGTGAACACACACTAAAAGCCGAGAATTCAAAAATTACACCCAGATGAATTGTTCTTCTAAAAGATGAACAAACTAAAAAATTCAACGTACATACTGTACACTGTACATATTGTACATAATGTATCATGCTGAATAAATTAACTGGCTTCATCTAATAAATTATTTATTAAGGTACAACATAATATACTTTAAAATATAATTTGCTAATAACAATCGAAACAATTCTCCAAAGTCAATAGAAATACTAAAATACAATTTTTATGATTATTTGACAGTAACTAGAAGCCTTTAGTTAGTAATGATAATTAATTTATGTTATAAATACATCAAGTTTTCTTCTCAATCCTTTCTCACTTGTAAAGAACTGAGTAGCTCTGTGGCCTTCTCAACTTCACTTTCAGGCACCTGACAGAAAATAAAGAGAAATAAACCTCAAACCATTGATTCCCCTCAAATAATATAAAGATTTAGCCAAGCCTAAAAGCAGAACCCCCCTTTTGTTTTTGTTTTTGTTTTTTTGTTGTTGTTGTTTTTTGGTTTTTTTTTACCGGCAATTATTAATTTGTGAAAATACTCTCATTCAAGTTGTTAAATTAAAAAAAGAAAAGAAAAAGGATTAAAATTCATGCCCCCACTGAGAGCTGAACTCGGCTCAACGGCGTCGTAAGCCGGTGATTAGTCCACTAGGCCATGAGTGGTAATGTTAACTTTGGATGTTAATTTTACCACATTTCTTTTTTCATGACAAGCTGCCTATCAACATGAAAATCTGGTGTTTTTCCTGACAAAATGTGTTCGGACCGCCGCAAAAACATGGTTGTGGACAGAAAAAACCAAAAAGCACTAGCTCTGCTATATTTGGCTTTGAAACCACTGCAAAATGCTGCGAACTCAAGCGGTGTGCTGACCAAGTTCGCAACAGAACAGCAAGGCAAATTTGAACTTTTCACCTGAACTTTATCGCCTAATTTTTTTCCGCCTAAATTGAACTTTTCGCCTTCCACCGAAAAGACAACTGAGTACTCTTTTGAACTTTTTTTTTCCATTAACATTTTTTCCATTAACAAATTTGTTTTTGTCTTTGTTTGTTTTGCTACAACGCGGGTCACCATGCGATTTCACGTCAAAAACACGAGATACAGCACAGGGTTATACCAAGTGTATGCCACATCATATTGGTGACCCTGTGATGCGGACAGACGGACGGATGGATGGACGGACGTCATATGACTATTACATCACTACCATTATTTCTTGGCTTGATAGGTGACCAAATTTACTTGGCAATGGTGCTCCACTGGCATGCTAGCACATGGGCTCCGCTATCATGATAAGTCAAAACGGTGTTAAGAGATTTAGGTAGTTATTTATTATTAGTGATGACTGAGTGGTTAACCATCGATGCTAAGGTACATACCAAGAGATGATCAGTATGGAAAGTGCAGATGTAAAAAGTGCTACATGTAGCATCAGTAAGAGGTTCAGATACCTGGGCAACAATACCACTTTCCTCTAAAAATAACACAAATGGTTCCACATTAATCCTGTGGATAGAATAATTAAAAGTGACTGAGGAAAACATCAACCTACACCTCTAAACACTTTTGGCAAACAAGAATTTCATACCAAACACAATTTGTTTTAGCCATAAGAATGTTCAGTTAGAGCAGACTAAAGGATTTGTGAACAAGGCCAGCATTGCTATGCGCTTTCCAACTGAAAGATTGAGATGTGCACCCAAAAATCCTGGGATCATAAGCCTGGGTCTCTCTCTCAGAATGGTTGCCAAAAGCAGTTAAAGGTGCATTGTGTTGGTTTTCCACAGCACTTATCTGACTAATAAGTGTGTACATACCAGTGTATGACCAAGGCCATAAGTGCTGATGTAATAAGTAGACATTTGTACATCTGCTAAAGGTTCTGCAATCTGGGCAGCTACGCCAGTTTCATCTACACAACACATAACAAGTAGATACAAGCACACTAAGCTGCTAGCAGATTTGTTAACAAACTACCAATCGTATTCAAGCTCTGATTGCATGTCTGATCGGTTATTTGGTTTGCACACTATTTGCATGTTAAAAAACCTTTACAAAAGGTAATTTAACAAGGTTATGTAATTACCCTTAGCTCTATTTCATATTAGTATAAACCAAACCAATGGATGGTGTTTTTCGTGTGATCTGATTGGCTACCCAAACTCGGGATAGCACTTGCTATTCACCTACCGGCATTTTTCTTCGCGCACACGTTTTCCCTCATTTCTCAGCAAAAAAAGGAACTATTTGGTGCTGGCTTTCCACTGGTTTGGTATATACTAAAACAATTATTCACCTCAGTGTCGGTGAAGAGTGGTAGATATTTACCTCAACTTCGGTGAATAACAATTGTTAAATAGACATATCAGTACTGCTTGAAGCTCAGCATTCTAACTAATTGGCCTTAATATGATAGTAACTTGGCTTGAGTACAAATCAGAAACACTAAAAATATTTGCATTTCTATTTTGATCGATAACGTTGACCCTGTTGATGACTTCTGCTCAAGGTTGTTAAAACATCTGCAGTCACTGTCATCAAGAACAGTCCCTTTCAGGACTACACTCACCCAGACAATCATACTCAACCTAAGAGATAAACTTTTAGGTCATACAATGCATTTTTAAAGGACAGTGAGTTTCCAACAATAACTATGAGCTGGCATTGAGTCCATTCAGAGACATCAAAGACATCCTGGTTAACTCTTTATTGTCCATGGTTCACTCAATTTACCAACTATGCTAAGACTGTAAGTCAGCACTTGTTTCTGGTAATAGCATAAAGTGACTTGGATGATAGTGGAAGCCTGACCCTGTTAATTCAACTGGTATGAAAAACAATTTTATCCAGCCCAGCCAAAGTGACAGTTAAAATTACAGAGCAAAGCCACATCCATGAAAAGTTACACACTGGAAATAAGGTGGTTCTCTAGAACTCACCAAATCCAAGAGGAGCATCTCCAACACGGATCATTTTCCATCCCTCGTCATTGGTGTTTGTGTAAAGAGAGCCTTCAGGAAATCTGCAATATGAAACAAACAAAACCCAAAATTTCCAGTTGGGTTGAGACTGTAGAAAAGGCTTACCAAAATTGTGATAATTTGCTTTCATATACCTTGACAAAGCCTCACTGTCCAGCACTAAGGAGATGTCTCCCTCAACAATGGAAATATGGAAGAATGGCTCATAGCCCTTTGCAGCTGGTGACCTAGGATAAAATTCAGTCAAACAAAACACAGTGTGATGGTGAGGTATCCTGTACTTGTTTTGATTAAAAAAAAATGTGGAAAGCTTTCAATACCAATTTTTTAGGTTGGTTGGGTTGGTTTGATTTTTTTCTATTTCTACTGGTAAACAACTGCTTTCTGCTGCTTACAGTTTTACCACTGAACTCAGTTGAAAATGATTGAACATATTGTGTGATAGGCATCTACATCTTCCACCAGAAACATTTGAAATAGTTTTCTATCGGGACACTACAACCAAATCAACCAAAACTGATTGACGTTGAAACAGTTGCTCCCACTAAAACAACCTGAGACTGCTGGTGCAATCTTTCCTCTAAGTTCCTCTCTAATAAATAAAACCAATTCTTTGTTTTTAATTTAGGTTTTACTTCAGACTGCAGTGCATGTGTATGTGTACATTATATGCATTTGATCACATTTCACACGTTAATTTTGGCATAACAAGTGTATTATTATTATTATTATTATTATTACTTTCCCAGATGACAAAATGCAGTTGTAATTAACCTCATTTTCAGCATATAATAATGATAACATTCTACTGCAATTAAAATGAAAGAATAGAGACTGAAGAGTATCTTTACTTAGAATAAAACATCAGATCAAGGATAGTAGAGGTTAGGCTTGGTAGCATTCGGCAATCAAGACTTGTTACATGAAATCTGTTCTTTGGACAGGTGAAAGGGTGAACAATTGGTCTGTGTTCATCTGAAAATAGATAAAAAAGAAAAATGGGTGAACACACCACAGTCTGGTTGCATTTTAATAAAATAATAAAAGTAATCATTAATAAAAAATAATCATACAAATAATAAGTACTCATATACGTACATAAGCAGTCTGTTGCCATTAAATGAATGTACTGAGGCCAGAGTTTTGTTATTCATCCACACATAATTTTGCAATACATGCATTAAGTAGTTTTCAAGTAATATCACCTAGTACCTGCTTTTCTTTCATTCATTTTTGTCATTCCAGCCATTCTATCAGCAATTGACAAGGTAACAGGTTCCAAACCTGAACCACTGTCTTTAAAGATCTTGTAGTTTTGAGCCAAGCATTTAATTGCAGTGTCAAGGTCAACCTCTTTAACCTGAAGGGAAAGGAAACAAAGTGAAGTGGAAGATGTGATGTTCTATTTAAAGCTGTCTGTAAACTTAGCATTACTGTTAACCAACTTCTGCCGAATAAATGTTATTAGTAGGCATACATTGTTATTGCCCTCTGGTAGAAATCCTATACAGGATCCAGGAATTTTATCAAGGATCCCTTGGAATCCTATCTTAACAGGATCCTATGGAATTTTAAGTAGGATCTCATCATGATTCTAGGTTAGGAGCCTATTTAAGATCCTGCATAGGATTTCAACTAGGGCTATTGCAAATATGTGAATCTGATTGTCCCAACCATCAATGCCTGTTCACCGACAGATGGTGCATGCTACATCCTTGGAAAGTATTTAATACGGCTTTTACTGGAAATCGGTAAAATGCAGTTAATGGAACGTGACGCCCCAGGGGTGGTAGGTCAGACATTAGCTTTGCTCAACAACATTCAATAATAAATACCTCTGTTCACAAATCAATAGTCCATGTGTATAAGCTCATAAGAATTGCCTTTCATGTCTAGAATCCCTTCCGTTATGTTACAATGTAGTCTAGAAATATATCTAAACTTTACGTGCACTGGCTCTTACTATTTAAAAGCCTTATTCATGGTAAGTAGTTTTCCACGTTGTGTCTATTTACTTCATAGTATAAGTTTGCTCATTGGACAAACTCAGAGACACTGTCTTGCTATAAAAGCAGCAACATGATAGTTTAAGTCATTATTGTCGTAGTCTCGAATGAGCGAGTACACTTTGTAACAAATTTGTTCAGTTTTTTTCTTGAATCATGATGGCACGCCCGCGTCCACAGCCTACCAAGAAGTCAAACGCAAAGCAGGCCGACTTAATGAAGCTTTCTTCAGAGGTCTTACGTCTTCGGGGTTCCCACTGTGGCTGCCAAAACCCTGGGTCCCGCTCAAGTTGTAGAGTTTATGGGTATTGTACTTGATAGTAATCGTATGGAGGCACGTTTGCCTGATGACAAGCTCACCAGGATAAGTCAGTTGCTTGATTCATTCACTGGTCGCGCTCAGCCTGCTTAGTCGATCTTCAATTTCTTATCGGGACTTTGCAATTCGCCTGCAAAGTCGTAGTCCCAGGCAGGACAATTCTACAGCGCATGATCAACCTTACTCGGGGGTCACTAACCGTTTTCACCATATCTGCCTTAACAAGGAATTTTTCCGGGACATCACCATGTAGAAAGCTTTTATTACAAAATGGAATGGGCGCTCCTTTTTCCTTGATTCCTATATCACCTCTTCCCCCAACCTGGAACTTTACACTGATGCTGCTAGTACAGTGGGTTTTGGGGGTTATTTCAATGGCAGATGGTTTCAGGGCAGATGGCCCCCGCACCTCTTAATTGACAAATCTAAAGGGATCAGTATTGAATGGCAGGAGCTCTTCCCTATCATCATCGCCTGTGCACTGTGGTACCCCCAGTTCGCAGGCAAACGCCTTCAGTTTTGGTGCAATAACGAAAGCGTCGTCGCCATCATAAACTTGGGTCACTCCAAGGCCTCTAGAGTCATGGATCTCCTGCGTTTCTTGGTACTCATTTCCATGAAACATAATTTCTTGGTACGGGCTCGCCATGTCCTGGGGGCTAAGAACGAAATAGCTGACGCCCTCTTCCGCTTTCAGGTGCAACGCTTCAGAGAGCGCGCCCCCAATGCCGACCACAGCCCCTGCACCATCCCGCATTCCTTAATGACCCTCTGAAGGACGAAGTTCTTATGTATGCAAACTGGGCATTATCATGGAATACCAATCGTACCTATAGCTCTGGGGAGAAGTGGTTCATTCAGTTTTACCTCATGAATAGGCTCCTGACTCTGGCAGGTGACATTCTTCCAGCGTCACAGGGGACACTTATATACTTTGCATCACATTTAGCCTGTACCGTGCGCCACAGCACCATTAAGATTTACTTGGCGGCAGTCCGCAACCTTCATATAATCTCAGGTTACGATGACCCCCTGCATGGCCGGCTTATCCTGAAAAAGATTTTATTGGGCATTCTCCGCTATCAGGGAGCCCCCCGCATCCGGCGTCTCCCATTTACCCCCAAGGTTCTGTTAGCTATTTGCCCAATCCTCCAAAGTTGGTTAGGGGCTAGGGATTTTTCCATGATTTGGGCTGCATTCGCTCTAGGTTTATTCGCATTTCTCCGGTGTAGCGAGTTTACCTATCCGGGGGTACATAGCTTTAGTTCTAGGTTTAACCTCACCACTGATTGCATCACATTTTCTCCCAGTCTGGTTTGCCCACAGCGTTTGCTTGTCACACTTAAGTCGTCAAAAACTGATAGTTTTAGACAAGGTCATTCGCTTGTTGTCGCTCGGTGTTCCTCTCTGCTCTGCCCAGTCTCAGCTATGCAACAGTACTTTATCCTCGCCCAGCCGCAACCTGGGCCTCTTTTTTCCTTTCAGTCAGGTCGCTTCCTTACTAGGTGCGCTGTCATGCACTTGCTTCGGGATTCTGCCCGAAGTGCAGGACTTCCTTACAAAAGTCTTAAGGGTCATAGTTTTCGTATCGGTGCAGCATCCACTGCGGCAGCCGCGGGTTTACCAGACTGGCTTATTAAGGTTTTAGGTCGCTGGTCATCAGATTGTTATCAATTATATATTCGCACTCCTGAATCAGTGCTACTTTCTGCTGTTCCTAAAATGGCTAGCGTCTCCAGCAATGTTTACCTAGGCTAGGCGGTTTGCTTGGGGGGATGCATGCCTGCATGCATCTGTGGTGGTTAAGTCTGCGTAGCGACTTCCCCCAAGCTTTTGGCATTGCTTGTGTCTTGCCATCTTATACCTTTGCCTTAATCTTGTCCAATTCAGCCCGTGCGGTGTTGGGGAGATAAGAAAGGCTCTGCCAATAGTCTTGACCTAATCCCCAAGTTTTGGGGAGACAAGTGAGGCTTAGTTTTGTGTGCATGTCCTGAGGTCGCGTGTTACCTGCCACAGAGCTGTGTTCCCCCCTATTACGCCATACAGTTGTTGTTTATTCTGTCTCTGTGTACCAACTCTGATTGCGTGACTCTTGTGGATAAATACGGAACAGTGACATTAATTAAAGTTTCTTTTTGATGCATTTTTTTAATACGACCTACAATCCCTGTTGCTTATTTCATCCTCTTTTCACAGATGCAAAACAGTTGGGCCTCCCTTTCTCTCCCTTCTTCCCCACCCACCCCCCCCCCCCCAAATGTTGATCCACAGAAAACACACATTATTATCCATTGATTCTTTTACATTAAAGTTTTTTTTAATTATTAAAATTTTAATACTATTATTATTATTATTATTATTATTATTACTGCTGTTGTTGTTGTTGTTATTATTACCTGAGATAAAGACAAAACAAAACTACAAAAAGTCATAATTTGCATTTTATAGGCTAAAACAATCAGGCTCAATCTACATGCTCTTACATGTACTACCTGCCAAAAAACCTTTGACCTCACACTCTCATTCTCTCATTGCAGCTGACATGTCTCAAGTATCATTATATAATAACCAATGCAGCTATTTCCAAACCTACCAAGACATAATCCGACTGATATGTTGAGATCACCAGAACTGACACTTTAAAGTCTGCTAAAGGCGTGATGACTGTCTTAACAATTTTACTAATACCAGTCAGTTGATGACTCCCATAAGCTCCAGCAGAAACAGACAGCACCTTCCAGACAAGATCAGGCATGTCAATACTGTCACTTTGAGGAAGCTCTGTCAACAGAGTTGGAATGACATCAGATGGTATATTTACATCAAACACTAAATTATGCTTATGATACAAAAACAAAAATTAAGCTTAAGGTAAAGGAGCACACATGCTGCAAGTAGGACATTCAGTATAGCTTATTATAGGAAATTAACGCTCCATGAAATTAATGCGAATTGTAAAAATTCATGTTGATTTAAGTAACATTAATTTTTGTGGGCATTTATTACCACGTCGTTCATTAAGTGGAGCGTTAATTTTCACGACCTCAATTTCCATGATGCTCAAAGTGGTCAGATGCCTCTCTTAATCCCTACATTTAGGCAAAATTTAAAGCACATTGTCTGTAAAGAGATTGCCTCACACACCTGTAGATCTGTTTTGTTTGGATTTTTAGATTCAGTCATGAAAGAAAATTGTTCCAGTGGTGACCACAAACTGTGTTTCTTTGTGTTAACCACGTTAATTTCCCTCATTTTGACATTTCACCTCCTCTTTCGCATTAATTTCCTTTATTGGGGAGTAATTTTCCATTCACTTCACGTTAACTTATGTTTCCTTAACTTCAAATACCTTAATTGACACAAGTGTTAAATTTCTGTAATAAGGAAAACCTTTTTTCAAGTTTCTGTAACATGGAGCAACCAGGAGTATTACTACTACCCTATGGATGAGATGTTTGATCATTGCATGGTTACCAGTTACTGATGAAAAAATGCTGGGGGTAAGTTGCCAGTGGCATTTTTTCAGCAGTACCCACTTATACATCTGGATGGAGAGAGACTTAAGGCTTGATTACCAGCCGCTGTTCGGGAAATGAGTGGTACAAAGACCGGACTAGAGAGAGTGGCGGAAATCGAACCTAGAGAGACTTGTGACGAGCAGGTACAAATAGTCTTGTAGATAACCACAGTAATACCATGAAAGATAGCACAGCTGTTACTGATAACTGGTGTGGATTTAAACACACTGTTCCTATTACTTGTAATTTTGACATTTTGAACATAAACGATTTCAGAAAGTGTTGACATGTGGACAGCTTTCCATTAAGACGAGTTTTTAATGGGTGGCTCAACCCTGGTTAATAAAAACCATATACTAAATAAATCCAGATGTATATGGAAGAATTAACCAACAACCATTCAAAGAATTTACAAAATTAAAGTATACATCATTGTGGACTAGAGTAAGACACATTTCATCTAAAAATTAATTAACTTACAACACTTTTTTTCATATTTTAACAATGACATCAATAAAACAATACCTTTCTTTCTACGTACATTGTCATGATTTCATTATTGTTGTATTGAAAAAGAATATGCTAATACACTGTTTACAGCTGAAGGTTGTTTAATCATCTTTTCGTTAACTTACTTTAAACCTTTCTTATTTAAAATCAAGCTCCAGGGTGGGACCTTTTAGAGTTAACAAAGATAAGGATTTGGTTGTAATATCAAGATGCAAACTATGTTTTTTCCAAATTTTCAAATCACTTTCAGCCACTAGGACATCATTTGAAGGGCCCGGTGGGAAAAGGGCGTAACTGATGATTTGAGGTTAACATCGAAATTGCTCCTATTTTAGCTGAACATTGGTGCACAGGCTGGTTTTCATGTGAGGAACACTGTTGCACACTCATTTCTTGACCTCAGATCTAAAATTTGAGGAATTAGCATATTACTTATGCTGAAAAGTTTTGTTAAACTGAACTCGCTCAAGTGAAGCGTAAATGATTTGTTTTGTTCTCTGCCTGAACTAAAACAAAGGAATTCAACCTAGAATCCGCGGTCCTGTTGTTTTCTGTGTGTCAGTTTTAAGCAAAAGTAATACGCTAATTCTTCAAAATGAAGCTCTCAGGTCAAGAACTAACTGCACAACAATGTTCCTTACAGGAAAACCAGCCTGTGTGCCAATGTTCAACTAAATAGCACCAATTAAGATTTTCAACCTGCAATCATCACTTACGCCCTTTTTCCACCGGGCCCTTCATTTGTTCACAATAAGGCAAGGTTGTTCCCAAAATGGAAAGACCTTCAGATTAAAGTCACTATGGGATGATTTAATTAACCAAAGTCAAAACTGTTTTCATAGGTAATGTTTCACGCGATTTCCCCGTGGTTTGGATCGAAATAATAGAGGAAAAAGAATTACAGTAATTTAAAAAGCCACTCGTGAAGTATTATTTAAATTAATGCGTTCAAGTTTACACAGGGGATCGCATGCGTTATTTATAGATTTATATTCTACCGGTTCTGCCTTTTCCGGTTTCTAAAAGTAATAAAAATATTTATTTTTGGCCCCTATGACGAGCTAGGGTTGATGTACGGTAATGTGATATCAAATATATCTCACGCGAGTATAGAACCTAAACATTACATAACATAAGCTCACTACTTGATTGCCTCGTACATGAATATCAAGAACTAGAAATTTTGTTTTCTGGTGTCCAACTACGAATTAATTTCAACTATAAATTGATTTAAGGCAACAATAAGCTCTTGGAAAACATCCCTCGCAAAATTTGCCACAAACTTCTTTGCCACTAACTTCTTTGAATGAACGTATTTACAAACATGACATATGACACACACCTTTACAAAGGTCGTCCTCCACAATAATTGTATATCCATCCCTGGTCTCTGTGAAGCTGAAAAATCTTGGCCTGTGGGGCACGTACAAAGATTAGCTGCAAAGGGGTTTCGTTAATACGCATCATGGGAGAAGCGCGGGAAATTGAAGGAGGGTCGGCAGTCTTCGATGTGATGAAAACCGCGCTAAAACTCTGCGATTACAATTTCAAAACACATCTGCGTCTCAGCTCCACTGAGTCCACGATTGAGCAATCAAAGGCTAGAAAACTTATTTATGAAGTTTATAAGACAGATTCGTTTGCATATGTACGTAAAGTTCACCCTGTATTGATTGTGGATCGAATAAAGGTCTAGTTAAGTTCATCAACAAAGAATAAATGTAGAGAAAGTCCAAGACTTAAGCTTACCTTGATCGAGGTAGTAATGAAATTTTTATAAGCGCGTGAGTGTATAAGGAGATCGCGTCCTTCTTTAGGTTCGAAACCCGTAGTTTGTGTTCGAGAATGTGAAGTTCAGAAGAATGAACCAAAGCCCCATTCATCATTTTGCGCAAACGCGAAAACAGAGGTCTACTGAACGCGATGAGTTTTCTCCCTGGTTTTCTTCGTAAAAGTAGCAGGCCACCGCTTGCGACCGGCAAAATGTACTTTATCACTTCATCGACTTCCCGCGGCTCTCAGTGCCAACGTGATGAGAGAAGCTAGCACAGGAAGTGAGAATCTTTGACAAAAGTACTTCCTGAAAAAGCCATGTGACAAGTATGAAGATCACAACTCCTGCGGTTATGTGTATCCACAATAGAACATCATTACAATCTTTTACAATCGTTCTATAAACGAATGGAAAGCCAGATCGCAAACCAATTCCTTGCAACTCGGCGTCCAGAAAAGAGGGCTGTGTCAATGTGAACGGACACTTCGTAGATATTTACGCAGAAAATATGATTATTTCCCACTCCGGAACACCGCAATTATTTCTGAAAACAAGGGCTTGTGTAATCTTTTGTACCGAATCGATCGAGGATATTTGTAACTGTGTTACATGTAAACCCTGGGTACGAACCTCGATTCCAGACTAAGTTGCGCGGCTACTATGCAATGCAACCAAATCCCTGACTAGAGTGGGGAACTCTGTCAAGTTTATTAATTGCTAAGATTTACATCATAAAAAATACAATAAACATACAGAGGATTTTTTTCCCCGAAAACATTTTGATAAGACCAACTTGTAATATAATCTATTATTCTTGCCATGAAAACTGGAAAAAAAAAAGGCAGTTTAAAGAAGAACGATCCAGGTGACAATCATCCTTACCCACCCCCGCTTCATTTCGTTGAAGACCACTTACGCAAAGCAAGTTGTTTCGAGTTTCAAAGAGGATGTCGATTTTTACACCAACGAATCAAGTTAAACTAACAAATGTGGCGGTGGTAAGGTTAAAGAAAGCGGGCAAACGCTTTGAAATCGCTTGCTACAAAAACAAAGTGATGTCATGGCGAAACAAAGTGTGAGTGAGGACCTGTTTATAAGGAATTGCTGACTTCGCAAATGAAATGTCCAAATTTTTGCCTTCTCAATTTTTGGTTTTAGGAGAAATCAGACAGAAGTCGTATATTAAATGACTAAGAGTGTTATTTTGATATTACCAGAGAAAAAGATATCGATGAAGTTCTTCAAACCCACACAGTTTTCACAAATGTTTCAAAGGGTCAGGTGGCTAAAAACGAGGATTTAACAAGAGCATTTGGAACAACAGATCAATCTGAAATTTGTTTACAGGTATTAAATTTAACTTCCTTTTCATATTACGTGCTGGCAGCCAGGCTGCATCTAAAGCTACCTCTCAAGGCATTACAGTGCCAAATGGACAGTAATTGGAGCAGCTGAGGCCCTAGACAAATGGCGGCAACATTTACATTCACCAACATTCGACATGTTACACCTGTTTGGCCACCCTATCGAATGACATTGGGTGACAAGGAAATTTGAACGCCATCAGACTTTTGATGCAACATCTTCTCAAACTTACTGATAACTCATAAAGAGAAAACAAGAAAATCACCACTATGACAGTGGTTTGGCTACTGGATCTTAATTAACATAAAAGTTTGTGCACTTTTGCTTTGAATTTCTCCAAGAATTATATGAATGGTTTGAGAAGCTGTATCAAAAACTCAAAAGAGCATTTCATCACGTATCCAAACACTCTTTCTCGTGTTTGATAAAAGTCTTATTACATCTTACATTCCTTTGATTCTCAAGTGCAAAAAACAAATTTGTTTGGCGAGGAATATCATATTGAGAGGTAGAAAACTCATCTGGCTCCTTATTCAACTTTGTACGACAAAGGTGTGTTCAACAATGTTGTTGGATGATGTTGCTTCCATTTGTCAGAGGCCTTAGGGGAGGTACTTGGGTTCAAATCATTGTTATCAAAATTTTAATATTTCATTTTTTATTAATTCCTGAACATCTCACTTAGTCCTGTCTTACCATAACATACAATACATGCAGTTACTGCAGCCAAGTTAATTTAATTATTAATGATTACAATTGTTTTGTTTAGAAGAAAAGTATTAAATAAATGTAAAGAAGATCCTCACAGTTATTAACGCAACTTATGCAGTTGCGAAAAGAAAGCCTGAAAAAATCAGGCTTGCCGGGATTTGAACCCTGACCTCTGCGATACCAGTGCAGCGCTCTGACCACTTGAGCTAACAAGCCAACTGGGAGCTGGTCATTAAATTGGTTCGTAATATACCCGGGAAAGATGAAGATGAAATTATGAATATCTGAAATTCATATATTTGAACTGCGGAATGAAGAAATAAATGTAAGAAAAGTATTGTTTGTCTTTGAAGATTTTAGCAAAGGGAGAACTACAAGTATCAGAAAAGGAAAGAAGTACACAGTTGGAATCAATGTTCAGAGATATTGCGACAATAGTGGCTGACAAATGTGTGAACCCAGAAACAAAAAGGCCATATCCTGTGGGTGTGATTGAGAGAGCTATGAAAGACATTCACTATTCTGTTATCCCAACAAGAACAACTAAACAACAGGTTAGTTGTAGTAGTGTGAAGACCTAGGGAGGTACTTCCATAATTATATAACCTATATGGGTATGTGCCTCTGTAAAGGGTATGAATAAAGAAATCAGAGAGTTTTGTTCTAGAGTGGGTATCAATTATCAGGAAGCTCATCAGTTGTATGAAGAATTCAGTCTAGAATAGCAATTAACACTTGGCAAATGTGAGATAGCGTAGTGACTTTTGGTGTCTAGTCTGGAATGGGGTGGCAGAAGGCACCTGAACATGGTCTGTTATAGGGAAATGGAGTCCCAGCTGCACCCCACTTCCCATACAAAAATTGCCTTCTTCTTGCTCATCCCCACTCCCCACCATGGGTATGGGAATTATTCTGCTAGGAATTCATAGTAAGGAGATGTTAAATCAACCACAAAAATGAAGTAGAAAATCAAAAAAGAGGTTTTAAGACTCACCCCGAGTCTCTTTCAAGAAAGATACAAGAGGTGGTTCACATCTGATAACAACACCCTTCCATGAACTGTAACTATTAAGGCAATTGGTCTGGGTGTCAGCTTACAAGGTTATAAGCCTTGTTCACCAAAATAAGTATTCATATCAAGGGACTCAGATGCATCCCTGGGGGGTGGGGGGGTAGTTCCTTATATACGCTATATAGGTATGTGCCGCCTGATAGGGTAGGGTTTTTGAGGTGCTCAGTCCTTAAATAGGGTATCCTTTTCGGTGTTTTTTGGTATTGTGATCCTTAGATGTTCCTTAGATAGGGTCACTAAATTGCAGTATCCACCTCAACACGCAAAACGAAAAAGATATGGTCTGTTAAAACTGTACTACGTGTTATAAAGTTTAACAAAGTGATTTTAAAAAGACGTTTATAGCTTGTGTTGGCGCTCCTCACCACCTAGTTACAGAATTATGAGTTATCTTGGGTTTTGGTCCTTTAAAAGGTATCAATTCTCAATTTTCTACTCTTAAATAGGGTCAGGGTTTGAGAACCTTGGCGGCACACACCTATCCTAAATTGACGGGACTACCCCCCCCTCCCCCCCGGGATGCATCTTGACAAAGTAGGTACTGGTTTGAAGGGGTAAGCAAAGGCAGAATTTATGTTATGTAACAAGATTCAAGTTTGATTGTCATAGATTCATGATCTTGAATCTGTATCTAAAATGATAGAAGAAAAAACAATTAAACTGCCTCTTTGAGTGCCTAAAATAAAGGCAGTCTCCTGTATGTAGACTTTCTTTATTTCAGGCGCTCAAAGAATTAGCAGAACAACAACTTTATTAGACAATAGTTGCTGACAGTGCAACAGCATCCAAGGGAAGCATTTTTCTGTCAAAGACACTAGAAATCTACAATCAAAGTACAACTAAGTGTTCATGAAAAACTATAATCAGATTGTTAAGAGTTCTTATTTCCCATATGTTGGCCAAGTTTAATTTCTGAGCTTGTTAAGTTGCCAGCTTCAACAATTTGGGTAAGGTACTATTCTTGAAAAAACTGATGAGGGATGAGGAGTGGAGTGCATAGCATAGAGTGGATAGCGTTTTTAGTGTGCTGGATAGTGTTCTCTTCCCAGATTTTGCTCTCCATATAGGTGTGACCGAGGCAGGTTCTGGTGTTGTTAGTGAACAACAAAACAGACTTATAGCCACAATAAAATTTATTTGTGCAGAAATACAAAAAAGGAAAGGGTTACAAAAAAAAGGGTGATTGCAAACTGAAAAGAATAAATTACAACAGCAAATCACTAAAAAATATTACAACAAATTAATTAAAATATAAAAGCTAAGAAAATAACAAGTAATAGTACAAATTGAGTTTTGCAATGATAAAACAATCAGTAACATTACATGACACTAGTAAAATATGAATCCTCTTAAACACTTAGTGAGCTATTCTTAGAAGTAAATGTGAATTAACTGAAAACAAGTGAGATATACCAAATAATAGTCTAACACAGCAAAATAATGAAATAAAGTAATCTTGACAGCAATTTGAATGATTCTTAGACATAGAACTAAGAAAACTGTGAACTTGTTACTTTGTGACAGGACAACATCTGTCATCATAGCTGGATTAAACAAAGCTAGACTAACAGTGAAATATCTAATTTCAACAATGAACTCTTGCATCATTGTGTAACAAAATGAGTTTTATGTGAAGGCAAGTACAATGTTTTGGACTACACATGCTCTGGGCACAATTTGGATATGAATCAACAGAGGATTCGAGCAAAGACTAGACAATTGGCTTAAGATAAGTACATGCTGGCTATGATATTGAACTTAAACCTAAACTCTAGACACAAATATCAAGGTCAAATGTAACAAACCAAATCCTGAGTAAAAGAATCACCAGCTTAGGTCACAAGGGGTGCTTTACTTGACCAAGGGGTTCTCAGCTTGTAAGTGCAGGTCTTGAACACTTTGAACTACTGAATTAAACTAACTAACTGCACTTCTTTTATAAGGAAACAAACAATAGAAGGAAATTCTTATGATTCTATCCAAGGTGTGGTGGTGTGACATAAGGGAAATTCATGATGTAAATCCTGTGTGGTAGATTATGTGGGTTGATTTGATTAAAGAAAGGAAATAGTTTCTACCATAATGTAATTCTAAATTTGTTCTAAAAATGCAATGTCACGTTTTTGTGAACCTGGTCACACAGGGATCGAACATGGCCAACACATGAAAAAAGTGGATTTTCAGGGCTTAACAAAGCCCTGCATGACAAGCAGATTTTGGGCATGGGTCTTGATAAACAAAAAAATAAGTAACTTTGTTTAAAACCATGTCAACTTACAGTGTGATGGTCAGATGATGGTGGCATTATATATCAAACTTTCAAGAGAAAGAGATCTTGTTTCAAATTTTTTTGTAAGAACATCTTTCATAGAAAATCACTCCACAGTGGGTGTTATCCTGTGTCTTTGCCTTTGGAATTGTCCATTGTTTTTTGAGAATTTTTTTATGCAAGAATATACATGTATATATATGAGGAATAACATATTTTAAAGGTTTTTTTATTTTATTTTGGGTGTCATTTATCAATTGACACTTGGCAAATGTGAGATAGGGTAGTGACTCTTGGTGTCTAGTCTGGAATGGGGTGGCAAAAGGCACCTGAACATGGTCTGCTACAGGGTAATGGAGTCCCCGTGGCACCCCCTCCCCAACCAAAAATTAACCTTCTGCTTGCTCGTTCCCACCCCCCACCAAGGGTGGTGAGTCCCTTTCAAAAAAGACACAAGAGCTGATTTGCATCTGACAACACCACTCTTCTGTGAACTATGACCAAGACTATTAGTAGGTGTTGGCTTAGAAGGTTGTAAGCCTTGTTCACCAAAACAAGTATCATTTCATACCAAGGGGCTCAGCAGCATCTTGACAAAATAGGTACTTGGTTAAATTGGTTAGCACAAGTAGTTCATTATATAAAAATTTCAAGTTTGATTGACATGGATTCATGATCTTGAATCTGTGTCTAAAATGATAGAAGAAAAAAACATTCAATTTGCCTCTTTGAGTGCCTAAAATAAAGGCAGTCTCCTTCAGGTAGACTTCGTTTATTTCAGGCGCTCAAAGAATTAGCAGAACAACAGAACAACAACGTTATTAGAATAGTTAGCGTGCAACAGCACCCGAGGGAAGCATTTTTCTGTTCAAGATACTAGTAATTAATCTATGGTCAGTCTAAGTGTTTACGAAAAAAATCTATAAGCAGACTGTTAAGAGTTCTCAACTACTTGTTGATGCTTGCACAATATAAATTTTATAAATTTAATTTAATTTATCAAAAATTTTTTTTTAAATCCAGGAATTTAACTTTATTTGGAAAAGTTCTCATCATTAAATCTGTTGGGCTGTCACAACTTGTTTATTCAGCCTCTAATGTTAATGTACCAGAAGAATACATTACTGCAACAAAGAAAGTGCTATTCGGTTTTCTATGGAGCAACAAGAGGGATAAAATCAGAAGAAACTGTTCATAACAAGATTATAAAATGGGCGGAATTCGCATGCCTGATGTAGATCTTATGATAAAAGCTTTACATTTAGTGTGGATACCAAGACTGTTAAATCCTGTAAAGCAAAATGGGAAATCCACACCTGAATATTTCTTTAAGAAACACAGTGGTCTTGACTTTTTTGAAATGTAATAAGGGATGAGGAGTGGAGTACATAGCATAGTGTGGGTTTGTGTGGATAGTGTTCCCTTCCCAGATTTTGCTCTTCATGTAGAGATCAAACCTGGCCAACACATGGAAAACGTGGACTTTCAGGGCTCAACAGAAGTCCTGTCTAGCCCTACATGACAAGCAGATTTTGGGCAAGGGCCTGGGTAAACAACAAAATAAATACAAAACCACATCTCAACTTACAGTAAATACACATGTATAATGAATATACATGTATAAATATGAGGAATATAACGTATTTTTCAGTATTTTTTATTTTTGTTCTGAACTCACCTTTATTTAATCTGAAACTCCCTAATTGTCTTTGTAGGTGTCATTAAGTTCTCCACACAGAACCTTTCAGATGGTGTATTTCATTTGGTTTTGGAGACTTACACACTGTCAGGTTACGATTTGACAACAACGTGGCACCTCCCGTGGGTATAGCATCTACATGTGGTAAATCAGCAAGCAAGCTCCCTCCTCTAATATTAATCTTTTTCTTCACAGGCTCTTGAAGTTATAAAGCAACTGAAGGAGACTATGGAAATTGAACGAGCTCAGATGCGTCTGCGGCTGATTGTACCCAGTAAGGAGGCTAAGAGAGTACACGAGAAACTTAAACCCAGCATATCAGCTGTTGAGTCAGAGGACTGGCAAGATGGAGATTTAGAAATGGTAATAACAATGTGGTACTATCACAGTGCTGGGTGACTACAATTGCCGTGGTTGCACATAGGTTTTAATTAGTTTTGGACAACTGTTTGAAGTCTTTTTGACCGCTTTTTCATCGCTTCTATGTCAAGAGACCAATTGAAATAAAAGAACTGTAAGACGCAGAGTTTTTAAAACATTTTATATTCCCTCTCGTAAATCCTTCTCTAGTGGTTCTTAGGGTTGAGTGGTCAGTTGAAATGGAAGGCATCAAAAAGTTTTCAAAAAGATGTCAAAATGTTTTCATAACTAATTTAGATGATTTCCGCTGAATGTTCAAGCAATAAGTGCAAAAATAAAGTTACCAAAAAATACTGATAGCCCTACCCCGCGGAAGAAAAATAAATTTGAAGTTATCCATATATTAATTGAAAAGATGCTTCATGCCAGTTCAAAACAAAATGGCGCCCAGTGTTAGCACATTTTTTACGAGACTTGACATTAATTTTCCCAGAATGCTTGTGAATTTAATCGCTGGGTCACTTGGAGAACTGAATTAAAGCGAGATGTTTCAAATAGTGTTCAAAATGTACCATGCTATGAGAAGGTTTTTGTTAAATAATTTTTGCACTTACATATATTGCTTGAATGTTGCACGGAATTCGTCTTACCGGTAAATACTTTGTGTGAGTGGCAGTGGTATGGCATGTGGCACTGCAGTAGCCTCCTGAATGTACCACAGCACACAATTTGCCAAACTTTCCACTTTGCTAAAAATTTTGATAACCAAATTATCCTCATTGTAAAGTACTGCTGAATAGTTTTTATTTGAATAGTCAAACTTGTATCCACAGACACAAAATTAAATTTGGAACCACAAGTGCACATGTATACTACACTGCACCAAAAGGAATGTACCGCTCAACAGATCTCATTTGAATGGTCACATCACATGAGAGATTCGTTCACACAGAAAAATGGAACCATTGCATCACTCAGTGACTTCAGGGGGCCGTTTCTTGAAACTCTCAATAACACATCGGGTATGAAGACTATTTTATGTGCACAGCATTCTTCTTGTATCGATTTTGAAAGCCAAATTATAAAGTTGTTATAGTTTCATGTAACACACAAACAGTTTGGACTAATAGTTTTCACCAAACGGTTTTCAATAAATGCTTATCAGGCCTGTTGATGTCCTTTAAGACACCATCCTTCTGTGGGTTGTTTTGGAGAGATCACTTTCTGACAGAAAGGTTTTTTCACTGTAATGGTTTTGAAATCCAAGGTGTCATAACGTGAGAAAAGATTTGTTGGATAAGCTTGAGTTCTCACAACTTCTTATTTTTTATCATTCTTGGTACCCTCTAAGCACCTTGTAACAAATGAATATCTCTTCTTCACATGGTATGACACACTGTGATTGGAGGGCTAGTCAGATTCTGTGATGTCATGTAAACTTGAAGTTTTTATGTCATGTCATGTCTTGCACAGGTTTGGTCCACACTTGATTTGTCATTTTCTCTTTCAGGTTTGCCTCATAGACCCTGGCTGCTACAGAGTTATTGACGAAACACTCCGGGCTGAAACACGTGGGCGGGGAACACTGGAAATGATCAGTTTAAAAGATGTTGAGGAGGGGGATGAAAGACTTGAATAAAATAATTAAGCTGCAGTGATCATATACAATCACACATTGAGTATTTTAAGATTTAATAAATGTGAAAACTAGTTTTGACATTTCTAAGTTCACATTGTAAAAACTAAGACAGGAAAAAAGCGACAATAAATGTTTAAAAAACACGGTTGAACTATCGAACTGCTGGGAAAAGCTTACAAAACTGCTGAGGGAAACCCTGCAAGAAACTAGTTACCCCTTCCCCGTCTCTTCGCTCCTTCTCGCCCCTTGTTTTCTTCGCCCTTTCCGCTACTAGAAAGCCTGTTCACAAGCTAGCAAGAAACTAGGAGTAAGGCAGCAGTTACATCTGGTTTAGCTTCTTACCACAGAAATGAAAGTACTTCATTTGACTGGATTTAATCTCTGCCTTAAGCAGTTAAGCCCAAAATAAGTTTAATGCAACTTTTTCGTGCACATGGTTGTTTAAAGCAGGTTTGGATGATCAAGGACTCAGTTCCTTAAAAACCAATTAGCGCTAATCCAGGATTCAAAGTTAACTAAATTCATATTTATCTGGCTTGTTAAAAATCCTGGGGGAGGGCGACATACTTCTTAGATTGAACCATACAAGGAGGCCCCGCCCAAAGGTTCCTTTTTTGCATTTCCCCTGCTCCCCTGTACCAAGGGCAGGGGAACGTGTTGTTTCATTTGAGAGGCGCTGAACATAATACTCAATAAACTAACAGGGATAGTAGCTAAATCTAAGTACTGCAAAGCAAACAAAATCGCGCAAAAATTTACGAAAAGTTTGGAGCATTCGAGTGACTAAAAGCCTAGAGAATGTACTGTTTCTGGATTATCTTTGAGATATAAGGGGTACAGTCTTGATCAAAACATGAGGTACAGAAAATTCAAAGTTGAATCTGAACGGCAGAAAAGTCAGTTACTTACTTAATTATTGTAGTTACTGCCTCGAACAACTGGGTCCGCCCAGGATATTAAATTACGCAAATTTTGAATTCATTTCCTTATGTAAATTTTAGTAAATCCTTTTTGTCTTTTTGCTTACTTTGGCTGCTTTTAAAAGGTAACTGCAGTGGAAATGCTGTTAAACATGGGAAACGAAACGCTTGGTTGAAGCTTAATCCCAGTTAGCATCAACACTCTTTTGCTCTTTCTCCTTCTCAAGAGCTAGAGCTTTATGTCACCAGATACCATTACTGACATGCTCAATGTTGGGCCAGTAGGCCATGTCCGAATGTCTTTAGTCTCGAAAGGATGATGAGCACCAAGCGTTGCTCTGAAAGATACCAAAATAACTCAGAAATAACATATTTCAATAACTTGGACGCCAAAAAGACGTTGGAGAGATCTGCACATTCCCATATGAGGCCATATGACACTTGATTAACCGCCCATAAAACTTTAGTAAAGAAATATCTGACAAGAACCAAGTACTGAGAACTGCAAATCAATGTCGACTTAGGATTATATCCCTTAAAGGAAAGTATGGGGATTCTGACTTAAACGAAGATGTAAAGAGAACTCCATGTTTTTGTTTTGTTTGTTTGTTTGTTTGTTGATGTTGTAGTTGGTTAATGTTATAACTGACACACCCATTTAAAAGCATGCAACACACAAAGAAAGGATGGTAGGCCTGTGGTGCCATATCAAAGGGGATCAAGTAAGACCTTTGACTAGAACGTGATGGTGGGATTGCCGGATTTCAAATTTCGCTGGGCTAAAATTTCGTCACCAAAATTTTCCATTTTTCCATTAAAAGGAATTCATAAGTTGCACGAATTCTTTTTGACTCCAGTTTTCTCTTTAAGTTGAGATCTCAGCATTTTTATATGTCGCTCGCTAGCGCTGTGCATGATTTTTTTTTCACGCAATTTTTCCTTGTATGTATTTTTCCTTTTTTTATTTCGCCCACCCCACGGTAACTTGTATAATGGTCCTTCCCTAAAAAACCAGATACCACGCAGCTCTTAACAGCCTCTAATTTCATTGGACCTTGGTATCACGCAGCTCTATTGTTTTCAGGGCTAGGGTACATTGTTTTGTTGTTTGTTCTATTGTTTTCTCAGCAAATCAGAGAAGACCTTGTAAGCTAAAAAACAATAGATTCCGTAATTTCATTAGTCAGCCAATAGGAAGACGATAAACTTTCCTTGAACCAATCAAAAGAAAGAATGAGCTGTCTTGTTGCCATTCGCGCTTGCAAATTCGCGCTCTTTTTGAAAATTTGTCGCCTTGTTTACAACAGACTTCTGCATGCAGACCGAGAGAAGCCTCTTCGAGTTGCGTTTTCTACTTACAAATTTTGATAAAATTATTGCTTATCTGTTCTCAAACTCTTACCGGAAACAATGATAATACAGTATATTAAGGACTAAGAGTAGTAGTTACCCTCAGAGACATTTTCGGCGATACGTGGTAAGAAAAAATGGCAACTTTCGTGTGCACGTGTTTACGTTTGCAAAGTTTGAGTGTGTTTTAACTAGTTAATATTTGTCTCATTCATAGCTTTTATGTACACTTTCCACAGGGCTTAGGATGCTACATGACCGGGAAAGTTTTTCAGCCTCCAGGACTATGAAAATGAAGTGTTGAAAGTTTTATTGACCGTGCAAAGTTTTCCGCCCTTGAGGAAGACCGCAAACAATAACAGTTTACTCGTGACCGTTCTCGGGAGAGAAATTCAGGAAGAAATTAGCCGTTTCCAATAACTTTGGCATATAACAGGTAAAATAAATTATTTTCAACTCGTTTTGATTTAATAAGATCGACAATAATTCAGCAAAGACCTAAATTTTACGTCAAAGTTGCTTTCAAGCTTGTGAAAATTTGGTCTGCTAGGGCGAGTTTCGTTGTTTGTTTAACAGCGCTGAAAGGTTCATTTGCACCTCGAAAAATGATTTATTCAAAATTCAAACTATTTTTCTGATGAATTCGTAGTTTTGTGTTTTTGACCAAGTTTTATTTTTAATATTACACAAGGGTGTTTGTTTCCGTACTTAGTAGCAAAAACAGTGCATCAAGGCTGTTGTTTGGTTGTTCGTCGGAGGCTTTGCGAGGAAACCTTCATTTGTGTTCAATTTGAATTATAAAGAAGTATTTATGCAATCACTGATTTTTTACCAGAAAATCCTTAAAAAATGTTTAAAAAATGAACTTCTCCTTAGTTTTAATTGGTTACTCATTGAGCTATACGAGCCCTTGAAATGTTATTTAAAAAAAGCTTAATTTACAAGAACGAACGGAAAAGGATATGATGAGGATATTATGAGTTTCTTTGGTTCTTCTTTGATTTTCTGTGATTAATTTATTTAAACACTGCAACCAGGCGGTTTTACAGATAACGGACAAGCAAAGAGTCCGGTTATTTATTTATTTATTTATTTATTTTTTTGAGAAATTATTCTCGCACTATTTTGTTTTCTTTGAACGTAAACAACTCAGACAAGTAGGTCACGGAAATAAATTTCGCTTTTTTATTTCTTGAAAATGCTCCGGTGCATGAAGTGCATACATATTTTTAAGTAATCAAGATCTCCTAAAACTACTTTTTAAACTGTACATATGCTATTTACGGGCCTGGCAGTTGAATTGATTCTTAATTTTGAAGCTTTAAACCTCCACGCAGTAACTAGGTTACATGTCTAACGCTTCTTCAATTAAGCGATACTTCCTTTTACACCTGCATTTAGGGGGACTACTGTATATTATTCTCTCTTTTTCTAATATTTTAAGTAGTTCCTTCGCTATTTATTACAAATTTGAGCCTTCGTAAGCACTTACCGTAGCGATTTTCTAACTCGAAAAGAAGTGACGCTGGTCTTTTCTTTTTGCTTTTCAGTGAAAAAGGTCATTTAAGACGTCAAGCGCTCAACTCTACCAGAAAAAAGCTCCAGAAAAACCCACCACGACATTCCGCATGGACGAAATATGAACTACGAATGGGAACTTGAAAACAAAGAGGAAGTTCGTCGAAGTCCTTTTATGGTCTTGGTATCGTACACTTTTACCTGTCTTTCATGGGGGGGGGGGGGGGGGGGAAGGAGGGTTAATTAAGTGAGGAGGGGGAGTTAAAAAGTTACCCCCGAGTGGAACCCAGCTCCAGATTGGGAGATTTGAGAGCTATTGTCAGTGTAGTAACTTTATATAGAATCTGCCGATAAACGCGCAAGTTCTAAGGAAAGCTCAATTTTCGACTCAACCTTTCTCGATAGCCTAAGAAAATTTTTCAATTTGTACAAGCATAAATAGCTGCAAACGACAAGCACAAATTAACTAACGTTGGAAACTACCCGAAATGAACATTTACACGGATATACAAGACGGACATATACGAGGAGAGTAACTTAAGCAAGCACGTCAAGTAATAGTAAAGGGCTTTCCTTTAAAAAACCTTTAAAAAGCCAAACGATAAATTTGCATCAGAAGAAACCTGAAACAATGCACAGCCCAGGTAAACTTGTTAAAATCACTCTTGTTCTGATTTATTCGCCCTTCAAGGATTCACTTTAATCATCTTAGAATTCGAGGAGCAGTTTGCACTTGCGCAAAGCTTAATTGTCTTAATTTTACCTGTGGTTTGACCAAACACAACAAAATAACAGTGAAAATAGGTCTTTTAAGGATAAATTTACAATTTCCGATGGCGCCTTAATTTTGACTTCATTAAGGGCCCATTACAGTATCTCGTTGCTATGATACGTGGTTACCATGCACGTGCAATTTTACTTCCGGTCGGCCGCAAATTTTTCGCGCGCTTTCTGGCCTCCCATCGCCGGTTCAAGTCGCCGACAACTCTTTTTTTATTTCGTTGCGACAAACACAAAAGAAACGTTTTTGTTCACTTTTTTAATTGATTTTAATTTTCTGCTTTACGTTTACAACATGTGAGTTGTGCCTTTATTTCTTAAACTGGGTGTTTCAGTTGAAAATGAGCTCGAAGCTATCCACGTACGCACGTAAACAGAAAGCGCAGCGATGGCTGCAAGTCGATGGGGAAATGAAGATCGCGAAAAGCTGACATTCAAAGATTTTCAGTGTCAGGTCGGGGATAGAAATGTCAATGATGAGGAGGCAAACCGAAGCAAGTATTGTGCCATCATCCCGAACCCATAAAGAAATCCCTACTGTCCGCGGCCGTGACTTCGACTGCTCCCAAACTACCTGACATCGCTTGCGAGAAAACTGTGATCGATGTGCGAACCTGTGAACTGTCCTTACGAACCTGAGCAACTCCAGTGTTTAGACAGCTCTTCAATAAACGAAGCTCTCGAGGCCACGGACTTGCAGCCACTGTTGCAAGACATCGTGGAGCAGCATACAGCAAGAAAGGAAGCTTGTAAATTGTCCTTGAAAGCAGCTCTACCGCGCGAATTTCATGCCCACATTGATAAAGCTATTATTAAAGCACACGATAGATAACCTGACAAATAATGGTGAGCTCGATACATCTGATGGGCAACGTCTGCTAACAACCTCAACCTCACTTGAGAAATAAGCAAAAAGTAATTTAAGCGATCTAAAAGACTGTGACTGTGGAAAGGAGAAATACGAATTTTGTTCGGTAAAACAAAACACAGTTTAAGAGTTCGAGTTCGAGTGTAGTCGATGCGGACAAAAATTCAGCTTGAACTGTGATACCTCTGTCGTGAAAGCCACAACTCGTCCAAGGCCTGCAATACGTAATATCGTTGCTATTTCATTCCTTGTCAGTGGGCAGTATTTCAAAGATTAAGCTTATCATAAAATTTTCTGGACTCTCGGTCTGGACGAAGTCAGTTCGACTCAGTGGATCCACATTGTTGAATGGCTTGCGCCGTTCGTAAAACAGATCGCCGATCGACTGGAGCGTGAAAGAAGCGAGAACTGAAGCAATCCAACGGGAAAACCAATCATCAATACACATCCAGTTCGACGGCTTTTATCTGACTCGCGGCCATTATTCCAACAACGGCTGAGCTACCGTCCACGATGCCAAGAATGGGAAAATTATCGCCTTAGCGACCTAGCCATTTAACGCTTAGGCACCTGGCCATTGAAAAAACGAGCGTCACTTCCGGTGCCGCGAAAAATGTACTTTTCACGTCGACAAGTAAACGTAGCTGCTGCATTTTAAAAGAATTCGAAAAAACATCTTTTTTTCTCGAAATTTAAGCATCCTTTTTGCGAAAAAACAGAAAACAAAAAAATTATACCCAAAAGAGTGGTCAAAGAAGCACATTTTTCATTCTTATTTGTTTATTTTTCTTCGTAAGCCAAAACGCATGCTTAAATTTCTTCAAGACGGCTTATGAAATAGTATGGTACAAGAAATTATGGACAAAAAGGTAAGTCTTTAATTAAAAACGCATTTTTCTGTTTCTGATCACGTGACACTGGGCGTGGTCCGATGACGTCACAAACTGAACCATACTTGCCCTCAATGAATGTTGTCCAAATTTGGTCCAATGAAAGCGTACATGTGTTCAGTTACAGCAAACTCATTTTTGCCTAGCAACGGCCACAAAAGATGCTGTAATGGGCCCTTAAAGGATGTTGGAGATCTTGAGAGAAGTTACAAGCACGTGCATAATGCCTTGCGAGCGACAAAAGAAGATTCATTTCAGTGCTTTTGGATGCCAGACCAGTGGTGTGTATATCACTCCAATTACAGAAAAATACAGAAAAAACTAAAATTACAGAAAAACTGCACAGTGTGAAGATTCGCGTTTAATTTTTGTTTATTTTAGACCATATTAAATAAAATATTTCGTTTTTCTCGTGAAAAGGCAGCAAGATAAACGAACAAATATGAAGCGCACTTTGAGACTTTTTACCATTTTCTTTGGGCTTCTCCTGTTGCAAGTTTAATTTTTTTCGGAAAAATGTCAATATTTTTGGTCTTTCCTACAACTAGTTGAACAATTTAGTTGACAAGTTTCTAACTGAAGGACTACCCCAACTTGATATTGCAGCTAGATTAACGGATTCTGTCTTAACATGCCATTTAAAGTAAAGTAAGCACTAGATGCCTGAAAGTTCGCGTTGCTGTTTCCAAAATTGCAGACTCGCTCATTTGTACTTTTTAGACTTTCTATGTATAAAATCTACTGGTTCTCGCTAGTATATAGGAATATAAGGATCTCTACGCCTTTCGTCCGTTTTTGTTCGGTCGTTCGTTCCTCTCATGTATCGTAGTTCCTACTGTATATACACAGGACTGGTACGTTCGTACGCTCGTTCGTCCGTCCGTTCGTTCGTCGTTTGTACGTGCGTGCATGCGTTCGTTCCTATGTGCGTGCGTGCTTTCGTCCGTTCGTTTATTCGTGGCAATTCTTCTTCCTAGTTCCACATACCACAGTTTCTATACACAAACGGGACCTGTTCGTTCGTTTGTTCGTTCGTTCTTTCGTTCGTTCGCTCGTTCGTTCGTTCGTTCGTTCGCTCGTCCGTTCGTTCGTTCGTTCGTTCGTTCGTTCGTTCGTTCGTGGGATCCTTCCTACCCTCTATCTCGTTCATAGTTCCATCCGTCGTAGTTCTCCCATATTCTCCTAGTTCTCCCATATTCTCTTGTTCCTATATACAAATGAGACCAGTAGATTTGTTATAGAGTAAGTCTACAAATTTCTACACAGTATAAAGTAAAACCAAATAAATACATTACTTTTTTTAAAACGTATGTATTAAAGTTTACAGTTTGTCTAACTGATATATCAAGCTGGGGTAATGGTAAAAATAGAAAGCACTCACTTGAATTGCTAAAAACATTAGCGAAGACAAAAACTATTGAATGGTTTTCCTCGAGTGGTTTTATAGTTTGCAATATGAGGACATCAAAGAAAATACCCTTAAAAGCTGCCAAGGGATGAATAACGAATTTTGATAACGAATGCAAGGCAAGTTTCAAGATCTGTTTTTAAAAATAATCAAATTTTATGCAATTATGAAATTTTATGCACTAATGTCTTAAAATGCACTTAGTTTTCTAATAACTACAATTGCTGTTTAAGGACGGTTGGGGGTTTCAACATTTGAGGACGGTTGAGCATTTCGAATTTTTCTTTTTTAAACAGCCGAAAATTTTATAGCTGATTAGCTTTGATTAAAAGTGTCAGTTTTGTCTGATGAAAGGAAATCAATTTTTCGAGCCTGTCGCGGTATTCTGAACAGTTGCAAGCAACGCCTTTCTGTTGAATTCGCCTGACAAAAAGAACTGATAACACAAGAGCAGCGGTGAGGGTGAACTGTGAGATAATAAGATGGCCGCAAAAATCTAAGCTCCAGTTAAAAACTTTAAATTACAACTCCCCCCCCCCCCCTCCCACCGAGTTTCTCTTTCCTTAAGGTAATACTTCCAACCCATGCTCGAATAGCCCTTGCTTAATACTGTTAGTACTAGTGGTAATGCAAATACCTGTAGTATTTACTTGACTAAATAAATTGAATATAATTGACCAGATTTCAAAAGGATAACAGATTGCAAATAAGACACCATGATGAACAAAGTCAAAAACGCAAAGAGAGCATTAAAGACAGAAGTGTGATGAAGAGGATTAAGACGACGACGACGATGATGAAGAAGAAGAAATGAAGAAGAAGAAGAAGAAGAAGAAGAAGAAGAAGAAGAAGAAAAAGAAGAAGAAGGAAGTCCGCTGCATTTAGTTAGTTTGCTGCGCCCTTAGTTAGTTTGTTAAGCTCTCACCCCTTCAATTTTTAACTAACTTTTATTTTCTTATTTCAGTAGCAACAGCGACAGCATCAGCATCGTTATCGTCATCGTCATCATCAAAATTATTATTAGTATTATTATTGAGCGTTTTCCCTATCGTTTCTGCTCACCATTTTGTTTTAGGTAACTACGAAGTACTTCAGTGGGCGTCTTTTCCGAACATCGTAGAATCAAGACTGACGACTACTCAGGACTTCACTGTTCGCATTTCTTATCCACACAGACGCGCACTCATCGTCTCGTTATGATTTGCCATTTTTACCTATATCGTTTCCTGCATTTTTTATTTATTTTCCTCGTCCAGGAGTCGTATTCCCGTATGCAGTTGCTATTAGTCTTCTTGCACCTTCTTATGCAAACTGAACACGATTGCACGTCTATCTTTGGTTCATCGTTTTTAGTTCTGCAGTTCATTTTGGTGTCTTCTGTGCACAGACAAGCACTCGTCGACGTCTCGTTACTGAACTAGCTGCCATTTATGCAATTCGATCTGTTTGTTTATCAATTGTCTTTTATTATGCTCTCTATATGCATGCATCAAAGATCTTCTACAAGCTTCAAGCTGCACTGCGCAATTGTTCAACATCTCATTTGTGTGCATTCTATAATTTACCGCTTACAGGTATTTATTCGTATTGTTGCGTGTCGTAGTTATGCAGATACTTGCTCATTTTCTCGCCATGCATTTGCCATCTTTTTCAAACTATCTGGTTTCTTTGTTTTGTGCTATTCGATTTATACCGTACCCCACCCACCGAATCGTATGGATCACCAAGTGCAAGCTACACACGACTGTATTTTTCGTCGACATCTCCGATGCAATTTGCAATTCATCGTTTTTAGTTCTGCGTGCAATTAATGTCAGTAAAAAGAGTTTTTAAAATCGCAAAAAAGTCCATGTCAGCGCCATATCCGCAGAGACGGGCGCTCATCTTCTCGTTATCTGTTCGTTAACTCGACCTGCAGACGAACTACCTTACTCTTACTGCATTGAACAATTCGATTCATTCGTCCCATCGATATTCTCGTACGCAATTTTTCTGCATGCATCATCTTGTTCGACCTTTATTCATTTATATGAAACCTACAATTCACCATGTTTACTTCTGCAATTTATTTAGATATCTTATCCAGGCACGCTAAAGCGTACACTAACATCCTTCATCTTTTTTGCGCAATTCGAACCATTCGCCCAACCATCGTCTCGTAACCAATCGTTCTACCATTCTGTTTTTTGATATCTTCACCGTTTTCAGTTCTGCAATGTATTTCCATAATTTATCCACAAAAGATGCGCGCTCATCCATTCGTTATGCACTCGTCGAGTTTTGAAGCTAGATGGCTTGCACTTACTGTTTTGTGTAACTCAATCTACTCGTCCTATCCTCGTTATGCTCTTGACATGTTTTGCAAGATTACTATTTTTGCCTTGCACCTACCTTTTATTTTTTGCAATTCGATCCTTCTATTCGATCCACGTGCCCCATCTATCGTCTCATGCAGGCTATCTGAACTCATCATCACCCTTTGCCTCTTTGATATCTCATACGCAATTTGCAATTCACTGTTCTCAATTACTCTATTTGTTTTGGTATCCTATCTACAAAGATGTGCGCCCATCGCCCCGTTATGCACTCATAGTATTTTGCAAACTAGCTGTCGCGCTTTTGCCACTTTGTGAAATTTTCGACCCATTAGTCCTACCAATCATCTGGTAAGCAACCCATCTGCAAAAATCATCTTAAAAATTTAGCAAGCTCGACTGCGTGATTTCAGTCAAACTTATTATTCACAGTGCTCGTTTCTGGAATTCATATCGGCCTTTTTTGCACAAAGACGCGCGCTAATCTTTCTGTTACGCACTTGTCATATTTTGGAAGATAACTGCCTTGCACCTTCCTTTTTGTGTAATTCGATTCGTTCGTCCCATCAACCATCTTGTACGCAATCTATCTGTATAAACATCATGTGCAAGCTGCACAACTCACTTAAAACGATTTCGTTTAAATGCCTAAATTTCCAACACTGGGAGCATCAACTGGACCTCATTCACTAGATACTCTGATACTGTGCTTTCACTTCCTGCCCATCTTCATCTCTTCTCTTTTAAAACAGTCAGGGCTTTACCGAGTTTTACCCACTTACACTTGTTCCCAGAGCAGAGCGATCCATTTCAATCTGGGATCGACCTCCGTGCACCATCGTGTGCAATCCTCATTAGTGGATCACACCTAGGTTAGATTATTACATTTTATTATCTTAAATTAAATTAAATTTCGCTATAGAGATTCTTTTGTTATTATCAGTAATGTTGATCGCATGGTGAGCAAACGTTTAGATGGTTACAATGATGCTGCTACGCCAACTGGACCCGTCACCATTCAAAGAGCTGATAGATGAGAAGACCAGAAAAAGAGGTGCAATGGAAACCGACTACAACTGGAAGCATCATTCTGTTTTTCCTCTGTTGGCGTTTTAATGCCTAAACTCAAAACTTTGAATCCCTACAAGACACCGCTGCCGGCTTCTGCTTCAGGCTACTCAAGCAATTTCTATCTTCTTTTGCTCGTACTTTTCTGATTTGAGACTTTCTCATTCTCTATGTTAATATTATCTTCGCTCATCCAGATTTCTTTCCGAATTATCTTTCTGGAGAATCCCTACCAAACTACCTAGCGTCCTCAACAGTCACTATAGCCTCTTGTTTCTTTGTTACATCGCCTTGAACTTATAATTATTCTGTACCCCATATATGTTTTGTCTGTGTAAATAACTCAGTGTACCTGCTATACTTAGCTTGTTTGTGCTCGTGTTTGTGTGTTGTTGTGGCGTGTGTGTGCGAGAGAGCGTGCGAGAGTGTGCGAGAGTGAGTGCCCGCGACGCCTGCAAATTCGAGAGCGGATACGCGAAACAGTGCGCGCTAATTAAATTTTAAGGGCATATAAAAATAAATAAAATAAATAAATAAAATAAATAGGGATTAGCAGTGGATCCACTGGGTGGCTCTTCTTCCACTGTGTTCAGATCGAATTTGAATTTGGAAATGTTGGTTTTTGAGGAGAGGGGAAAACCGGAGTACCCGGAGAAAAACCTCTCGGAGCAAGGACGAGAACCAACAACAAACTCAACCCACATATGACGCCGTGCAAGGTTAATCTGAATTACTCTGGTGATAATTGGCTCCCTCTGGCTGGAAGACGTCTTTCTCACCGATGTACCGCCGTAGAAAATGCAATCAAAGGAGACATTCCGCAACATTTTGAAAGTTTTAAATCGACATTAAGAAGTTCACATGGCTACAACACTAGACATGGCTACTTACCTAGATTGCCTAAACCTAAAACGGAATGCGGAAAGAGAGTGTCCTACTTCCGTTTTACAAATGACTGGATGTCTCTCCCAGTATTTTTAAGAAAGCCAATGCCATGCACAATTTTTAAGAAAAACCTTACAAGATTCTTGACGGATAAACATTTTTAGACGATAAATAAATATTTTTTAGATGTACGACGTATTGTTAATAGATAATTATTTGTAATTAGTTTTTTAGGACAGTAGGTAGTTTTAGTAGTTTTAATCATTGTATATTTTATATTTTAGATCTGTGACATTTGTATTTCTTATTTTAGATTTTAATACTTTTTATTTTATGGAAGACCTCCCTGAAAACCACGTATTTACGTGACGGTCGCTTCCTCTTTAAAGATTGTTATTATTATTATTATTATTATTATTATTATTATTATTATTATTATAAGGACAAATGGTATTATACTGGTGTTGCTTTTTTGCGTTGTGAAAAGTTTTACTGATAGAGTGTTGTATAGACTACGAGCAGTCTCTCTTTCTGCTCAGGGATAGTCGAGGAAAACGAACAAGCGGGCGAGCGTGAAATCGCCTACCGCGATGAATCGTGACGCGCGTGTCGAGCCACCAGTGTTGTGTACACTAGCGGCTTCAAACGCGCGTCACGTTTCAATTTCAATTCAATTTTATTTAAACGCGGTAAAATTCATCAGGAATACATCCAATAAATGACAACAAAGCGTAATATATCCTAACATGCTAAAAAGACTGATCTTAAACATTACAATGCTAACTAAACCTGTTTTCCATGAATGCCGTGTCTCTAACTTAAAAATCAAGATTAAGTAATCGCTTAAATTGACGTTTCAACGTGGCAGGCGATTTCGCGCTCGCTCGCTTGCTCGTTTTCTTCGACTATCCCTGGGCGAAAGAGAGACTGTTCGTAGTCTAAGTGTTGCAGGTTATTTTTGAGGAAGAAAACAGGTGTGCAAGTCTACCAACAATCAAGGCTCGATCACACTGACACGGAGAAATGAACTGAAGGTATGTCTGGGGAACTTCGTTTTGTGAAACCATTTAGATCGTTTTTTTTTCTTGAATCTAGAGTCGACAATAATTTGCGCTTCCTTTGTTTTTGTTTGTTTTACTATGAGTTGTAATTGATCCGGCAAAAGCAGTTGTGCTCTTGTCGTACGTGTTTCCCGCGCTTGACACTTATTGCGCGTATTTGCGTCAATCTGACTGGTTCATTGTGTTGTTTGCGTCGGGTTAAAGAAATTACTTTGGTGTTGATTTACGATACTTAGTTAAAAGTCGTTATTAGGAGGTAAGATTCAGGTCTTGCAAATGAATCATTGAATTTGGGAGCGCGCCTGAAAACTTCGAGGTTCTACAGCTTGACATTTGATAAATATTAAACCAAGAGAAGATCACTAACTTATTTCATTGAAGCCTTGACAACTGAAACAATGTTTTCCTTTATATTAGGCTTCAGTGACATAGACTGCTTTACAACGAGGGAAAACCTGTGCTGAGATAGGAATTGCAGGTATACTTGCTAACCAAGGTTCCTCCTTACATTCGTTAGAATACGATCCATCACGACTTTTGGGTGTTTTCAGAAACGTGAAGGGGGACGAAATGGTGGGAATGCTGGGAAAATACTGCGTTAATAGCGTGCAAAGGAGAAAATAACACAACGTCTTTTATCAGGACTTCCAACAATAACAAAAAATTTGGAGGAAAGAAAAGCGTAAATAATTTTTCTTTTGTAAATAATTTTACACTAAGGTTTGGCCTTCAGCTTGATCAGTAACAGCCAGCCCGGATAATGCGAAACAAGTTGCTTATGTAAGAAGTGAATCACAAGTAAGTGTACAGTCTAACTCATCCACAAACAACAGAGCGAGTGCGTGTATTATCAGGATATTTACGCCGGGGATATTCAAAACCGGCAATTTAAGACTTGAAAATCGTCGAGTAGTGAAGATTATTTGTGGGATCATTATTGCGGTTGATTGATATAATGGAGAAAAACAAGGAAAAACTTGTTTACATTTGATGTAAATTATTGAGTGTCAGAAAAAAGAAAAAACGGTGTCAGAGTCACGCCTGGTGCACCAGGGGAAAGGACAAGAGAAGCCTTTCCAGTTCCGTCTCTCCTCCCGCATCCCACTCTGTCATAAAATTGCTCCTCCCTCAAATTTCTGCTCCATACCATCCCCCTTCCCTTGCCAAACCAGTAATCTTGTCACTGTCTTAAAAAGAACTACTTCCTCAACTGGCTGAATGATTAACTGCTTTTTTGTTTGCTTAGATGGTTGTTTGGTGGACTGGTTGGTTGGTTGATTGATTGAATGATTGATTGATTGATTGATTGATTGATTGATTGATTATTGTAGTTCCCAGTGATGGTTATCAAAGAAGACCGAGTTCGAGGACAGTCAGAAATTAATTACAGGTATGTCAAGAGTGCTACCCTGTATAAAGACGCAGTTGACCTAACGATTTTCTTGGAAACTGTGGGGCGGATGGAATGTTACATCAACTCTCATTTCTCTACTCCCTAAAGAGTTACACGCGAAAAAATGTCTCGTCCTTTGATCGTTATGATATGCTCAGTAAAGGAAGTGGTTCACATGGATCCAGCCCTAAAAGAGATTATCGCTGTTATTCGAAAGAATTCAAATAACATTAGCAGAGCTTTTTCAGAAGTCTTAATCTTTGAATTATTAAGTTGCATAGAACTGACAGAAATCAACGCATTCTTTTACAGGTATCAGAGACTGTTGATGACAATCACCCCCACGACGAAAAATTGATGGCAAGAAACGAATTCATTACAGGTAGGTCATAAGAGCTATGGTTAGAAGTGCTATATTGGAAATGGTAGTCATAAATCTATTAGTTGTAACCGAGCTTTTAGTTGTGATTGGTGAGCTTGGCCTCGTTATTACCTATGATCAAGGCTTATTACGATTATTGTTACTCAGTTTTTTTCTGCTTTACAAGAGCTTTTACTTCTTATTTTAACTTAAATTTTGAAATTTTCAAAGTAAGAGTCGAGGATCTACATCTACGTCTACATCTACACTTCATTAAGTAGGTAAAAATCGCGAGATATCACACCATCTGTAAAAATCTGAATAAAACTAATACAATGGAATATTAAAAACTAAATAAAACTAATACAATCTTCAATTATAAATAACAAAACTGAATTAGAAGATCGTGTCTGAACCCCAGACTTTCTTTTCCTCTCGTAGAAAAGGGAAAAATGCTCGTAAGGTCGGAGAGCACGCCTGGATACTAGGCTGGAGTCCTAGGGTTTAGCTTTAAAAAAGTTGCATGCCACGCCGCTCTATCGAATCAGAGCAGATTCTGCTTTCTTTCAACAATTTAAAAATAACAGCAAAACTGATGATGACTCAGGCTAAGCTAACCCGTTGCACATTTTTTCTTCCAAATTTCAATTGATTCTTTGCGTTTTTACATGTTATCCAGATTTACTTTTTCTGGGGCCCGTTTCTCGAAACTCCCGCTAACTTTTCGGTCCCGGAAACTACTTTAGGTGCACAGTATTCTCCAATAGCTATACAACTTTTATTGATTTTGAAAGCCAAATTTTAATCTTTATAATTTCGTGAAGCATATCGCTAAGTTTGCGCCAATAATTACCATTAACTGACAAATAAATGAGCTCGAAAAAATACTTACCGGGCCCGGAAAGTTATCGGGAGTTTCGAGAAACGGGCCCCAGGTTAGAAAACAATAATGGAGGGAACGTGTTAGTACCGACGGAAACATCGCTTCTCAAAATGTTTTCCCCTTTGTGTGCGTATGTGCGCATTTGTTGCAGAAACAAAATGTTTAAGAAGCAACCGAAACAAACTTTCACGAGCTTAGAAACGTGCAAAGATACGAAAAATTGAACTTCATAAATGCATGCAAGACAATCTTCGCTTGCGGACCTTGCGAGAGCTTTAGAGAAATGGCTGAGTGTTGTAACAAATTTCTCTTTTTAATATGCAGGTTGATCTTGAAAAGGAAAAGGCCATAACCTACCATCACGGTTCTTTCAGCCTTGAGGCGCAACAAAGATTTCCCTTTCGAGGACAGATGATGGTATAGTACTCAGACAAGACAAGAAGTGACTCAAAAGTACGTGAGACAAAACTTGAGAATTGTAGTTTTAATTAGATCTTAGCAAATTAGTTTTCAAGGTCGAATCGGAAAGCAATTTACGCCTCTAAATCACATGTATTTGACTCGAGTTCTGATTGGTTGATTGTGTTTTTTGCGTCCGTTGTGATTGGTCAGAATAATCACTTTGATTCTAATTTTTAGCAATCAACTAAAAGCACCATATGCCAAAAAGGTGACACTAAACTTCAAAGGAAGTTGGTGTAAAAAATTCACGGAGACAGTTTCTTTATAAGGAGCGCAAACCATAAAGGGAAATTAAACAGTAAGATCTGGCGAGTGTAGACTTCTGCTCTTCTTTAATCTGCAATCGCTCAGGAGGGCTTAAAAGTTGGAATTTTGACGGAGGAAAGTGAAAACGCACGAGAAGTGGATGTAGAGTGACATCTAATACAGCCTATTTGGAGGCACAGTAGTGTAGTGCTACTAGGTCGAACTTTCAGTGCCTTTGATTGGAAGATCGGAGGGGCCGTGGTTCGAGGCAAGTCTCGTCATTGTGTCATATTGCATTGTATCGTTGAGATTCCCTGAGGGTTTGCTGGTACACATTTACAACACTGACTTGGTAAGAGACAGACAATTTGGTTAGAGTTTCTTTTCTGACAAAATGAAATGGATAATCTTTTGATGGAGCAGCGAACCGTTCGCAGAACCCATCAAAATGCCGGGAAAAATGTTGCGATCGCCCTGCTTGTGGTGGACTATTATCCCACCCAAAGGGGGTGGGGGAGGAAGAAGTGATATTCCCAGTGGCTTCGTGGAATAGAACAGAAGTTAAGGATCGATCCCGTAGGTCATTTTTTTGCGACTTTGTCCACTTTTGTATGTAGTCTCCATTTTTTTGCGACTTTGTCCACTTTTGTATGTAGTCTCCGATACATTTAGTATTCGCATGCTATCAATGCCAACGGGGACATAGATAAACTGGTTTGTATACTTGCAAGCACGACTTGTTTACGTTAAGGTAACGTTGCGATCATTTAGGGGGAAGTAGTAATATTCCTAGTTGCTTGGTGCTACAGAAACCCGAATTAACCACCGCTTATGTGTGCCGCTTACTGCCCGTGTGCGACTTTGCCTTATACAGTCTCTCATTCATATGATATTCGCATGCTGTCAATGTAAGAATAAAACAGTTAAAATAAATTATTGTAAACTGAATCGTAAGCAAAACAGACAGCATTATTGAAATCTTGCAGGTTGATTTTTGAGGGGAGAGAGGAAGGAAGACTTCAAACTGAACAAACTTTATCAAAGGAAGATAATCTTGCCTGAAAATGTCATGGCGAAGTAAAGCGGTTTGGTTTTCACAGGTACGAGGTCCTCTGATTGTAAATAGCTGATAGTTACGCGCAAAAATACTGCGCCTATTTTGATCGCAATGATATGCTCAGGAAAGGAAGTGGTTAACATGGATCCAGACCTAAAAGAGATTACCGGGGTATGTTCATCGAAAGCATTCAAGTAGCGTTAACAGAGCTCTTTTCAGAAGTCTTGATCTTTGCTTACAAACGAGTATGGAACTGACAGAAATTAACGTCTTTTTTTACAGTTACCGGAAACAGATGCTGACAATCACCACCGCGAGGAAAAATTTGTGACGAGAAACGGTTTCAATACAGGTACGTCATAAGAGCTATGAGTGCTACAAGTGCTACATAGTGGAAATGGTAGTCACAGATCTATTAGTTTTACCCAATTTTCCAACGTGATTGATAAACATGGTCTTCTCATTACCTCCTATGATTGAAGCTTGTTACAATTAAAGTCACTCAAGTATTTTTTTTTTCTGCTTAACAAGAGTTTCAGCTCCCAATTTTAACTTGCTTTTTGAAATCTTTGAAGTAGAAATGAAGGATCAAAAATAGTTGCCAGGAACCTTCAAATATAAATGACAAAAATGAGATAAAAGATGGTGCTAATCCTCGGTATGCTTAATCCGCATGGAACTGAGCCCTAGCATCCTTAGTAGTCTTTAGAGTTTCTTTTCCTCTCGTAGGCGAACGCAATGTGCGCGTAAAGGGCTGGGAAGGGGTTGCATGTCAGCTTGGTCCGTGAGGTCATTTAGCGCCAGGGTGAGTTAGCGGGAAGAAGGCGCCCGGGTACTAGGCTTAGAGTCCTAGGGTTTGGCTATAAAACGTCGCATAGCATATACAGTCTCTAACAAATCAGAGCAAAAGATTCTGCCTTATTTCCACCATTCAAAAACAAAAACAAATCTGACGGTGACTTAGCCTAGGCTTACCTGTCGCATGTGTCAATCGTTTTGACGGGCAGATATGATTAGTTTGGTTGGAAAACTACTCATCTCAAAATGTTTTCCCGTCTAGCTGACTGCGCATGTTGTGCACTTGTTGTGGAAACAAAATATTTAAGAACCAAACTTTGCATGCGGTCGGAAGTGGGAATCATCCAGGGCCAGAAACATCGAGATTCGTCACTGTTTCCGCACAATGTTTCCTCTTCCCTTGCGGGACTTTAAAGAAGTGACTGGGTATTAACAACTTTATCTTTTTTAACATAGGTTGATTTTGAAAAGGAGCAGAAGATAAACAACGAGTAGAGTTCTTTCCGCCTATGGCGTGACCGTAAGTTCCTTCTTGAGGACTGATGACGGATTGGTAGTTACTCAAAAAGACAAGAAGTGACTCAAAAGTACGTAATTATTAAACGCTGTGACTCCAAGGGAGCCTCAGAATTTCGGTTTATTTAGTTCTTATTAGATATAAGTATCACAATTATACATAAAGGAACTAGGGTGGTCCGAGTGTTGACCCAGATTCTTTGTAAGGAGCGCGACCTATAACACTAATCATTAAAGACGGTCGTTCGAGGCTTGGTCAGCGACATGAAGTGACTCTTTGTCTTTGGATTTCCCTTACTGTTTGCTGGTTCCCATTTACAACCGCTGTCTTGGTTAGGGAGAGACAAGCTGGGTAGTTTCTTGTCTAGCAAACTGCTCTGGATAACCTTGCGATGGACCAGCTAGCCGTTAGATAAACCTAACAAGTTGCTTGGCGTAGCCTTACGATCGACCAGTCGATTAACATGTAAATAAAGCTTGTTTTTGTTATCTTTGTTGGTTTGAATGGACTAGTATCCCATAAAGGAAGGGGGAAGGGGGTGGGGGGGGGGGGGGGAGGAGGATAGTCCCAGTAGCTTCGTTCACAGGAACACCAGCCGTGTAGTCGCTTGCAGCTCGCGTGCGACTTTGCCCTGTACAGTCTTCCATCTATGTAATATTTGACCACTTTCATTGCCAACGAAATATAATTAAACTGTTTGTATTCTTGTAAACAACACGGATAAAATACATTGTCATAAACCCTGTACTGTATGATTAAATCTTGCAGGTTCGTTTTTGAGGGGAGAGAGGAGGGGTAACTTCAAACTAAACAAACGTCATTAAAAGATGATCTTGCGTGCAAATGCAGCCACAAGGAAGGAAACTCTGGTTTTCACAGGTATGAGGACCTCAATTGTATTATCTCGTCTTAATTTATTCGAGAGAAATTACAAAATTTTTCGTCATAAGCTTGTTCAGGAGGGGAAATACGCTTCTGGCTTGTTACATTTGAAAGGAAAAAAAATGAAGGACCGAGAGATAGTTGATGGCGACGTACAAATCACAGATAAATGTTAAGGTACGATTTGCAAAATTTAGGAAGATGTATGTCTGATTTAAACGACACGATTCGTGCTGCCAGACATGACGTGGGAAAGTCGCATACACAGTTATAAATCGGCCCTAAAAACATCAAGACCATCAATTTTTCATGGGAAGCTGTCAGACCTACCGATACTTCCAAGGCTGAAGTATTCTTATTCTTAGGCGAAAGGTTGAAATTAAAATGACGAATAACCATACAAGATGTAGATACAACAAAAGCAATTTTTTGTCGATGAATTAGTCAATTTAATGCTTTTTTTCGGACCAGTTCTATCTATCCGGGTATTTTCTCAGGCTTGGACTGTACCATGTCTGTCCCGGGATTAAAAGTATCAGTTTAAATTTCAAGCCAATCAGACTTGAAGAAAATTCAGTGGCAAACTATTAAAACCTATAGGAATTTGCCGCGAATTTGCTGTCTAATTGTTAAATATATTATTTTTGTTCAGATTACAAATGACTTCAAAGGACTTTACATTGGAAACTCCAAGGCCAAGAATCGTCGATCTCACCAGATGAAACGCTCTTTGGGTTCATCACGCAATGGGAGCAGCACGCACGCTCTTTGAGATCAGCCTGCATTGTCACACTGATCGACCTACTGTTCCAGTTGCCTTGAAACAGTTTGCTTGAAAGCTTTTGTATAAACTCAAGTCTTTTCAGTGTACTGGAATAGACGAGGAGGGTATATCTCGATTGGATGGGCTGATATGTGATGTCCTAAAACAGAAAACGTCACATCTGTAACTTGTTTAAGTATTATTCACGAATTTTTTTCAATAGCTGTTGTAGCAAACGAAAACGACAGCTTACTTGCAGGCTGATCACTAGAAAATTGTTCCCTTTTAAGATTTGTTTCATTAGTTACTCGTAAGAAATACTTTAGATGTTTAATAAGATTTTTTCTTTCATTTCTCTTAAGAGATACTTCAGGTATTTAATCACAAACCACGATCCCCGGGCCAGGATCAATCTCGACTTTCTCTTAACGGTTTTCTTTTTAATAGAATCAACCAAATTGTGGGAACTGATCGTTTCGGCTCCAATTCAAATTCATGAGATAAAAAAAATACAAAATACAGGGAGAATTTAGAGATAAGCTAGGGGAGTGCTGGTAGATAATGAACTAAGAATGAGCACTGACTAAAGTTTACAAACGAAATACGAGAGTGTGCGTGACGAGCAACTGATCATGAATTAACAAGAGATGAGTTTGTTTCTGTAAGAGAAACTAAGAGAGTGCGCGTGTTATTATGAATTAAGAAGGGATATCAATGTTTATATGAGAAATGGGAGAGTGCAAGTGTTACAAACAACTAATCATGAATTAAGAAGCGACACTGAGAATGTTTATAGAAGTTAAACCAAGAGTTTGCTTGTAAGGCTAAGTGAATAGCTGGTGATAAACTAAGAAAGGATAACAATGTTTATACAAAAAAATACGAGAGTGCGCGTTACAAACAAATGATCATTGATCATGAACTAAGAAGAGATGAGAAAGTTTATGTAAGATAAACTACAGGAGAGTGCACGTGTTAGTAAATAGCTGACGAGGAATTAAGAGGGGATAGCAATGTTTACATAAGCAATACGAGAGTGCACCTGTTACAAACAATTGATTATGAATTAAGAGATGAGAATGTTTAGTTATAAGATAGACTAGAAGAGTGCGCGTGTTAGTAAATAGCTGATGATGAATTGAGAAGTAAAAATGTTTATATAAGAAATACGAGAGTGCGCGTTGCACAACAAGATGAGATAGTTAATCCGGCTAAGATAAACTAGTAGAGTGCGTGTGTTAATAAATAGCCGATGATGAATTAAGAAGGGGTAACAATGTTTATAGAAAAAATACGAGAGTGTGCGTTACGAGCAACTGATTATGAATTAGAAGAGATGAGAATGTTTATATAAGATGAACTACTGTAGGAGAGTGTGCGTGTTAGTAATTAGCTGATGATGAATGTTTACTGATATAAGAAATACGAGAATGTGCCTACAGTTACAACTGATCATGAACTAAGAAGAGATGAGGATCAGGGATGAACTGGGAGAGTGCGCGTGTTAGTAGCTGATTATGAATTAAGAAGGGAACAATAGTTACATAATAAATAGGAGTGTGTGCGTTAGAATCGACTGAGCATTAACTAAGAAGAGATGAACTTAGAGAGTGCGCGTGTAAGTAAATGGTAAGTTAGTTCTCCAAGATGAACTTAGGAGAGTGTGCGTGTTAATAGGTGAAGATGAATAACATGAATCAAGCATGGGTAACGATGTTTATATGAGGAATACGTAAGTGCGCACGTTACAAACAACTCAATGACCATGAACTTACAAGAGATAGTGTTTACATAACTGCAACTGACCTAGGAGACTGTGTGTGTGTTATTTTACAAAACAGCTGATAATGAATTAAGAAGGGATAACAATCTTTATATGAGAAATATCGGAGAGTGCAAGTTACAAACAACTGATCGTGAATTAAGAGATCAGAATGTTTATAAGATAACCTAAGAGAGCGTGCGTCTTATTAAACTGCTGATAATGAAGTATAAAACGGGGTATCAGTCTTAATATAAGACCTATAAGAGTGCGCGTGTTACACAGCAAACAACTGATTATGAATTAAGAGATGAGAATGTTAATAAGATAAACTAGGAGAGTGCACGCGTTAGCAAATACCGGTAACTGTTGATGAAATACGAAGAGGTAACAGTGTTTACCTAAGAAATACGAGAATGCGCGTTACAAGCAACTGATCATGGATAAGAAAAGGCGAAACATTTTATATAAGATGAACCAGGAGAGAACGCGTGTTAGTAAATAGCTGATGATAAATGAAGAGGCAACAATGTTTCTATCAGAAATAGGAGAGTGTGCGTTAAAGTTACAACTGATCATGAACTAAGAAGAGATGAGAATGTTTATGAGATGAACTAGGAGAGTGTGCGTATTGGCAGGTGATTATGAATTAAGAATGGAACAATGTGTACACAAAAAATACGAGAGTGCGCGTTAGAAACAACTGATCATGAACTAAGAAGAGACGAGAGAGTTTATATAAGATGAACAAGGAGCGTGCACGTGTGAGTAAATAGTAAGCCAGTTCTCTCAGTAAGAAGAACTAGGAGAGTGTGCGTGTTAATAAATAGCTGAAGATGAATAACATAAATCAAGGAGGGGTAACAATGTTTATATGAGAAATAAGAAAGTGTGCGCGTTACAAACAACTCAGTGACCATGAATTTACAAGAGATACAGTGTTTACATAACTGTAACTGACCTTGGAGAGTGCGTGTGTTATTAAACAGCTGATAATGAATTAAGAAGGGACAACAATCTTTATGTAAGAAATATCCGAGTGTGTAAGTTAAACAACTGATCATGACTGAATTAAGAGATGAGAATGTTTATAGGATAACCTTAGAGAGTCCGTGTCAGGGTAAACTGCAGATAATGAAGTATAAAGAAGGGGTACCAATGTTGCTTTAAGACCTGTGAGAGTGGGCGTTACAAACAACTGATTATGAATTAAGAGATGAGAATGTTCATAAGATAAACTAGTAGAGTGCGCGTGTTAGCAAATACCGGTAGCTGATGATGAATGAAGAAGAGGTAACAATGTTTATATAAGAAATACGACAGTGCACGTTACAAACAACTGATCATGAATTAAGAAGAGATGAGATAGTTTACCTAAGATGAACTAGGAGAGTGCGCGTGTCAAATTAAATCACTAAAATGATGTTTTAACAAGGTACTTTTCTCTCTGCGACCGATCTGCTATGTTGTTTTGCAATCATTAGGCTAAGGAAAGTTAGGGAATGATCTGGCACTGGTGGTAGGAATTGAAGTTAATTTACTTTCACGGAACAGGCCTTCTGTATATTACGTCACAACACCCTTTTCCCCAGCCTCGTTTACTACTCGATACAAACACTAAATTTGTAAGTTTGAGTATCCTGTTTAATTTTCCTCTTTTTGAATCTACTCTGTCGATGAGGAAACTCCATAGGTTTTCGCTTAGAGGAGTAGGGTTGAAATTAGCTTGTCTGACGTAAATATGGATAGGGGCTATAAGTTATAGAGGCCTTAACACTTTGACTTATTACTTGTTCAACAGTGATGTGAAAGGTTGTTGTACACATAACAGAGGCCTGAATCAAACTATGACCATTCGGATGATTAGTCTTTGGCAGTGCTTTCTGGTGATACTGCTTGTTTTGAAACAAAAATTAGGTTTTTGTATCTCCAGGTTTAAACTGAGTGAGGTACATCAGCGGCTGCAGTCGGCATGCAGCCATTGCTTGTGCTTCGACAAACGAGTCGGTGATCCATTGACAGTAAAAACTCTGTTTGTGTTCAGGCTTTTATCTATTTTAGGTTTTGTTTTTCCGATTTTCTTTCTAAGAGTAACGTAGGGCGTAACTGCTAATGTCAGACGTTAAAATAGTGACTTTAACTGGAGTAAATATCTGACGTTAGTAGTTACGCCTGGCGTTAAGTTTTATGCCCGTCGCCCCTGCTTACGGTGTCAAGTTTACATTGTCACTTGGTGTGATATTTTGTATTGAGCTTTTGTAACAGAATTATCTTAGCATCAATAGATAGAAGCTACATATATATGAACATGCTATGAAAACGGGAATAAAACACCAAGCTCGCGGCATAATTGCGGCTAAAAATGCACGTTGATTAGTCTACTTGATTTTATCACATTGTGATCAAATTCAAATGGTAAAACCGTAAAATTTTAGTGGACAACACTGAACGGCAGTTGTCAAATAGGGCGGAATATGGACGGATACCCGTCGTCTGATTTTGGAACACGTGACGTTTTCCGTCCTAGAACAGAGGATCCCCGCTGTCTGAATTGAAATCAGTCAGCAGATTTTATCGAGGAGATTAAATCACATTTCGCTATCGGGTTTTTTCTTTTTAAATCTTCTCGTAGAGTAATAAACTGGAGTACACTAATCAACTTGCATTTATTTAGCCGCAACTATGCCGTGGCCAACACTGACTGTTTTTTCTTTACGAGGATAAAGCGCGTGCGTATAGGGCTGATTGATTTAGACGGTGCGACTTTTGGCTACAACTTTTGAATGCGACTTTGGTAGTGCGCGTTTTTCTCGTCATTGAAAAAATCGTAAAGAACTCCCATCATTTAACTTTGCTGCTCTACCCTCTGGCTGTTTTTGAAACTGAACATTTATGAAAATCTTCCGACATTTATTTGTCGTACGCAGATAATCGTTGGTAAGTTGTGGCTTTGATTTACTCAAAACAATTAGCGTGGTAGCCTTGTCGAAACGAAACGTTTGCATTGCCTAATTTTTTCCCCAACATGTCGCATGTAATAAAAATTTGTACCGTCTTGAACTGGCCCTCACCCTAAGGAAGCTCGAAAGGGTTTGAAGCTGCTGTCGCGTGCTTAACCTACACAGGATTTAGGTAGGTTGCTGAGTGAAGTCCTGAATTTCTATTACAAGGCTACGGTCATGGGGATAATCACGTTTTGGGGTAAAAAAAATCTGCTGAAATTCAAATTTAATACTTATTATAGTACACAGAATGCTCTGGGAACATCGAGAGAAAAAACGGAATGATTTTTGCTAAGAAAGAACAACCCATAGCCAGTTTCTGGTAGTTTTTCCAAGAAAAAAGGAGAAACTTGAAAACATTAGGCTAATGTTTTCAAGTTGCAATCATTTCCATCCTAGCGATCTGCATCCACTTAAACTTAATGTTTTTTAACGAAACTGAACCAGTATTTTTACAGTAACAGTTTCCCTTTTTGTGCGCTCAAAATACTGGAACAGCTGAAATAAAATGTGCACGCCGACAAATAGTTTTTTATTACACCACCGTTCGGCCCTGAAGAGAAGAGACACTGTGAATTCATGTGTGTCGTCAGACGAGTTGACGTGAGCTAGTCCACATTAACAAGCATCTTTTGACATTTTAGAATAAAATTGAGCATAATAATGCTAGTATGATAGAATGAGTTAGGTCGGACCAGACAGCGAAATATTTAGGTCTCCCGCGCAGCCCTCCCACCCAGCTAATAAGTGCATCATCTCGAAATTTTGTTCGTTGTCCCATCCTAATTTTTTGCATGCACACAAGCAACATTCATTGTGCCACTTCAAAAGTTATGGGGCAAGTTATGTAACTTTTTGTCATAGTTCAGAAAAAGTTATCGAATTTAGGAAGCTTTGCAAAAAGAGCAATGAAGACAGGTGATAAAAGGGGAGGAAGGAGGGGATTTACGAAGCATGAGACATCCCCTCCTGGCACCTGCCACTCTGCAGGCTAAATGAAAACAGTAAGTCACGACTAATCTTTTAAATTTTTCAGACAATTTCCAAAAACTTAGCGAGGCCAATACAATTAGCTTTTAATGTATTGCCCAAACACAGAAATGTAAATGATACTTGTGTCACTCATTGAGAAATACATCTTTCATATTTGTGGTTTACACGTGGTCGGAAATCCTTTTTTGTAATGTTTCATTTTTTTTTCCAAAACTACTATAGCAGTGGGTGGGGGTGTGATGCCAGGAGTCGAAGACCCATACCCTATTAGGGCCAATGTTTACTGAGCTGTACTGTGCAGCCCTGTAGAGCGTAGGCACGTGACGTCATCGCCGCCGTGTTGGTGTACCATTAACAAAAGGTTTCTCATTTGCTCCTTTTGTTATGGTACACCCACAAGGCCACCACGCCATTGACGTTTGCGTCTCTAGGGACTGGTTGCATACGATCCATTCTAGACTAGTCTCCAAATACCCCTACCCTATCCAAGATTGAGCAGTTGAAAGCGTAAACAACGAACAATGTTATAACGTGGAATTCTGGGAAGGCAGCACTAGCATGCACGCTACTCAATATTTTCATTCCTAGAGAGATTTTGGAGTAGATTTAGTGTGTTATTACATATTACAAGGCGTCTGATAATAGACTTAAGCAAATTTTCCCAGTTCCCAGAAAATCATTGGCTCGTTCATGCGTTGCTCCAACGCGCAAAGCGCGCCAGCGGAGCACCATGGGTAAGAAAATCTGGTAACCTATTGATGCGAGAAATTTTGGTTGTGACGTCAGCGAACGTCCGTACAGACTCCGAGGAAGGGGGAGAAAAGATGGCATTCTCCTCCCCCAGTCGGGTTGCCGTGGGACTACCCTCCCCTCCCCCAGAGTCTGTACGGACGGACGGGCGGGCGTACGCTTACGTCAGAATCAAAATTTCTCGGATTGATAGGTTACTAAATTTCCTTACCCTTGGTGCTCGGCTTTTCTCCGCTATAAAATCTGTCCTTTTTTTAACGCCTTTCACAATACTCGCCATATTTAACGACTTCAGTGAGAGTATTTTAAGAAATTAATAAGTACCAGCGAAAAAAAAAATAGAGCTCCGCCTTTAGGCTTGGCTACATCTATATATTTGTATATACCAGAAACTCATAAGGAGTCTCATAAGGAGTTTCTGTATATACTTTTTACCAGTCAACGTTTTCACCATTAGGTGTATTCGGAGTGAGAGCAAGTTGAAACGCTGTAAGGATACTGTAGAATTTAAGCCACTGGTTCACTGAAATATTTCGAAGACACCGAGAGATCGCTTCCTGTCCACGCTGTCATTAAATCTCCATAATATTTTTATGGCGTCAGCCGAGGAGAACCGAAATTTCAAGTTTAAAAGTCGCGCATGCAAAATACCGGAAGTAAAAATGGGGCGTAAAATCGCGCGAACCGGAAATAAAACGTGCACGAAATTTTGCTCGGTGACCCATCCTGATTTTTTGCCTGGATGTAATATTAAGTGTGACTATTCAAATGGAAACGTTTAGATGAAAGTTATCGAGTGCAATGTTTTGTAATTCAAAGAAACGACTTTTTCGATATAACTTAAGTTCTACTGAACAACTTTTTGCTTTACCGCCAGAGAAGTTTAAGAATTTAGGGAGCTTTCTGAAAATGCAATAAAAAGGGTAAGTCACCGATTTAGTTTTACAGATAATTGGCAAAAACTGAAATTTAGAAGTTCTCTTTGTAGACATTTACTGTTGCCATGGTAACGGCACAACCAGCCTTAAAATATTGCCCGAGAAAAGAGGTGTAAAGAAATTCGTAGTTTGCCTACATGGTGAGAAACATTCGTAATCTTTCCTTGCTTCATAAGGATTATAACCCTTTCGAGCCACCTTAAACCTCGGACGTACAAGCAAAGCCACACCCTCACTGTGGTACAAGGGGGGGGGGGGGGGTTGATGGCTTCCCCCTTGGGTTTTCGTTATGTTATAATATTTTGAAACGATTTCACCTTTAGTAGAAAGCCTGTCATGTGCTCTACAAGATGATGTACACATTATGGTTTGCCGCGCTGCTGGGGGCCTGTGACGCCATTCAAGATGGCCACCATATTGGGCACAATCTTGGAGTTTCCCAAAAATTAGGAATTGTCAAAAAACGTTAAAAATTGGAAATTTTTGATGCTGGACATGTACAATATGAAATAATTAAACATTTTGGTGCTTTTTGTTGACATTTTTTTGCATTTTTCACCTAAAAAGGGTAAAAGACACGAATTTTTCTTCAAAAATGGATAGACCACCTGCTACTTATGACGTCATATCTCGTAACCATAGCAACTGATTCTCACTAATTTTATATCAAAATGTGTCGTAGGGATAAGCACACAGCTGCTAAAACGGGCAGGTCTAGATATTAATTCGTCTTGGAAAAATTCAAGGAAAACCTTATGGGGGGGAGGCATCCAACCCCCCCCCCCCCCTTGTACGCCCGAGGGTTAAGTTTTGGAAATTATCTGAAAAATTAAAAGATTAGTCGGTGACCTACCGTTTTTATTTAGCCTGCAGTGTGGCAGGTGCCAAAAGGGAAGGAAAATGATTCATGCTTCCTTAATCCCCTTCTTCCTCCCCTTTTAGACCTGTCTTCGTTGCTTTTTTGCAAAGCTCGCTAAATTCGATAACTTTTCTGGAAGTATGACAGAAAGTTACTTAATTTGCCCCATAAGTTGTTATTTGAAGGGGCAGACTGAATGTTGCTTGCCTGCATGCAACAAATTAGGTAGGGACACCCAGCGAAACTTCGAGATTATGCACTTGTTAACTGAGTGGGAGGGCCGGACGGGAAACCTAAATATTTCGCGGTCTGGTCCGACCTAACTCAGTCAATAAGTATTTTATCATACCAGTATTATTATGCTCAATTGTGTTGAAAATGTCGAAAAGTTGCTTGTGAATGCGGACCGGCTCATATCAACCCGTCTTGCCATACACAGGTCAATAATATTCGCCAACACCTTTTCTATAAAAATGCGTCAGCAGGGCTGAACGGTGGTCGAATAAAAAAATATCTTTCGTGCACATTTGTTTCCGGTTCGAACGTTTTTACGCTATTCCGGTGTTTTGCGCGCGCCAAAAAGGGGCAGTGTCATCTGTTTTAAGATTACTTTAAAAAGCCAAGACATATTGCAATCAGATAAAACCGAAAAATACTGGTTCAGTTTCGTTTAAAATTACTCTGACTAAGGGTCTCTGAAACTGTAATTAAGCGTGTCTGGATACAGATCGCTAGGATGGAAATGGATTGCAACTTGAAAACATCAATATGTTTTCAAGGTTCTCCTTTGTTCTAGGAAAAATTGCCAGAAACTGAATATGATTTGTTCTTTCTTAGCGAAAATCATTCAGGTTTTTTTTTTCTTTGGATGTTTTAAAAGCATTTCCTGTATGAAGAAAAGTATTTAATTTGAATTTCAACAGACTTTTTCACCCAGAAACTTGCAAATCACCTATAATACAAATTCAGGACCTCACTCACCACCAGAGTACCTTTGTCGTGTGTAGGTTAAGCACACGAGAGCCTCCTTAAAAGGGCCAGTTAAGACGGTGCAACTTTATTATATGCGACATGTTGGCGAGAAGCTGCCACCACACCAATTGTTTTGGGTAAATCAAAGCTACAACTTGCTAAGGATCACCCCGTACGACACAAAAAATGTTGGAAGATTTTCAACATGTTTTTAAAAAGTTGTCACCAGAGGGTAAGTTAGACGCAATGATGAATGATTTGACTTGTTTACAATTTTTTTAAATGACGAGAGAAGCGCGCACTACGAAAGTCGCATTCAAAACTTATGTGGGTAAAAGTCGCACTGTCTTAATCGGCCCCACGCGCGCGCTTTAACCTCATAAAGAAAAAGACAGACAGTGATGGCCACGGCATAGTTGCGGCTAAATAAATGCAAGTTGATTAGTTTACTCCGTCATATCACTCTACAAAACGATTAAAAAGAAAAAACCCGATAGCGAAATGTAATTTAATCTCAATGAAATCGGAAGACTGATTTCAATTGAGACGATAAGAATTGTGTGTTGCGGACAGAACACATCACGTGGTACATACAAAATCGGACGACGGGTATCCGTCCATATCCCGCCCTATTTGATACCATACCCGTCGTCCAGTTTTGTCCACTAGAATTCAACGAAAAGAAGCCACATTTTGTGTCTTAACATTCTGAATTTGATCACGATGTAATAAAATCGAGTAGACTAGTCAACTTGCAGTTTTTAACCGCGATTATGCCGTGAGCTTGGTGTTTTATTCACGTTTTCATAGCACGTTCATTTATAGCTTCTACCTCTTGATGCTAAGATGATTCTGTTAGAAAAGCTTAATACACAAATATCACACCAAGTGACAATGCAAACTCGACACCGTAAGCAGGGGCGAGTTGCATAAGACTTAACGTCAGGCGTAACTTCTAACGTCAGATATTCACTCCAGTCAAAGTCACTATTTTAACGTCTGACATTAGCAGTTACGCCCTACGTTAGGTTTCAGTTTATGCAACTCACCCCATAAGTCAACTGACTTAAATTTAAAAGGAGTTGCAACATTGGCTAAAGAATCTTCCCGAACATACTGTCAATGAATCACCGACTTGGTTGTAGAAACACATGTAATGGCTGCATACCGATTGCAGCCGCTGATGTACCTCACTCGGTTTAAACCTGTAGATACGAAATCCTACCTTTTGTTTTCAAAACAAGCAGCATCACCGGAAAGTACTGCCAAAGGCTAATCATCCGAATGGTCATAGTTAATAAATTTGATTAAAGCCTCTGTTGCAACAAACTTGCACATCACTGTCCAACAAGTGATAAGTTAAGTCAAAGTGTTAAAACCTCTATAACTCATGGCCCCTATCCATATTTACGCCAGACAAGCTAATTTCATCCGTACCCCTCTAAACGAAAACCTATGGAGTTTCCTCATTGATAGAGTAGATCTAAAAACAGGAAAATTAAACAGGATACTCGATCTTACAAATTTAGTGTTTGCATCGAGTGGTAAACCAGGCTGGGGAAAAGGGTGATTGTTTCGTGCTGACGTGATATACAGAAGGCCTGTTCTTTGAAAGTAAATTTACTTCAATTGCTCCCACCAGTGCCAGATCATTCCCTAACTTTTCTTAACGAAATGATCGCAAAACAACATAGCAGATCGGTCGCAGAGAGAAAATTACCTTGTTAAAAAATCATTTTAGTGATTTAATTTGATACGTGCACTCTCCTAGTTCATCTCAGGTAACTAGCTTACTATTTGCTTACACGCGCACTCACTCTCTAGTTCATCTTACAGTATATACGCGTTCTCATCTCTTCTTAGCTCATGATCAGTTGTTTCTAACGCGCACTCAGTGTTTCTTATGTAAACATTGTTATCTCTTCTTAATTCATAATCAGCTACTAACACGCGCACTCTCCTAGTTCATCTCATTAACATTCTCATCTCTTCTCAGTTCATGATCAGTTGTTTCTTACGCGCACTCTTGTATTTTTATGAAAACAGTGTTCCATTCTTAATTCATAATCAGTTACTAACTGACATGCACTCTCCTAGTTCATCTCATAAACATTCTCATCTCGTCTTAGTTCATGATGAGTTGTAACTGTAACGCACACTCTCGTATTTCTCATAGAAACATTAGTACCCCTTCAGTCATCAGCTATTTACTAACACGTGCACTCTTCTAGTTCATCTTATATAAACTTTCTTATCTCTTCTTAATTCATGATCAGTTGTTTGTAACGCGCACTCTCGTATTTCTTATATAAAATTGTTACCTCAACTTAATTCATCATCAGCTACCGGTATTTGCTAACACGCGCACTCTCCTACCTTATCTTATAAATATTCTCATCTCTTAATTCATAATCAGTTGTTTGAAACACGCGCACTCTCACAGGTTTTAAGTCAACATTAGTATCCCTTCGTTATACTTCATTACCAGCAGTTTACTAAGACGCAGACTCTCTGAGGTTATCTTTTAAACATTCTCATCTCTTAATTCATGATCAGTTAGTTAACTCACACACTCCGATATTTCTTATATAAAGATTGTTATCCGTTCTTAATTCATTACCAGCTGTTTAATAACACACGCACTCTCCTAGGTCAGTTACAGTTATTTAAGCACTGTATCTCGGGATCTCTTGTACATTCATGGTCACCGAGTTGTTTGGAACGCGCGCACTTTCGTATTTCTCATATAAACATTGTTACCCCTCCTTGATACATGTTATTCATCTTCAGCTAATTATTAACACGCACACTCTCCTAGTTCATTTTAGAAAACTTGCTTACCATTTACTTACACGCACACTCTCCTTGTTCATCCTATACAAACTCTCTCGTCTCTTCCTAGTTCATGATCAGTTGTTTCTAACGCGCACTCTCGTATTTCTTACATAAACATTTGCCATTGTTAATCAGCTATTGACTAACATGCACACTCTCCTATAGTAGTTCATCTTATATAAACATTCTCATCTCTTTTGATTCATGATCAGTTGTTTGTAACGCGCGCACTTACGTATTTTTTAATATAGACATTGTTACCCCTTCTTAATTCATCATCGGCTATTTATTAACACACACACTCCCCTAGTTCATCTTGGACAAACTTTCTCATCTCTTCTTTTTACACGACCAACGCGCACTCTCCTAGTTTATCTTGGATAAACCACTTTCTCATCTTTTCTTAATTCATGATCAGTTGTTTGTAACGCGCACTCTCGTATTTCTTATATGGCCCATGGACTATATTACCTCTTCTTAATTCCTAATCAGCTTCTAAAACGCGTACTCTCGTATTTCTTAGGTAAACACTGTCACCTCTTAATTCATCATCAGCTATTTACTAACACGCGGACTCTCTGAGTTTATTTTATAAACATTCTCATCTCTTAATTCATAATCAATTGTTTGTAACAGGTGAACTCTCGTATTGCTTATATAAACATTGCTATCCCTTCTTAATTCATAATCGGCTATTTACTAACACGCGCACTCTTCTATAGTTTATCTTATATAAACTTTCTTATCTCTTCTTAGTTCATGATAAACATTGTATTCTTTCTTAGTTTATCACCAGCTATTTACTTACACTTGCACTCTCATAGTTTATCTTAATGATATTCCCATCTCTTCTCAATTCATAATCCGTTGTTTGTAACACACACTTTTTTATATATATAAACATTGCTATCCCACCTTAATTCATTATCAGCTATTTCCTCACACGCGCACTTTCTTATCTCTTCCTAATCTTATGATCAGTTGTTTGTAACACACACTTTTGAGTTTCTTATGGAAACGTTGCTATCCCTCCTTAATTCACTATCACCAATTTACTTAGCCTTACACGCTAACTCTCTTAATTTAACTTATAGTTAATCCATGATCAGTTGTTTGTAACACTTGTACTCTTCCATTTCTTATGTAAACATTGTTCTCCCTTCTTAATTCATACTAACACCTGCACTCTCCTAGTTTCTCTTGTAGAAACATTCTCATCTCTTGTTAATTCATGATCAGTTGCTCATCACTCACACTCTCGTATTTCTTATGTAAACTTTGGTACTCATTCTAAGTTCATTATCAGCCGGCACTCTCCTAGTTTACCTCAAAATTCTCTCTGTATTTTGTATTTTTATCTCATGAATTTGAAATCGAGCGGAAACGATCAGTTCCCGCAATTTGGTCACATATGGTACTGATTCTATTAAAAAGAAAACCGTTAAGAGAAAGTCGAGATTGATCCTGGACTGGCGATACGTGAAGTATCTCTTAAGAGCAGTAAAAGAAAAAAATCTTATTAAACGCCTAAAGTATCTCTTATGAGTAACTAATGAAACAAATCTGAAACGAGAACCATTTTCTAGTGATTAGGCTGCAAGTAATCTGCCTTTTTGTTTGCTGCAACAGCTATTGAAAAAATTTCGTCAATAATTATTTTTCTATACTTTAAAAAGTTACAGATGTGACGTTATCTGTTTTAAGGATATCACCTATCAGCCCATCCAATCGAGATATACCCTCCTCGTCTATTCCAGTACACTGAAAAGACTTGTGTTTATACAAAAGCTTTCAAGCAAACTGTTTCAAGGCAACTGGAACAGTAGGTCGATCAACGTGACAATCCAGGCTGATCTCAAAGAGCGTGCGTGCTGCTCCCATTCCCGCTCCCAAACAGCATTTCATCTGGTGAGACCGACGATTCTTGGACTTGGAGTTTCCAATGCAAAGTACTTTAAAGCCATCTGTAATCTGAACAAAAATAATATATTTAACAATTAGACAGCAAATTCCAAATTTCTATAGGATGTTATAGTTCGCCACTGAATTTTCTGATTGGCTTGAAATTTAAATTGATACTTTTAATCCCGGGAGAGACACGGTACGGTCCCAGCCTGAGAAAATACCCGGATAGATAGAACTGGTCCGGAAGAAACGCATTAAATTGTCTAATTCATATCTTGTATGGTTGTTCGTTGTTTTAATTTCAACTTTTCGCCTAAGAATAAGAATACTTCAGCCTTGGAAGTATCGGTCTGATAGTTTCCCTTGGCAATTTGATGATTTAGTGCCCATTTAGACGGTACGATTTTTGCTTACGACTGTGTATGCGACTTGCTCACGTCAAGTCTGGCAACACTTCCGACCACATGCAAATTTTGGTTCTTAAATATTTTGTTTCCATAACAAATGCGCAGTGCGTGCAGTCAGCTAGACGGGAAACCATTTTGAGATGAGCAGTTTTCTAACCAAACAAATCACATCTGCCCGTCAAACAATTGGAACAGGCAACAGATAGGCCTAGGCTAAGTCACCGTAAGATTTGTTTTTGTTTTTGAATGGTGAAAGAAAGCAGAATCTCTGCTCTGATTCATAAGAGCATGCTGTGCGACTTTTTATAGCCAAACCCTAGGACTCCAAGCCTAGTAACCGGACGTTCTCTTCCTACTAACTACCCTGGTCCCAGAGGTTTTTCTTAAATTTTCTCCATGAAATCGAGCCGCGAAACGGTGAAAATGATTCGTGGCGAAAAATTAAGAAAAACCTCTGGGACCAGGGTACCCGCTAACTCGCCCTGGCGCTAAATTTCGTAACGTCACGGACCTTGCCGACATTCAACCCGTTCCCAGGCTCTTACGCGCACATTGTGTTCGCCTACGGTAGGAAAGGAAACCCTAAAGATTAGGATGCTAGGGCTCAATGTCATGTGGAATTAAGCATACCGAAGATTAGCACCATCTTTTAACTCTTTTGTTTTTCTACTTCAAAGATTTCAAAAAGCAAGTTAAAATTGGGAGCCGAAACTTTTGTCAAGCAGAAAAAAACTTGAGTAACTATTATTGTATCAAGCATCAATCATGTTTATCAATCACAGCTAGAAAATCGGTTAAAACTAATAGATTTATGTCTACCAACTCCAATGTAGCACTTCTAATCATAGCCCTAGATCTTCAGATGACGTACCTGGATTGAATTCGTTTCTGGCCAATAATGTTTCCTCGTGGTGGAGATTGTCAGCATCAGTTTCTAATAGCTGCAAAACATAGGTTGATTCCTGTTATATATGCAAAGATCAAGACTTCTGAACAAGTTTTGCTAACGCTACTTGAATGCTTTCAATGAACCGCGGTAATATCTTGTAGGTTTGGATCCATGCTAACCACTTCCTATACTGGTCATATCATTAAGATCAAAATAGATAAAACTATCAGTTAATTACAATCAGAGGACCTCATACCTGTGAAAACAAAAGCTCTTTTCTTCGCGATGGCATTTTCAGGCAAGATTATCTTCTTTTGATAAAGTTTGTTCAGTTTGAAGTCTTCCTTCCTCTCTCCCCTCAAAAATCAACCTGCAACATTTCAATAATGCTGTCTGTTTTGCTTAAGATTCAGTTTACAATAATTTATTTTAACTGTTTTATTCTTACAAGCATACAAACCGAATAAACTTAGCCCCATTGATATTGGCAGCATAGGAATATCATATGAATGGGAGACTGTAAAAGGCAAAGTCGCACACGGGCAGCAAGCGGCGCACATAAGCGGTGGTTAATTCGGGTTTCTGTAGCACCAAGCAACTAGGAATATTACTACTTACCCCTAAATGACCGCAACGTTACCTTAACGTAAACAAGTTGTGCTTGTAAGCATACAAACCAGTTTATCTATGTCCCCGTTGGCATTGGTAGCATACGAATACTAAATGTATCGGAGAATGAATGGGAGACTGTATATGGCAAAGTCGCACAGGGGTTGCAAGCGGCATACATTAGCGGTGTTTAATTCCGCTTTCTGTAGCACCAGGCAACTAGCACTACTTCACCCTGAATGAAACCTAACGTAGACTAATCGAACTTAACTTTATCCCCGTTGGCATTGATAGCATGCGAATACTAAATAGGTGGGGACTATATTGGCCAAAGCCGCAAAAAATGCGACCTACACTCCTGTTTCTGTTCTACGAAGTGACTGAGGAAATCAGTACTCTCCCCAACACCCACCCCCCTTACAGGAGGGGATAATAGTCCATCGCAAGCATGGCGATCACAACATTATCCCCAGCTAGTCCATTGTAGGGTTATCCAGAGCATTTTGTTAGACCAGAAACCTACATTGTCCCTAACCATTTTAATATTGAAATAGGTATCAGCATACCGTAAGGGAAACCCAAGGATACAACAAGATGACAGAGGCCAGCCTAGAACCACTGACTTTTTGATCTCCCTATAAAAACGGTCCGATTGAAAGCCCGACGGACAAACCACTATAACACTGCGTCTTCGGTAGGGTGTATTATTTGCCACTCTAAAATGATCTATCTCTCTTGAACTTTCTTCCTTGGAACATTCCACCTTTAACA